>CAJGYM010000012.1:0-1200000 GCA_904845305.1 Caenorhabditis auriculariae | reverse complement strand
GTTGGGAAGTTAAAGTTGGAAAGTTAGACACTGACCTAAACGGAATTAATTGAGGACCGAGTTAGGGCGAAAAACTAGGAAACAATCACAACTTAGGCAAAACCCGCTCAATGTTACTTAGGAGATGAGATATTAACTATTTAGGAATTTAAGGAAGTTAAACTAGAAGATATTGAGGAATTAGAGGATTAGAGATATAAACTTAGGTGAAATAGTTAAGGAGAAGTGAGGAAACTTAAGTAAGGAAAAAGGCAAACGTCGAGTCGAAGAAGTCAGAAGGCGTGGCAGGATTCAGAAGGGCAGCAGCGTTGACGTCATCGGATTCAGAGGCTCAGGCGACGGTGAACGACGTCATCTGGAAGAAGAAATGAATTAGAATCAGAAGACGTCAGAGGGGAAACTCACTCTTCTTCGAGAACCGAACTGGCGTCCTGACTGGAGCCCACGAGAGTCTTCTCAATCCCGCAGGACGAATGCAGCTTCTGGCTGGAGACGTCGGCTGCTCGACGACCTCTGGAGCCAGTTGCTCGACGACGACCGGAACGAGCTGCTCGACGACGACTGGAGCTGGCTGCTCGACGATGACTGGAGCTGGCTGCTCGACGACGATTGGAGCCGGTTGCTCGACGACGATTGGAGCCGGTTGCTCGACGACGACCAGAACCACGTCTTCGGCCTTCGCGGCCTTCTTCTGTGGAGAATCGCAGATGTTGAAGTCGAGAACTGGACAAGGAAGGTTCCTGGCTTCTTCACCTGCAAATCAATCAGGTTAATCAAAGAACGGGAATAGAATAAACGAACCCATAGAATTGCGAGATCGTTTGCGAATAGGAGCCGTCGAGGTACGAGTAGCTTCGGCAAGACGGAACTCCGGTCGAACAGGAGTCTTGAGAGAATCAGCAGCAGCTGGAGCAGATCCGGAAAGAGCTGGAGCAGGGTTCATGACTGACTTGGGTTCAGAGAACGGTAGATGAGCCCTTCGGAGGCTGCTATTTATGCGGATTTCTGGGGGCGGAGCCTGATCGGAAGGGGCGGTCCGACGGTCGCCGGATCTCGCTCCGGTCCGACTTCAGGTGCCAACTTGCCTGAGGTCGGTGGGAATGACTTGGCACATTTCGGAAGATGGATGACATTTCCTTTGAATCGCCGAATTCTCATCGGAAGTTACTGGGAAGTTGTGGAGTTGGTTGAGAATCGGTCACACTTTCCAGGCCTTGGGATGTTTGGATTTGAATGGGAACACTCAGATTGTTGAAGGGAATGATTCAAAAACCGGAAAATGTTCATTTTGTAGATTAGTGACGCATTTAGAAAATATTCAGACAAAAAAAAATTAATTTTTTTAATTTTATGTGGACCTGGGGGAACGAAAAATGAAATTAAAAAGGAATCTTCCGAAAAAAATTTTTTGTTTGGTAGATTCCTTCAAACTATTGTTCTACCAGCGATTTTTAGTAGTCGTGATTTTTTCTCTAGTTTTCAAATCACTGAAAATGTGGTTCTATTTGAAATTTAACTGATTTGGAGTTTTCAGACACTTTTTAAAGAGGTTATAGTCTTTCTAATTATTTCCGTACTTTTATTCGATATCTCAATGATCAAAAAATACTCTAATTACCCAAACAACGGAAAAAGTACCGTATCAAGAGAAGAAAGTCGGTTCCGCCTGACCTCGGATCACATTTCTTCCTAACGAGGAGCTAATTTCATGGCGATCGGTGAGAGTTTTCGCACTTTTCCTTGGTTTTCTCGCTTCTTTGCCTTCTCAAAAAGTTATATAATGCCCATTAGTATATTTGGATCATTAGTGAAAGGATGAGAAATGAAAGAAAATAAAGTACTTTTCTAATTGAAAAAGGGTTTTCCAACATGAAAAAAAGACATTTAATCCTAACCTTTTTAATAACAGACTCGACGAATTCATTTTGGGGCATCAAGAAGCGAATTTGAAGATGATTTCCGGTGAAGAAGGTCTCCTGAAGCTTTTCTGAAATCGAAAAAAGGAAAGCGCGTCAAGGAGGGTTTGTGGTGAGTTCATCCGCGACGCAAAGTCACATACTGCCAAAAAAATCAATTTGAAAAATTTTTTTGTTCAAAAATTTTTTTCCAGTTGAAAAAAAGCCTCCCGGTACGTTCAAAGTTCATTTTGAGGCGGAAATTCGGCTGAAGAGATCATTCAGATTAATCAATTGACTTAAATTCATCATTTGAGTCTAATTATTTAATATTTTGTGTACATTTTCTATTCGATTCTATCTACTTCGACAATATATTTTGAATTTGAATGCTTATAAGACTTTTCAGTTTGAAAAAATTGCAAAATTTTTCGTTTGAAATTTTTTCAGTTGAAGAAACTTCCCAGTTCGTTCGAAGTTTATTTTGAGGCGGATATCAGGTTGAAGGAATTATCCTAGGTTCAAAAAGATCATTCAGAGCTAATTCGCCAAATCCTAAATTTACTTTGCTAGCAATTTATAAAGCATTCGTATTGAATTTGAGTGTTTTATCATATTTTGCGCAACTTTTCTTTTGATTTTGTTACCGATGCTTTTGTTGTTTTAAGTGCTTTCACTTCATTTCGGGGCTCATGATTCTTTTTCAGAACCTTTGTTCGAGAATCCGTCTCTCTGTGTTCAAGGATTTTTCACTACAGATAACAGGATCTTTCGGTGTTTTATGTGATCTTGATTGTTTTCATGGTATTGCTTTTCAGATACCAATTCTCGACGTTTTTTTTTTTGAAGTACAGGAAAGACGGCGATACATAATAGAGATTCATCGTTTTACTCCTGGTAAGCATTTTTTCCGAAAACATTTTTGTTTCAAAATTCAGAATTTCTCGAAAATCAGCGAGCTGATTCATGTGGATCTCGTGATTTTATTGGCTGGCGATAAATTTCAATGGAAAGTGGTCCGTTTCGAGGAGAAATCGGAGGATTCCAACTTTGTACAATGGAAGAACTGGACCAAAATCGACATGGGATCCAAATTTTGCTTCATTATCGATTGTGTAAGTGTTTTTTTTTAATGAAGCATGTCTTCGTGTGGTTTTTATTTCATATTTTTCGAAACAATTTTTTTTTTCGATGGTGCTAATAATTTTTATAACTAGAAAAGACAAGGAGAAAACTTGACACTATTTTCAGAGTTCATTTGGGCTTTTTCCTATAAATATTTGTTCCAAAGATACCTCAAACGATAATTTTCAAACTGAGCAGTGCTTTTCGAATTTATTCCTTCAGGTTACTTTATAATGCCGTGTTCAAAGTAATTTCCGCGAAATGCAAAATGGTCTCTGACCCTCCAAAATTTAGTTATCTTTCTCTTTCTCTGACGGCTATTTTGAATTTTGCGGAATCACTTTGAACACGGCATAACATTACAACAAAACCGAAAAATCGGAAAGGGGAATGTGTCAAGTCGCTCTCGCCTGTCATTCCTGCTGACCCCGGATCACTTTTTCCAAAATAGGCGCTAATTTTGTGACGAAACGCGACAGTTCTCGCACCCTTCCTCCTTTTTCTCGCTTTCTTGTCAACTTTAAAAAAATTATATATGCCTTTCTATTTTATTGGCCCATGTTCTTTACTGCTGGGTTTTGCTCTTAAAAACGCTTTATAGAACACAAGGAAATCTGAAGAAACCTTTAAAAGAAATTTTAGATTGTATCAAAGGCGAATTTTAACAATTCTATTCAGGAATGAAGGCCTCTTTTCGAGAAGAACTGTCTGGGAATCGGACTTTTTGGCCGGAATCATTCAAGAATTTCATTTTGAGTCACCTTGTTGTGTTTTTTGACCGGAAAGAATCGCCGCCGCCGTAGAAGCAACTCCAGAGTAACCGAAGCCGAATATTTCGGTTTTCTCGCTGTCTTTCTAATCCGCAATCAAACTTCATTCATTGTATCAAATGCAACGTTTTCATTTGCAAGTTCTTTGTTTTCCATTAGTAATGTCGTTTTTTCTTGTCAACTTCTGTTCATATTGATTTTAGGACTCTAGTCGGCGATTTGAAACTCCATGTTGTTCATTTTTCACAGAAAAGGCTTTTTTGACGCTGAATTTGTCTTTAAAACCGGGAAATTGATGAATTCTATTTATTTTTGAGTACCGTATTTTTTTTTTCTGTCAACACCGCGTCATTGCGGAAGACGCATTTCATTTCACGCACAACTCTTGTAAATTTAGAAATCGGTTTTTTTATTTTTTTAATTAGTTAGATCTATAATTTTGTCTGGAATACCCATATTTTAGATTTTTTTTGCTGATTTTTTTCATGTTTCGAATTATTTCATCGGTTCTGACTATTCAATATTTGATTTTTCGAATTCTGTTTTGTCTTTTCTAGCTCTCCACGGCGTGTTTATCGAACAAATTGAAACGTAAAAGCAAAGTTCTTCAAATCAAAATGTATCAGCTATCCGGAGCAACTGACCAATGTTTATAGTCTGTTCAGATTTTGAATGTCAACCAGCTAACTCTGCCCCTGCTGAGACGGTACCTTTTCGCGTCGATGTTTTATCGCGCGGGACTAATTTTGATCTTTTTTGATCTAAAAGATAGAAAAAGAAGTCAAAAATGCAGCCTTTTTAAAGGTCCATCGTCATCTGGATATAAAACATTGACGCGAAAGATATTGTAGCCTTGGGGGTGGAGTTAGCTGCTTGACATTCAAAATCTGAACAGACTATAATTTTCGCGTTTCGATTAATGTTCAGTTTCTCGACCGAGGAGCACGTCAATGGATTTTTTTACTTGTGGTTTTTTATTGTTTTTGAAGATCGATCGTCGATCCTGAAGCTCTAGTAGAAGCAACAGCAAGTTTCTATCAATGTGAGAAGTTACCGAAAAATTTAGGAAAAAAGAAATTTTAATGGTTACGAAACGTGTGATTTAAAATTGAAACTTGGTTCTAAGAAATTTCCGTGGGATTCAGAAGGTTTCGCGATGCTGAGTGACATTTTTCACGTTCAAATGTCGAAGAAAATCGCCAAAAATATCGAGTCTGATCTGGCCAGAAATTTTTGACCCCACGTCATACGTTGGGTCAAAGGCGCCAAAGAAATCTCTCGAATGGCGCCAAACTCGGGCGGCGAAAAACAACGGGTCATTTCATCTTTTTTACTTCGTTGTGGTCGACGTGTCAATGCTGCTCGTTTCATTTTTTCATTTGAATTTACTATATTAATGTTTCTAATCATATTTTTTTCAGGCTATATCAGTATGAAGTGTTGTTTTCGTTGAAAATTTCACTTTTTAGACAAATATCTTTTGAATGTTACTACTTTTTTTTTTGTAGTGAAATCTAGTTTTGATTCAGAATTTGTTTTATAGTTTTAGGTAGTTTTTATTGTAGTTTTCAATTGAAATAGTTTCTCCGGCCAAAAACAAAATTTTGAAGCTTTGGGCAACATAATATTCTCTATATCAGTTAGTGACGTTTCAAATATTTTAAATAATAGTCAGTTTTTTTTAAAATTTTCCTCGCCGTATTTTTGTCCGTTATCGCGTCGATCGTTATTCAATTTGTGACCATCGACTTTTATTATTGATATCTGTTTTCAGAGCCGTGACAAGATTTCTCGTGACATGTTGATAGCGAAGGTTTCAATAGGATTTTCCAAGAATTTAAGTTTTGAAATATTTTTTCTTCAAATCTATTTATCATTTACATCATTGAAATTTTCAATTCCAGATTATCGGTCAAAAAGGAGCTGCCCCGAAGTTTCATAGAGATTTATTTCGACAGGATTTAAAATTTAAGTTGTTTTGCTCTTTTTTGCAAGTGAATTTGTTATCATTTCAATTCAATTTTTCCAGAAAATCCCGCGAAAAAGCGGCAGATCCGACAACTACCCGGCTTCTTGGACGACGACGGCCGGAATGGGTAGCTTTGAATATTTTCTTTTTTTCGGTTTTTCTTCCCGTCTGGGATCGGGATCGTCTAAAAACTGGGGCGGCTGGACGTCTTTTCCCGGGAAAATTCTCGAAAGAAATGCACCAAAAATTGGAAAAAAAATTCAACTTATTTTTGTTTTATTTTCAATTTTATCTATCGGCTTTTCTCTTCAAATAATCGTATGAACACAATGTTTGAACAAAGATATTAGTACGCTAATTGTTTTTTTCAGCCATTTGAAAGAAATTGAAATGTTTTCTCCTGGAATTTTTTTCTTTTTCAAATTCTCCTGGAATTTTTTTTACATTTTCAAATTTCAGAGGTTCCAATGGTCATTTTTCGATAAAAAAATACAAAGATTACAAGTTTCGAATTTTTTTAGCGCGAAAAAAAGTTTATATTTCATTTTCTTTTTCCCACAGCTTTCAATTCAGACTAACCCTTTTTTTAGAAAAATTTTTTTATTTCAAATCTTTTTCAGCCAAAAAAAGTACGGGAAGATATAGTATTCAAGCTCAAAAATTTTCCCGCAGAAAAAGTTTAATTTGCGATTTTTTTGAGAAAAATTCTCAAAACTCACATTTTGCGTTCCAAGTCATCGATTCCAGAAATGAAAAATTCAATCGATTTCTCCTCTAAAAGTTGTTCAAAACTTGAATTTTTCTGCGGAAAGATTTTATAGCTTTCATTTTTTTCATTGAATTTTTGATGCATTTTCAGTTTCAGAATTTTTTTCTTTTTTTGAATACTTGTTTTATTTAAACTTTGTTTCCACACGATTATTCTCTCGGTTCAAAATCAACCATTTTAAGTGATTTCGAGAATTTTCCTGGGAACAAATGGCCCATGGCCGGCCTCTTTTTTTTTTGCAGGGCTTGGGTGGAAGGTCGACTAACGGATTCAAGTCTTTCGCTCATCGATTTATCACATTTAATTTGAAACCCCCATTTTTCGAAATAAAAAGCACTTCTAGAAATTGCGTTCATGTGAAAGTTTCGTGTTGCAGATTCAATTCTTCATAAGTCTTAAGGCATTTTTTTTAGGTTTTAAGGCATTTTTCATCATTTTTTCAGAAGTCCAACTTTCAAAAATGTGAAGAGCTTTCAAAATTTTTATTTTTCAAGAAGGAGATCAAGTTTTTTTTCGATTTTCAAATTTCAAAATAGATTTAAATCATTTTTCGAGTGTGGGTGTCAGATAGATGAAAGTTTATTATTTAGATTGAAAGTTAGTACTTCCGCGATCAATTTTTCTTGATATCACTCTAGGATCTTGGTTTTTAAAACACGAATTCCATAAAGCATTTGAATTCAGCGTTTTTTTTTCGAAATTTTCTATGAACCCACTACAGAAAAAAATTGCTTGTTAACTTTCTCAAATTTCAAGTTTTCATCATTTTTTCAGGTCGAAACCTTATGAAATCGAATTCTTTTTACCATTTTTATACGAAATTTTTCAAAGCTTTAAAACGAAAAAAGAGGTGGTTTTATAGTTTGTCAATCGAACGTCTTTTATTTAATTTTTGTTTTATAATTTTATCCGTATAGTTTAGACAAGCGGGTATAATTATATGATTTTTCAAATTTCATTCATAAAAAAAGCATTTTTTTCAAAGTAAGATCTTTCAAGCTAAAAAAATGCTTTGAAAAAAATTTTTCAATATTCATCCTTTATCCGCTTTGTTATCAGTTAATAGTAGATTGTGAACTTTAGTGAACTTTATTTTTTCTTTCGGTTTAAAGTTGTTTGAAATTTGAATCTGCAACACGACTCTTCATTAAAAAGTTTATTGATTCGAATAAATTCATGATCGATTGGTGAATTACTTGGATCCGTTAGTCTGGCTGAAAGCTTTTGGATAAGGGATCAATTTGCAAAGTTCCACAAAAAGTCGAGAGAAGTGCTCCGGAAAAGGCAATTTTCTTGAAAGGGGAAAGATTGTCAAGTGATTCTTTGACTTGGTGATTTGCAATGGGATTTTGGGAATTTGTGACGAAATTTCAAATTCTTTTTTGAACTTATAAAGTTCTGTTGTTTAGAAATTGCAAGGTTCTGATGAAGTTAGTTGGCTCAAGCCGAAATATTTTTGATTATTCGAATTGTAGTTCTTAAGCATGCACTTAAGCCTAATTTTGGAAATGTTTCAAGAGAGAATTCGCAACTTTGAGTTTTTCGATAACTTCTAAAAAACGACATTCTTTTTGGAGAAGTTCAATATTTCACATCATAATACTTCAGTCTCATTGAAGTTCGGAAATTTGACATTTTAGACTTCTTCATTTTTGAAATTAATTTTTCAAAACGGCCTTTTTAATGTAGCCTAAAAACTTACTTTGATTCCATAATGTTCCGAATTTTTCAATGAAATTGAAAAAAGTTACCATTAGACATTTTGAACTTGATGAAAAATGATTCATTTTTTCGATATAGCTCATTATTTTAGCTACAACTTCTTTTGGACACGGTTCAAGAGGACAATCGCAACTTGAAAAAACTTCTTCCTTTTTGAATGAGCTATAATAAACTGAAAAATGTATGTTTCCTTTTTTTTTTGTAGACTGCTTTTTTTTTCACAGTAGTTCAAACACTTGTACCATTTTATCAAAGTTGCGAATTTTCTATTGAAACAGGAAACTTGACTTTTAAAACTTCGAACTTAGTGTGAGAACTTTCCAACTCTTTCGAAGCTTTCGAAGCTTAACTTTTTTTTTCTTCACAGGTGGGGTTAGTTAATCCACTGTGGTCTTTTTCCCTCCCTGCAACATCACCATACCATCCCGATGTTGCGAAAAATAAACAAATTGAATTGAATTGAAGCTTTATCAAAAAGAAAAAAAACATAGCGTAGTCGATCTTTCCATTGAGCTTGGAGGCACTTTGAAAACACAATATAAGCAAAAAACTTTGACTATTTATTCATCAGAGACTTGCAAATCACAGCAACATGACTTCAATCGTCAGAGGATCTCGAAAAAATCTGCTTTTCACTTGGTCATTGAGACACATGGCAAGCTTCACTCTTTCCAAAAGTTCACCCTTTGTCTTTTTTTAGAGAGCTCCTCCTGATCTTCTGTGAGACTTCGCAAAAATTGATCCTTTATTCAGAAGCTTTCAGTCAAAAGACCTTCCACTCAGGTCACTGCAAGAAAAAGGGGTCGGCTCTGGGTCATTTGAGTCCATGACGCCCCAGGGTTGGAGGGTTCCGAGACCGAAGGGAGGGAAATCGAGGGGGCTAATGGGGAGGGTTTCAGGTCGAGCGATGTGACGGGATGGACGCCGGACGACGTCGTACTCCGAGGGCGGCATCGAACCGGACACTCTGAACCATGATTTTAAATAAAGTATTCTCCTCCCCCTTTTGTATTTGGTTTTGTCCGGCAGGGTCAGAGCCGCTGCCGGACTTTCTTTTGGAGCTTCCGTTGCCGGTTGGGGACTCCGATCTCGGGTCTCCAGCCCGGACCTTAAGGGCCCAAGTCGGAGACTTCGGCCTCAGACTCCACAGGCTGGCTGTGGAGCCCGAGCCGGAGGCCTCGACCTCAGACTCCAGAGTGCAGTGGAGCCTGAGGTCGACTCTGTGGTAGGTGGCTTGAGGCCTCATGAGAGTCCTGTCCAGCGAGGCTTCTTTCACCTCCAAACTCGTCAAAGGACAGTGTCTTGCAAGGTTGTTCATGTCACTTTTGTTCTTTCACACTCTCTAAGCTTCATCCTGAGCCAAGGAAGCTCGAACTCCTTCAGCCTGATCACAAGGCCATTTCAAACTTATGTTGAATTTGCTTTAAGTTTAAAGATTGCTCTTGAATTTTTTAAAATTCTTTTTGACAGAGGTACAAGTCTTCTTTTCTCCAAGCTTTCATTGAACTCTTTTTGATATTTTGAAAAAGTTCATCACTCCATTCAGTGAATCTTAATCCAAAAAAATGATAAGGGCATTTCAAATAAGTTTTTTTGAAAAAAATCACAAGTTTTTCGATGTTCTACTAATCTTTCAAGTTACAGGCTTGGATGAACCGAAGAAGATCTTAAACTTCAACAAGTTTTCAATGAAAGCTTCAAGTCCAAGAGACTCGCTAGACGGAGTAAAAAAAAAGTCCAATCCGATTCAGTTCAACTGCAAGGCTTTTATATTTTTTCTCACCTAAAGAACTTTTCGTTTTTTGACACCTTCTTAACCTAGTTCAAAAATTAATGGGCCAAGAAGCTAAAGTGATAGGTTATAAAAAAAAAAAGTTATAATGATCCCTGTCCATTTCTTGATGTTTTTTTCCCGTTTTCTAAAAGTTTACTATATGGTAAACCGGAAAAGCTTGAAAATTGTACCAAGAAACTGGAAAACAAGCTACCCAGTTTTTGTCTAAATTCGTTAGTGAATGACTGAGATGAGTTAGGAAGATTTCAAACTCAAATTAAAACCCAAAAAAAAAATCTTGCAGGTGAAGTTTGAAATAGGAATCGGTATCTTTTTTCTATAAGAGCAATCTTTCAACAAAGTACACGTCCAGCATGTTCGTTTCAAATGATCTTACGACCAAGTTGGAGGAGGTCGAGCTCCCTTGGCTCAAGATGAAGCTCAGAGAGTGTCATAAAACAGAAGAGACATGAATTCCCTTGCAAGATACTGTCTGGTGGCGCCCGAACTAACGCAAATATACTCAGTGTACTGCTTGGTTCAATTAAAATTGTCATATTTCGCATACTTTGAAAAACAAAAACTACTAAAGAAAAATGAAATTTGAAAAAAATTCTTTGAAAAAAATGGCTATATTGGAAAACTATTGAAAAAAAGTTCGAATTAATTACACTACTAACTGGAAAAACCTATTTTTTTGGAACTTTCGAAAAAATCAATAATTTGTAAAGGAATTGCATTAGAGAATAGATTTTCAGAAAAATTTTAGCCGCACTATTTTTTTGACTGCGTAAAAATTTAAAAAAATCTATCGAATAGAAAAATTCAAAAATTTGCTTGTGAAATCTTTTTTTGAACTTGAAGTCTTTCACGTAATCTAAATTTTGAAAATAAATATCGCGCTCGTGAGGTTGTTACTTACAGGCTCCATGAAAATGTTTCAAAACTGCAAGATTTCTGCAAAATTGCTTTTTTAGTGAGTTCAAAAGGTGAATTCATTCTTCCTTCAAAAATTACATCTTTTTTGATAGTTTAACTGGTTTTTTTATAATTAAGGTGGAAAAATACGTTTTGAGATTTTCTTTCACGAAGTGGTTGAATGTCAAGCTCATGAGCTCAGCAGTGTGGCTATTTATTTCCTGAAAATCTATTTTCCTTCGACAAATTATGATTTAAAAAAGAAAAAAGTGAAATATTCTTATTTGAATATTGGAAAGGATTTAGTGAAAATCTCTGACTTCGAGTTTTTAGCCGAAATTTTTAAAATCGGTCGAAGATAAACTACAAAAAGTATGACTCAAAAAAAAGATTCGAACCTTCGTCTCTAGTTTCCCAAACAATCATTTCTCCAATATACCAACCAGCATTTTGAGCATCTTTGCATGAGATCGGGAATCAAATCAAGTCGTGTGCAAATAAATTCGGCTTTAACTAAGGCCTAAGGGAAAAATTTGAGCTCGGAAAATTCACCTATACATTAAAATAACCTTAAGCCCAATGTTTGGAGGTTCAAATTTTATAAACGATTTCACAAATTTCAAATTTCTCTTTTTTTGTGCGTGTTTGTCAAGATTTTTGAGCTGAAAAATGTTCTAAGGAATGGGAAAAAAATTGGAAATTAAAAATATATAAAAAGTTCCTGAACTTGTTTACAAATCTCAAACTCCATACATTCGACCTCCGAACTAGACGATTGAGTTGATAAGAAAAATACTCTGCTAAAAAAAATTTGATAATCACTACAAGCTCCTCATTTAGTTATGAAACCACCTCGAGAAAATTCAAGCTTGAAAATTTTTAAACGGAAAATACATTTTGAGTAAATAGATAATCGAAATTCTGAAATGAAATATTTCTTTTTTAAAATGTCAATTGCAAAACGTTTTTTCATTGAACCGAATGATAATTTTTCTATTTTCTCAGGTGAGTTCATAATCACGTGAAATATCTCGAGCTGATTCTAGATTATGGGGAGGATTGCAGAAGCTCAAAATAACGTCACAGAATCGTCAAACCTAATGAATAAAAAAAAAACTAGATGTATGCTTATTGATCCCTATCTTATTCTAGCCATTAAAAATGTGCGGCATATCGAGTAAATTGTAATCGTAAAAAAACTCTAACCACTTCAGAAGAAACTGAGAAAATGGGGAAGCAAAAAGATACAAAACAGTTCATATTTTTCGGATCGAAATGTAACATAACAGAATAAACTCTGTGAAAATTGAGAAAAAAATCTGCCGCACATGATTCGATGGTACGACAAAATCTCAAGTCCGCAAATCTCGAGGACCGTAATCTTTGGTACGCAGATCTAAAGTTCCATAATCTTGGAAACCAAAATCTTGGAGACCAAAATCTTGGAAACCACAATCTTGGAAAGCAACCCTTCTCCCTTTTTAGTCTTCTTTATTGCACTTTATCTACTTATATTCTCTTGTTTGGATCACCGAATACAATTTCTGATAAAATCTATTCGCAAAAGCGTTGATTTTTACTTTCCAAGATTGTGGTTTCCAAGATTTTTGTCTCCAGGATTATGGGACTTTGGATCTGCGTACACAAGATTACGGTCCTCGAGATTTGCGGACTTGAGATTTTGTCGTACCATCCATGATTCTCATGACTCCTCGGAACATAACTTTACGAGTTAATATTGAAAAAAATTGAAGCAGTTGGAAAAGTTCTTTACAAAAAGACGTTAAAAGAACCTTATTTTTCGAATCAAAACCTTGACTGTCTGTATGGTCAAAATGAATGAAAATGTGAAATTTTTGCATGATTACGACTTTTCTGGTTAGGAATGATTAAAACTATTCAAAATGCTTCAATTTCAAAATCCTAAGCATAGACCCTATCTTCTCTTTAAAAAAAACTCAAAAATCTCAGTGATAATAAAAACGGAATTCATTTATACACGACCCAATAAACTATACGCCACCTTCGAATTGACGAGCCCGGAAGGAAAAAAGAGCCTCGCCCCACAGTACTCCCACTCAACAGAGGAAAAGGCGCATGTATGCTCGGGCTGAAGCCGGTGAGAGAGCATGCGATTTTCGGAGAGGGCAGACTACAGCTCTCTTGTTTTTCTGTACTCTCTCTGGCCGGACGAAAGCCGAGGGACAGTCGTCTTTTTCTCTGCGCCGCCACCGACCAAAGGCCCGAAGCCGGCAACATTCACCCCAAAAGGACACTACATGCACAAAAAAACACGATAAGTAAATTTTCTTCTCGAAAATTTCTTGCATTATCAACTTTTGTTTGAAAATGAACATATCGCATGAAACCATCGGTCGAAATTCTCTTACGACTACCTTACGTAAACTTATTACTATCTTATAAAAACTAAACCTTTTACAGAATTAAACGTAGCTTTAAAAATTAATTTATAGCTTACTTATCACTAGTTTGAGAGAACAAAAAAAAAATGAATTTTGGTTCAATGTTTATAAATTCAAAAGAAAGGAGAAAATAAACTCATGGAAACTTCTGACTAAGACTAAGAGTGTAGAGAACCTGCTTAAAACTTTAAAAGATAATGAAACCTTAAGATTATCGCTAATTCAGCTTCATATAAGTAGCTCTAAAAAAGGATTACTTCAAAAACCAAAGCAGAAAAGCGCGCGAAGTGGTCGGCTATTGATTTATTTTTGAATCTAAGATTTCGGACATTTTTTTTCCTTTTTATGGATCTAATTGGTTCGCCAACTTGTCAAGCCGCGAGCTGAAAATTTGATCTAATTCTGGAAATCGTTGAAACAAAAAATACTATTTCAAACAACAGACAAAATAAATGAATCAGAAATGTTTCTCGTGAAGACTCGTGTTTCGAAGCGAAAGTGGAGAACTGTAGCTCGGGACTTGACAATTTGGCCGGCAGTGAACAGTAACTTATCGAAAAAAAGCCTGAAAATTGAGTTGTTATTTGAAAAAAATATAACCACTTCGCACCCTGACCTTTTTGAACTCCTAACCTTAATCACTAACTCACTAGTACTGAAAACTGTGTGAGAAAAATTGATCTTTTTGATCGGAAAGCAAGACTGAAAGACGCGTTGTGGTGCAGTCAAATTTGAAATTTACAAGCTAAAATTTTGTTTTCACAACTTCTTGAGCCACAAGCTGGACTACAGAATTTCAGCTATTTTCAACAAGTTTTTGAATTGGGAATAACAAAATCAAATGATGGAAAAAATTAAGCGAAAGACTCATGTAAAATAACTGAATTTGAAAAAGAAAGGAAACTGTGGATTGCTTCTGTATTTTGTGGCTCAACAAGTTGTCCTAGGAAAATCCAGAAAATATTTAGAAAAATCCAAACAATTGTTGAATGGGTCAAATTCCCGCCAAAAAAATGACCGCATCGCGACCGCGTTGCGTGTTTTGAATTTGAATACAAAAAGGTCTATCCGGTGGCTTCATGCGACAGTTCTATGATGAAAAATAAACTGTAATCTGGAAAAAATTAAAATTTTTCATTTTATTGAAATTTCCGAGAAGAAAACTTTTTTGAGACAATACTTTTTGCGTTGAGAAACGCAACTTCTGAAAAAATACAAGTGAATTGAAAAAAAAACACTAAAACTGAAACATGATTAACATTACAAAAATTTTTTTTAAACGAAAGTTTCTCAACGCAAAAAGCGAGACGAAAATTCAAAATTTATACCAAAAAAGGCGTCCATCCGGTCCATCCCGCCCATCTCCAGGTTGCCTCTTTTTCCATCCAAAATCGTCTTCGAGCTTGGTAGATGATCATTTAGAGCGGCGGCGTTTTGCCATTCATTCTGTTCCCAATCTAGGAGAAAACAGATTATTAGTATGAATTTCTACAGAAGTTAACGTAACTTGAAAATAAGATTATTAAATCTCAAAAGAGGCTCCCGCAATACTACGACCAGACATCCTTCAGAAACGCGGTATCCGCCTGTTGAATAAAACAAAATTTAAAAGGAAATATGCGGACAACGAACAAAAATCACGGAAGAACATGTATTACAGAAAATTTAACTTTCAATTCTCATGAAAATATTCAAAAATTGATCCAAAAAGCTTTGAAAATAAAGCACGTGAACTTATTTGTAGTCAATATAGACTATTTTCAGACAAAATGCAGAAATAAACCAATTAAAAAGACAAGCAGCAGCAACACGCCGTCCAGGACGGAGTGAAAATGAAAAATGACACGTAGTTTTTCGCCGCCCGAGTTTGGCGCCATTCGAGAGAATTCTTTGGCGCCTTTGACCCAATGACCGTATGACGTGGGGTCAAAACATTTCTGCCAGATCAGACTCGATATTTTTGGCAATTTCCTTCGACATTTGAACGTGAAAAATGTCATTCAGCATCGCGAAACCTCCTGAATCTCACGGAAATCGTATTAAATCAAAATTCAATTTTAACCAAAAATAAAAGATCAAGAAAGGTCAAAACATTTTGAACAGATCAGACTCGTCTTTTTTGTGAAATTTTTGCCTTAAATGTCTTTTCATTACGCCAATGTTGAAAATACAAAACAAATTCAACATAGTGATCATTAATAAAGACGTCAATCTCATAATGTGGAACCATTAAAATATCTTTTTTTTTCTAACGGTTCTGGTAACTGCTCACATTGATAGAAACTTGCTGTTACTTCTAAAAAAAGCTTCAGGATCGACGATCGATCTTCAAAAAAATAAACCACAAATAAAGTCTATTGGCGTGCTCATCGGCCGAGAAACTGAACATGAATCGAAACGCAAAAATTTTACATCGTTCAATTGCTCCGGATAGCTGATATTTTTTGATTAAAAAAACTTTGCTTTTACGTTTCTTTCTGTTCGATGAACACGCCGTGGAGAGCTGGTAAAACCAAAAAAAAACTTTAAAAATCCAATATTAGGTTTCTTAGAACCGATGAAAATCATTCGCAATTTAAAAAATATCAGCAAAGAAATTCAAAATATGGGTATTCCAGACAAAATTGAAAAACTGAATGATTAAAATAGAAAAACCAAATTCTGTAAATTTACAGGAGTTGCGCGTGAAATAAAATGCGTTTTCCGCAATGATGCTGTGTTGACAGACGAACAGAATACGGTACTCAAAAAAAAAGAAAATCATAAATTCCACTGTTTTAAAACCGAATTCAGCGTCGAGAAAGCCTTTCCTTTTCAAAAACAAACAATATGGAAATTCCAGATCGCCAACTGGAGTCTTAAAATCAAGAGGAGCACAACTTCTGAAAATTTCAACATCGGTAATTTGGGATGAGAATGACAGCGAGAAAAGCAGAAATTTCGCTTCGGTAACTCTGAAGTCGCTTCTCCGGCGACGCCGATATTTTCTTTCGAACAATTGATTTCTACCTAAAAGTGTCAATTATTAATTAATAATTAAAGAAAAACCAACGATTCTTTTCGGTCAAAGATCATGACAAAGCAGACGAAACAATGAAGAACTTAAATTCTAGCTAAAAATTGGGTTTCCAATGCATTTGTCCTCGAAATGGCGCGACGACAGGTTTATCCGTAGTTTCTGAATAAAATTGTTGAAAATTAGCCTTGATTTAATCTAAATTTTCTTTTAAAGGTTTTCCTCAGATTCTCTTACGTTCTAAAATGGCCAACATCAAGAAAAAAAATGGGCCAATAAAACAGAAACGCATATATACTTTTTTGAAAGTTGACTAGAAAGCGAGAAAAAAGAGGAAGGGTGCGAGAACTGTCGCGTTTCGTCACAAAATTAGCGCCTATTTTGGAAAAAGTGATCCGGGGTCAGTAGGAATGACAGGCGAGAGCGACTTGACACATTCCCGTTTCCGATTTTTCGGTTTTGTTGTAAAGTTATACAGTAACCTAAAAGAATAAAAATCTAACAGAACTGCTCCCTTTGAAAAATTATCGTTTGAGGCACCTTTGGGACAAATATTCCTAGGAAAAAAAGCCGAAATGAGCTCTGAAAAAAAGGGATCTAGCTCTCTTGTTGTCTTTTCTAGTTATAACTTTTATTAGCACTATCAAAAAAGAGAATATTTCCGAGAAATATGAAGCAAAAATCTAGAAAAAACATGAATCATTAAAAAAAACACTTACACAATCGATAATGGAGCAAAATTTCGATACCATGCCGACTTTGGTCCAGTTCTTCTATTGTAAAAAGTTGTAATCCTTCGATTTTTTCCCAAAACGGACCGCTTTCCATCAAAATTCATCGCCAATCAATGGAATCACGAAATCAACGCAAATCAGCGTCGTTGAATTGCGTAAAAATCTGAATATTGAATCATGAAACAATTACAAAAGTAATCCTCACCAAAAGAAGAACACAAAATCTTCATTATGCATTTTCTTTTTTTCGCTTTCTCAAAACACGTCAACCAATGATATCTGAAATGAAAAAGAATAAAAATCAGTACAAGGAACGTTTGCACGATCATTATGACGAATTTGTAACTTTATTTTAATTTTCAACTCAAGACTTCTGAAATTATAAAAAACAAACACTATCCAATAGTTCTTACGAAGAAATCCAAACATGAGCTGTTTTGAATAACTTTCCAGTGCTTTAAGTGTCACTTATATTTTTAGCATTCAATTTTCTATGGTCAAAACAAATCTTAATTATTTCTATTTCTAGGAAACAACCAGAATTTTTGTTCAAACTATAAAACTTCATGAAATAAAATTTTAATAAAAATTAGCCAAAGAAACAATTTTTTTTCAAACTGAAAAATCTTATAAGCATTCAAATTCAAAATATGTTGCCGAAGAAGATATAATTAAATAGAACATGTACACAAACTATTAAATAGGTAGACTCAAATGATGAATTCAAGTCAATTGAGTCATCTGAATGATTTCTTTAGCCGAAATTCCGCCTCAAAAAGTGCTTTGAACGTATATACTACTGAAATACTTTGAAAAATTTTTTAAAAAATACTTTCGATAAGAAATTGACTTTTTGGCAGTATGTGACTTTGCGTCGCGGATGAACGCACCACGAACGCTCCTTGACGCGCTTTCCCAAGATTTCGATTTCAGAAAAGCTTCAGGAGACCTTTTTCACCGGTTATCATCTTCATATTTGCTTCGAAATGCCTGGAAATGAATTCGTCAAGTCTGCAATTTAAAAGGTTGGGATTAGGTATATTTTTTTCATGTTGGGAAACCCTTTCAATTAGAAAAATACTTTATTTTCTTTCATTTTTCATTCTTTCACTAATTATCCACATATACTTAAGGACATTATACAACTTCTTGAGAAGGCAAAGAAGCGAAAAGACCAGGGAAAAGTGCGAAAACTCTCACCGATCGCCATGAAATTCTCACCGATCGCCATGAAAACTTTAGGCAGTAATGTGATCCGAGGTCAGGCGGAACCGACTTTCTTCTCTTGATACAGTGCTTTTTTCGTTGTTTGGGTAATTAGAGTCTCTTGTGATCATTGAGATATCGAATAAAGTCGGAAATAATCAGAAAGACTCCCTAAAAAGTGTCTGAAAATTCCAAATCAGTTAAATTTCAAATAGAACCACATTTTCAGTGATTTGAAAACTAGAGAAAAAATCACGACTATTAAAAATGCCTGAAAAGCTGGTAGAACAATATTTAAAAGGAATCTAGCAAACAAAAAAAGTTTTTTTCGAAAGTTCCTCTTTAATTTTATTTTTTTGTTCTCCTAGGTCCATATAAAATGATCAGAAATCTTTTTTTTTTGTTTGAAATGCTTCTCAATGCGCCACTGATCTATAAAAATGAACATTTTCCGGTTTTTGAATCATTCTCTTCAATAATCTGAGTGTTCCCATTCAAATCCTAAAATTCCAGAGGCTCAAAAGTGTGACCGATTCTCAACCAACTCCACAACTTCCCAGTAACTTCCGATGAGAATTCGGCGATTCAAAGGAAATGTCATCCATCTTCCGAAATGTGCCAATTCATTCCCACTGACCTCAGGCAAGTTGGCACCTGAAGTCGGACCGGAGCGAGATCCGGCGACCGTCGGACCGCCCCTTCCGCTCAGGCTCCGCCCATAGAAATCCGCATAAATAGCAGCCTCCGAAGGAGTCCGCAACCGTTCTCTGAACCTCAAGTCAGTCATGAACCCTGCTCCAGCTCTTTCCGGATCTGCTCCAGCTGCTGCTGATTCTCTCAAGACTCCTGTTCGACCGGAGTTCCGTCTTGCCGAAGCTACTCGCACTTCGACGGCGCCTATTCGAAAGCGATCTCGCAATTCTATGGGTTCGTTTATTCTCTTCCCGTTCTTTGATTAACCTGATTGATTTGCAGGTGAAGAAGCCAGGAACCTTCCTTGTCCAGTTCTCGACTTCAACATCTGCGATTCTCCACAGAAGAAGGCCGCGAAGGCCGAAGACGTGGTTCTGGTCGTCGTCGAGCAGCCGGCTCCAATCGTCGTCGAGCAGCCAGCTCCAGTCATCGTCGAGCAGCCAGCTCCAGTCGTCGTCGAGCAGCTCGTTCCGGACGTCGTCGAACAACTGGCTCCAGAGGTCGTCGAGCAGCCGACGTCTCCAGCCAGAAGCTGCATTCGTCCAGCGGGATTGAGACGACTCTCGTGGGCTCCAGTCAGGACGCCAGTTCGGTTCTCGAAGAAGAGTAAGTTTCCCCTCTGACGTCTTCTGATTCTAATCAATTTCTTCTTCCAGATGACGTCGTCCACCGTCGCCTGAGCCTCTGAATCCGATGTCGTCAACGCTGCTGCCCTTCTGAATCCTGCCACGCCTTCCGACTTCTTCGACTCGACGTTTGCCTTTTTCCTTACCTTCTCTGAGTTTCCTCACTTCTCCTTAACTATTTCACCTAAGTTAATATCTCTAATCCCCTAATTCCTCAATATCTTCTAGTTTAACTTCCTTAAATTCCTAAATAGTTAATATCTCATCTCCTAAGTAACATTGAGCGGGTTTTGCCTAAGTTGTGATTGTTTCCTAGTTTTTCGCCCTAACTCGGTCCTCAATTAATTCCGTTAGGTCAGTGTCTAACTTTCCAACTTTAACTTCCCAACTCAGGTCAACTCGTTTATTCTTTGTTTCAATTGTCTAATTACTTTGTTGTTTCCTCCTGAATAAATCGAAAGAAAAAGACAAAGTGTTCACTTGTTCAAAAAAAGAAAGACAGCAACAAAAATATGCTGAAATACACTCCGGGAAATCTTGAAAAAATTCAAACTTTTTTAGCTTCTTCAGTTCAAAAACTTGAACGTTCTGCTTTCAATACATCACTCACTTTGTACTCAAAAAACTCCTTAGGGCTCAAAATTCGAGATTTAACTTCAAATAGCCAAAGGAGCAATACTAACCGAAATAGCTTTTATTTTGAATAGTCCCATTTTTAAAAAAAGAGAAAAAAATCTTCTACTTAGAAAAAAATACTGATCAACTTGGAAAACCAACTTTTTCTTTGGAACACCATCTCGGGAAAGGAAAAAGCTGATCCAAAAATTGGGTTCCAATTCAAAATTTTGAATTTTTTAAAGAGCTTCCAGTACTCAAACAGCTTTAAGAAATTCGAAATTTCTAGACTTTCAGTTCAGAAAAAAATTCGGCAGTCCCTAAAAGATTATAAACTTTGATCATAGAGAATAAAAAAGCATCGGATTTTCATTTTTTAAAGTACCCATCCAATATAATTAACCAAAGATCCCAAAAATGTTCTAATTACCCAAAACGCCAAAAAAAGAAGAAGAAAGACGATCCCGCCTGTCATTTCGACTGACCCCGGATCAACTTCCATCAAAAAGAGGTGTTAATTTTGTGGCAACATGGGATCATTTTCGCACTTTTCCCCGTTTTTCTCGCTTCGTTGTCGACTTTCGCACTTTTTTTTCGCGTCCAGGTCAAATAACAGTATGTTTATTCTTCTTCTAGAACTACAATGAGACTGACTTAACAACAATGGTTTCAATGCGAAAATCCGAAAAACAATAACGTTCCCAATTTTTTTTTTATGAGATGAATACGATACAACTTTTGGTTACCTGAAAGCTCAATTCTTTCTTTTTTTGACGAGAATGAAACAAATGAACTAGGAACTACTTCTTTGTTCCCTAGCCCCTATAGGGGTCCCTAGATCTTTAGGGGCTAAGGTCAGACCCTAAACCCCTATAGGGATCACCTGAATTTCCCATCTAGAGTGACCACTTTTTCGTCCCCATATAAGAAATAACTTTATAGGGTCTTCTATAGGTATCACCTAAGTTTTATCCCTATAGTTACCACTTTATGTTCCCTATAAGTAGGGACCGCAAGCCATTTCTTCAGAACGATTCAAAAAATATGTTTTTTACATTGTTCGATAGAGGAGACTGCCCATTTTCATAATCCGTTTAGTTTTTGAAAAAAGCTCCACTAAGAAAAAAGTTATGGTCAAAAAACGAGCGCGCCCGGCGTACAACTGGAGGCAAAATCTCACGGTTTACCCGCTGCCGCACGCTTTCTTTTTAAATGTTTTTGCGCGTTTCTGAACCGTTTTCGAATCGGTTTTCTGTTCTGAGAGGTTGTCCGAACTGAGCTTCATGTTTTGGTATGAATCTTTTGTACAATCCTCATAAGAATTTTTTTAATAAAATATCAAAAAAACTACCTAGAAAAAAAGGTCAAAGGGATTTTTTTAGCTTATTTTTTTCTACTCAGAAAAAAATTATTATCATTCGATTTGGAAAAAAAGAAAAAAATGAAAAAAATAATGTTATTTCGAAATAAAACAGGAAAAAAAGTGCAATTTGACTCCGAAAAAAACGGCTCCTGCAACATTTAAAAGGGCGCATCGGTGTGTTTGACGCAAACACTGCTACGGACACTTGCACGAAATCTTCCGAAATTTCAAAAAAAATTGCCATTTTTTCGAGGTTTTCAAAGCCGTTATTTTTTTCGCGTCGATCGATTTTTTTCATAATTTTTTCATTGATAGAGTTTTGAACGCTTAATAACCTGATCAAAAATGTAGACGCGATCCTATTCTCTCATGCGTCAACGAGGCAGGCGAAAAAAGGAGGTTTTGGTAAAACTCAAATATAATTTGATTCACTGTCCCAATAATTATTTTTCATTTTGAATTTTTTTATTTTTTTGGACACACTGTTAGTTTTTTTAAATCAAATAAAAAAAGTATACCATGTCGCTGAAATTTTTTTCACATTTCAACTTCAAAGTTTGGTGTCACTTTACAAGCTTTAATATTTTTTTCGCGTCGGTAGATTTTTTTCATTTTTTTACTCAAAAAAATAAAAGAAAGTGTTAATGTATAACATACTTAAAATTTAGAAGCGTTCCTCACTTGGTTTTCTGAAAAGCGACGATTTTATGAAAGTTGTCAGATTTTTTCGTGTGAAATCTTACTTTTTCGCTTATTTTTGAAAAATACATAGTTTTAAAAATATTCAGTCTTGTAGAGCGTTGTCGATTACATAGATTAGCAGAAACAGTTCATTTTTAAAGGGGGACTTTAGCTAGTATAAACGCCTCAAAACCGTTTTTGCAACAAAAAAATCGTCATTTTGGTGGCGTGAAGGGGCGGGGCTTTGCGCCCCCTACCTATAAGGACTCATTTTTCCCCTGACCCCTATAAGGACCACTCGAGCTTTAGGGACTGAAGGGTCAGATCCGAAACCTCTATAGGGACAAATTTTACACCTAAAGAGACCACTAGAGCTGTAGGGACTATGGGGTTTGAATCGAGAACTTCTATAGGGACCACCTGAACTTTACACCTTTAGAGACCACTTTTTCATCCCCCATAGGGCTGTTTTCCCCCCTAATCCCTATAGGGACCACCTAAATTTCGAAACAGACCAATAAAACAGTGAATCAGAGCAAAAATCGGTGAAAATAAATCTTCTGATTCAAGAAAAAAAATATGGAAAAATGAGCCGCTCTTGTTTAAAGCATTCGCGCCCCATTAATAAAATCAGCTCATTAGACATTTTTTGAATACTCATCTTTCAAATGGAAATAGAACAATAAAAAACAAACCAAAAATAGGTGAAAATAAATCGTCAGCTTCAAAAAAAAAGTATGGAAAATGAAAATTCTTTTTCGGAACGTTTGCGCCCCATTGACAAAATCAGCTTCTTAGGTACCTTTCGAGTACTTATCTTTCAAATGAAATATGAAATTTTCCAAATCAACCGATGAAATCATTTCCGACGTATTTTGTACTATTTTGATCATTCATCAATGATAAATTTTCCACTGATAAGCCCTGTCAACAATCATTTATTCCTATTTTGAAACGTTTAATTTTTATTTTTTCTCGATTTTTTTGTAGTTGTTTGGCTAAATTGCATTAACCATGGTCGCATTGGGAATGGCTCACGAAAAAAATGCCAATAAACATTTTTTCAATGCTTTTGTCGCCTTTGGGCGCAAGTAGGCTTCAAAAAAAAAGCCAGTTTTTTTCAAAATTATTTCCAAGCTTTGTGATAGGAAAGCAAAATGGCACCAAAATCCAACTTTCCCTCCAATTTTTGGGCTCAAAATTATCAAAAAAAAATCTCCTTTGTCTCAATTTTGCGTCGTTTATTGTCACAAAGAGCTTGAAACTGTACACATATTAATCCCAGAATTCGAATCGATACATTTTCTGCTGATTAGGAGACAAATAAGGAAGCCTCCGTTTTGCTTTCCAATTTGAAAACATTGCCAAGTGTCCCCAAAATGAATGATAAGCCCGGGGGAAAGTGCTACTTTCCGCCCCTCATTTTACTGTTTCTAGAAATTTTGGATCTTTCAAATTATCGTTAGAGAAAAAGGAATTAATAGTTCAAAAAATAAATATTCAAAAAACTAACTTTGTTTCTCCAACCCTTTAAAAGGTCTTAAAGCGCAAGTCGTTTGTTGGTCGGGCGAGGCGCCAACCTTCAACTTCAAAAAAAGTTCTTTTTTCTTAGTTGTCCGTGGAGCACTTTTGATCTGAAAAAATAGCCATCCTCTGTTTTTTTTTTCTTGAGAACAATCTTTCAAATTTTAAGACTTTTCCTTACTCAGATTCTGTACCAAACTTCCGTCCAAAAGCGCAAAAAACGGCTTTTTTCTATTTTCCTCGACTTTCTCATTTTAAAGGCGCAGGGCGTGGCTTAAATCGCTGTAATTTTCTTTTTATGGTGTTTTAGGTCTTCCTATACCTTGAAAAACCACAAAAAGTCAAGTTTTCTCTATTTTTAGCGACAGAGCGCACAAAACCGAACTCCGCGGCTATTTCTTCACATCCTTCTTTTCTCTGATCTTGGAAGCTTCAACCACTGGGATCTTCGGAAACTTTATTCAATTTCGACTTTTTTCTCATTTATCGAAGCTTTTTCAACAAAACTCGTGAGCGGCCATCTCAAAAATGAGCAAAATTCGAGACTTTGGACCCTTTTTCTCAACTTTGAGCGGCCAAAACGGAAAGACCATCCTTCTACTTTTTCGCAACCCGAAAAGGACAACAACAACCGCACCTCAAAATCTCCAACCCAATCCGACGTTCACGGAAGGGGAAAAAAAGAGGCGTCGAAAAGCCGATGACGCGGCGGCGACCGTCTGTGTGGGGCCGGCAAACATTCGCGGCTTCTTCTTTCGTTCTGCAAAAGGGAGAGAAAAATCACAAATCAAGTCGATCGCGGCTACGTTCCAATGTTCCTACAGTTCCTACAGTTTCTTGTTTTTGATTTTTCCTTAAGGGGCCACTTGAAACTCTCTGAGCTTTTATCTTCGAAGTCTCCTTTTTTTTATTCCCTTAAGAGGCCTCTTGAATCTTTCCGAGTATTTTGAAGATGTCAAGGCTTCTAGCTTGCTTGATTGGCCTATTTTCGGGTTTCAATCCTTTTTCTACTTTGAAAACCCTCACGAGACCTCTTAAAAAGGAGAATCTAGTCTTCTGAGTGCTCCTATAGGGCAATTGGTTCTGAAAAAATACCAAATCAAGTCGCGCGACTACGTTCCAATGGTCCTACAGTTTCTTCAGTTCATTTTCCCCTCAAGGGGCCACTTGAAACTCTCTGAGCTTTTATCTTCGAAGTCTCCTTCTTTTGATTCCCTTAAGAGACCTCTTGAAACTTTTTCCGAAGGGTTAGACGCTCTCAAGAACTTTACCTTGCTCCAATGGTCTTTTTAAAGATTTCAGTCAACTTTCTACTCTTGAAAAAACTTAAGAGACCTCTTAAAAAAGGAATTCTGGTCTTCTGAGTAGTTCCTATAGGGCAATTGGTTCTGAAAAAGAGGGAAAACTCCCAAATCAATTAGCGCGGCTGCGTTCTAATGTTCCTACAGCTTCTTTTCTTTGTTTTTCACTCAAGAGATAACTTGAAACTGTTAAAATTTGTCTCTGAAGTAATTTTCCTCTTTCTTCTCCCCCTTAGGAGATCTCTTAAAACCCTTTTCGAGCGGTTCCAAGCTGTCAAGGCTTCTAGCTTGCTTGATTGGCCTATTTTCGAATTTTAATCCTTTTTCTACTGAAAACCCTCAAGAGACCTCTTAGAAAGCTTCTAGTCACTTAAGTGGCCCCTATACTTACTTTTTGTTACTTGTTCTGTAGAGAGAAAAAAAAATCACAACTCTAGTCGCGTGGCTACGTTCCAATTTTCCTACAGTTGCTTCTTTTTATTTTTCCCTCAAGGGGCCACTTGAAACTTTCTGCACTTTCATCTTGGAAGAGTGGCTTTTGAAGTAACTTCCCTCCATTTATTTCATATATAATCCCTTAAGAGGCCTCTTGAAACTCTTTCCCAACGGTTCGAATTTCTCAAGGCTTTTATCTTGCTCCAGTGGTCCTTTTAAAGATTTCACTCAATTTTCTACTCTTGAAAACACTTAAGAGACCTCTTAAAAAGGGGATTCTAGTCTTCTGAGTGGCTCCTATAGGGAAATTGGTCCTGAAAAAATTACAAATTAAGTCGATCGCGGCTACGTTCCAATGGTCCTAAACGCTTCTTCTCTTTGTTTTTCACTCAAGAGATAACTTGAAACTGTTAAAATTTGCCTCTGAAGTGATTTTTCTTCTTTTTATTCCCTAAAGAGACCTCTTGAAACTCTTTCCGAGTAATTTGAAGTTGTCAAGGCTTCTAGCTTGCTTGATTGGCCTATTTTCGAATTTTAATCCTTTTTCTACTGAAAACCCTCAAGATACCTCTTAGAAAGCTTCTAGTCACTTAAGTGGCCCCTATACTTACTTTTTGTTACTTGTTCTGTAGAGAGAAAAAAAAACACAACTCTAGTCGCGCGGCTACGTTCCAATGTTCCTACAGTTGCTTCTCTTTATTTTTCCCTCAAGGGGTCACTTGAAATTCCTTCCGAGTTCTTTGAAGCTCTTTTTTTACTTGCTCTAACGGCTCTACTTTTGAGAGACCTTAAGTGATCTCTTAAAACGCTGTTTGAATGTCTCATGTAGCTTTTAGAAATGCTATATGACTTCTATAATGATGTTTCTATTAAAAATAATTTTCCTCATTATTGCGCAGAGAAAACCCTCAAGTGACCTCTCTCCGATGCTCCAACAGTTTCTTCTCTGAAAATTGATCTTTTCTCCACTTAATTCATATAAAATCCCTTAAGAGGTATCTTGAAACCCCTTTCGCTGAAGGCTTTCACTTTGCTCCAATGGTCTTTTTTAAGCTTTCACTCAACATTCTACTTTTGAGAGCCCTTAAGTGATCTCTTAAAACGATTTTTCTGTGGAACGAAAAAAAAAATCCCAAATCAAGTCACGCGGCTACGTCCCATTAATCCTACTACAGTTTCTTTATATTTTTCCCTCAAGGGGTCACTTGAAATTCTGAACTTTTACCTTGGAAAATCTTTTATCCTTTGAACACTTCATTCAATTTTCTCCATTTAGTAGTTAGAACTTTTTAAAAATCTGCGGAGCAAAGGGAAGGTTCTAAAAAGTTGATCCTTCTCAATAGGTCCTAAATTAATTTTACCTGTTATTGTACTACGAAAAACCCTCAAGTGGCCTCTTGAGGGTCTTCCAGAGCGCATTGAAGTTCTCATGTATTTGTATGGACCTAGTTAAAGTTGCTCCAATGACAATTTTTCTTTAAAATTCGGAAAAGCTTCCATTAAACTAATCAACAGCATCATTTTTATCAAGCTGATAAGGGAAAATGACATTTTTGAGATTCCTAGCTTCTTTTAAACCCCCTAGAGCTTATTTCGTCTAAAACCCAAAAAATAACAAATTTTCACTTTCCAATAGAAAAGTTCAACGTGCGGATTGATCATTCAGAGTTGGATAATCTCCAAAAATCGTTGTTTTTATGTCCCTATTTACTCCCGATTCTATCCCGCAATTTTTGAAACATTACTTTTTTTTATTTTTTTAAAATTTTTTTTATCAGATCTCCTTCTTCGAAATAATGCACGAGGACTACTGTAAAGGAGAATCAAGGTTGGAAAAATTTCCATAAAATGTTTTGTCAAAAAAATAACTTTTTTTAGAAAAATCCAGTATCTCAATGGACAAATTTGATCTGCGGAAAACTTCAAATCAGGTTATTTCTGGCTTTTGAAAATTTTTCTTTGGATTAATCTTAAGGAATCAAGTTTATTTCATTACAAAGGTGTTCCTACAAATTCCACTGTAAAATAGTAGCCTAAGGTCAATTTTTAAGCTTTAAAGTTTAACCAAACGGTGAATGAACTATGGAAGAAAAAATGGATTTTTCAAAATTTATTTTCAAGGTTTCATTCGACAAAGATCCGCCAAGTGAGGAAGATTCAAGCAAGAAGGAAATTTGGTGAGCTTTTTTTGAACTTCTTCAAGTTTTTCTAGAGCTCTTAAGACGGTGAAAAAAGTCTAAAACCCAATTTTTGCAGTTCTTCAAGCCGGGCTTCCTCAACCCTGACCGATTTGCCATCAGACCGTCGTTTGACGTTCAAAAAACGAGCTTCTCAGATTATTCTCCAAGTACCCGTGGCCCATTTGAAACGGATCAAACAGACCGAATCTGTTGGGTCTTTTCATCGTGAAGCGAAACATTTTTCGGGTCAGTTCTTTTAAAATTTGTAGATTTTCAAAAAAGGGGCTACGACGGGGTCTAATCCATTCCAAATGCGGGCAAAATTTTTTTTTGGAAACTTCGATTTTTCTTGATCAAATTTTGAGTGGAAAAACGATCTCAGCTTACAAAAAACGCGAACAAATCTTCAAAACCGTCTTCTCGACCGCGACGCATCAAAAGCCATTCCAAATGCGGCCAATTTTTTTCAAATTTCGGTTTTTAATACTATTTTTTTATGGAATTTTGAGTGGAAAAAAATGCTCCCGGCTTACAAAAAAACCCGGATAAATCTTCAAAACCGCTCTCGCGACCGCGTCGCACCAAACCATTCCAAATGCGACCTTTTTCTCAAATTTCGATTTTTAAAACTCTCTTCATCAAGTTTTGAGTGAAAAACTGTTCTCAGCCTACAAAAACCCGATTAAACCTTCAAAACCGCTCTCCGGACCGCGTCGCATCAAAAGCCATTCCAAATGCGGCAGGCATTTTTTCCTTTGAATTTTTCCTTTTGAATTTTTCCAAGAATCTAACAATCTACCGTTTCTCGTTCATTTGTTGAGTGAAAAAACGCTCTCAGCCATAAAAAAAACCCGGATAAATCTTCAAAAACGCTCTCCCGACCGCGTCGCGTCAAAAGCCATTCCAAATGCGGCTAATTTTTTTTTTAATTTTTGATTTTTATTGCTTTCTCCATCAAGTTCTGAGTGGAAAAACGTTCTCAGCTTACAAAAAAACCTGAAAAAGTCTCTGAAACCGCCCTCCCGACCGCGTCGCGTCAAAAGCCATTCCGGATGCGGTCTTCACTTCTAGGAAACCTTCTCAAGTGAAAATTCGATCTTAAGATATAACCACCCTGCACGGTCCGAAACGAATCTTCTACGGGAAAAAGTGGTCGACCTGGTTCTGGATCCTGATCACCATGTTCGCTGTCGTCATGCTCATCTATCAGATCTCATCTCTGGTCTCTATTTATGCGAGTCGTCCTACTCTTTCTCAGGTAAATATTTTCATTTTTTTTGTCTCTAAAATCAAATCCAAAGCTCTCAGACTGTCAAAAAAAAGTGAGAAAAAATTGACTCAAAACGTCGATTCTTAGTGCGAAAAATGAAGCTATGCGCAAGTAGTTTCAAGTCGGGTGCAAGACAAAAATCGCAAAGCATTCCTAACGGAACGAGCAGCTTCTTCTAAGCAGTATTCTTTTGGATTGTATGAAAAGCATCAGAGAACGACTGCCCATGCTAAAGGAAGCTTCTCGGCGCAAGTAGTTTTCAGTCGGGCGCAAGACAAAAAACCGCTGTTGCAATCCTAATAGGACCAGCAGCTTCTCCAGATCAATAACCATTTTTCAAATTTTTTTTTGGATTGTTTGAAAAACGTTAAAAATGCCTGTTCATGCTAAAGCAAGCCACTCGGCGCAAGTAGTTTTCGGTCGGGCGCACTTAAAAACATCGCTGAACTACTCCTAAGGCGATCAGTAGCTGCTCTAGATTCATATTAAAGCTTTCAAATTTTTTTTTTCAAAATTAACTTAGAAAATATGTCAAATAACGGTTCTCATGCTGAAATATGTCATCAGACGCGAGTAGTTTCTGGTCCGGCGCAATTATAAAAAATTGCTGAAACCCTTCCTAATGCGACCAGTAGCTGCTCTGGATTCATACTAAAAATTTCTGGCATCTTTTTCTTCGGAATAAGTTCAGAAAAAAGGTCGAAAAAATGACTCTGCATGTTGAAAGATGCTCCTAGGCGCAAGTAGTTTCTGGTCGGACCTGCTGAAAATTTATATTTTCTTATGCGACTGATAAATTTCTTAAATTTCCAGGTCTCATTTCTCATCAGCGAAGATGGATTGGACTTTCCGATCGTCACAATTTGCAACTTCAATCCGATCAAGAAAAGTTATATCAATAGTGAGTTTTGAAAAAAATTTTCTAATAAAATTCATAGTCATTTATGCTCCATTGATAAACGGTTGAAAACACTTTTTACAGGTAGAAAATAGGATGAATTCGCTGAAAAATGGCTTCTTTGAGCTATTGTCAATGGGGCGCGATTAACTTCAAAAAATGGCCACCAGGGTCTCCTATAGTTAAAAATGCTCTCAATTCCATAGAATTCCTTAAAAAATCATTCATTTTTCGAAAGAAAAAAATCATTTTCAACTTTCTTATATCCCAAAAATCAACTACTAACTTCAGAAATCAACGAAACGGGCGATTTTTCGGACCTGCTACTGAATTATTTGCTCCAATCGAACGCCGACACGGAAACTCTGTTCAATTCGGCCGATCGGGCGGATTTACACATTGGTAGAGTATTATTTTTCTCATTTCATCATTAAAAATTAAGAAAAAAAAGTCTAAAAAAAGTCAAAAATTACAGGCGAGGCAATGCTACAGTTGTATCAGAAGAAGCATCCGAATTTCACGATTCCTGGATTTTTTGATGATGCCGGGTAGGACAATTGAAACTCTTGTTTTGTTAATGGAGCAAACTCTGCTGGGAAAAAATAGCCAACTATGAGAAAGTTTGCTCCCCTGATAAATCGGCAGTTTTTTTCATTTTATATTATCAGGAACTCTCGAAAAAAATCTACAAAAAAATCATAAAAAAATTTCTTCTTATCAATGGAGCAAAATCCGCTGGGGAAAATAGCGGGTAAAGAAAATGGGCTCTTATTTTTACAGAATGTTTGCTCCACTGATAAACCGTCATTTTTTTATTATTTTAAAAAGATCCGAAATTCTCGAAAAAGAATACAAAACCATAAATATCTCTTTTTTATCATTGGAGCAAACTCTGCTCGAAAAAATAGCCAATATAGAAAATGGCTCTTTTTTGATGGGAAGCTCGCTCTAATCATAAAAATACTTATTTTGGTTGAGTAACTATCAAAAACGCTTCTTTAAATCGAAGTTATCTCCTTATTATCCGTGGAGCGCAATCGATTCGAAAAAATGGCCATAAAGTGAAAAAATACTCCTCATGAAGGCTTCTATAAGAGAAAAGCCTTTTTGAAATTGGAAATAAAATCATTAGAAATTTCGAGGTAAAAAAAAAAGAAATAAACCATGGATTTCTTTTTTTTTATCACTGGAGCAAACTCTGCTGAGAAAAAAATAGCCAACAAAGAAAAATGGCTCCTATTTTTTTCTCGAAAAAGGCTCTTTTTTTATGGAAAGCTCGCTCTAATTTAAAAAAATACTTATTTTTGGTGGAGTTACTATTCAAAAAAAGCATCATTTGAATCAAAGTTATCTCCTAATTATCACTGGAGCGCAATTGATTTGGAAAAAACGGCCATAAAGATGTAAATTTTTCAGCTTCGATTGTTCCGAGCTGATGATGATGTGCTCATTTGCGAGCAGAAGGTTCGTCTTTTTTTATTTTCGAATTATTTTTCAAGCCAGGGACCTAAAAAAAAGTAGAAATTCACTATTTCCTTCGGTATCAATACTCAAAATCGCTAGTTTTTCTCCGATTTCAGATCAAAAATTCCAGATTCGACTGCTGCAAGTACTCGAAAAAGCAGCTAACGAGCCTCGGAAAGTGTTATTCCCTAAATGTTCGCTTAAGTGAAAAGGAATGGATGAAGAAGCAAGTTTCGGCTGGCGTCAATGCTGGGTTCGTTGACGTTTTCTTTCCAAATTTCAAAAATCCGAAAAAGGCCGCACTTGGAATGGCTTCAAGGATTACATGTAGTTTTGCAGAAAGTTGAAGCAGAGACAATCGGTAACACTTCAATTTTTTTGTTTAATTTAAAGAAATTCCGAAACAGTAAAGCGTGCTAAAAACCTGCTTTATTTCAAATCTTCAAATGCAAATTTCTATCATTTTTTACTCATTCAGTATATTAATTACCTTAAAAACTAATGAAAAATCCATTTTTTTAGACTCCAACTCGTGCTTGATGCTCACCTAGAAGAGCAATTTGAATCAGGTGAACGTGCGTTTTTTAACGAAATTAAATTGCTCCACAGTCTCAAAAAACCGCATTTGGAATGGCTCAAGACGAAATTAAGAACTGAAGGTGTTTTATAAGCGAAAAAGCGTGAAAAATTGGTTAAAATTATGTTGAGAGATGCCGAGGGGCGTAGGTCGCTTTCGGTCGGGCGCAAATTTCAAAAATGCCCTGATCCATTCCAAATGCGACCGAGGCTTCTTTTTCATCAGGAAATCAAGTTCAGACGCCGAGACAGTCCCATACTACGCGAGTTCCTACGAGAACGGCTTCCGTTACTACGTCCACAGTTTGGGGACGATTCCGTACTTGGCGAGCGAGGGGATCAGTGTTTCGCCTTCGAGTCGAGTTTACACGGCGATCGCCAGTAATCGGGTGATTTTTGGAAGGATTCGAGCGTACCTTGAGCTTCGGACATGTTGGGGCATTCCAAGTGACCCCTCTAGTAGCGTCAGAGTTCTTAAGTGATCCCTAGAACCGCCCAGAAACTTGCAAAAATACGAGAAGAAAATTCGATCTTCCAAGGCGCTATCCACAATTAGTCCATTAACCGCCATCATAGTCAAAAATTTGTAAAAAGGGGCGGAGCCAGTATACCACACCTTTCTGTCGAGTTTCAAAAGCACTAATTATCAATTCCCCACCTGAGAAAGTTTATTCAAACTCAATCCGAGAAAAATCCGAGCTTTCAAAAAATAGTCCATTCACCGCCATCTTAGTGAAAAACTTGTGAAACGGGGCGTGGCCAATGAGCCAGACATTTTTGTTGAGTTTCCAAAAGCGCCAAAAATGATTATCAACCCGAGAAACTTGATAAAAATGAGAAGAATCGAAGCATTAAAAAATAGTCCATTCATCACCATCATAGTGGAAAATTTGTAAAAAGGGGCGGAGTCAGTATACCAAAACTTTCTGTCGAGTTAAAAAGGCACCAAACATCCATTCCCAATCTAAGAAATCTAATTAAAACCTAATCCGAGAAAAATCCGAGCTTCAAAAAATAGTCCATTCACCGCTAGTAAGGGGAAAAATCAATAAATCAATAAATCAACAAAAAAACGACTCATTTTTGCAGTACATCCTCCTGCCGCACAAGCAATGGGGCAATTGTTCCAACGACTGGCCCCCGGGCTACAGTACCCAGCTACCGTACTCCACGGCGAACTGCGAGCATTTGTGCAAGGCCAAGTTCTTCAACGACAGCTGCGGATGTTCGCCGGCCGATTTGAATTTGGATCGAGGTGATTAAAAAAGTCAAAAATCAGAAAGAATCGGTTATTCTTGTGATGAACAGAGAACCATAAAAAGAGAAGGGAGAGCAGCGTCGGACTGAAAAGACGCCAGACACAACGAGGTGGTCTCTAACTGTCTGGCGTCTCTTCAGGCCGCTGTTGATCTCTCGTTACGCAAGTTTTTCATACCTTTCATTTTCATGGTATTTCCGAAGTTAATAAGGGAATCCTGAACTATGGAAAGGGAGAGCGAGAGCAGTGCCGGCCTGAAGAGACGCCAGACACAATGAGATAGTCTCCAACTGTCTGGCGTTTTTCTTGACTGATAGATTCTTAGAGAACTCAAAAATCATGTAAAACAAGCGGGAGAACATTGTAGGCTTGAAGAGACGGCAGACAGCTAGAGAGTGACTAATTGTCTGGCGTCTCTTCAAGCCATTGTTGATCTCTCAGTCCTTCTTTTTTCATGATTTCTCAGCTATAAGTCTTCTTTGAGAACGAAAAAGCGTTCAAAAATCAAATTTTTTTCAGCCTTCAACATCTGCACCCCTTATCAGACCTATCAGTGCATTGACCGTCACGTCCGGAAGCAGATAAATGGTAGAAATATTTAAAGAAAGATGAAAAATTGATTTTTCCAGGTACCGACTACTTTCAAATGCCCGACTGCCGCGAGTGCAAGGTTCGTATTGAAAAATACTCAGCTTGGTCGCATTTGGAATGGCTCTGATACTTATAATAGCCCTGTGCGCAAGCCGTTTTTGGTCGGATTAAGAACCTCATTACGTCAAGTGCGATCATAATGCAAACGTATTTTATAAATCAATGCGACAAAAACAATCAAACTATTGTCACAGTAACCCGACAAAGTTTGTGAGCTTTTAGGATAGTTACTATGAGGCTCCGCCCCCTCAGTGGGTTACGGTATTGTCAAACAACCTATTCAACCGGAAAACCATACATTTCGAAAAACCTAAAACTTCCAGGCTCCATCTCAAAAATAGTTCATTCACCGCCAACTTCCCGTTTTTCCAGGTCGAATGCAACAGTCTAGTCTACCACGCCTACAATTCCTACGGCCAGGGCTTCAATAGTGCGGCTCTCCGGTTTTTCCATAGTAAAAACTCGTCCTGGACCCCGGCGCATGTCAAGTTTGTCTTTTTTTTTGAGATTATCTAATTTTTTCTGAGAAATAGTACCAATCTACTAAATGAAAATGGGCTTTTGACGACTATTTATGGAAAAATCGATTTAGAAAGCCCTGGTCGCACTTGGAATGGCTCAAGCTTCTGAAATAATCTTTCTGCGCTCCAAAAAATGTTCCAGAAGGCTTCCAAAATAGCTTTTAGATATTATAAGTTTCCTAATACAGCTCCTAGAACTCTCTGGGCTCCAAAACAGGTTTCTCTAACAATATTCTAGTATCTCGAGCGCAAGTCGTTTTAAGTCGGGCGCATCCAAAAACCGCTTTTCGACCATTTTGCTGCTTCAATCATCAATTATCATACAGAAAAATCAATTTTCCTAAAGTTCTAGGGCGAATTTCATGACGATCAACGTGTTTTTCCGCGACATGTCTCATACTGAATATCGGCAGGTTCAGGCGACCTCTCTGACCGAAATTCTCAGTGAGTTTTCTCAGAAAGGGTCAGAGGACCTTGAATAGAGCTTCTCCCAAAACCGAGTCGAAAATTGAGCCAAAGCGAGGGGAATTGAGCTCGAAAATAGGGAAATTATCAATGGAGCGCACATGCAACTTTCAATGCGGCTATTTTTTCCATGAGATTTTCGAGCTAGTTTTTTGGAACAATGTTTTAATTCGTGTCCTTTTCTACAGTCAATCTTACTTTTTAAAGTTTTTCTTCGAAATTAGACCTATAACCTCCAAATTTTGCACCTTTTTTCAAATTACAGGTGACATGGGCGGAAACATGGGCCTATTTCTTGGGATGAGCGTCTTTTCTTTCGCCGAACTTGTTCTTTTTCTTTCAAAATGCAGTTGGATCGTCGTTTCGAAGAAACGACGGAACTACATGTACAAGAAAAAAGTCAGCGAAGAGGTAATTTTTTTTTTGAATAAAATTTCATGGTCGCACTTGGAATGGCTTAGAGGTTACTTCATAGGCAAAGTGGGAAAAGGTCAAAAAAGGTCGAAAAAGGCTCCATAAAAATGTTCCTTTTTGGGACCCTTTTTGGTGCCTTTTTGTTGCCTTTTTGCTGCCTTTTTGGACCTTTTTTGAGCCCCACCCCTCTAGTATCCACCAATCCGACTTTGCCTGAGTTCTAACGCTTTTCGATACCTCAACGCGCAAGCCGTTTTTGGTCGGTTGACCTTCAAATTAACCTTTTTATAGCCGAGCTATTCCCCATGCGATCATCGGATCATAAACCTTCAAATTTTTTTTTTCCAGGAAGCTCAGAAAAATATCGAAGAAGCGGTGACGAATATGAAAAATATGAAAAGTCGAAAAGCCAATGGATCGATGAGGGCTTTGAAGGCAAAGGTACATCATTTTTTGAAAACTTCGAGCATTTCTCAGTGGAGCAACTTTTCCTCGAAATTATCGCCTCTCTGATAAATTATTTCAGATCTTGGCTCTAGCACAAAACCGAAACTTTGGTGGATCCACAGTTAGCCCCACTTCAGATGACGTCATTACCGTACGTTTCAAATTTCTATTCTTATCATTGGAGCGCAATTTCTTTATAAAAAGTAGAGACCGCAGAGCCACGCCCCTTTTTGCGATGGTGAAATGCACTGATTTTTTAGATTTTGTGTTTGATGTTTTCGTAAAAGCACAATACTGAACCAAAAACAGAGAAAATTGGGAGAAACATAGAGAAAACCTTCCTCTTTAATCTGATATATTTTTCCCCCGATTTTCGTAGCGTTTTAGCGGTGTGTCGTACAAAAAACCAAAACTACTTTTTTTCTTCGGGTTTTTAACCTAGTTCCATGTCGTTGGCGCCTTTTTTTATTTTCGAATTCGATTCTTAAGTGAAAAAAAAATCTTTTAGGACAAAAAAATAAAGTTTTTACGGTGCCTAATCTTCGTGAGGCCGCGCAAAGTTGAAAATGTTGTACTCGCTTTCGAGAGCGTGTAAGTGAAAAAAATTTTTTTATTTTAACTTGTGGATTAAATTGTAACTAAAATTTTATTAATATAAAACTTATTCCGAAAAACTTTGTTTTTCTGAGAAAAAAATAGACAGTCAAAATTTCGAAATTCATTTTAACATGGTCAGATGTCGTTGGCGCCTTTTTTTATTTCTTAAATATTAGCGTATCTCAATTTTCAATCAATTAAAAAAATAAAAATAAAAAAATTTTTAGCGGTGCCTAAAAAGTTTAATCAGTGTTAGTTTGAAGACAACGTTAAAATAAGAAAAAAACACCGAAAAACGGAAGCATTTTTGAACTGAATCTCTACGAATAAATTATTTTTAGGTGGCCCGAACACACGTGACTCATAATTGTTCAACTACTATAACTTTTTTTTAAACAAGATAGTCGGTTAATGCTGTACTTTGAGGTGAAGTGGTGTATAGCGCGAACGCCTCCTATCTTCGAGAGATGTACGTAGAGCAGCGCAAGTGCGCTTGCATACAGTTTTGATATCGCGAGTTCAATCCTCGCAGCGGCAATTTTTTTATTTTTTTCAAGAAAAAAATAGCTTTTTCTTTTTCAAACTTGTGGTTTTATACTGTTTTAATGACTTATTACGACTTTGAAAAACCAAACTAAACTACTAAAAAAAGTTTAAATCCGATATGAAAACAAAATGAACGACCAAAAAGTGTAAAATCTAAACTTTCAGTACTAAATTTCGCGACTTTTTTTCACTACTGTTTTGACCATAACTTTTTTTCTCAACCTTTTTTTGAAAAAAACTAAACTGTTTTTGAATAGTAAATTAGAGCAGCTATCCAACCATAGTAATATTGAAGTTCGAAAAAAATTTTTTTGAAAAATTCGTCTGCGGTCCCTAATAAAAAGTCCAAAATTTGATAAATATTTTTTCGACCTTTTGTGAGTTCAAGGGCGCTTCAGATACCCAATTTTCATGCAAATAATAAAAGTTAATTAAATTAAAACTAACCGTTTTTCGATCCGAACAAAAGACGTATAAACTCTTGACGGCTGTTTCTTCCATCTCAATCGCGCTCCATCGCTAAAATCAATTTTCTATTCAGAATCAACGATCAAAGTACGTGGATCAGACAAAACTGGGCCGATCTCAAACGATTTCCGAAGCTGAGGCTTCGGTGAGTCATCTTATTGGACATTTTTAAAGTACGAGCACTTTTTTTTTGCAGAAATACTATCGAAACGGGTCGCAGGACAGCACGGCGAGTATGGTGAGGACTTTTCGAAGTAAAAAAAAATAACAGAGAGAGTGTGGGAAATGGAGAGACGACAGACGTTAGACATTTTCTCTGCTTCTCTAAACCATCCTATTTCCTTTGCTCTCTATTTTCTTCGCTTTGAAAAAATTTCTTTAGTTTATAGAAATTTAATTCGAATCTAATCTCTCCACTTTTCCTATGCTCTTTACTGTTCGGCAGCTATGATTTTTTTTTTCGATTTATCTGGGATTCCTGTTTCGGTTTGGGGTTAAAAAAAGGGAAATTTTCGAATCATGTTTTAGGATGCTCTGCTCTATTAATCAATAAGAAAGAATCCAGTATGATGAGAATTTTTCAAAGTAAATTAAAACCTCACAGAGAGTGTGGAAAATGGAGAGACGACAGACGTTAGACATTTTCTCTGGTTTTCTGAACCCTCCTATTTCCCTTGCTCTCTGTTTTTTTCGCTTTAGAGAATCTCTTTCGTTTAATAATTCCAGTTTAGTCTAATCTCTCCACTATTCCTATCTTTACTGTTCGGAAGCTATGATTTTTTTTTTTTCGATATAGTTGGGACTCCCGTTTCGACTAGGGCGTAAAAAAGGGGAATTCCCAATTATTTTGTTCGAGGATTGCCCTCTACATTGCTCCACATAAAAAATATACCCACTTGAGATTTTTTGAAAAATCGAATATTTTGAGAGTTTCTGAAAATCTTATTGTTATCAAAAGATGGGAATTTTGATCAAACTATATCATCTATCAACAAAGTTCTTATTGAAAAAAAAAATGTTTTTAAAAATTTTAATTTTTCGAAAAATCTCGGGTGGATGTATAATTTTGTGGAGCAGTGTAGTAATCAAAAAAAAAAGAACCCAGTATAATGAGAATTTTTCAAAGTATATTAAACCTAACAGAAAGTGTGGGAAACGGAGAGACGACAGACGTTAGACATTTTCTCTGGTTCACTAAACCCTCCCATTTCCCTTGCTTTTTTTAAAAATTTAATTCGAATCTAATCTCTCCACTTTTCCTATACTCTTTACTGTTCGGCAGCTAGAATTTTTTCGATTTTGTTGGGATTCCCGTTTCGACTAGGGCATAAAAAGGGGGAATTTTTCAAATTAATTCGTTCGGTGATTTCCGTCTATTAATCAATAAGAAAGAATCCAGTATGATGAGGATTTTTCAAAGTAAATAAACAGAGAGTGTGGGAAATGGAGAGACGACAGACGTTAGACATTTTCTCTGGTTCTCTAAACCCTCCTATTTCCCTTGCTTTTTTTAAAAATTTAATTCGAATCTAATCTCTCCACTTTTCCTATACTCTTTACTGTTCGGCAGCTAGAATTTTTTTTTTTCGATTTTGTTGGGATTCCCGTTTCGACTAGGGCATAAAAAGGGGGAATTTTTCAAATTATTTCGTTCGGTGATTTCCGTCTATTAATCAATAAGAAAGAATCCAGTATGATGAGAATTTTTCAAAGTATATTAAACCTAACAGAAAGTGTGGGAAACGGAGAGACGACAGACGTTAGACATTTTCTCTGGTTCACTAAACCCTCCCATTTCCCTTGCTTTCTATTTTTTTAGAAATTTAATTCGAATCTAATCTCTCCACTTTTTCCTATGCTCTTTACTTCGCAGCAGCTAGGATTTTTTTCGATTTATCTGGGATTCCCGTTTCGACCTAGGCTGAAAAAAGGAGATTTTTCAAATTATTTTGTTCGGTGATTTCCTTCAACAATAACCAAAATTTAAAAAAACCCACATGTTGAGAATTTCTGAATTTCTCTAAAATCTCCACTTTCTCCATGCTATCTAACCTTTTAGCCAAAATGAGCCGATTCGAAAATTTGATAATTTACCTAGATTTCGACATTTTCAAGTTCATTTTTAGGCATAGAAAGAAAAAATTTTCAAATTGCGGCTTTTTTCTGTTCTAATTATCCACAGAGCGCAAAATCCTCTTTTTCAGCCGGCAATTTTTTTTTATGAATTCCACTCATTTTCAGATCGAGTTCAGCATCAACCTGTCCGACCTCAGGAATCAATTGGAACTCGGCCATTTTCCTCCGAATGTCCAGTCTAGTTTGAAAAATATCCTGGCCGAAAATTCGAAAAACGAACGGCAGAGATCTCACAGTACAGCAGGGCCGAGTACGGTGTTTTTCGTCGAAAATGAGGATTGAAAATGTATTTTTTCTTTTTTCAAATGAGCACGGGTCGAAAACTATCCCTCTTTTCGTTGCAAGATTATTTTTGGAAAAAAATTCTGGCGAAAATTCAAAAATATTGAAAATGCCAACTTATATGCTCAACTACTAATTTTCTATTTTATTGAAGCTATTTTCGACATTCCTGTTATATACTAACTTTGAAACAGGAAAGCGATTGGAAAACTCGGGATTTTCTCAAATTGTGAAAAAATAACCTTCCTAAAGTGGTATTCTGCGCTCCAATGATAATTAATCGATTTTTGACTTTTTCATGATTTTTCTCACGTAAACTTGCTTTCTAACGATGAAAAATGAACTAGAAACCATCGAAAATTCCGAAAATGCGCATACTTTTTCAAATTTTGAAAAAAAAAATCGACTCCGAAGATTGTGAAAAAATCGCCTCGAAAAAGTGATATTCTGCGCTCCAATGATAATTTAAGTAATTTTTGGCTTTTTCATGGTTTTTTTTTTCTCTGTAACGATAAATTTGAGCTAGAAAGCATCTAAAATTCCGAAAATGCGCCTTATTTTTCAACGCTAAAGATCTTCTGCGCTCCACGGCGAATTCCAATCAAACTTCAAGTTACGGGTTTATTTTCTCTATATATTTTCTTTACGCCCATTCCTTTCAAATATTGTTGATCTCTACTTCTTTTTTTCGAACTAAAAACTCAATAAATCGTATCAATATTTATCAAGAACACAAACGAATACACGTCGGCAATAAAAAGTGTACATTTGAAGGTTAAATCTTGATGATTATTTTTATATATGTTTTTGCATTATTATCGATTGGAGGATCCGTTGATTTTTCGAGTTGTCACAAGCGAGAGGCGGGGCCAACTTCCCATCCAGTGTGGTTCTGCAAATAAAAAAACGTTTAGTGTTTATTTATTATTTAAATAAGAGGAGAAAAAGACGTTTTTATTTGTTTCGCCACGCCTCTGCGAATGACATATGCAAACTGGGCACGGTTTTTCAATATCAAAAATCATCAAAATGGCTCATTTTTTGACTTATTTCCTCGATTCTTCAAATTAAATAGTATGCAAAATGGGCGCAGTTATGCTAGCAATTATCGCATTTGCTGAAAAGCTCTCAAAAACATCAAAAATTTCAAAAAATTGGCATTTCCCAGAAGAAATTTGAAAATGCAAAGTGGGCGCAGTTATACTTGCAATTGCCGCACAGTTTATCAAAGTGCTGAAAACTCACAATTATTGGCCGGAGGTAGGTTCTCGCGAGCCTGAAGTGGATTCCGGGCGACTTCTTCGTTCTCCTCGTCAGATGACGTGAAGATGAGCTGCGGGAGCTTCACGCTTCTGTCTGTAAATTTTCAAGTCACGACAAATATTGATTTAACTTCGATAATGTAGAATAATAGTTAAAATAAAAATTTCAAATTGGTCATATTTGTATTCCAGAGTGATACCTATAGGGCTGGGGGGAAAAACAGCCCCTATAGGGACCGAAAAAGTGGTCACTGTAGGGGTAAAATTTAGGTGGTCACTGTAAAGGTTTTCGGGTCTGACCTCAGCTTCTAAAGCTTAAGTGGTCTCTATAGGGGTGAAGAGGGAAAAACAGCCCCTTCTACTAGCCCTCAAGCCCAAGTAGACCCTATAGGGGTCGTTCAATTTCATTAAAAAACGCTTGTTTATTCAGTTTTTCCCATGAAAATGCTTCTTCGCTTAGTTTTCGTAACAATCGTCGACTAACATGTCCCTAAAGGGGCCACTTATGTAAGCTTTAGTGGCCCCTAGAGGGTACGCTCCAAGGGCCCCTAAGATTGCCCCTATAGGGGCCACTCTGGGGCTTCTAAGTGTCAAATTTCCTACTTTTTTGGCTATTTCCTCCTTAAAAATTTCCTAGTTGAAGGTTAGGTAATGCTTTTTTGATCAATTATACACATTTTTTGAACTTTTCTAATCAAAAAATCAACGAACCGATCGGTCTCTTGACGTTCTTGCGGGCCGGGGCCCAGGTCATCGTCTCGAAGCCGGGTGGCCGTTGGTTGCCTCGAACCGGAGAACGCAAGACGACATTCGCAGGTCCTCTCGATTCCATTTCTCTTGTCACCGGGAAGGAGGCTCTGAGGAAAATTCGTCAATGAGGAAAAAGGGAAAAAACGCCGATAAAATACACAAAAAATGAAAAATTCAGAGAATAACAAAGAATTTACCGAAAAATCATCAAGTTTGCGAATCAAAAGAGACAGATTTTCGAGCGAAACTGCTCCGGGACGAGAGATTTCGAAAGAATGAAGTCGAAAAGATGACAATGATAAAAAGACGCACGTTACTTTGAAAAGATATGTTTTCTCGAAAGGTCTCAAAAAAAAAAACTTTTTTACCAGGGAACGTTTTTACCCCCCGATTGGACTTTCTATGAAACTTTGCTGAAATGTATTTTAGGACCTCCTGATTGCAGAAAAAGAATAAAAATGTCTTGCAATAGCTCTCGTTTTCGAGTTAGGAAGCTTCAAAGTCCACAAAATAGGACAAAAAAACGTTATTCTGAGATTTTGAAGCGTCCAAACTCGAAAACGAAAAAAAAACCGTTCCTTGTCAGAAGCAAGTACGAAACTTTTCCGAAAATTAACCAACTTAACAGTTGAAAAAAAACAATGTAACTAATGTAATGAAGATCTTGATTATTGTCCGAAAATTGAGAACGAAAAATCTTTTTTTAATTGGAAGTTACACGAATTTCAGTTAAAACGTCTAGAAAACCACTATTCAATAGAAAAAAAAGTTCAAAAAGTGCTCTAAATTGAAGCTATGGCTCCATTAAAAAATCCCGAAACTCGACTAAGACGAAAAAAAAACAAAAACAGTGGGAGGAGTAAACAAAAATGAATGAGAGCGGAGGGACGCCAAAAAGTGCGAAAAAAAAACAGGCGGAGGATTTCAAAATCTCGAATGATTTCTCCAAAATAGCCGCCAGAGAAAGAAAAAGACAACTCTATTTCGGAGAGTCAGAGACAGTTTTGCAATTGGCCGAAATTACTTTGAACCAGCATAAAATCATTAAAATCAATAGTTTAAAAACCTGTATGACTGACTGAAGATCTTGAAAACTGACAGTACATTTAGAGGAAGAGAAGATTATTTTTTTAAAAACCTAAATAGAATATAATAAACTTGTCAATAAATTTAGCGATATTATCTCAGTTAACTTTCTTTTTGAATCATAGAAACGGTGAGAAACATGCTTTACTATCACTAGTGTATAGCTGATTCACGGCTGGCTTGAGCCATTGAAAAATGGGTCTTGACACGATAAAAAAAAAGAGATAGTGTGTAGACAGACCACGCCTCCTTAGCTTCCCAAGTTAACCGTGAATCGGCTACATACAGTTGAAGCCATGGCTCCATTAAAAAAACACGAAATTCACCAAAAAACGAGAAAAAAAAACAACAACAAGAGGAGGAGGAAACAAAAATGAACGAGACAGAAGGGGACGCCAAGAGGTGCGAAAAAAACAGGCGGAGTCGGCATTTTCCTTGGCGCCAGTGGCACGCATTCTTAGCACCTTTTGATCTCTGTTGATTTCCTTGCCAAAGGCGCGAGGCGAAAAGAACACCTGGGCAATTATCTTCTCCTGTTGAGGAGTTTGATCCCAATCAAGGCTCCAACCAACAAATAACTATAAAGTTTAATATTCAACAATTTTATTATCAAAATATCAAAATATCAAAATGTCAAAACAAAACAAACAATATACATTAATAGAACAAAGAAAAAGTCTTCAATATCTATAAAATCAGGCAATTTGCCTTTGGTTCACTGTAATATCAAAATTCACAACATGCAGAATTCTGAAAAAATAGCCTCAAATTTTAATATCAAAAATTAGAAACGAATGAGAAAGAAAAGTATGAAAAAAATTAGGCTTTATTCACATTCCTCCAAGTCAAAAATTGTTCAAAATCTCTGAAATCTGGGGAAAAAAATTGAAAAAAATTCTTGAAAAAAATGGGTAAGTTCGAATTTCATTGCCCACCTTTCAAGGCCAAAAAAATTCCAATGGGCTCATTTCACTCGACGATTTCTGTTCAATCTCCTTGGCGCCTCTTTTTCAACTCGGCAACTTTTTTTCTCGCACTTAAAATAAACATTTACTTTTCAAATTTTGTCCAAAAACCTACCAATTTTTATATTTTTTTCTCACTTCTCGAAATTTTTTTCCTCTTCCGCAACGTCTGAAAAAAATAATGAATACTTCAAGAAATGTTCAAAAAGTCCGACCTTCCCCTTGATTTTTCAAGACCTTTGTGTCCAAAAAAAGCAACGTCAGCAAATCTTCGGCTCGAGATTTTTTTCTAAAAAAATAAATATTCATTTTTTCTGCAAAAAAAGTTTATAAGAAAAACCCGATTCCGATTTTTTTCCTTTTCTTCCACCGCCTTTTCGACTATCGACTGAAGGAAAGTCGGTAGGGGTTCCGGTTCTACAAAAAGTAAAAAATAAAATTAAAATTCTGTACAAAAAACCTTTATCTTGCTGATTCTCCAAAGCTTTTTGTCGTTCTGAAAACAATTATGATACATTTAAAACAAAATCTAGTGAAAATTGAACCTTTTTGTCGCTTCCGATAGTTTCTCTGATAGGAGGCATGACGCGCCAGTCGATTTCTCTCATGGATTTTCAGCAACGTAACAAGATCAACTTGAAATTTGAGAAGTTAAAAATCAATCAATATAAAAATAAATGCAATATAAGATGGGAAAACGCAAAAAATTCATGAAGAAGCAATTTTTGGGAAAAGTCGTAAAATCCAACACTTCTGGTGCGTTTCCAATGTATCGGTGTCTGCACTACACCTACCGTAATCCGAAAAATATTAGAAATGGGAGAAAAACTGACATTTTCTGATTTTTTTCGATCATTGGATGCAGTAACTTTTCTAGAACTGTATTGCAGAGCAATGAAGTTAAGAAACTAACTATCTTTGTTCGAACTTTGTACAGGAATTCGATGTTGAAGAGATTCCTCGATGGATTTTTCGTCATCTTCTCTGACTGAAAAAAATCTTTTTTAATTATTTAACATTTACAAGGCTCCTGAGTGGAAAAAAAACTTCAACTGAATCAACTTATGGTCATAAAATAAAGGAAAAGAGGACCTTTTTGCCGTTGCCGGTACTCTTTCTGTTGTGACGCCCGTCTCAATCGCGCTTCTTCTTCTGTGAAAATTTTCTGACGACCCGTCCTAGCTGGTTTCGGCTCTCCATCTGAATTCCGAAAGCTATCGAAAGGTTTCAGATCGATTTCCACTTTTGATTCGCTCACGCCGCAATCTTTGCCTCAATCGGTTCATTTCGCGGATCTCTTCGGGCGTTTTGAAACCTCCAGACCTGGAGTATCTTCGGCGTTTTTTGTCACTGAGATGGTCTGAAAAGATGAAAGATCAGAATTTTTGAAATTCCAATAGTTTTTCCGACGAAATACCTTACTTTTTTTTCTAAAATTTCAATTCAATTCAGTTTTCCATGTAGAAAAATGAATAAAAATGTGATTTCAATGAACATTTCATCTAAATTCATTATAAAAATCGTCCTGAATTCTATGTAGAATTTAAGTTTTCAGAAATTCCACTCAAAAATCCTAATTATATGAATTTATCAATCTCACTGACCAGTAAAATTTTCAACAAAAACTGTCACGATCAGATTTTTTTAAGCAAGACATACCAAACGTCTCTAAATACTCATTCTGGACTTCACTGGTCGAATCATCGACTGTAAATTGAGTTGAAGATGAAGTAGATTCGACAAAAATCCGATTCTAAAACAAAATAATTTTATTAATTCAATTCGAAGTTTTTAAAAACCTCCACCTTGATTTTGACAAGCGGCATTTAGAAGCGCATGTAACACTTCCATTTTCGACCTTTAAAATGACACCTGTAATGAAAAATGAACAAATCTAACTGATCGAAAAAAAAAAAAAGAAAAAAAAAGAGAATTTGCGATTGAATGCGTTAGAAAATGTCACATTTGTTCACACAATTTTTTCGGAGACAAGCGAAAAAAAGTCATAAATATGAGACTTAAAGCCTTTTTTTAGAGAAATGGAATGAAAAATGAAATTAGACTTGAAGTATATTATTTAAATACAATTTGAGAAAAAAAGCAGTATGAGGTCTTGTAAAAAAGGGAAATACAAGTTTTCTAAAGTTTCGTGGAAAAAAAAAATTCAGAAACGACTTTCAAAAAAACAGAAATTCCCATTCAAAACCCCGAATCAGAAATTTTTTTTAAATGGACACTTAAGGCTAATTTGCACTTTATTTGAGCTGTTTCTTGGGTCAGAAAAAGCTTAAAAATATTTTCGCATGGATTTAGGAACAAATTTATCGTTATGACACGAATAATGAAAAGGTGTGTAAAAATAAAAGACGTAAAAGCAATAATTTCAAAATTTTGGTACAAAAAAAAACGATGGTTTGAGGAGAGCCTTTCGAAAAAAAAAATTAGGAAAAACCACAGTACTTCAAGCTTTTTTTGCACGCTTCGCTTCAAATACTTTTTGGGGGCCAAAAACTTAAAGGAGCATAGGGCAAATTTGAAAAATATCTCGACGGGAATATTTCTAAAACTATATTAATACACCCCTACGCGTTTAGAATGTCCAAAAATGTATATTCAATTGACCAAACATGTGAAAATGGGAATACAAACAATGAAAATCAAGAAAAATTGAAGAACGAGGGTGATGAGGGATGAATGAACGCGTAAGCCGGCGCGAGTCGGGAGCGCAGAAGTACCGGGTCCGATTGTGATTATTCATCGTCGGTTAATACCCAGTTACCAAAGGTAATTGCGTGCTCTGACCATTTCTTTGAAATGTGTTAGAAATAATTTTTGGATAGCGCGACCGGGGTTTCCGGATGAGCAAAATGTATCGAAATGCGAATTTTTCTCCAAAGATTCTTCAAAGAAACGGTTATTTTAAACGCGACAAGGGCAAAAAGCGCCGTTGTTTATTTGAATCAGAGCAGACCCAACGTTGCGTTGCATTTAGAATGACACATCTCACGCAAATCGATTTTTTTTCCTTTCCGCCGGCACCTCCCTCTTGGCCTCTTTTTGATGTTATTTGACTGTTGTTCTTGTGTGCCATGCCGTGGGAATCGAACATTTCGAGGGGCAAAAAAGGAAGAAAAAACGAGAAAAAAAAATCAAAGTTCCAATGAAATTTCGAGAAAAATCCTTGAGATCAATGGGCTCCAAGTTGTTTTGATTCTAAATTTGAGAAAAAAATGAACAAGTGGAACGAAAATTAGCTTTTTCTCGAGCAGTTTTCCTCGGAAAAAAAGCAAGCCACCGCTAGAAAAAAGGTCCAAAATGCAATCTTCCATAACGATTTCATAATAAAGTCAATTTCGAAATTCGTTTTATGGAAATTTCGATGAGAAGAAATAATAAATTTCCGTGAAAACAATGCCAAAAAAAAAAGATTGTGCAATTATATGAACCGTTTTGAAGCGATTTCTTTCAATTTTCCCCAATTAATATTCCTAATTACTCTCCGAAATTCCAAAATCATAACCACTAAAGTTTGAAAAGCTTTAAATTCGTATTAAAAAGCAAAAAGTCAATGAAAATAAGCAAACCTCGCGTCGATCCCATCACGACACACTTGCCCACGCTGAGACATGAGACCCGCCGCAAGCCACTGGGAGTCGGGCGCACGAAAACATGGGGTGCCACGGCGAATTGATAGCGTCGGTTTATACCCAGTTACTCAAGGTAATTGCGTGCTCTGACCATTTTTCGGAATGTGTTAGTGACAATTTTTGGATAGCTCGACCGGGGTTCACCGGATGAGCAAAATGAATAGAAGTACCTGAAAATTTGAATTGAATTTTCATCATAACAAGCCGAATTTCACGTAGGTCTGCAAGGAATTTCGTAACTTTATGAAACGAATAACAGTACCAGTAATCACATCATTTTTACATACAAAAATCTTTTTCAAGTCGAGGTATTTGAAAAAATGTACAGAAAAAATGAGTTTAGTGAGGAAGAGTGCTGGCTGGAGCGGTTTCGGACCGATTTCGGAGCACCCTGACCACCGTAGTCTTTCTTCCTTTGTCAAGTTGCTCTTTGAGCTCACAAAGATCGATGCTCAGGCGGATCTAAAGTGGAATACGTCATGTAAATCTCTAAAATGATCACTTTAATTTTTTTTGGTTGGAAAAAAGTTCTTAACGTGAGTTTCTAGATTGAAAAGAATATTCTGAAACTTTCGGAAGAATCTCAAAAATATTTTGAATCAGAAAAAAGGCCATCTATAGATGACGTCACACAATGCCCTGAAGGGTCCACTCCGCCCAAATTTCGTTTCCCTAAAGAGCTAACTCAAAATTAGAAAGTCATTTGGCACTCGTGGAAAATATTTCAAGATTTGAAGTCTCTAAAGTGACCACTTCAGTTCTTTCTCCAAGTTTTAACATTAGTACCCCACAAAAACCCATCCATCAAAAATAAAAAAATTAAATCTCCGTACCTTTTTCAATATTTTTGGGGTCCTTGCTTCATTTCGCTGTGCTTCGAAGCGCTTCAGATTGTTGGGTGACGGATCGAATCCGTTTTTCTTCGTCTTCCTAGAATAATCGATGATTTTTGAATTCGACATGAATACATGATACATTTAAAGTATAAGTTCAGATTTTAAACTACCTTGGGAAACAAAAAAACCTTTTTTTGAGGGTTTCAAAAATCACTAAAAAAATCGAAAAATTTTCATCGTTCTAGAGTCCATTTTCAAACAACCTCTAAGACATTCCTTTCTTTACAAATTTTTTTTCAACTTTTTTTTAATCGTTTTGAAAGATAAGAATGCACTCTGAAATAAAAATTTGAAGTTTTTGAATCTTTTTTAAGCTATGAAAATTAAAGAAAAAACTTGGGAACCGAAAAAAAAAAATCAAATTTCATACCTCCTCCTGCCAAGCCAATCGCGAAGCGTCCAATTCTGTCGTGGTGACCCGATGTAGTGAAACGCCTCTTATTTTATCTCTTCAACAATTTTTTTTTCAATCAATTTTTTGGCAACTCAAGGTACCTCAAATTAGACATCGACTCGGCTCCACTTTTCCTTTTTCTGAATAATTTGAAGCCAGAAACGACCTCTTCGAGCTCTTTCTCGTGTTCCTGAAAAATGGCAAAAATGAGGACAGGGATCGAACCAGCGACTTTTGTTACATGAGGCTAATGGTCGAGCCACTGCACTAATAAAACCCAACCTTTTCGTGCTGCTTTTTGCTGAACAAATAGTCACGGCGGCGTCGTGACACGGCTATCCAGCCGATTTTTGATAGGTACATCGAAATTTCGGTTATCGTAATCACGGACATTCCCAGGAACATTCCCATGTTGCCGCCAATGTCACCTACAAGGGTTTTTTTAAGTTTAAAAGTTTCAACTCAAGCAGTGCCCAAAATAAGCAGCGCCCGAGTAAAGCAGCGCCCGAGTTTAGCAGCGCCCGAGTTAAGCAGCGCCCAACTTAAGCAGCGCCTGAATTAAGCAGCGCCTGAGTTAAGCAGCGCCCGAGTTAAGCTGCGCCCGAGTTACGCAGCGCCTGAGTTAAGCAGCGCCCGAGTCAAGCAGCGCCTGAGTTAAGCAGCGCCTGAGTTAAGCAGCGCCCGAGTTAAGCAGCGCCCGAGTTGAGCAGCGCCTGAGTTAAGCAGCGACTGAGTTGAGCAGCGCCCGAGTTAAGCTGCGCCCGGGTTACGCAGCGCCTGAGTTAAGCAGCGCCCGAGTTAAGCAGCGCCTGAGTTAAGCAGCGACTGAGTTGAGCAGCGCCCGAGTTAAGCAGCGCCTGAGTTAAGCAGCGACTGAGTTGAGCAGCGCCCGAGTTAAGCAGCGCCCGTATAAGGCAGCGCCTGAATTAAGCAGCGCCTGAGTTAAGCAGCGCCTGAGTTAAGCAGCGCCTGAGTTAGGCAGCGCCTAACTTTAGCAGCGCCTTAGTTAAGCAGCGCCTAACTTAAGCAGCGCCTTAGTTAAGCAGCGCCTAACTTAAGCAGCGCCTTAGTTAAGCAGCGCCTGAGTTAAGCAGCGCCTGAGTTAAGCAGCGCCTGAGTTAAGCAGCGCCTGAGTTAAGCAGCGCCCGAATTAAGCAGCGCCCAAATCAAGCAGCGCCCAATTATTATAGAAAATTCTGAACCAAGCAGCTTTTTCCATTTTGTATCACTTCCTACATCTTTTTATAATCGACCCAAAAAGTTTGAAGCTTTTCATTTTCAGAAAATGCGCTCCAGCGAACAAAGTTCCGGGGTGACTATTCAAACTTATCTTCATAAAGATACTTCACTCATTCTCTTTCTTTGATAAATTTTTTGTAGAGTTTTTAAAAAAATTTAATTTAAGCAGCGCCCAATTTTTTTCTAGAAGTTTCTGAACAAAGCAAGTCTCTTTAAAAATTTTCTAACACTTCTTACATCTTTTTTTATCAATCTAAAAAAAGTTGACGGCCTTTAATTTTTCAGAGAATGCGCTCCAGCGAAAAAAAGTACCGGGGTGACTAATCAGACCCATCTTCATAAAGAAACCCCTCTTTTTTTTTCTTTATAATAATTTTTTTGAACAATTTATGAGAAATTTTTTTGCATTCTCGTTTCAAAAGAAAGAGACAATATTTTGTTCAGTTGAAAAAAATTAAAAAAACTTAGCTTCCTTTGCATAAATTTTCAAACTTCGAAAAGAAAAAAACATACTGAGAGTTTCAGTAATTGAGGACCCCTGTACTTGAGTGTATTCGGTGTAGGACATGTCGCGGAAGAAAACGTTGATGATTTGGAAGTTCGTCCTGCAAATTTCTCATCTTCTCACTGAAGTCGTCAAGATTCGTTTTGGAGCACATTTTCCTTCTGAAAAAAGCTTCAAACGAACTGCATATGCTCAATCGTCCAGTTGCCCTGCTTGCTGAGGTAGGCAAGTCCTCCACGAGAAAGGCCTTGACCGTAGGAATTATAAGCCTGATAAACTAGACTATTGCATTCCAAACGGCATTCCGCACATTTTGGCATAAGAATCGATGTCGAACCTCCAAAATAATGACGTCATATAACAAATCGATGACGTCATATTCTCACCATCGACAAAAACTCGCATTTTATTGTCCATACAGGTGAGGGTTTGATACGGGGTGCAGTCGGGATAAACTGGAATCTCAATCTTTAAAAAATTTCGAATATTATTCCGGTCTAAACCATTCTTGTAATTATAGATAGTCGGGCTGCAGCCGCAATTTTCATAGAAATATCGCGCTTTGCACAGTGAGGAGCACATGTCGGCCGAGTACTGTAGGGATACTGTAGAGGTTAGATGAGAATATTCCGGCGGCCACTCTTCCGTACAGTTGCCCCAGTAGCGTGAGGACAGGAGGACGTACTGAAATGATTAAAACTGAAAAGGGAAACGAACAAAAAAATCTTTTAGTCAAAGCCCTAAAAAACATACCTAAGATTTGAGCTCAATAAACTTGAAAAAATCAACATTAGCTTCCAAAATATAGCTATAGCCTGCGTACAGCGACTTGAAATTTCGCCAAACGACATTCCGCTGTGCCGCTGCGCGCCTTTGCGAATCATGGTCGCGCTTTCAATTTTTTTTTCCTTTTATTAAGGTACTCTATTGTCATATGCTCCCACAGCAATAACAATCAATTGAAAGCGTGACCTAGATTCGAAAGACGCTTCGCGAACGCACGCAGCGGAACAACGGAGTGTCGTTCGGTGAAATTCCAAGTCGTGGCACACAGACTATACCGAAAAAAGTTTTTTTTTCTGGAATTTCCAAGATTCCAAGCAGAAAACGGTTTTGTAAGATGACTGTCGAAAAATGATCGAAAAAATAACTTTCAGAGGACTTTTTGCAAACTGTTTAGCCAAAAAGTCTTGCACAACTCTAGTAATTTCGCTAAACTACGTAAAATATTAGCCTCACAAAAATAGCTGCAAAGAAATAGCTTCAAAATTATCTTTAGAAAAAAAAAAGTAGAGAGAAATGGCTTTGGAAACTATGACTAGAACCCAAAAAATAGCCTCAAAAATTAGCCAGAATAAATGGCTTTGAAGTTCAGCTTTTAGTAACTGGGAAACTTTGATCTAAGTCTGATTTGGAATATTTTAGAAAAATAGAGAAAAATATCGTGATAATCCAGTATAAAAGTTTTTTTTGTTGTTGTTGTTGTGTATAAAAATGTTCAATGTTCAGAAATGAAATGAAAAAAAAACAATGTTCAGCTCCTTTTCCTTGACCCAACATATATTTTTTTCTTCTTAACCTCAAAAAACCAACCCTAGAACTGGAGAGGGCCGAGTAGACGACAGAATTCGGCGAGACACTGATCCCTTCAGTGGACAGGAAGGGGACCGACTGGGAATCGTGTACATAATATCGGAAGCCATTCTCATAGGTGTTCGAGAACACGGGTGGAACTCCGTCTGAAGGAGATCTTTGAGCCATTCCAAATGCGACCAGGGGTTAACCAACCATCGGCCAGGTTGAAAACCTCCTCCAGGTGCGAATCGAGGATGATTTGGAGTCTGGAAATTGATTTTTCAGTTCAAATTTTGATTCGAAAGTCTTACCCAGCCGCGATTCCGGGCTCAACTTGCTTGTGCATCCATTCCTTGTCGCTGCCCTGCACATCTAACGTGTAGCACTTTCCGAGGTCCGAGAACACTGGGCGGGTATAGCGACAGCAATCGAATCTTCAAAAGGCCTATATTTAAAAATACTTGAAAACTTTTATGGGCGCTTATTTTGTTATTAAAGGACCATGGACAAATTTTGGCTAGAACTGAAATTTCCGAGGCTTTTCTTCTTGAATCAAATGCGCCCCATTGATCAAGCTCTCAAATTTTCTTAAAACCCGTAGAATTTCGCAAACCTCCGACCAGCAAAACTGCACAGCTTGAACATTTGCGAGCAGTTGAACCTGGAGATGATCATTTTGGTCAGTTAAAAATTGGCTTCTTATTAAAATAGTTCCAAATGCGTGAGGATAACTTATAAATCCAAAAATTTTAATTGATTATCCATTATTTTCTCTTCGAAAAGTACTGTTTCCTCCGATTTTTCGTATACTATCGGTCAAATTCTGAATAATTTAATTCAAGACGACTCCGGAGCGCTGCGCCCGACCCAAACCTACTTGCGCAACAAACTATCAAGCAACATCAAAAAAGCCTTCAAGAGAAAACAGTACCGAAAATCTTAAAGTTTTGTTTATGTCGCCTAGCCATTTAAACTCCGACGAAAGTTATTTACGAATTTTAATATTCGATATAAAACCGGAAAATGATTTTAAAAAAACCCAGCGTCCATAAAAAATTCGTCGGCCGAAAAATCGCTGTGCTTCTGGCTGTAAGCTTGGTACAGTCCATCGCCTGAAAAATTTCAGCTTTTTTTGGAATTTTTGTTCTTTCAAGTTGAGTTTGATGCGAAAACTACTGAACCGAAAAAAATTTTAAAAAAAAATTGATCTTCCTATTTTTCTAACTAGATCAGAAGTGTCCAAAGAAGGAATTTTTACTTAAAATTTTGTTTTCTCCAAAAATTCACCATAATGAAGAGCGGGAGCATCAGCACGTCCATACAACGTTTGAGCATCAACATTGTAAAGCATTAAATAATTCAATAAGTCATCGCTGAAATCCCCGCCGCCACTGGTATTCAATCCTGAAAAAATTGAATCTTCTTTCATTTTTTAAAAAATCAGAGATCTGTTTAAAATTGGAAAAACCCTATATTTGATCATTCAGCTCTTAAAATAACCGTTAAAATTTGTGAAAAAGCATTTTTTTTTAATTCTTGGAAACTTCACACAAGTTTCAGAAACGTACAAAATACAAAAAAGGACAATAACCTATTATTTTCATTCAGAAGCCATTTCAAAGGGTATTCTCCCAGAAAATGCTGAAAAAAAATTGAAAAAAATTCATGAAATAGCTCAAAAATTGGTACTTCAAACACATGAGAAAATTTTTTTCGAAAATATTCAAAATCTCATTTCTAAAAATAAGCGTCACACCGGACCAGCTTCAAATACGTTCCAGGAACGACACATATAATCAGGCCAATATAAACTTTTCAATGACTCAAAGAGGTCGCTTATGTATGTAACTTCACAAAAAAAAGCTAGTCTGTTCAAAGTTTGAATGTCAAGTCGCTTCTAAAGCTCCGCCCCTAATGGCCCGATAAGCCAATCAGAGAGCGAGCCATCCACATAGTGTTTTCTAATGACGTCATTGTATTTGAAATCCAAAATATGAACAAACTATAGAAGAGCAATTATTCGAGTTTTCAGAAAAAGTTATATTTTTTGAGTGTTTGGAAAAAAAGATCTTTAGGTCGCAGGTTCGATTCCCTTCCAGGTTCCAACTTCTTTTGCCATTTTCTTTGGGAAATTTTATAGAACATTTCGAAAGGATACTAGCGGAGTTGGGATATCAATCTAAGGGTCTGAGGTTCGGATCCTCTCCACGTCGGAACGTTTTTGCCGGGCTATACAAACTCCCTTTCTCTAGAAACCTAATGCCTCGAGTCAAATGCACTCAATTCTCTCTGCAAAAAGTTTGAACGATTCCTGAAATCCTTCCTCGAGCGCAAATTTTTTCTGAAAAGCTCTTAGGAATTCTAGAGAAGTCTCGACAGGGGCTAGGGGGAAGAACAGTCCCTATAGGGGTGAAATTTAGGTGGTCCATATATAGCCTCTAAAGCTCAAGTGGTCTTTATAGGGGTCGAATTTATTTCAAAAAAACGTTTATTTTTTCATTTTTTTCACATGAAAATCCTTCTTCGCATGGAGATCATAAAAACCATCGACTAGCATCTCCCCTTTAGGGACCACTTTTTGCAAGCTTCAGTGGCCCCTGTAGGAGTTAGTAAAGTGGTGCCTCCAAGGGCCACAAAGGTCGTCCCTATAGGGGCCACTCTGGAGTTCCTAAGTAAGCGAATATTCTCGAAAAAATTAATGCCGTGTTCAATTTGATTCCGCGAAATGCAAAATGATCTCTGACTCTCCAAAATTTAGTGATATTTTCTTTTCTCTGACGGGTATTTTGCATTTCGCGGAATCAAATTGAACACGGCATAACCCTAGAGTCTCAATTTTCAAAACATCCGAACTTTCAAACCGTACGCACTTTCGACATAAGTCTTGGCGATCGGATTGAAACTACAGACTGTGACTCTGGGGAACGGCATTCCATTGTCGCTCATCACGAAAGAAACCTCAAATAAACTTAATTAATTAAAATAGTTCGAAGAAAGTGCGCTCCACTGAACTCAATCGAAAAATGCTCAAACTGGACACGTCCCGGATTTAGCAGTTCTAGTGACCCCTTGAGTAGCGTTAGCACTCTTAAGTGATCCCTAGAGCTTCTTTGGGACTCGGACCTTTTCGGTGTCTGTTACCTTGGGAAAAAGATCAAAGCCGAATTCGTTGGAGCGCACTTTTCAGTCAGGAAAAACCTCGGAAACTGTGGGCCTTGAGAAAAATATCAGTATCAAGTTGACGATTTGCCAAATCAGCATGGAAAATGAGGCGGTGACGATAATCGCCCAGAAAATTGTCGCCAATCTAAAATTCCAAATTTTTCTATTAATTCCGATTAATTTCTCACCGTTTACCATTGTAAATTCGCTTCGGGCCATGCATCGTTGTGGTGTCTGAAAAATGAGGTTTTTGAGGATCGTTTAGTGTTTTTTATGACGCTCAAGATGTTCAGTGGAAATTTAAAAAATGACTTTTGAAAAACCGTGAAAATAATGTAAGATTAGGAAAAGCATAATTCTAAATTCTGGAGTCTCTTACATTGGTCTTGTTTATTAATTTTTTTTTCGGATACCATTCTTCCCAATAGTCTTATGGCTGTTACTAACTTTGAGGTTTCTAATCGATAAAAAAATTTTTTTTTGCAAAGATGACTCTCAAAAAATGATGAAGTTCAAAATATCCTTATATTCTCCTCAGTTTTTGGGCTTTTAATGGACTTTTAACATCTTTTTTCCATTGTTAACATGATAGTTGATGCCTTTGTACTCTTCGGAAACAATTTCTTTAAAAGATAAATTCTCGGGCATTCGTAACACAGAACGGACGTTTCTGGCTAGTTATAGGGATCCCTTAAGAGGGCTGAAGCTACTAAAGTGGTCACTAGAAATGCTCCGACACGTCCGATTCGCGTTACAAATATGCGAGTTTGACTTTTGTGCGGATAACAACCATCTAGAGTCCTTTTGGAAGCAGAAAACTGTTCTAAGACCTAAAAGTACCCGAAAAACCTCAAAGAATAGGTGAAGCTTCGTCTTACAGAAGCTCAAATGTCATACCTACTGATTTATTTATTACTGATCTCTTTTTGACCCCTCCCGAGGTCTGGGCCGAGTCCGACAGCGGTGCAACGCCGGAACGACCCTCGGAAGGCCGGAGCAAGCTCCAGAATCCTTCCTTGGCTCCAAAAATGGAATAACCTATGCAGAGCTCGATGAGCTCATATCGTAGGTTAATACGATAAGAACGGTAACTACAAACTGATCTTAGCCAAAAGGCCGAGAAGCGATGAGGAGCAATTATTTGGGGCAGTAGACATGGGGCAGCGCGTCCCGACCCTAACCGACTTGGTGGCTAAGGTGAGAGATGAGAGGTGCAGGCGGTGAGAGGAGCTTGGCCGCGACACTCTTTTTTATCCCAGGTTATAGAAAAAGCCCCACTTCGTATAGAAATTAAATTATTTATTCAGTAATTTCTAATTTCATTCCAAAAGATAGTTTAAAATCCTACTGTCAAGCTTCGGAATCAGCAAATTCCATACAAGAAACAAAAAAATCTTCCAAGGAAGCTTTAAAAAAATGTATTGAATAAGCTCAAAAATTTCAGTTTTTCTGCACAAAATCACTTTCAAAAACGCCTAAAAATTCTGAAAAAAATTAAGAAAACCTTGATCTATCAGATTTTATCAACGGGAATACTCAAAATTTTTTACGATTTCTCGTCCCTATTTTTGGATGAACCTAATAAAATCGTTTATCAAACTTCCCCTGGTCTATTCAAATGTGTCTCATTTGATTTTCCTACGTTGAGCTCTGCTTATTTTCTCACATTTTTTTCTAGATTAAAACTGAATTTTCTGATTTTTCTTATCATTTTTCGACCAGAAAAATCGTCTCTACACTATCCTTAAGCGCATTTTTCCATTATTTTTCGCATTTTTTTCAGTTTGCGCTTCATTTTTTTTTAAATCAAAAGTGGGATAACTTAGGTCAAAGTGGTCACTAGAGGGGTTAGGTCAAAAAAGTCCAAATGGTGAACAAAATAGTGGTCCCTAGAGGGGTAAAATCTAGGTGATCCTTAGACATCTAACTTCCTACAGCTCAAGTGGTCCCTCTAGTGATCTTTTAACATTTTTTTTTTCTGCCTTCAAAGCTGAAAAGTCTTATTAAAAGACGTACAGGGGTCACTAACCTGCTCCCCTAGAATGACTCTCAACTAAAAGCCCTAGAGTGGCCATTTTTGAAAGCTCTAGTGACCCCTATAAGAGGAGCTCCCTTGAGGGGAACCTACAAGAGCCCCTAAGGTTCCCCTCCCCTTTAGTGACCACTCTTGCAAGCTTAAGTGACCCCTATAAGCGAAAGTCCCTTGAGGAGTACCTACAAGAGCCCTAAGGGTTCCCTCCCCTTTAGTGACCCCTCTGGCGCCCACTGAATAAATGAGAACCCACTACTGAAATGCATAGTTTCCCGATCGATCGATCCGACGCCTTCAGTATTTTTGATTTTGTTCAGGTGATAAACCGGAAGGTCGACAATCAGTTGAGAGGCCCTTTTCAGCTTCAAATCCGACAGGAATGACGATTTTGATGGCGATGCCCTGAATTATTTTCCTTGTCAATGATAATCAATGATATGATTTACTTTAACTGATTTTGGTCCGAATCCGAGGAGCAAGTATCGTCATGATAGTCATTCCCAGTTGAAAAATATACCTGTATAGGTAAAAGTTATTAATATATTGAAAAAAGGTTCCCTGTTTCTTGTTGACTTTTATTTCATTTCTTTTTTCAAAAAATTGATAGTTTAACTGAAGAAAACTTTCAATGGCTAAATTTTCACCTAAACAGCTTTAAAAATCAAAAATTTTGATCAGCTTGAAAAAAATTGAATTTAAAAAAATTTTTCACGCGCAAAAAGTGCAAGCACAGAGAATGCGGACTTTTGAATACCGTAATCTCTAAAAATATATCCTGCTTTTTTTTCTTATTTTACTTCTTTTTTGGGATATAGAAGAGTCAGACTATTTTTTCTTAAAGCCTGGAGAGACTTTTTAGGGAACTCTAGTGCAATGGGTTAAATTTTAGGTAACATACCAGGGGTCACAGGTTCGGATCCTCATCAGGTTCAAACTATTTTTGCTCTATATTAAAAGATTTAAATAATATCCAAGAGGCCTATTCAACCTATTTCTTTCAAAAAATAATAAAAAATCGACTTCTAGAAGTTTTAGAGCATGTTTTTCTTGTTTCTAAAAAAATACAGAAAAAAATTGAAAAAAATCGCGAACATTTCGAAACGTAGTCGAATCGTTACCAGGCGCATCCATGTACAATTTATCGTCTTCCAGCCTGAAATGAGAGGAAAAAAATCTTTTTTTCTTTTTTTCGATTCCTTCAATTATATCAATATTTATTTAATTTCTCATTTTCCACACTGAATTCAAGAGTTTTGTTTGTACCCGGTATTAAGAGTGAGGATCGCGTGAAAAAAACGCGTGAAAAAACGACTGGAAAAATATTGGTAATTTTTGATTTTAAAAAAATCCCTCATGAATTCATCAGTTATAAAATGAAAAAAGACATTTTTTTGAAGGTAATTTAAAAAAATTTTCCGTGTTGAAATTTGATTTTTTTCCGTCGCTTTTTTTCAAGATATTCGAAATAAAAAAATAATAAAAAAACTTCAAAAAAATTTTTCATTTTCTTAAGTTAAATGAATCAAGATTCTGTACTAAAACTTGAACTTGACGTAGTTTTTTTTCTGATTTTTAAACACTAAAAAATTCCCATTGAACAGAAAAAGGATTGAAAAATTCAAAATTCAAAAAATATGCCATTTATGTACTAATCAGTACATCAAGACAAGTTTAACCCCTAGAAAATCGAAAAAATTCAATTTGCAATGATTCTAAACCCACCTATCAGGTACAACAATGGCGGGTATGTCCATTTTTTACAAATTATATATGAAATATTCCACTTTTTGACTCGATTTCTAAAATCAAGTCGTTTTTGGAGTAAAAAAACAGTTTTTATGTGCAAAAACTGAACAAAAAACAATAAAAATGGCTATAAAAATGGTGAAAAGAACAAAAATCGGAGGGGGGCAGTTTTTGAGGACGACACCTGAGGTGATAAGCGCTAATTTTCGCGGCTTATCATCGTGATTTAATGAAAAGCTGCTCCTTTGCGGGGTTCGCTATCGATTTTTCATGGTTCCTGGCCGAATTTGAACGGTTTCGTTTTGAAAAAAAAGGCCCTTTTAATTATATTTTTACTTCAAAGATTGATGATTTTCAATTGAAACCCCAAAAATTATTGGAAATCATAAATAGAACGCCTTAACCCAGTAGGTAAACTGTTAGCACCACTCCAGGGGTCGCAGGTTCGAATCCTGCCCAGGTCAAAGTTTTTTTGCTGGCTTATTTTTGCTCATTTTTTGAAGATAAATCAAAAAAAAATAAGCAAATACATCCCAGCTAACAACTCTTTTGATTGAGCTACTGACAAACAGATGAAATTAGATATAAAACCCAGAAAATAGTGTAGACCTCAAAAAAACCACTCTAAAGGAACGCTTCGAAAAAATTTAAATTGATTTTAAAATGGAAAAAAAAAACGGAAAGAGAAGCCCTGGAAGTGATTATGATCTTATCATTGATTAGGGAAAATGATAAGAAAGGGATTAATAAATCAAAAGTGAAAAGTCGCGAGGCTTATTGGTGCTTAAAATTACGGTTGAAGTTGATAACAATCACGTATCAAAAAAAATCACTTAAGGGTTTAAAAATATGGTAACAAAACATGCCTTTTTCGTGTTTTTTACAAAAAAATCTTGAGTTTTCTAAATTGATTTCTTTTTCAATAAAAATTGTTTAGTTTCAGGATTTTCGTTCTTATCCTTCATTTATTTTTGCTCATCCGGAGACCCCGGTTAAGCGATCCAAAAATTGTTTCTAACACATTTCAGAGAAATGGTCAGAACACTCAATTACCTTTAGTAACTGGGTATTAACCAAAGCCGTCATTGTTCCACGTGAGCTCCCCAAATGTTGCGTCCGACTCGCACCGGCTTTCGCGCCAATCCATCTTGAAAAATAGTCGTGATGTGAAAGTTTGCTTTTTTGACTGAGGTGATACAAATTTTAATTTATATTTATTTATCTTCAAATCCAGAACACTATAGCTAAGAAGATTTTCATAGAACTCCTATTCTGCATGATAGAACACGTTAAAATTGTATTTTTTTCCTTTTTCGACAAAAAATTCTTAGATTTTTCTCGTGGAACATAGATGAGTTTCTTTTTAGGAACATCAAACCTCTCGAAACTTCATTATTGATAAGATTTGTTAGAAGAAAAGATAAAAAAAGGTCCCTTGATATAGTCGATGTGCCACGACTTGAAATTTCATGGAACGACACTCCGTTGGGTGGCCGTGGCCGTGAAAGCGCCTTGCCTTTGCGAATTTCAGTCGCGCTTTCCATTTTTTTCTTTCATTTGAAAAATTTTCATTATTTTTAATTATGTTTTTAATAGTTTTCTCCGTGCCAAACTCATAATTATCTTTTTCTAGTGGATAGACTGTTTCATTGATACAAATAAAGTAGAGTGATTATCGAATTTAAAGAGAAAATGCGTTTATAATATTTGAAAGTTTTTCATGAGATGGTCTTTGGTTTTGTTCAATATATTCCGTTATTTAACCTTCATTGAGCCTTAATCGACATTTCTTTTTTTCATTTCAAAGAATTTAAATAATATCCCAATCAGAAATAAAATACACAGTGAATGATTTTGAAAAAAATTGAATGTTTCTACATCGACGAATTTTATTTTTTTAAAAAAACAGATAAATAAGTTCAAAGGAAAAAAATAATTAGTTTGCTGGACATTTCGTTCAGCACATCGTTTCCACTGTTCCAATTGCTCCCTGTTCACGCCCCATTTCTGACGTAAAGTTCAGCAATACGATTTATCTAAAGCTCCATTTAAAAAAAGGAACGAAAAACCTTTCTTCAAATTATGGTGCATGTGCTCATGGAAGTAAACGTCTTCATTTTATAAGACACTCAATTTCTGAAAAAACCATTAACGACTGCAAACAGAAAAACGATGAAAACATTAAAAACATGGCCTTAAAAAAAACACAGAAACTTTTGTAGAATATTGTGGTGTTTACGGCCTATTTCACCCGCAAATCTTTTTGGTAAACCTTTGAAACCTTTTTTGAGAAACGAGAAAAACAATATTAAAGCGATTGACGAATACATGAAGTTTTTCAAACTTTTTTTTATCGCTTTTTTCGATAAAGATTGTGAAATTTGCTGTGTTCTTTTGTTTACATTTGTACAACACAATTCTTTGCAACGATAATAATACATTTTGAAGACATAAAACAATTAAAAAACGATCAAAATCAGAATTAAAACCAAAAAAAAATTAGCGTGGCCGAGGTTGGCAAATTCGCAAGATGCGCGCTACCGCACAAATGGAAACAGCGGAGTGTCGTTCCATGAAATTTCAACTTGTGGCACATCGACTATAATACTCGGACCTTGGTAACGCGAATCGGACGTGTCGGGGCATTTCTAGTGGCTACTTTAGTAGCCTCGGCGCTTAAATGACCCCTAGAATTTTCCAGAAACGTCTGGTACGCGTCCGTTTCGAGTTACCAACCTCCGAGTATATTTTTGCTCATCCGGAGACCCCGGTCGAGCTATCCAAAAATTAATTCTAACACATTCTTTGAATGGTCAGAGCACTCAATTACCTTGTGTAACTGGGTATTAACCAAAATGATTATCGCGCCACGTGACCCAGCGAATTGCTGCGTCCGACTCGCACCGGCTTTCGCGTCGACCCATCTAGAAAAACAGTCGTAATGCGAAAATGCGCCTTTTTTTTGCTCAGGTGGTAAAAATGTTGATTAAGAAGGTCTCATCAAAACTAGAAGGAGACAACCAAGGCTACTTTAAAAAAATTTTAAAAAATCAGGGAATTATCGTCGGGAAAGTTTTTAAGGAAATTCCAATACCGCAATGATATCAGAACACATTGAAATCATTTTTTCTTTTTTTCGAGAACTAATTTTGTAGATTTTGATTTTTTCTAACAATTTTTGAACTATAATGATCAGAAAATTTGTTACAAAAGGAGCAAACACCTGGAAAAAATTTCTTTTTGCTCATCCGGAGACCCCGGTTGAGCGATCCAAAAATTGTTTCTAACACATTCTATGAATGGTCAGAACACTCAATTACCTTGTGTAACTGGGTATTAACCAAAGCTGTCCGCTCGCCATGAGACCCCATTAATCGATGCGCCTGACTCGCACCGGTTTCGCGCCATCGCCTTCATCAGAGCTGTCAAATTGACCTGTTTCTTCTTTTTCTAGATATACATGGCATAAATGACCACCCAGTTTAATTCGCAATATATTTTCAAAAAATTAAACTTTTATTCAACATTCATCAGTTTCACAACAATTTATACAATGGAAATAAAGAATTTTGTAACCCGTGAAAAATCGCAAAAAAAAAGTTATTTTGGAAAAAGGAATTATGCAAACAAAATCACACAAAGAGATCGAAGTTTGTAAACTTTCAAGAAAAAAAATGATAAAAATCACAAGAAAAAATCATAAAAATCACAAGAAAAAAGGCTGAATCGGTTTAATTGGAACGGGAAAAAAAGCAGTTTGAGAAGGAAATATTGAGATTTCTCCAGAATTAAAAACCGTCCGCACTTCTATTATTTCCAGAATATAAACAATAATCGCCACAGAATCGTTCTGAAAATCGTTACTTAAATAATTTTCCCAAAAAAGGTGAGAGATCATGCCAAAAATGGATGGTCAAAGAAAAACTTTCGGTTTCTAGAAACCATTTCTGAAACAAAAGTCGATATTTCACATTTCTTTTAAAAAGCTGTTAAAAACACTATCGAAGCAAAATTTTAAAAAAATTTTGAATCAAGACTGAAACGGCAAACTACTTCAAAATAATACCTGTCCTTAATGACTTGATTTGCTTAATTGAATCGGGTCCAATGGTGCGACGATGTGCGGCGAAGTACTGAAAAAAATTTATGTAATTTTAAAAAATAATAAAAACTCACCCCAAAGACGCCTGACTACTGATCGCCTTGAAGTTGGTTATAGTTTCATCGATGGCGATTTCGCGGTTCTGAACAAAAGTTTATTTTTCTTCTAAATTACGAAACCTTTTTTAATGTTTTCCGACATAAAAGAGCTTTTGTAAAAAAAAAAATTAAAATCCTCCCAACCTGTTCTTTATGCTTCTTGTTGTACATGTAGTCGCGTCGTTTACTCGATAGTCCAATCCAGAACATTTTCGAAAAGTACATCAAAATTTCGGTTATCGTAATGACAGACATTCCCAGGAACATTCCCATGTTGCCGCCAATGTCACCTACAAGAAAAAGTTGAAGGAAAGGTCAAAATACAACGGATAAAAGTATTTGTCTTGCAGCCTTCAAAACTTTTAAGCAGCGCCTGAATTTTTCTTGCAGCCTTCAAAACTTTTAAGCAGCGCCTAAACTAGTTTTGCAGTCTTCAAGACTTTTAAGCAGCGCCTAAACTAGTTTTGCAGCCTTCAAGACTTTTAAGCAGCGCCTAAACTAGTTTTGCAGCCTTCAAGACTTTTAAGCAGCGCCTAAACTAGTTTTGCAGCCTTCAAGACTTTTAAGCAGCGCCTAAACTAGTTTTGCAGTCTTCAAGACTTTTAAGCAGCGCCTAAACTAGTTTTGCAGCCTTCAAGACTTTTAAGCAGCGCCTAAACTAGTTTTGCAGCCTTCAAGACTTTTAGAGCAGCGCCTAAACTAGTTTTGCAGCCTTCAAGACTTTTTAAGCAGCGCCTAAACTAGTTTTGCAGCCTTCAAGACTTTTAAGCAGCGCCTAAACTAGTTTTGCAGCCTTCAAGACTTTTAAGCAGCGCCTAAACTAGTTTTGCAGTCTTCAAGACTTTTAAGCAGCGCCTGAATTTTTCTTGCAGTCTTCAAGACTTTTAAGCAGCGCCTGAATTTTTCTTGCAGTCTTCAAGACTTTTAAGCAGCGCCTAAACTAGTTTTGCAGCCTTCAAGACTTTTAAGCAGCGCCTAAACTAGTTTTGCAGTCTTCAAGACTTTTAAGCAGCGCCTAAACTAGTTTTGCAGCCTTCAAGACTTTTAAGCAGCGCCTAAACTAGTTTTGCAGCCTTCAAGACTTTTTAAGCAGCGCCTAAACTAGTTTTGCAGCCTTCAAGACTTTTAAGCAGCGCCTAAACTAGTTTTGCAGCCTTCAAGACTTTTAAGCAGCGCCTAAACTAGTTTTGCAGTCTTCAAGACTTTTAAGCAGCGCCTAAACTAGTTTTTTGCAGTCTTCAAGACTTTTAAGCAGCGCCTGAATTTTTCTTGCAGTCTTCAAGACTTTTAAGCAGCGCCTAAACTAGTTTTGCAGTCTTCAAGACTTTTAAGCAGCGCCTAAACTAGTTTTGCAGCCTTCAAGACTTTTAAGCAGCGCCTAAACTAGTTTTGCAGCCTTCAAGACTTTTTAGCAGCGCCTAAACTAGTTTTGCAGTCTTCAAGACTTTTAAGCAGCGCCTGAATTTTTCTTGCAGTCTTCAAGACTTTTAAGCAGCGCCTGAATTTTTCTTGCAGTCTTCAAGACTTTTAAGCAGCGCCTAAACTAGTTTTGCAGTCTTCAAGACTTTAAGCAGCGCCTGAATTTTTCTTGCAGTCTTCAAGACTTTTAAGCAGCGCCTAAACTAGTTTTGCAGTCTTCAAGACTTTTAAGCAGCGCCTAAACTAGTTTTGCAGCCTTCAAGACTTTTAAGCAGCGCCTAAACTAGTTTTGCAGCCTTCAAGACTTTTTAGCAGCGCCTAAACTAGTTTTGCAGTCTTCAAGACTTTTTAAGCAGCGCCTAAACTAGTTTTTGCAGTCTTCAAGACTTTTTAAGCAGCGCCTAAACTAGTTTTTTGCAGTCTTCAAGACTTTTTAAGCAGCGCCTAAACTAGTTTTTGCAGTCTTCAAGACTTTTAAGCAGCGCCTGAATTTTTTTCTTGCAGTCTTCAAGACTTTTTAAGCAGCGCCTAAACTAGTTTTGCAGTCTTCAAGACTTTTAAGCAGCGCCTAAACTAGTTTTGCAGTCTTCAAGACTTTTAAGCAGCGCCTAAACTAGTTTTGCAGCCTTCAAGACTTTTAAGCAGCGCCTAAACTAGTTTTGCAGCCTTCAAAACTTTTAAGCAGCGCCTGAATTTTTTTTGCAGCCTTTGAAATTTTTAAGCAGCGCCTAAACTAGTTTTGCAGCCTTTGAAATTTTTAAGCAGAGCCTGAATTTTTTTGCAGCCTTTGAAATTTTTAAGCAGAGCCTGAATTTTTTTTGCAGCCTTTGAAATTTTTAAGCAGCGCCTAAACTAGTTTTGCAGCCTTTGAAATTTTTAAGCAGCGCCTAAACTAGTTTTGCAGCCTTTGAAATTTTTAAGCAGCGCCTAAACTAGTTTTGCAGCCTTTGAAATTTTTAAGCAGCGCCTAAACTAGTTTTGCAGCCTTTGAAATTTTTAAGCAGCGCCTAAACTAGTTTTGCAGCCTTTGAAATTTTTAAGCAGCGCCTAAACTAGTTTTGCAGCCTTTGAAATTTTTAAGCAGCGCCTAAACTAGTTTTGCAGCCTTCAAAACTTTTAAGCAGCGCCTAAACTAATCGAAATGGGAAAAGTTCTTCAAAAACTCACTGAGAAGCTGTGTTATGGAGTAATCGGCCACTTGATTGTACTCCGTATAAGACATATCGCGAAAGAAAACGTTGATAATTTGGAAGTTCGCTCTGAAAACTTTTTTTATGAAGTTCCGTAATAACCGAGCATTTTATCTCGATTTAAGCACACACTCCTCTACCTCATATACTTTGTAGTCCAAGACGAGTTCTTTTTGTTCAAATAGGTCATGGCTCCCATCGACAAGCCATTTCCGTACGAATTATACGCTCTGTAGATCAAACTGCTGCACTCCTTGTCGCATTCTTTGCAAGGGGGCATTTCGATATTCACAGACCCTAAAAAATGTGAAAAGAAAATGAGAAAAATAGAAAAATAGAAAAAGAAGTGATAAATTGGAAAAAATATTTTAAAAAAATGACACTCAAAACTTTTTATTTTTATTGCTTTAAAATGAAACAAGCATGTCAAAAAAATGATCAACTGAAAAAAAAAATTATTTCAAGTAGATATTCCATATTTCCCCAAAATTATCTTCATTACGAATTTTGAAATTACCATTATGAACAACTCGCATTTTGGCGTCCATGCAAACGTAGGTCTCGTAGGGGGTGCAGGTTGTGAATTCTAAATTTGCGGATTTCAAAGCTTGAAAAAAAAATGTCACAAACTCTTAACGTTTTAAAAAAATTTAAACAAATTATAGCACTTTAAATGGCTCAAACTAGCTCACTTTAGTGTTTTCCGCCTCTTTGCGCTAATCGCTTGGAGTCCGACGCAACTCATAATCAAAAAAAAAAACGCTAGCCATTCCAAATGCGGCCAGTACCAAACTGACTTCTGTTCAAGTTATAAACGGCCGGCGAGCAGCCACAGTTCTCGACGAAATACCGTGCTTTACACAAATAGGCGCAGTTTGATGCGGAGTACGGTATGTCGGTACTGTAGCCCTGAGGCCATTCATCGCTACAGTTGCCACCTTCGTTTGACGGTAGGAGGACAAACTGGAAAATCTCCACACTGACGAAGATTTTCTTCTACAGCTTACCCGATCACTAGAAATGGCCGAGTAGGCTACAGAATTCGGTGATACAGTAATCTCGTCTGAAGCGAGGTACGGTATGGTGTTGGCAGGGTGTACAAAGTAACGGTAGCCGTCGACGAAAGAATTGGTGAATAACGGGGCGTGGCCTGAAACGATTCTTAATTAACATGAGCAATGTTGAGCGAGACTAACCATCAGTCCCATCAAACTGTTCATCGACACGAGCGTCCAAAATCACTTGAAGCCTGGAAAAAGCAAGGCTTATTTTAAAAATACAAGAGCGATGTATAAATGTACAGTTGCGACAAAAGCTGCGAAACAAGAAAGAACAAAAAAAAATTGAAAAAAAGGCTTTGAAAGAGAAAAATTAAATTTTTAATACACACATTGAACCCTTATCAAAGCATCCACATAAGGCAAATTTTTCGAAAATCTAGAGTCTCTTTTCATCCTTTTCGAACTCTATTTTATCGTTAAAGCGATTTTTGGCTGAACAAATCTCGAACTTCTGGGACATACTAAAATGAAACGTCATAACCAGAGCGCCCTTTCAACGTCAAAAATAGCCTTAGACAAACCCAGCCGCGATTCCCGGCTCAACTTGCTCGTGCATCCATTCCTTGTCGCTGTTGAGCAAATCCAACGTATAACACTTTCCAAGGCTGGTAAGGGAAGGTTTGGCGTATTGACAGCAATCGAATCTAAATTTTCCTCTGTTTTTTCAACATATTTCGAATTTGATAGAACTGACAAAAGTTTCAAATAAGGGTCGAAAAATTCAGAGAAAAATGACATCGGCAAACCAAAATTTGAATAAAATTCCTACTCATCGACGCATAAGGACGTGGCATAAGGACGCATCGTTAAAAAAAATGAGCAAAAAATTAAATTAGCCCTATGAAGCTTATTTCCTTCAAGCTGGCAAAAAAAAAAAACTCACTGTCGTCCTTCAAAAACGCACATTTTAAAGATTTCCTTGCACTCAAACCTGTAAAAAGAACTTTTAATGAAAAACCGAAAAGTTCATTATGATCTCAAAAATCCTTCATAAATAGTCAAACTGGAAATGACTGGGCGAGTTCCAAAAAACAAACCCAGAGTTGAAGTAAAACTTATCGGCAGTGAAATTAGGATACAATTTTTGATAAACTCGCAGTTCTTCATCGCCTGAAATTCTAAATATTTTATAAGAAAATAAAATTTTTAACCTTCGTGTAACGATTGAGGATCAGAGCCGCCATAAAGAGAAAGGGCATCATCGTTGTAATACATCAAATATTCGAGTAAATGCGGTGGAACGTCGCCAGTTGAGTTCATTTCTGAACTTGTAAAATAATCTTTAGAATTGACCTGAAGTCCCTGCCGCACCGGGAATGGCTTCACGCGTTTAAATTGAATTCAAAGCAATCCTTTAAAGCTCGCTTCCCTGTTTATATCATTCATGAACCTGCATGTTCATTTCCATTCATAAAATCTATACGGAAAGTATTGAACAATCAACTTTTTTACAAGTTACAGAAAACAGGAGCCTTATTAATCTCTACAAGAACTTCAAACATTTGGTGGCCGTTGCTACATTTTTTTTTATATTTTTTCAAACTCACGTAAAGCATAAGCTTTCCGGACGGGGTTCAGATTGCAGAATGTGACAAGCGGAAACTCCATTCCATCTTCACTGAGTACGAAAGTCACCTGAAATTCAGAATTTTCTTCAAACCTATTAAGCAGCGCCTAAACTTTTTGCAGCCTTCAAAACTTTTAAGCAGCGCCTAAACTTTTTGCAGCCTTCAAAACTTTTAAGCAGCGCCTAAACTTTTTGCAGCCTTCAAGACTTTTAAGCAGCGCCTAAACTTTTTGCAGCCTTCAAGACTTTTAAGCAGCGCCTAAACTTTTTGCAGCCTTCAAAACTTTTAAGCAGCGCCTAAACTTTTCGCAGCCTTCAAAACTTTTAAGCAGCGCCTAAACTTTTTGCAGCCTTCAAAACTTTTAGGCACCGCCTAAACTTTTTGCAGCCTTCAAGACTTTTAAGCAGCGCCTAAACTTTTTGCAGCCTTCAAGACTCTTAAGCAGCGCCTAAACTTTTCGCAGCCTTCAAAACTTTTAAGCAGCGCCTAAACTTTTTGCAGCCTTCAAAACTTTTAAGCAGCGCCTAAACTTTTTGCAGCCTTCAAAACTTTTAAGCAGCGCCTAAACTTTTTGCAGCCTTCAAAACTTTTAAGCAGCGCCTAAACTTTTTGCAGCCTTCAAGACTTTTAAGCAGCGCCTAAACTTTTTGCAGCCTTCAAGACTCTTAAGCAGCGCCTAAACTTTTTGCAGCCTTCAAAGCTTTTAAGCAGCGCCTAAACTTTTTGCAGCCTTCAAAACTTTTAAGCAGCGCCTAAACTTTTCGCAGCCTTCAAAACTTTTAAGCAGCGCCTAAACTTTTCGCAGCCTTCAAAACTTTTAAGCAGCGCCTAAACTTTTTGCAGCCTTCAAGACTTTTTAAGCAGCGCCTAAACTTTTTGCAGCCTTCAAGACTCTTAAGCAGCGCCTAAACTTTTCGCAGCCTTCAAAAACTTTTTAAGCAGCGCCTAAACTTTTTGCAGCCTTCAAAACTTTTTAAGCAGCGCCTAAACTTTTTGCAGCCTTCAAAACTTTTAAGCAGCGCCTAAACTTTTTGCAGCCTTCAAAACTTTTAAGCAGCGCCTAAACTTTTTGCAGCCTTCAAGACTTTTAAGCAGCGCCTAAACTTTTTGCAGCCTTCAAGACTTTTAAGCAGTTTTCTAAATTTTCGAGCAATTTTCAATCACCTGAGAAATGATTGGTTGTGACAAATAGGTGGACGTCAGGATGTAGACTTGCAGTATTAGTAAACCCATTGCACAAACTACAGCAATCGCCCAGAAAAACATTGCCCAGCTGAAAAAAGTCAATTGAAAAAGTAATAAAACTTTACAAGGTTAGAAGCAGGCTAGGAAACAAGAAGAAAAAATGTTCTGTTTCTAGAATCAACAGAGAGAGTCGTGAAAAAGGGTACTTATTGTCATCAACTTTTCTTCTACATTTTCCAAGTAAAGATGAAGAAGAAATTAAGGATCGCATTTAGAATGTAAAATGTGGATACCTCTTTCCCTGGAATATTCTTTTCGGACCGTGCATCGTCGTAGTTTCTGAAAAATACAGGAATAGTAAATTCCTTGTCTAAAGCATCAACTAATGAGCTTTTACGTAAGATTAGCGAAGGAGAATGTGAAAAAATAATATTTTTCAAGTCCAAAATCACTATGAACAGCTGTTTTTCACAGAAGTCGTCTTCAAAAGCCCGAAAATATTTTCTTGGAATCCAGATTAGAATCCATCAAAATTACCGGTAAAATGCTTGGTTTCACGCTGGAAAGCGTCTTTTCCTTCCACATGACTTTCCTCATTCAAACGTCCCACATGTGCCCTAAAACACATTAATCAACTTTTGAGCATTTTATTGAAAACTCAAAAACTCACGTCGAACTTTCCGTGTTGGAGTTGACTTCACGATTTTGAGTCTCGAAACGAACCTAAAATTAGATGAATTCAAAAAATTATATGCTCCTGCGCTTCGAAACGATTTACAGCTTAAATAAAGAATAATTTTTTCCAGTGTTTTTTTTTATAAAATTTCGAATTTAGTTCCTTTGTCTCATTATAATTGAAATGGGAAAAGAAAATTCACCAAAATATCGTCGCCATCCGTCACGAAACCATCATTGTCGCACTTCCACATCGTTTTCTTGTTTGAACTACAAAAAAAAAATAAACCTTACAGATCGAAAGGGCTTAACATGGCTAATGTTAAGCCCTTTCGATCTGATTATTTTTGAACTATAAAACAAACTAATTATTAGAACAAATTGATATCCAACTTTTAAAATCAAGTCAAAACAAGAACATCAGCTATTTTTTTTAAAAAGTTTTTTTGCTTTTTTTCTAGTAAATATCAATTTACCCTTCATTTTCGTGGTCCACGTCGTAGTGATGGCCCATTCAGTAGATTTTGTAGTTTTCTGGAAAAAAAAACCATGATAAATTAGAACTTAACCTGAACATTTTCATTTTCTTTTTTGGCCTTTTTTGTATGAGAATGGAAATAAAGTTCAATGAAAAATATATAATACCCCCGCCCCCCAAAAAAAGAGGGAAAAGTAATTTTTTTCGGACTTTTTAAAACTTGAAAAATTCAACTTTTTTTCAATAAAAAAATGAGTGGCAAACATATGATACTCTGCAAATGACAAAAAAAACTTCCAAATTTTCGAAAATTTTCAATTTTCAAGCAAAATAGAGCGCGAAACTTTCTTTTCGTTTGGAAACCTTCAAAAAAAAGTAATTCAAGATTAAAAAGTAAGATCGAAAGGCAAGAGTGAGAAACTGATGATAACTGTTTAACGACCTTTTCTGTACCCGGTGAAAAAAGAAAAAAGTAAGGGCGGAGTATCATAGTAAAAAATGGGTAAATATTTGAGGTTGGCCGAATTTGGCATGGCGAATTTCTTTGGAATCGTTATCAATAAATCACGGAAAAATGTGAGCCATCGGTGAGCCTTCAATTGACGGCTCAATGAGCTTTTGGCTACCGTTTTTGAGGGAAAGGCTGATAAAAAGATTGGTTATGATTTTTATGGCTAGCGAATGGACGCACACTTTTCGATAAGCAGGAGTTGAGAAGCTTTTTTATACAGTTTTAGGCTTATTTGAAGCTTCTGAAGAATGAAAAACAGGCGAACATAAAGAGAAAAATTAACCGAAAAAAAATTTTTTTTTAAGACAAAAAATCTATAACTCTCTGCAATAAGATAAACTTATGACAGATATTATTAATGCTAAAAATATTATTTATTCAATATTAGGCCTTCTTGAAATTTTTTTAAAGTGTGGGAATCGTTCAAAAAGGTCAAAATTAACAAATATGGTTAAATAAAAGTTCCTGCAATCAAGTTACTAATCAAAAAAACAGTTTTGAAAAAAATCTTCAAAATCATGGTTTTTCCTATTTAAAAAAAGTCCTTCAAGTCCTGGATTTCGTTCAAAAAGTTTTTTTATTATTTTTTTGAACAGAATAAAAGCTCGAAAATTGAGAATCAAACACGGATCATTTTAAAATACGCCCGTTATTTATGGAATGAAAAACCATTGAAAAATTGACTTGAACCTCCTTAGAAAATAGTAAAGTCAAAAAACCGCAAAATGTCTCCAAGGAACAAAAATTTTTCTTCTTTTATGCTTTTTTTCCACTCTCTCCGTTGGTTGATTTGAATATCTTTTGTGGGAACAGCTGACAAAAGAAAAATGATTTATCAAAAAGAAACTTTGACCATTGCTTTATAGTTTCAAAGTCGAACTTCCTAGAGAACACATTTTCTAGTTTGATAACAGTTTTTTTCTAAAAATGATTTGTTCCAGATTCTCTACGTCAAAGTCATGCTCTACGGCAAGCAATGTGGCTGAAAGTGTCGGTCTGGAACTGCGTGTCCGTTGTGGTCTAGTGGTTAGGATTTACGGCTCTCACCCGTAAGGCCCGGGTTCGATTCCCGGCAACGGAAGACACTTTTTTGCCATTTTTTGATAGTTTCAAACTCCTTTTCGAACGTTTTTCAGTGGCTATGACTAGAAAAAATAAAATTTATTCGTCTTTATTTTTTTTACTCCCAAGTCTATCCTTCCACTAAAAAAATTTTAACTACTCTTGAAAGAATCCAAAGCTTCAAATTATGTGAAAAAAATCTATAACTATTATATTTAGGAAAAACCATGGAAAGAAAAAAATCTTACCATTTTTCGCTGAAATTCCCAACTGCGCCAAGCTTCTCATTGCATGAAGATCTGTAAAACTTAAAATAAATATTTTTATCAGCGAAACTTTGGAGTGAAAAGTGGGCGGAGCGACGTGGAACATAAAAAGGTGCGACTATTATTTTAAGATTACGAACAGACCGATAAGAACTTTAAAAATTCACGATTTATCATTGATTTCATAAAAAAAATGCTGCTGGAAAGAAAAGAGAAAAAATTACAATTATCAGATTCTATGGTATCTGTTGTTTCAACTCATTTTTTTCGAAAAATTTCTGAAAAAAATCTCTTTTTATTATTTATTCAGACGACCGAAAATTTGCAATCGTAGTGAGATCCTACAGAGAGAAATGACGTAGAATTACATTTCGGCAAGAAAACTAGGAAAAAATGAATTTATTTTCCTATAAAAACAGTGGCAATGACTTGAAATTTCTATCAACTTCATCGGCTTTTTCACGGGTGACTTGGAACACAGAAAACTTGAAAATTTCTGGATCTTTGTCACGGTGTTTTTTTCATTACGAAAGATCAAGAATTTTCGTAAATTATGCTGCTTATGGTGTAAGCACACCGAGACGCACTATCGCATACTCAAAATGTTTTTTTTCAATTTTAGAATTTGCGATTTCAGGATAATAGCTCCTGAAATGTTCGAAATTTGTCATTTTGAAGAATATGATGTGAAAAAAACATTCACTTACATTAAAAAAACATTTAGGATTGATTTCGAAAGGGGAAAACTCTAAATTACTGATTGCAAAATAAAAACAAAAAATATTATGAAGGTGAATTAGCTCCCATTGAATAAGCATTTATAAATACGAAAAAAATATTGAAATGAGGAAAAATTCGAGTAGCAAATGAAAACATTTTATATACCTCGAAAACCTAGCTTCAGAAAAAAACAAATGATGGATAGAAAGCAGAAATTTTAGAGAAAAAAACCTCGAATGGCGAAATTTTTTTGTTTAAATCCGAAAAAAACCATCAAAAAAACTAGAAAAAAATATATAATTTAGATGATGCATATATCAAAAATCATTAAACTGCATCAGCAAATTCAATTTGGGCTCTAATTTACACGAAACCGGTTTCAAACTACGTCAAAAAAACTAGATAATAACTTTTTTTATTATTAATTGATTAAATTAAAAAAACTATAGTTCCGAAATAGAGTGACTCTTTTCATGTCGCGAAACAGATTTCAAAATTTTGAAAAATTAGGACTTTTAGAAAAATCTTCAACTCTTTTGAGAAAAAAAGTTAAAGATCTGAAACCGGTTTAGAAAAGTGCGCAATTTAAAGCTCCACAAGATGTACCCATAGAGAGGCAATAGAAAAAAGTAAAAAACCAAAGAAAAAAGTGAAGAAATTCAATTTTTTCATCAGAAACCATGAGAAGGGCGCAATAATGCGCCACGGACAATATGCCGCTGGGACCGGGCTTGTGCGTCAGGCCGGTCTGGCCCGGGCTTTGGGTCTTATTTTCAGGAAAAAGTCCGCGTGGGCTCGGGCCGGGCCGGGCTTCAAAAAAAAAAATTTAAAATTCCATTTGAAAAATTTTCAACGAAATGTTACTTTTACTTCTGAAATCGTAGTTTTTGTTAAACTTTAAGTGAAAAAATGAGCAAAAACACAATTTTTGTCGTAAAAAAAACTTGATATCCGACTAGAAAAAAAATTGCGCGCTTCGGGCCGGGCGGGCCATTTTTTCTTGAGGCCCCTTCGAGGCCAGGCCGCACGGCGTTCTGCGTAGTGGAAGAAAAATGTAAAATTTTTTTGAAAAATGTGGAGCGGCTTGGAAGGGTTGCTCCACCTAGATTTACGGTAGACAGCTTGCGCGCGAACATTTGAATTTCTTGTTGCTCAAGTGCTTAACGTGATTTTTCATGTTTATTTCAGTTGTATCTTTATTTGTTTCGTACTGATTTACGGTAATTATTTTTTATTGCGATAGCAAAATGCGAAGGAACTTTTTTTTTTCAATTTTCAATATTAATTGCTGTGTTTTGACCAAATTTTCCCTTTAAAGCAAAAAAAAAGCCTTTCAGCAACATTTTCAGTGTCAAATTAAATTTTTTATTCGAATCAATCAATCTCTTCATTTTCGCAACATCAGAATGGTATGGCGATGTTGCAGAGGAGAAAAAATACCACTAGGTGGATGAACTAAACTAAATCTGTAAAGAAAACTTTTTTTAAATTTTCAATAAGTCGGGAAAGACACATAGAACCACAATAAGTCATTTTCGGCACAAAACTCCACGTTTTTCACTCAAAAAAAGGACTTTAACCAATTTTGAGGATGAAAGGTATGAAAGTGTTCAGAAAATAAGAAAAACTTTCACCCAAATGTTTTTTGTCAACTAGAAAAGGAATTGTGAAAGGATCGATTTTTTCCACGTCTATAGTTTTGAAAAAACGCTATTTTTCGAGAAAAAAAAAAATTATTTTTGAATTTTATGAGTATGCGAGTTAGCGTCGTTCTGTGTATGCACAAAAGACGTCAAATATTACGGAAATTGTGGGAGGGGCGTCGTCAAAAGAACGCCGTGGCCGGGCTTACGAAATGGTCGGGGTGCCGGAAGGGTGACGGGCCGGCCCTCGCACAAGCCTGGCTGGGACCCAAAATTTCGCATTTTTTTTCATTGCGCGGAACACCGTGTTGTAATTTCCATCACACACTCATTTTCTTGGCGTATCAGTAATCATTTCTTCTGAAATTTTCACTCAAGCCAGCCGTGAGTCGAGTAATTTTTCAGTTTAAAAACACAGAAAAAAAGCAGAGACATCTGAAAATATGAATGAATAAAAAAATAAAAATTTTGAAAAATCGAACTTCGCAGTGGAGCTCGCTTTCCGCAGTTAGAAATTTTTTTCTTTTTTTTTTTTTTTCTCCATTTTTTTCTTTTTTTGAAATTTTTTTAGATAGTTGAGAAAGTTTTTTTGCGAAGGTTTTTATGATAGATGGATGGATTAAGAGCTCAATTTCCAATTTTCCAAATTTTTCAGTTTAACCCAATTTGTCAATTTTTACTTTTATCTACATTCTTCCTATTCACGAAAGCTTTTTTTATCCATAAATGAATATTTTATTTTTCTCTGTATATGATTTCAGAAGCCCTAAAACGGCAGTTATCACGTTTGAAAAATGTTTCTCAATCAATATTTGCGGTTTTGGAAGTGCGCCACTCTTCCTCTGCGTGTCGGCGCTCCTCCCTCGCAAACAGGCGAGAGAGCGCCGGCGCACCCCACCCGCCTTTTCGTTTTATACGTGGGCATGCTGGAATTGTCGGTCACTTTTTTATAACGCCTCTTTTTTCAAGTTTTCAAGAAAAGTTTTTTGGGCTTATAAAGGTTTTAATTGTTTTAAAGTACCTATTTCTTCATTATATGACGAGTTTCGAGGTCATTCTGGCCATTATATTTTAAAAATTCCCTTTTTTTCAGAATTTTCTAAATTTCGCCAAAAATTCTCTCTTAACACTATTTCGCACTTGACACGTTTCGTTTTCAGGTCAAACTTAAAAGGTTGACATGAAATTTATTTAAAAAAAATACTCAAAAATCTCCTATTTTCAGTCGTTTTCTTTGTTTTTTTCTCACGTTTCTTAATTTTTTTACGTTTTTTTTGTAAATTCATTTAGAAAAAAACTTCAAAAAAATAAGCACGGAGTATTTTAGAACCTTCTAAAAAAATATTATATACATATTTTTTTCCTTCTATTTTATAGACTTGAAGCCATAATAACTTTTTTTAAGTCTCTGTTTTAAAAACTTTTTGGTGATTCGGAGGATAATTGTAATTTCTTTTTTTCATAAAAATACATGTTCAAGTTTTTATTTCAAGCTTAATGTTTTTTTCAATTTTCACAATTTCCATCTTTTTTTCCTGTCAATTTTTTTCGACTCTGACTTGATTCCGGAGATATCTCAAACAATAATTTTGTTTTTTTGTTTTTTTCCAGAATTTTTCAAGATAAAAAAATGAATAGTCGAGGGAATCGCACACGAGTTCCTTCACCCGAAAAACAAGGTTATCAATCAATTTTTTTGAAGAATTTTAACGATTTTTTTCAGGTGTTGTTGAAGGCCTCGCCCATGTCGAATCACGAAAGTTCTTTGATTGTTCGGGTTTTTATTGGACAATTATTATTTTTACTACAGCAGCGGTGGTGGCAGGGGAAGAGTGCGTGGGGAAATGGTGAGAAAAAAACTCAAAAATATTTTTTCGTTAAAACATTTTAAAAATAGAGTGAGGGAGAAAAATTGGCAAGATAAGGAAAATGTATCTTTACCACTTTTTTTGGGGGGGATTTTAGTGAGCGATATTTCGAGTATTTTTTGAAGTCCATTGAAAAAATCCATCTTAAAAATTTTTATTTTGACCCATTTCAGACCTATTTTTTTAGACCACCTAGAGTCGATGTATGTGAATATTCTTCAAAACTTTATTTTTTCCAGGATCGAAAGAAAGTTATCGAGCTGATGATCAATGAACTGAAAGAACACGGATACGAAGAAAGATTGCCGAAAACCTGTGAAAATCGCATCAAAGACCTCATGAAGATCACCAAGGGTCTTATCCATAAAATTGTGAATCTGAAAATATATTCCATGAGGAAAAATAATAAATTCAGGAGTCCACCACCAGCCAAAAGGACCAGGAATACTTGCTTCGCTCGGCTCCCGAACATATCAAGTTAATTTTGGGAAGACTCATTCAAACTAGTGCGACTAAAAGAAGTTCCAGTGAAGAAATTGACGATACTCCGAGTGTTTGTTCATTAAAAAAATAATAAAGATTAAAAAATGACTTTTCAGCCGAAGAAAGGCAAAAAAGACGACGATCCTCCCTACGTCGATAAGTGAGTTTGAAATTATGATTTCCTGGTGTTCCTTGAAGAGGAAAGCCATTTTCAATATTGACTTGCGCGTTTCGAAAGATCAGAGCATGGATTTCAGAGCAGACTGATTGAAAATCACGGAAAAAAACATTTTAAGGTCAAAATCACCCCAAGAAGGATCGCCAACGAGTGGATCAAGACCTTATGATACATTGATTCGAAACGAATCAACTAGACTGAAAGTGAGTATCTTATAATGTTCTGAATATTCTTTGGAAAAAAAAAGAATTTTCTCAATTGTCGTAAAATAAAATGTGTCGCCGCATACACGTGCGCACTGCGCATATCGGATTTCCCGCGCAAAACGTATTTTTTAGGTTATTTGTATTTTCATTTTCTTTTTTTTTTGTCTAATATCTTTTCGCGACTTTTAGCATTGTTTTTAATAGTGAGCTGAACCAAAATTTGTTTCAAATGCGCTGGATTTTGAATATGTCACAGTTTAAAGGGAAAAACTTTCCTATGAATTTCGGAAAAAAATTTTTTTATTCTTTTCGGCTTTCCAGTGGTTATTTTACTCATGCTTTGAATTTCTGTTTGAAATGAATTTTTTCAGATTTCCAATTTTCTGAAATCAAATACCTCGGACAACGTTGAACCACGGGTTGGTTTTTTTTTAAATGTTTGCTTCCAAAATTTAAAACAAGCTGTGTTTTATCGGAAGTTGATTTTCATCGTTTTTCAGCCTACAATGAGGGTGGCGCCGCCAATGACAGGCGAAGAAAATCGATTGCTCACCCAAATTTTCCTGGAAAATTATGACCTTTACTACAGCACCAATGGTGGACGCGGTAAAAGTGCTGGTAAATCGGTTGGTTTGAAAAATGAAAAATATTGTATGCAATAAAGTTTTTTTAGGACAGAAGACGAGTTTTGGAACAAATCGTGGAGGAATTGAGAGGGCGAGGATTTGAAGAAAGAACGGAGAAAGCGGTGGAAAATAGGATCGCCGATAATATGAGAATGACGAGGAAGCTTATCAGTAGGATTGTGAGTCTTTTCTTGAGTTTGGAATGGCTCAAAGTCTTGAGGCGCCTGTAAATTGAGCCATTCCAAATGCGGTCATTGATTTTGGCTTTTTAGACTACTTGAGCATAGGAACCTTGTGTTAACAAACTTGAAGTTAGGCGCAGAAAAATAAAGAAATGGGCCCCTCTGAAGTTATCCTTCAGCTACTCTTTTGCCCAACCCTATAGGGGCCACTGAAGCTTGCAAAAGAGGTCCCTATAGGGATATGTTAGTCGATAATTGTTATTAACTCAAAGTGAAGAAGCATTTCCATGGAAAAAATCTAACCCTAAGCCCCTATAGGGACCACTTTTTCGGCCCCCATAAGCGTTGTTTTCCTCCCTAATCCCTATAGGGACCACTCTGAAATTCTTAAGAACATGTCAAAAATGACAATTTTCCAGGAAAATGCGCCGAACTCCGTCGCAGCAGAGTGCATCCTTAAGGCTGCCCCAGACCACCTGAAGCTCATTTTGGGCAAAATTGAGTCGAATATGCCGCAAGAAGCCGAGAAAGAGAAGTCACCCGAAGTGGATAACGAGGAAGAAGAGGTTCATTGTTGGAAAATAGTATTTTTAAGTGGATTTTGTGAGCTTTTTAGTTGAGTTGAAGCTTCAAAAATTCTCGGATTTGTTTTTCAAAAAATAACTGGTTCTTCAAACTATAGTTAACTCTGTTTTTTTTTCTGACGAGGGAAGATTTTTTGGTGGCCGGTTGAAACTTTGCTGAAATGTACTATAAGACCTCCTCTTTTGAGAACACGAATAAAATTTCTCGAAATAATTCTCGTTTTCGAGTTATGGAGCTTCAAAGTTTGCGCGCTGAAAAAGAGCTGCAAGACGAGAGGGATTGTAGCTCGCGTAGGATCCCCCTGCTCCAGCTGGCAGCGTGGTCTAGTGGCTAGAGCCTTGCGCTGCGGAGTATGTGACCGGGGTTCGAAACTTTTTGAAGATGATCTTTTTTTGCCAAACTCCCCTAGGAAGAATCTATTGAATTTGTAGAAGTTTACAAGGTTTTTTATGCAAAACAACATGGTTTTCATTTAAAGTCGACCGCTTGAAAATAATCAAAATTTCCAGGTGAATGTTGTGAAAGTGGAGGAAGACGATGGTTTTGGGGATATCGCGATGAACGAAGGACCTTCTTTCAATGATGCTTATAATGATCCGTGAGTTTTGAAAAAAAATGGAACTGAAGGTTAATTTTAGTTGGTAAAATGTTGAGTTTTGAAGTTTTTAGTTGAGAAAAATGATGGGAATCGGTGTTTTTTCAAAATGAAAAAGTGAAAATTGAGAATTCTTGTTGAAAATCTGCTTTTCAGGGTTCCTTGATATATTTATTGAAAAAAGTTGAGCTGAACGATTTTTTTGATTCTCTGGAGGGACCCTTTAGTAATGCCTCAATTTTCACAAATTCCTATATTTTTCTCAAAAAAAAGTCCGTTTTTTCAGGCCCATGATGTTGCCAGAAGACCTCACGGCCCTGGAAGAGAGAAAACTGGAGGCGCAAATCCAAAACGAAGCGACCCGGGCACGAGTTCTGGCTCGTGAAGAACAACTCCAGCTTCAGCGGCAGCGGATTCTCGACCTCCAGGAGCAGTACTACCGAGCCAAGATCAACAAGATGGCTCGCGAGATTCGCAGAAACCCCAATCCCACTCAATAAATGACGGAGTCTAGTTTTTTCATGATGTATCGCAATGAGAAGTTGTCCCTTCCTTAGGAACTCCAGAGTGGTCTCAGGGACCAATTTACCAACCCCTATAGGGGCCACTAAGCCTTGCAATCGTGGTCCCGATAGGGGACATGCTGGTCGATAATTTTTATGAACTCTAAGCGGAGAAGCATGGGGTCGCGTCCTAAATCCCTATAGGGACCACTTTTTCGGCCTCTACAGAGGCTGTCCTTCCCCCTAACCCCTATGGGGGCCACTCGAAAATTCTTAAGTTAGCTGATTTCGACTCATTTTGTACTTTTTCAAGAGTTTTTTCACAGATTCGGTTGCCTTTTCATACGTGTATGTACATAAATAAAATTTACATTTTCCTGCAATATTTTGTATTTTTAAATAACAACGAAATGCTAAGCTCATGAATTGAACGATGTATATTTTGTCATTTGATTTAATTTATTCGAAAAAAAAACCGTAAATTTAAGGAATATTATGAGGCTATAACCTGAATGGGCAATTATACACGTAGAAAATCGTTTTTACATGGAAAAATAACAATTTTTTAATCATTAGGCTGCTCTATGTGGAATGTAGGTGTGGAACTTTGTTTGAAGCTTTTCCGACGATTTATCTCAGCTTTTACGGAGGGTTTTCTGGTACCCAAGGCCAGTTGCTCTTTTAGGTCGTTTATGTCGATTTTTAGCTCGACCTGGAAGATAATTTCTAACTGAAAAATGACTTTTCTTGAAATTCGCATAAAGAAATTCGCGAAAAAACGGCTTCGGAAGTGCGTGAAGTCAAAAAATAAATGAAAAGAAAAATTGAAAACAATTCATTCAAAAAATTGATTTTCAAAGCGTCCGAGATTCGCCAAAAATGTTTTTTTTTATTGATTTTGGGCTCTTACCAAATAAGTCGTAGAACAAAATGTGTAGGTGCATACACGTGCGCACTGCGTGCGTCAAATTTCCCGCGCAAAAGATTTTCATTTAAAGATTTTTTTGTAGTCACGGCGTTTTTTTAATAGTGGTAGAAAATTTAATATTGAAAAATAAAGGGGACAGAGTCGAAAACCACCGCCGTTTCCATGTGACGTCATGGAAAAAAAGGGTTTTTAAATTTTTTTAATCGATTTTTTTAATTTTTTTCAGACGATTTTTTTCTGTTTGTGTGTTCAATGAGATTCCGCGAAATTCAAAATAGCCGTCAGAGAAGGAAAAATAAAACTGAACTTGGCGAAAATTAATTTGAACACGGTATGTGCGAGAGCGCCGCAGTGCATGCACACGAGACACTACACTTTACAGAATAAAAATGGGCGGGGCGGCGTCAAGACTCTCAAAGCTTTTAAAAGCTCGAAACTAAAAAATGAAGGTTTTTTGGGCTGTAGTTTACAATTTTTTTTCTGAACGACGCTCCAAATGACGCCATTTTTCTTGTTCGATAGTTAACGTTAGTTTTTTTTTTGGTGAATTGAACTTCAAAAATAAACTTACTACACTTTCACTGCTGGGACTTCGCTCCATTTTCTCACTTTCGTCGATTTTTTCAGCCACGGTTGGAATGATTAACTGAATATTTGGAATTATACTGAAAGAGTTTCAAGTTTGAGGTGTTTCTTTTTTTAAACAAAAATTGAAATTAATTTTCGCTTTTTCAAGGAAATTTGAAGCTCATGGTAGCACTTGGAACGGTAAAACGCATAACGCGCCAGACTTTGAACGACTTACGTATTTTTGCAAGAAAGACTATGGAAAAAGGCGCTGGAAGCCGCGTTGAGCCATTCCAAATGCGACCAAGGTTCGAAAAAGGGCGTTTCCTACCGTCGGAGCGATTTTATGTCCATTGGGTGGGGTGATATAAGCAACATTGTCCCTGGAACTTCGTCTCGATCTCATTTCTCGATATTCCTCCACGGCCTCGTTCAAATGCTTCTTCTTTTCCTGTAATTTAGGATCTTCAGAGTGGTCCCTGTAGGGGGAAGGCTTTTAAGGCCCCTATAGGGTCCACTTAAGCTTTAGAGGCTACGTCGTCACCCTTATAGGGACCCATTTTTCGGTCTCGGAATGATGTCCCATAAAAAAAGCTCTGGTGGCCACTTAAGTGGTCTCTCAAGGACTTCTTGGAGAAGACACTAAAGTGGCCACTAAAACCACCTCTTTAAAAGCCACTATTTTGCATTTTAGAAGCCACTATAGTAGTTTTCGGTGGTTTAATAGTACCAATTAGAGGCCAGTTATTCGTCCACTATAGTGGCCACTGAAAAGCCAAAACCCTGAGGTGGTCACTTAAAGTTTTCTAACCTACACAACTTCCTATTTTTGAAGAAGAACATCTCAAGTTATAGGCCATTTTAAGGCTTTTTTTTCAATAAGTTTCCAAGTTTTCCTTGTGAAATTCCTACCTCCTCCTGCTTCTTCTTGCTGAACAGGTAGTCCCTCCGCCTTTTCGACATGCAAATCCAGAACATTTTCGAAAAATAAAGATAAAGTTCGGTGATTGTGATGACGGACATTCCCAGGAACATTCCCATGTTGCCGCCAATGTCACCTGTAATTGGGGGATTAATTAATTTTTACCTTTTTACTGCCTTTTTCCGTCCCTTCATCGGTCTTTATCCACCCTTTATGAACCCTTTTTGGACCCTTTTTGGATCCTTTTTGGACCTTTTTTGGACCTTTTTTGAACCCTTCTTGGACCCTTTTTGGACCTTTTTTGGACCCTTCTTAGACCCTTTTTGGACCCTTTCTGGACCCTTTATGGACCCTTTTTGGACCATTTTTGAACCCTTTTTGGATCCTTTTTGAACACTTTTTGGACCCTTTTTGGATCCTTCCGAGGAACACAAAATTTTTTGGATTGAGAATAATCTTTACCAGTGTGTATGAACCAAAATGGACTACAGTAATAAAACCAAAAGTAACCCTTTTAGAAGCCATTTTGCAGTCACTCCCTACCGTTTTTTTGCACTTCCGAATTTATCCGTTTTACCTATGCTATGAGTAGAGGCTCTCGTAAAAAAAACGTGGTTTTTTCTTCCCGTGAAAAATGTTCATTTCCGAATGAAGTTCTTTCTCAAAATAGTCTTGATTTTCATACTGTTGGTGAGTTTCCAGAAAGATTTCCGTAAAAAAGTCGATTTTTTCCAGATTTTCTCATGCGATGCCGCGAGGCCATACAAAAAACTACGTGAGAAGACAGTATAATTTTTAAAAAATGTCGCTGAATAATTTTTTGTGATTTTTAGACTACAGATTCAGAACAAGTTCTTATCGTTGATGGGGAAGTGAGACGAGCCAGGGGCGGGGCAAATGGAGTGGGTTTTCTTTTTTGAAAAGGTCCCGAAAAGAGAATGTTATGAATTAAAGTAAGAGAGACTTTGAAAAGAAAGTTCAAGAGGATAAAGGTTAGAGAGCGTTAGGGATGAAGAGACGCAGAGAAAAAATCGCTCGTTTTCTGAGCATTTCTAGTGGCCACTTTAGTAGGGTCAGGTCTCTTAAGTGATCCCTAGAATCAGTGGGTTTGAAAAACTGAGTTTTTTTATTCCAATATAGCTATCTTCATAATGGAAATGTAGCTAAAGAGAATATTTAAAAAAACGCTTTTTTTCATCTTCATATATGCTTCAAGGCTAAAATATAATTTTCTCACAATTTTCGTGGCTTTACAGTCGGTTTTCTTCATAAAATCTTCACTTCTTTGTTTTTTTAACCCCAAAAATCAAAATTTTCAGCCCCACATCGCAATTGGTTTACTCTTGCTACCAATTTTCGTTTTCGAAGCCGTGCTTCAATGATTTCATGTACCTTTTTACAAATAAAATGAAAATTTAACGAAGAACCTACTGAGAATTTCGGTCAATGATGTCGCCGTCACTTGGGTGTAGGCCGTGTAGAACATTTCGCGGAAGAAAATGTTGATTATCACGTAGTTTTTCCTGTAGTTATTGATTTCTTTATTTGAAAAATGTAAAAATTGAGTTGAAGATCAGAAAAGGAAAAAAAAACTATGGAAAAGCTCCAATACACGCGATGAATGGCAAGGAACTTGGCACAACTGCCAGCGCCTCGCTGTCGTGTCCGTTGTGGTCTAGTGGTTAGGATTTACGGCTCTCACCCGTAAGGCCCGGGTTCGATTCCCGGCAACGGAAGACATTTTTTTTGCCATTTTTGTTTTTGTTTCAAACTCTAATTTGAGGGATTTCACTCACTTTTTGAGGCTAATTAACGAGGGATCTGAGTGAATTTCGAGATTTTGATAGTCTGGCAGGAACAAAATAAGAATTTTTCTTGAAAAAACTTCGAATGAACAAAAAAAGCATATTTTTTACTTTTTTCAATCTTGCTATCTAATTTTTTGGTTGTTACCGTTAAAAGTTCAGTGGAAAAATGGTCTTAAAGATGATAAAAAAGCTTTTCGGTTGAAAAAATTGAAGTTTTCTTAGAATCTTGTGAAATTCGAAGCTTCCAACTGACTTGATATGCTCATCAGTGACATTTTCACTATTTTGTTGCATCCAAAACAAGGCTCCTTCATTGAATCCATTCCCATAGGAGTTGTAAGCGTGATAGGATGTACTTTCGCATTCCATCCGACATTCGCCGCACTCCGGAAGGTTAAGGCTTTGACTGCCTGGAAAGGTTGCTCCAATGAGAAAGCTGCGCGCAGAAGACTTTTAAGAGTTTTAAATATATAATATCCTTCTGGAAACGCTTTTTTTTGTACTGACCATTGACAAAAGGACCCATATTCTGACCCATACAGGTGACAGTTTGTAGCGGCGTGCAGATTGGTCGCTCTAAACTCGGAATTTTGAAAAATATACTTGAATTTTTAAAACCAACTTCCATCGATATTATAAGTAAATGGAGAGCAATTGCACATTTTCATGAAGTGATCGGCGAGGCAGAGGTATTTGCACGATTGAGCAGAGTACTGTAGGGAGGTACGGTAGCCGGGAGGCCAGTCCCTCGTACAGTTCCCCCATTCGTCGACTGTTAGGAGTTGGTGCTGAAAAAGGGGTTTTTAAGTCCGGATAGTTGGAAAATAAGAGTTTTTCTTCAAAGGAAACTTCTGCGGTTACTTATTTGAGTTAGAGTCGATTCCGTTAGGCTATGGTCGCGTTTGGAATGGCTCAATTTGCAACCGACCCGTCAGAAAGTGTTCTAGTGGCCGCAATGCGACGCCAAGATGTCCAAAAGCTCTACTAGAATTCCATGATCATTCAAAAAAAAAATTTCGAAAAGTATTGCTTATGTTGGCCGCATTCAGAATGGCTTGACGCGTTGCGGTCGCGCCGCGGCTCGTCTTTACTCTATCCATTGCTGTCGCGCGTAAGCCGTATTTGGTCAGGCGCAAGTTAGAAACACCTTGAACCGCTCCTTTTAATTCACAACTTGAAAAAGAAAGATCAAATTGAACCTACCGTAGACGTCTTGATAGCCGAGTATACTGTAGTCGAAGGCGAGGCACTGACGCCTTCTGATGAGAGGTACGGTACCTGGGAGACGTCGTGGACGTAGTAGCGGAAGCCATTCTCGAACAGGTTCGAGAATATCGGACCAGCACTGTCTGTAATGAGCTACCGTAAGACTTACAGTAGCCCGGAAGTCAAAACCTGTTGATTTGCTCAGAACTTCTTCGAGATGAGCGTCGGCGATGATTTGAAGCCTGAAATTGGGACGTTTAGAAGTCCAGAGTGGTCCCTATAAGGGCATCCACTTTACCAACCCCTGTAGGGACCACTTGAGCTTTAGGGACTAAGGAGTCAGAGCCTAAACCCCTATTGGGATCACCTTAACTACTTTTTCGAGCCCTATAGGGGCCACTCTGAAATTCCTAAGTATTTTTTCAGTTTCCAGGGAGAGTTACTGTAGGAATTATCATTGACTTTGACTTTAAAAAAAATGGGAATTTTCAGTGACAAAAACACGATAATCATGACTTACTGTTTCAAAAAGTTTAGATAAATCAATCAAAAAATCGATAAAAATGGCTCACCCAGCCTCGACGCCCGGCCATTTCTGTTTCCTCATCCATTCGTGACCCCGATGGCCCAGGTCCAATTGGAAACATTTTCCAAGACCTGTTATTATCGGTTTCATGAGCTGACAGCACTCGAATCTGTAAAGTTCGTGCATTTTTGTAGGATTGAACCAACTCGAAAAAACAATTTCCCATCAAAAACTGACCTCCTGCCTCCAAAATAGCACTTTTTGAACATTTCCTCGCACTCGTAACTGCAAATTTAGGAAAGTTTACTCCATGGACAACATTGAGAATATCCTTTCCTTACCCAGCCGTCTTCAAAAAATGGGTTATTTTGAAGTCCGTATGGTTTTTGATGTACTCTTCGGCCATGTCGTTATCTAAAAACGGGGATTGTTTTTATTTGGAATGGAAAAATTCGACCTCTTTTCAGTTTCCCTCTATCCGGGTTACTGTAGATAGTCATGGCATCAGCGTTGGTTAATAAGAAGTACTGTAGAGTTTCTCCGGATAAGTCGCCCGAGGCGTTCAATTCTGGGAGAAGTTATTAGATTTTTTCGGAAGGGCGCGTTAAGAATGGCTCGAAACGTGTTTCTGAAATGCGCCCGACCCAAAACGGTTCACGCCCTTTGGCATCAAAGAGGAGGGATTTAGAAAGATTTCAGGTGAAATAGAAGGCTCTATAAAGAGACCCTTTTTGCAGCTTTTTTGGAGCCTTTTTGGTGCCTTTTTCGAGCCTTTTTGCGGCCTTTTTGCTCCCTTTTTGCTGTCTTTTTTCGGCCTTTTTGGTGCCTTTTTGCAGCCTTTTTTGAGCCTTTTTGGTGCCTTTTTCAAGCCTCTCCCTTTTAAGGGCCATTTTGCACCATTATGAATTTGCCCGAGTACTAAGTTGGATGAAATAAGTCCTGATGGACCCATTTTTTGAGCTAGAGTACTTTTTTGGAGCTTCCTTCATTCATAAGCAGATGGAAACGGGAATTTATTTTTGAACTTTGAGCGGTCAAAATTTTTTTCACAGACCTTTTTGAAGAATTTTGGGCACATAATTGAGATCAGCTCTAAAAACTGCATCTGGTGAATTTTATCTCATTTAAAAGTCATTTTTCTACTGGAAAACTGAAAATCTCAACGTAAGCCGCGACGCTTCGAACCATTCCACGTGCGACCATTTCAAAATAGGCTTCGACTGTACCTCGAACGTGAGACTTCTTGATTGGATTGAAATTGCAAATAGTTATGGCCGGAAAATGGAGACCCGTGTCGTTGACGATAAATGAGACCTCAAATCGCGAGTTTTTAGACTTCAAAATGGCCGTTTTCAGTTTTTTCCTATGTGTAAAGGTAGGGGGCGCAAAGCCCCGCCCCTTCACGCCACCAAAATGACGATTTTTTTGTTGCAAAAACGGTTTTGAGGCGTTTATACTAGCTAAAGTCCCACTTTAAAAATCAACTGTTTCTGAAAACCTATGTAATCGACAACGCTCTACAAGACTGAATATTTTTAAAACTATGTATTTTTCAAAAATAAGCGAAAAAGTAAGATTTAACACGAAAAAAACTGACAAGTTTCACAAAATCGTCGCGTTTCAGAAAACCAAGTGAGGAACGCTTCTAAATTTTTTTAGTATGTTATACATTAACACTTTCTTTATTTTTTGAGTGAAAATGAAAAAAATCTACCGACGCGAAAAAAATATTAAAGCTTGTAAAGTGACACCAAACTTTGAAGCTGAAATGCGAAAAAAATTTCAGCGACATGGTATACTTTTTTTATTTGATTTAAAAACTAACAGTGTGTCCAAGAATAAAAATTCAAAATGAAAATAATTATTGGGACAGCGAATCAAATTATATTTGAGTTTTACCAAAACCTCCTTTTTTCGCCTGCCTCGTTGACGCATGAGAGAATAGGATCGCGTCTATATTTTTTTGATTATGTTATTAAGCGTTCAAAAACTCTATCAATGAAAAAAATTATGAAAAAAATCGATCGACGCGAAAAAAATAACGGCTTTGAAAATCCTCGAAAAAAATGGCAATTTTTTTGAAATTTCGGAAGATTTCGTGCAAGTGTCCGTAGCAGTGTTTGCGTCAAACACACCGATGCGCCCTTTTTAAATGTCGCAGGAGCCGTTTTTTTCGGAGTCAAATTGCACTTTTTTTCCTGTTTTATTTCGAAATAACATTATTTTTTTCATTTTTTTCTTTTTTTCCAAATCGAATGATAATAATTTTTTTCTGAGTAGAAAAAAAGAAAAAAATAAGCTGAAAAAAATCCTTTTGACCTTTTTTTCTAGGTAGTTTTTTTGATATTTTCATCAAAAACTTCTTATGAGGATTGTACAAAAGATTCATACCAAAAACATGAGGCTCAGTTCGGACAACCTCTCAGAACAGAAAAACCGATTTAAAAAAACGGTCCAGAAACGCGCAAAAAAACATTTAAAAAGAAAGCGTGCGGCAGCGGGTAAACCGTGAGATTTTGCCTCCAGTTGTACGCCGCGCGCGCTCGTTTTTTGGCCATAACTTTTTTCTTAGTGAACCTTTTTTCAAAAACTAAACGGATTATGAAAATGGACAGTCTCCCCTATCGAACAATGTGAAAAACATATTTTTTGAATCATTCTGAAGAAATGGCTTGCGGACCCTATGTAAAGGGGTCATTTTTATACATGAAAAAAAATTCAATGCAATTTTTTGATAAACCTGGATCATTACCTGTGAGAGAGTTGGCTTTGAGAAGTAGATAGTTAGCAATTGGACGGTCTGAAAAATGAGAAGAGCCATGGCGACGGTGCACATCATCACCCAGAAACCCATCGCCCGACCTTTTCCTTGGAATATTCGCTTCGGACCGTGCATCGTCGTCGTTTCTGAAAAGAGGACTTTTTCCTGGGTCAAAGGTTTGGAAAGGTCTTGTTGACCATGGGCTAAGTCGGAAGGACCCTTTTCGGGCCCTTTGAGCGTCCGTTACGGATCCGTCTGTTTCCATTAAATATTCCTAAACGAGTGGCAACGGTTCCTTTTAACTGCCTTTTTCGGTCCTTTCCTCGGCCTTTATCCACCCTTTTTGGACCTTTTCTGGACCATTTTTTGACCCTTGTTGGACCATTTTTGGACCCTTTTTGGACCATTTTTTGACCATTTTTTGACCCTTTTTGGACCTTTTTTGGACCCATTTTGGACCATTTTTGGACCATTTTTTGACCCTTTTTGGACCTTTTTTGGACCATTTTTGGACCCTTTTTGGACCCTTTTTGGACCCTTTTGACCCTTCTCAGAAACAAATAAATTTTTTGAATTGAGAATAATCAGTGATTGTATATAAACCAAAAAGTGCTACAATAATAAAATCGGAAATCATCAATGGCCGAGTCTTTCAACACCCTTTTTGCACCCTTTTTGCACCATTTTTGCGGCCTCTTCTTTTTTTCACCCTTTTTTGAAGCTTTTCATCCCTCCATGAAAGAAAGGCTCAATAAAGGCCGCAAAAAGGAACCCTTTAGTGGTCATTTTGCGTCCGTTTTCCGTACTTCGGACTTTAGAAGTGATCGGAAGCTCTAGTTTTGGTTTCCAGCCAGTTTCCAACGTAAATTCAAGATACATGAAGGTTTTGTATGGAGAAACGATGCCTTTTCACCGTAATTTTTTTTTATGACCCTAAAAGGTAACTTGGACTTTGCCCGTGAAAAGAACCAAAGAAAACGCCAAAAGAGGCCAAGCTCCTCTCGCCGCCTGCCACTCTCATCTCTCAGCCCAGCCACCAAGTCGGTTAGCGTCGGGACACGCTCACCCATCACTACTGCTCGAAAACGTTCTCCAGTATCGCTTCTCGGCCTATTGGCTAAGATCAGTTTGTAGTTACCGTTCTTATCGTATTAACCTACGATATGAGCTCATCGAGCTCTGTATAGGTTAATTCATTTTTGGAGCCAAGGAGGGATTCTGGAGCTTGCTCCGGCCTTCCGAGGGTCGTTCCGGCGTTGCACCGCTGTCGGACTCGGCCCAGACCTCGGGAGGGGTCAGAAAGAACAGAAATCGGTCATAAATGAGTTTTTGTTCGGGCTCAGGCTAATTTCAGTGTCAGTCTGAAGCTCCTGTAGAAGAACCAACTGTTTTTCTATTCAGGACTCGAGAGAAGAAATTTTCCTATCAAATCGTGAATAAGACATTTGGGAGACACTCTGAGGAGCTCTAATGATTTTTCTAGCCCACCTCAAAGAGTTAGAAAAAAATAAAAAAGAAGTATAACTCACGGCAAAAATGCATCGTTTCTCGGTGCATCGACCCGACGCCTTCATATTTCTTGAATTTCCGAACGGAAGCTGCTGGAACTTGAATAACGATGTGTGAGGCCCTTTTTCTGCCCGCCGATGCCCTGAAAAATCGCTTTTTTAGAAACTCCAGAGCGGTCCCTTCAGGGGCAATCTTAGGCGCCCTTGGACCCCCTAGAAACCACTTCACCAACCCCTATAAAGGCCACTAAAGCTTGCAAAAGTGGTCCCTGTAGGGTTTAAGTTGGTGGCCCCTATAAGGGAACTTGAACTTTAAGCGAAGAAGCATTTCCGCGGAAAAAACTAAAAAGGCGTTTTTTGAATATAATTGAAAGACCCCTATAGGGACCACTTAAGCTTTTGAGGCTAGGGAGTCAGACCCTAAACCCCTATAGGAACCACCTCGATTTTATCTCTATGAGGACCACTTTCTCGGCCCCTATTCGGGCTGTTCTTCCCCCTAACCCCTATAGGGATCACTCTGAAATTCCGGATTGAAGCTAGCTATGAGGTTTAGAAAATATAAATATAAATATAACGTTTCTATTTTTTTATTTCCAATAAGAAACTAGCTTTTCAGCCGATAAACAATGTGCTTGTTTCAAAAAAAGTTTCAAAACATTCCTCTGGAAAAAAAAACAAACATTTTCTATGATTCACGGCTCGATGAGCCGTGAATCGGGTCAAAACATTTAAAAATGAATAAAAAAAGATTATTTGTTCAACAATGCATAACACGATTGTAGTGGGAATGATTCACTTTTTGGTTTGAAATTGGTTATTTTTAGGTTGGGTAATTTAATAGAAAAATTTCAAAAAATAGTGGTGTTTTTTAAGAAAATTATAAGTAGACTGATGTGAGCAAAAAAAATTTTTTCACATTTTTAATTTTTTCAATTAATTTTGTTCTAGCCTTAATAAGGAGGTCATTTCACTTTGGGATTGGGAATTTTTTGAAAATTGGCCAGGATACTTCTTGATGTACCAGAAAACTATCCTGAAAATTTCAGCCCGCCCAAATCCTGGGTTTTCAAGAAATAAGCGCTTAAAGCTTCAAATTTGCCTATTTTTATCAGATTTCGAGATGTTATTTCTCAAAAACTAGGGATTTTTGCAGGTTGAGACTTTCAGAATCTTCATTTGGTACTTTAAGGAGTATCCTGTCAAGTTTTCAAGAAAATTTCAACCGAAAAGTTAACCATCCATGTGAGGATCGTCGAAAAATTGATAAGAGAAGATTTTCTTGTCACGTTTTGCGATAATTTTAAGCCGTGAAACAAAAATATTTATTTCCAAATTGATCTTTGGAATAATTGAAAAATTCTTTTTTTTTCCAAAGTTAAAGAATTTTGTGTTTTTTTATGACCACTTTTTTTCATTATTTTTTTCCAATATTCACTTTTCAAAAATTCGATATATCACTGGTTTAATTAATTATTTTTCGGCTTGGAAGGCAAAAAAAGGCTTTCTATTAAAAAAATATAGCAAAAAAATCTTCGAAAAACAGTTTTTTTTCTCAATTTTAGCTCAGAGAACTCGAAATTTCGGTCTTTCAAGTCATTATAATTACTTTAATTAGCTTAAAAGGATCTCTAAAAAAGCGTTTTATTGTCCCTTCTGAGAATTCCAACTCAAAACTACCCAAAAAAAAATGAAGAAACTCACAATTTGGCGAGAAAACTGGAGCCATTTTCGTTCTTGTTTGAGGAGGTCATTGCGAGGAAAAAAACATGAACATTTCCGTCTTTTTTTGTCCCTTTTCAAACATAGAATTTGGAGTTTTTTTGTGTGGGTAAATATGAAAAATGTGTGGGGCCGCCCTTTTTTTTCTCATTCTTATCAGTTTGATTTGGAAAATTAGAGGAATTGGAAGTCTTTCAACTGGTGATTGAAGTGTTCTGAAGAGGCCAGAGTGGTCCCTATAGGGGTTAGGAGGAAAACCACCACTGTAGGGACCGAAAAAGTGGTCCCTAAAGAGGTAAAACTAAGGAGTCCCCTGTAGTGGTTCAGGGTCTGACTCCTTAGCTCCCAAAGCTCAAGTGGACCCTATAGGGGTCTTTCTAAAATCCAGGTGGTCCCTATAGGGGTTCAGGGTCTGTCCCCTCATTCCTTAAAGCTCAAGGGGACCCTATAGGGTTAAAACTAGAGTGGTCCCTATAGAGGTCGAGCATCTGCCCCCTCAGCAAGTGGTCCCTATAAGGGTCTATCTAAAATCAAGGTGGCCCCTATAAGGGTCTAGCATCTGTCCCCTTATCCCCTAAAGCTCAAGTGGACCCTATAGGGGCCGTTCAACTTCTTTCAAAAAACGCTTTTTCTCAGTTTTTCCCATGGAATTGCTTCTTCTCTTAGAGCTCATAACAATTATAGATTAGCCTGCCCCTATAGGGGCCACTTTTGCAAGCGTTAGTGGCCCCTATAGGGGTTCTTAAGGTGGCCCCTTGAGGAGGCCCTACAAAGGTCGCTAACTATTTCATTACTACTTAACAACTTTCGTAGCAAATGGTAGAAGAAAAACACTTTGAATTTTTGAAAACTTGGCTTTTTTTTCAAAAAAGAAAATTGCAAACTTCTGACCAGCTTTTTAACGGATCGAAGGGTCCGAACTGTCAAGTAGTTGTCATTGTCAGAAGCTTGTGACGTTGAATCTTCACTTCCGGTTTCCCTTAAAAATTCTTAATAAATTAGGATTCATTTTCATTGATCGTATCAAATAGTTTGAATGACCGCCAAAACTTAGGAATATCAGAGGGGTCCCTATAGGGGTTAGGGGCCGAAAAAGCGGCCCCTATAGAGGTAAAATTAAAGTGATACCTATAGGGGTTTAGGGTCTGACCCATAAGCTTCTAAAGCTCAAGTGGCCCCTGTAGGAGCCTCTCAATTTCATTTCAAAAACGCTTATTTATTCAGTTTTTCCCATGGCAATGCTTCTTAGCATAGAGTTCACAACTAGCATGTCCCCTATAGAGGCCACTTTTTCAAGCTTTAGTGACCACTATAGTAGCTGAAAAATTTAAAAGATACCTGGTTTTCTCGACGTTTTCAGGGGCCTGTGTCATTAATTTTTTTCTGAAACTTGTTGATTTTTGAAGTTTTATAGAACAGGAAATTAAAAAAGGACGTTTTGAAAAAGCGAACAGTGTATTGGAGTCGGAAAATTGTGAAAAATATGAACAAAATCAGAAAGTCGAGGAAAAAGTAGTGTTTTGTTTGATTTTTCATTTTCTTAAAGCGAAAAACAACATTGATCGGCTTAATTTTTGAAAAAAACTGGATAAAAAAATATAGTTATAGTATTAAAAGACGCAAAACTGAGCAGGTTACTCGATAGCGCAGTCGGTTAGACGGTAGTCTGCCGTGCGAAGCTTGCAGGTTCGACCCCTCTCCAGTTTTAACTTTCAAAACTTTTTTGGCTTTTCGAATCATAGAATAAAATGACCAATAGACGGCTTCAAAGTTTACTTTTTAGTCATTTTTACCGTGGATCAGCACGAATTTCCAGTTTTTCCTCTAGAAAGGGCATGTAAATACAATAAAATGACCGACATTTCGTGTTTTTCGGTTGCCCCACAAAGGGATTATAGACCTGGTTAGGTGACGGGATTTCTGTATTTTGGAAAAAAGAAAAAACAATTTTTTTGTTCGGTTATTTCCGTGTTTCAAGTTAGTATGGCGGTACCTTAGTAGTACTGTAACTGAAAGTACTGTGGTACTTTAACTGGGAGTACTGAAGTACTGGAACTGGGAGTACTGTAGTATTGTAGCTAGTAAAACTGTATTACTGTAGTATCACGTAACTTTGAGGACTATAGTATTACTGTAGAATTACAGTAACTAAGAATACTGTAGTACTGAAGCTAAGAGTACTGTATTACTGTAACTTGGAGGGCTGTAGTTTCATTGTAGTATTACTGTATCTAAGAATACTGTAGTACTGAAGCTAGTAGTACTGTATTACTGGGAGCACTGTATTGAAAGGCGTCATTTTTTGAAGTGGGATTTTCTTGGAAATTTTTTTTTTGAAAATAAGATTTGCACCCGACTTCCCAGAAAATTTTTGCATCCGACCCGTCGCGGCTTACGCAAAACTATATTCTAACAGAAGTGTTTTTCATCATTTTTTGCTCTCATTTTAAGCCGGTCAGTTCTAACAAACTTTTTGTTCATTTTCTACAGTATCAGGTTGATAGTGCGCCCCATTGATAAGAAAATCAAAATGACGATTCTCAACGGGAAGTGTGTAGGTAAACAGTGACTGGTCGGGTGACCGGTCAAATTTTCGGAGAGGGTTTGGAAGGCTCCGCCCACTTTTCAGTTCACGCGAATCGTTCTTTGTACATGGCCTGAGATACAGACTTCGATTTTAATCAAATTAAGAGCGTATTATAAAAGTTTCTTGGACATTTTTTTCAATAAAGGGCCTAATTTTAAGACTTTATCAATAGAGCGCAGAAATCGACCAAATTAAAGCCTCTAGTTGTGAATAATTCAAATATTTCATTTCTGAGCTTTTTATTGCGAAATTTATGCCTTATTTTCCTTGTGGAAACAGAAACTGATCATACGGATTATTAAATTTGTTAGAGCTTAAAAAGACAAATTAGAACTTTGAGTTGGTTAAAGATCTATAAAAACCGGCTCTTTTAAAATTAATTCAGTATTTCCAGATTTATTTTTTTGGGTATAAGCGAAATTTGGACACAGCCAAAGCCGGAAGTGCGTAAAACAGGTGCAAAAAGGCCGCTGAAAGGGTTCCATTTTGGAGCCTTTTAAAGATGGAATTTTTTTATTCCTAACAAAAATTTTTGAGAAGAAGAAAAAGATCGAAAAATAGCCCTAGAATTGTATACTATTTTTAATAATAATAATTTATTGACAGATCAGCGTGAACCCTAACGAGTTCACTTGGATCTAGAATTTGAGAAAAATACATTATACAGTTATACATCATTTGAGTCGTGGAGGAATAGACAAGAAGATCTCGTGCAATGGTAGATTGACCAGTAAATTTTTTAAAGACTTGGAGTGGTGGCTGAATTGAAATTTGGAAATGAGTTTGTTCCAAGTAGGAATTGTTTTAAAGAAAAAATCATTAGAAAACTGACCTTGAGAACGCAGTCGAAGTGGATTTCGCCTTAAATTGGACCTGAGGACAAAAATTTCGAACTGGGGAAAATGATCGATACCGAAGACAATTTTATGAAGGGTCAGAATGTTAGATATAGCTCGTCTGAGGTAAAGTGGAGAGATATCAAATTGTTCAAGGCGATCAGAGTAAGATTCAAAGGATAAGTTGGACCTAATAAAAATTTTACGAAAAAAAATTCTGAGAGGAGATTCCAGTTTGTAGCAGAGATCAGAATTAAAGGGATGGTTAAAAACTTCGGAGCAGTATTCTAGAATAGGCCTTACATAGGTGTTAAAAATTTTGAACAATAGATCAGGTGATTTGGAACGAAAACAGTTGAGTATCTGATTGGAACGAAGGGTTGCTAAAGAAACGATATTGTTAATGTGAGGAGCGAGAGTTAGTTTATCATCGATAAGAACACCTAGATCACGGATAATGGTTTTTCTGGGAATAGACAGACCATTGATTAAATAAGTTGTTTTGGGATTGAGGGGACCAAGGTTGATAGCAAAAGTTTTGTGCGCAGCAAGAGGTAAGCCCCAAATGGAAGACCATTCAAATATGGAATTAATACTACGTTGGAGAGATTCAGGGTTAAAACTGTAAATTTTTATATCATCAGCGAACAGAAAGATTGAGGTTTCATGGTCAATGTAGTTAACAATATCATTGATGAAGCCTTCATTGAGCCTTTTTTTTTTCTTGGAGGGCTAAAAAGACTCCAAAAAGGGTCCAAAAAGTGTCCAAAAAGGCTCCTGACAGGATCCAAAAAAAGGTCAGAAAAAGGTTCAAAAAGGGTCCAAAAAGGGTCCAAAAAAGGTTCAAACAAGGTCCAAAAAGGGTGCAAAAAGGCTCCAAAAAGGGTCCAAAAAAGGGTCCAAAAAGGCTCCTGAAAGGGTCCAAAAAAGTCTAAAAATGGTGGATAAAGACCGATGAAAGGGCGGGAAAAGGCAGTAAAAAAATTTTTCGAGAAAATATAGAATAATCACTAAATCAAAGCCGAGCTTGAGCTTTCCAATGAGGAACACGAAACGAGGAGAGAAATGGAAAACGGAAGAAAGTTAGAAATGAGAACTTCCACCAGTAGCAAAGGGACGCCGCCGCGGTCAACAGACGATCCATCATTCCGGCCGCAGATGATCGTCCCTTTCATTCAGTTCCACAACCAGGAAAATGACCTTTCATCATGTTTCCAGAAGTGTTGAGAATCCAAAAAATCGACTCGAATTCAATTGGGAATCTCCAGCTTTTCCCTTCAACAGAATTATTGCACATTCTATTGATAGAGCTTCTGAAAAATAACAGTTCGATACACTTCATGGCTAGTAGCTATTCAAAAAAAAGGAACGTAGAACATTTGAAGCTTCAAGATGAAGCTCAGGTCCTCAGAATCCTGAAAAAATCATTCCCCATGTGACTTTAATATTACTAGAGATAGGCAGCTCCTGAAACTCTAGGTTTTATAAGAAAAGTAGTTCTTAATGGCAATAACTTCAAAACAAAAAACAGGAGAAAAATTAAAAGTTCACAGCTCATAACTAAAGAATTGTCTCTATATTTTTAAAAATATTGTGGTTTCGCTCACTGTGAAGCTGGTTCTTTCAGAAAAATTTGTATTAAATTGAAAAAATGCTTATTTCTAGAATGTGTCGTCAAATCAAATAAGTTGGACGTGGAGTGTGCTTACGGCCAAAACATTTTTGAGTTACGGTGGTCGATTTCGAATAAAAATTTTTCTTTTTCGCTTTTCTTCCTTTTTTTTTTATTTGTTTTATTTTTTCTTAGAAATTAATATGATCAATTTGGAGAAAAAAATCTCAATTATTCGAATTTTTTATTATTTGGTGTAAGGAAAAAGCATTTTAAAATTTAATCTTTGTTTAATCGCTTTTTAATTGATATTTTTTTCTTGCCATGATTTCCTCGAAGCCATTATTAACCACTTTTTCCATCAAATTTAAATTCGGATTAATTTTAAATGAAGCTTTTTCTCTGTGTTACAATAAAAGTTGAAAATGTGTGTTTTAATGCAATTTTTCTTAAAAAGAAGTTTGCGCTCGGTTGACTCGAATTCCAATAACCCAAGTTTTGCAAAGCGGAAACATATATTTTATGCAAACTTTGAAGAAAAAAAAAAATCTTTATTCCCCGTATTTGTCCTAGTGGGTACAAATCATCAAGAAACGGGCGTGACATTCCGCGAGATCCACAAGGATCGGGGCATCGAATTTTCTGTAATAAAAAAAATGAGGCTCAAGGTTGAGGAAGTCAATAAAAACACCATTTTTCCCGCCGGGACGGTTTAATCGAAAAATGTCCAGTAAAAAGTATCGGTAGCTTTTTATTTAATATGATTATAGTGCAAGGAGAAGCGCCGCCGTGTAGAGTTATCCAGATGACGATTAGTGAGGCCATCGCTGGAATAAAAAATTGTTTAACTCCTAATTTTCATATCTCAAATATATCAAAAAAAATTACTTCGAAAAAAAAGAAAATAGATTTTTTTTATCAAGCGACTTCTGTACGGAAGAATGGAAAACCGTGAAATTTGATTTTTGCATGAAAACCCAATAAAATTTAAGCTCAAAAACATGATAAAAACAAACAAAAAATCAATTTCAGCACGGCCTTTTTTTTCAACGACGCCACGCCCACTTTTCTCCGTAAAGTGCCGTGTGTCGTGTGCATACACTGCGCCGCTTTCGTGCAGAAAATTGCGTTTATGTAGAGAAATTTCGATTCGTCTTAAAGACCTCCGGCAATACGGCGGCCTGCGCCTTTAATATGCCCTGTTATTTCCGCTCTCGGAGCCGAAATCTCTGTCGTTCCCATGACGTTACGTGGGAACGGCAGATATTTTGGCTCCGCCCATCTTTCACTAACAATAACGCCGTGTCAGAGGATTTTTCAAAAGCTGCAGAAAAAGCAGAAAATCACATGGAACAACTCTGCCAGTGTAGACGAGGACGGCAATCGTAGAAAATGGGATCAAGAGGAACATCAGGGGGACGAAAACCTGGAACAAAAAACCCCGTTCAAAAACGTTCATTTTCAAAACCTGGATGCATAGGGAATATAGGAACGACTTCTGGATCTTCCTCGTCTTCTGGGACATGATAATTTGAGGATCACTGAGGATGTAGATGCTGTGGGCGGTGAAGAAAATGACGTGGCCACCGAAAATGACAGCCCCGATGACGATGAACCAGGCGTAGGCATAGGAAGTGTCCACAACAAGGGCACATGGGGTGAAAATCCGTGGGGGACGGCAGTTCATAGTCTGAGAAAAATTGAAATTTATTCAAGACGGATTTTTTTCTATGAAAAAAGTCGAAAAGGGTGGAAAAAGGCTCATAGAGAGGTTCCTTTTTGCTGCCTTTTTGGGCCATTTCAACAGCTATTTTGCACCCTTTTTGCTGCCTCTTTCCTTTTTTCACCATTTCTTGAGCTTTTAAAATCCTAGGAAAAATGAAAGGCTCAATAAAGGGACTCTTTCTGCGGCCTTTTTCGAGCCTTTTTGCTGCCTTTTTCAAGTCTAGCAGCCATTATCCACCATGAAGCTTTATTGATTCAAAAAACCCTGATCCGAAAAAAGGTTTTTTCAAGTTTTTAATCAATTAAAACAGTCAATAATCAGCTATAAACTGCAAAAAAAAAAATTATTTTTTAAATCTCATGACTTCAAAAATCTAGCGGTGCCGTCTTAACTAAATTGATATGTTAAAAAAATCATTTTCAAAAAGTTAAATTAATGAAAAAAACTCATCATTTAAGAGGAATCGCATTTTGTCAAGGATAAAAAAATGATAATATTGATAAAAATCACAGTCTTTAAAAATATTTGATGTCAAATGACGTCATTCGAAAACGCTTTCTGGAAGGCTCGCTCTCTGATTGGCTCATCGCGCCATAGGGGCGGAGCTTTAACATTTCAAGACTAAAAAGCTACTTCGAGCCTTCTATGTGAAAACTTGACATTAAAACTTCGACCTAAAAAAATGTCATTTTAAACAACTTTGCAGAGCTGGTAACTGACAAAAATTCACCTTGACAACAAAAACCTGGGCCTCGAACTGTTTTTCCGGGACCCCGAGTGCAAATCTCACATAGGTTCCCATGAAAACGAGGTACACGACGGACCAATATGAGAAATAAATCGATTTTCGAAGTTTTATTTTGATAGAAGGCGGCAAAACGCAGTAGTGACGGTACACGAAAAGCGAAACAATCGCTATGACCATGTCTGGAACTTGGAATTCTTTTTGATCGAGTCCGTGAATATTCGTGAGCGTGATTTGTGCATACACCAATCTTGGGGGGCTCGAACCTTGGAAACATTCATTGATTTTTTGATTTTAATGAATTTTCCTTCTGGTCGAAACACGACATCCTTACAATAAAACAACAACAAAAAACGAATTGAACGAAAAAAAGATGAAAAATCAAAAAAAAAAAGTGAATATCCCCAAGAATCGTTCGATTGGTGCATGCACAATTCACGCTCACGAATATTCACGGACCCAAAATTCCAAGGAGCTTACTTCCAAAAGCAATAAAGCCCAATACTAGCTGGACTTTGACTGGGATTCCGAGAAACTGGAAAAATCCAATGGAACAGCCAGCAATCATTGGAAAGTACAGGATAGGCGTTATACAGATCGAAAATAACAAATCCCATAGAAGGACCCTGGAAAAGTGTCCTCATTAAATCAAGCAAAAAGATACAAAAAAACAGTTTTTCCCATCGAAAACCCACCAAATTTGATAATTAAGTTGATACCATCGATAAATTCTCATAGATTTCGGGGATTTGAATAAAATACAGTAGAGGGAAGTGAGACTCAGGGGCAGAAATAGGAAAGCCAAGACGATTTCGACACTTCTCAAGCCGATTATCTTGGAATCTTCCGGGCCATTTTCACAAAAAGGATAGTCGTTCATCTCCAGAAACGTCTCCAAAAGCGACGGCTCCATTTTTCCGCCTTCTGCAGTTGAAAATTTGAAATTATAATAAGGCAACTTATGATTACGTAGTGAGAATGAGCAAAAAACTTTGGACTTTCTGGTCCGATTATTCTCGTCTACTAATAAGGCGATCTTTAATAAATATTTCGCTCTGATGACTTAAAAATTGGACTTTGAAGGCAAAATGAGCATATCAGGATTTGAAAAAAAAATTTGGGAAAGTGAAAAATTACTCTAAAAGAAGGCTAGACTAAGGTTGCATTTGCCAAATAAAAGAGATAATTTTTTTAATTCTCGAAATAGTGATGAAAATCACTATTTGTGAGAATTTCCAAAATTGCCATCTTCGCCTCAATTACTTCCTTTCTTGAGAAATTTCATGGAAATGGATATTTTTTTGTTGGAAATTTGGCAGAAAAAAATGACTATAAGCTGGTTTTCATTTCGTTTGAGAAAAAAAGAAGCTTTTTAAACTTTCTACTAATATTAAAATTCGAGAAATAAGACCTTAACGCTTGAATTAGACAACTGAAAAAAACATGCAGAATGATTGAATACATTAAAAGAAAAATAAAAAAACCGTACGTTTCTTTTAAAAAGAAAAAAAGGCGAAGAGCTTCTCGCCAAGCTCATTCTTCCGATCCGCGTCGACCTGCACCACTGCATCTCGTCGCGATGAGCTGTTCCTTCAAGTACAAGGAACTCAAAGGTTAAAAATAACAACTTTAGAAACCAAATCTCAAGTATTATTTAACAATTTTAGAAAAAAACAGGCTCTGGTTGAGAACTATATAAAAAAGCAGCCAGAACACAAAAATAAGTGAAAATCACTCGAAAACTGTTGCCTAAAAGACTTTCCGTTCATTTTTGCTTCATTCAAAAAATGCGAGAAAACTATTGAGAGCATTATAAAATCTACTGTTTTCGTTAAATCGCAAACCGCTACTCCCTGACTTCATTTCATGACATTATTCGTAACACAAGAAATAAGCGTAATCGAAATATTTATTTTATTCACGTGAACATGATTCAGCAGATTATTATTATCTCATTTCATCACGTCGACTGGTCGGTCTCTTTGCCGCTCTCTCATGGGTAGGGACCGCAAGCCATTTCTTCAGAACGATTCAAAAAATATGTTTTTCACATTGTTCGATAGAAGAGACTGTCCATTTTCATAATCCGTTTAGTTTTTTGAAAAAAGCTCCACTAAGAAAAAAGTTATGGCCAAAAAACGAGCGCGCGCGGCGTACAACTGGAGGCAAAATCTCACGGTTTACCCGCTGCCGCACGCTTTCTTTTTAAATGTTTTTGCACGTTTCTGGACCGTTTTTAAATCGGTTTTCTGTTCTGAGAGGTTGTCCGAACTGAGCCTCATGTTTTGGTATGAATCTTTTTGTACAATCCTCATAAGAATTTTTTTGATAGAATATCAAAAAAACTACCTAAAAAAAGGTTAAAGGGATTTTTTTCAGCTTATTTTTTTCTTTTTTTCTACTCAGAAAAAAATTATTATCATTCGATTTGGAAAAAAAGAAAAAAATGAAAAAAATAATGTTATTTCGAAATAAAACAGGAAAAAAAGTGCAATTTGACTCCGAAAAAAACGGCTCCTGCGACATTTAAAATGGCGTATCGGTGTGTTTGACGCAAACACAGCCGCGGACACTTGCACGAAATCTTCCAAAATTTCAAAAAAAATTGCCATTTTTTCGAGGTTTTCAAAGCCGTTATTTTTTTCGCGTCGATCGATTTTTTTCATAATTTTTTCATTGATAGAGTTTTGAACGCTTAATAACATAAGCAAAAGTATAGACGCGATCCTATTCTCTCATGCGTCAACGAGGCAGGCGAAAAAAGGAGGTTTTGGTAAAACTCAAATATAACTTGATTCGCTGTCCCAATAATTATTTTCATTTTGAATTCTTATTTTTGGACACACTGTTAGTTTTTAAATCAAATAAAAAGTATACCATGTCGCTGAAATTTTTTCGCATTTCAGCTTCAAAGTTTGGTGTCACTTTACAAGCTTTAATAATTTTTTCGCGTCGGTAGATTTTTTTCATTTTTACTCAAAAAAATAGAGAAAGTGTTAATGTATAACATACTCAAAAATTCGGAAGCGTTCCTCACTTGGTTTTCAGAAACGCGACGATTTTTGTGAAACTTGTCAGTTTTTTTCGTGTTAAATCTTACTTTTTTTCGCTTATTTTTTTGAAAAAAATACATAGTTTAAAAAAATTTTTTTCAGTCTTGTAGAGCGTTGTCGATTACATAGATTAACAGAAACAGTTCATTTTTAAAGTGGGACTTTAGCTAGTATAAACGCCTCGAAACCGTTTTTGCAACAAAAAAATCGTCATTTTGGTGGCATGAAGGGGCGGGGCTTTGCGCCCCCTACTCATGGGATAATATTCCGACGCCCGTCAGCCCTGGACAAGCTGGGCGCTGTACTGTTCCAACATGGTGAAGCAGTTTATTCGCTGGTACTACCAACGGGCCAACATTATTTCCCAACGCTAGCTGTCATTCCGGGACGTATTGGACAACGATTGTGGACCGTCACCCGCGCCGACGACTAACTCTTCGATTATACCATGATTCAGCAGAGATTTTCTTCAACTTACTCTGAATACTGAATAAATTGATATGAATTGAAATTGAGATTGAAAAAAATTGAAGAATGGGAGGAGCCTGAATTGCGCCTTTGCATTAAAACTGCGCCTACAGGTAGGGACCGCAGGCCAATTTCCAAAGTCAGTGATATAAACATGAAACCTATATGAAAAAGAAAGCTGATGGCAATCGAGAGCTAACTGCGAAAAACAGAAAAGAAAAAAATATGAAAAAAATGAAAAAAAGTTATAAGCAAAAAAAGTGGCGAAATCGGGGGAACCACTTTTGTGTAGAAACTTTCGTCAGGGTCGCAGGAAAAGGGGCGTGTTTATAGATGCCGCGCGCTCCTTGCTGTGCGTTAATTCACGCAGGAGACGTTTCGAAAACATATTTATTTGAGTTTTTAGAAGTTTTAAATGAAATATTAGAGTTTTCATATTGAATATTGCTCTTTTTCAATATCAGCCTACTCTTCAAGCACTCACGCTGCTGAAAAAGCGAGTTTTGAAGAAGGTTTTAATGCATTTCGTAAAAAAAGAAAAATAACCGACAAAATAGACCTCTGCGAAGGACGAACAGCATTAAACCGAATTGAAAAATGTAACAGTCTACTAAGAAATTTACTGAAAAAAATATGTAAATAATCACCAAGTCCTTTTTTTCAGAGAGTTTTTTAAAAAAATGGGCGAAATCGTTTTTACTTTTGATTTTCTACTTCTTTTTATTTTTTTCTCTAAAGTTTGTGCGTCTACATGGAGTGTACGTAGACAATTTTTTTCAGAATTCTTTACTTGACATTCTGAAAAAAATTCAAAAAAAGTTGAGTAAAAAGCGAAATTTAATACTTTTCTCGCTGCTATAATGGATATAATGATATAGGAAAAAGATTCCAATTATGAAATGAGTAAAAAGCAACTATAAAGCCACAATAAAATGAGAAAACTTGAATAGAATACATAAATAGTTAAAAAAAAACCTTCTTGACGCTTTCGAAAAATTTCGTGGCCTTCGCGGTGTCTGCAGATTTTCAGCGACGCGCAGTTTTAAAAATAACTTTCGAGCGTTTAAATTAACCATACTTTTCGGGCCATCCTAGGAATTTTTTTATTTTTTGATATGTTGTAGAGAAATGTCTAATGTTTGATATTATGAAATAAAAAAACTTGCCCAGAACGCTTTTGGGCCGTTTTCAAAGCGTTACGAAAAAAACCCAAATTTTAAGCTTTCATATAAACTATATAATCGATGAAAAAAACTTAGTTTTATATTTTTTTAAAATTTGCAAACAACTGCAAACAACCGTTTAAAAAAATATAATCAGTAATTATCGATTGCGTTTTTTTCGAAAAATAAGGAATTTCGAAAAATCGTGATTTTCAAATTGCGTTATTTTTTTGAGGCCAACCATAGAATTTTTTTATTTTTTTCGCCAGAATATGCGTTTTTTTAGTTGCTTTTATGATATTCAAGAATAAAAAAAGTTGCCCAGAAACTTTCAAGAAAAAAACGGGATTTTTTTATCTGTTTTCGGCCACAAATGCGTTTTTGAAAAACTGTCGTCGTACATTCTTATTTCTCATTTTTTTCAGTATTCTCTTTCATGTAGGATTGTTAAGCATAGCCGATTGTATGTTTCCCCTAATTTTTTTCCCCAAATCGGTACAAGAAAAACTGTTTTAAAATATAAAAAAAGAACCAAAAATGCAACGAAAAATGACGAAGTTTTTTTGAACAGCGAAGTGGGCGTGGCTCTGCGGTCCCTACCTACAGGTTCATGCATTACTTAAGAAAATAGGCTTAGTTTTAAGGCTTCACGCGGAGGCGGAGCGCGCATAGCGCGAAGCCGACTGTGGCTCGCTTCGAAAAACTGAGCCACAGTGAAAAATCCGTCAAATAAATGAAATACTTGACATAAAAGGCATTTAGTTTCAAAAAGTGGACACTAATAACACTATCAGGTAGCTCTAAACGATTTGCAAACTTGATACGCGTAGCGAAAAAATCTGCGAAGTGTATTTCCCAGAAAAAAATTAAAGGAGCACACTGTGCGTAGGCGTAAGCCTCGACGCCTCGGATTATTCCAAACCTTTTTCTAAAAAAAGTAAGAAAAATAGAAGAATAAAAAAAGTTTCCAACCAAAAGGGGATTTTCAAGTGTGTTATCTTTCTGTTTCTCATGTGACCGGAAAAAGTTTTCACGTCGAATCTAATTTTATAAATTGGAACGTAAAAAAATGAATAAAATGATATGGCTGCGTGTGCAAGTTTTGCAAATGAAGATGATGTCATAGGGATGACGTCAGGGAGTAGCGGTTTGCGATTTAACGCGAAGTAAAATCTACAGGTTCCTCCTTGAGGGAATGAAAATGAGACAGCCATAATAATAGATAGCTGGCTATAGAAACTTTGAAAAAAATTTCTTTAATAAAAAAATAATTTTAAAAAAATTATTAGAAGAAAAATTTGCTACCGTAATCTATTTTTTTGCGCGTAATCTACAACGCCTCCCGTGCACTCGTTGTTCGCGTACAAAACGCGGTTCAGGCAAAAATTGGAAAGAAATTTTCAGAAAAAAATGAAAAATTCTCTCTTCTATTTTTACGTTTATTAGTTGATTCATGAAAATCTGAAGCAAGGTAACAAAAAAAAATAGAAATTATTTCAGCGTCGTTCCAATGCTCACTCTTGTTATTCTTCATAACCTTAATCTCAATTTTCTCTTCTGTCCTAGCAGGTAATATTTTTGCTTCTTATTTCTTTATCAGTAAAAGCTACAGGAAATTGTTGTACACAGCCGATGGTGAGTTTCTCGTCGGGCGAGGCTTTTCCCGACGAATGCCTGAAGCTGGCTTGCACTGACGATATTATTCTGGTCGTTAATCCGAATGTAAATCATCGTCTTATTTGGAATTTCGCCTTCGAAGCGACACAAATCAGCACGCTCACTGTGATTTCCAACAGGGGGAAGCCGTTAGAATTCAATAAATTGGAGAGGATCGTTCATCACGGCAGTGGTGCGTTATTGTTGCTAGAAAACTGGTTTTTACTTTTTGGAAATTTTTGATCTTAGGTTCATTAAGGGTACGGTAGAGCTTTAAAGTCGGAAAACATCAAAAAATTTAAAATCTTGCCTAAAATAATTGAATTTTTTCGTGCCAATTTTCAATTGAAATTTTCCCCCTATGCTCCTTTAAAGGCATAGGGGCAGTAAAAAACGATGTTTCAGTTCAAAGCGGTTATTTATAGAGCTTTTGATTGCGAATCGAACGGTGAACTTGAAAACGTACAGAAGTTCCTAGTTTTGAAGAAAAAATTATTCAAAGTCGGAGAGAGGAAAGTTTGAGTTCCCGCGAAAAAGGGGGTTTTGCAGTAAAGTCGCTCTATGGACAACAGGCTCCGCCATTTTTCGGATTCTCGCTTTTTTCTTCGTTTCTTTCAATTTTCAATTTTTTCTGTTGTCACCAAAGTTCTTTTCGTCACAAAAGCTTTCGATTCATGTATAATTTGCAAACTTTGATCGCAAAAATGCTTCTTTGGTGAAAAATGATGATTTTACATCGGTTTCGATTGGGATAGCGATTATTTGTGTTTCCTTTATTATCGGTGTGTGTTTTTTGTTTGACTAAACGTTTTTTTCAGAAAAGAAACCCTTAATTTGAAGCAGAGAGCCGGTTATTTCTAAAAAAAAATGCGAGTATAATGAGACGTCCGCAACATCGCGTTCACGGCTACTGTAAACATTTGTCCGTAGGCCGATCCAAAGCTTTTTTCAAAAATAAAGGCGGGAAATTAAAATCGCGTTTTTCTTCTAAAGTTGTCACATCTGTATTTTTTTGAGTACACCATTCGATTCGCAAAGAAAAACTATATAAGATACTGCTTTCACCTGAAACCCCATTTTTCACTGCCCCTATGCCTTTAAAGGCACAACCTAAAGTCTCGATAATACTGATAGTAAATTTTGATAAAATATGCTTTTTTGAAGGCGCAAGAGCCTATAATCTCTTCTCTATGCTCCTTTAAAAACTCTACGATTCGTTGCAGGACCAGCCATCAGATTTTTCGACGCCGACATTGCCTCGATTTCCTTTGTCAATTTGAAAGAAATCATTGTCGATGAACCGCTGATTTACTGTCAGAAGAGAGATTTGATCGTTTTCGAATCACAGATCTCGCAAGTTGTGATGGATCGGCTGAAGAAAATTGCGCGAAAGGTGAAAGTTTTCCTTCTTGAGGGACAAAAAATGGATCTTCTACCTTGAAGTGAGCAAAGCTGAAGTTAATAAGAGCCCATTCTAATCTTTGAAATGGCTTCTAAAGCGATAACTAAACAAAAACTAAAGTGGTCACTTCATTTACACCCCTAGTGTGCCCATATATCATTCAAAACCTCCCCATCACTATCAGAAATTTCGTAACCTCTTATGGGAAAGTTTTTAGTGGCCACTATAAAGGCAAGGACTACTTGGAGAGGACACTAAAGTGGCCACTAAACCCACCTCTGTAGTGACCACAATTTTCCGTTTTAGTGGCCACTTCAGTAGTTTTTCATCCAGTAGTTTTTCCAGTAACTCTGATAATTTTCAAACAAACAGATTGGACCAGTTATGTTGATCCATTGACCCCTAAAGTGGCCACTAAAGTTTTTAGTGGTCTAGTAGGAGCACTTAGACCTCTTTTGTGGCCACTATAGTTAAACCCCTTAAGTGGCCACTAATTTGACTCCTATAATAGCCACTAAAACGTCAGAACCCTATAGTGGCCACTAACGCGTCAAAACCCTATAGCGGCCACTAACATTTAACCTCTTAAGTGGCCACTGTTTTGACTACTGTAGTGGCCACTAGAACGTCCAAACTCTATAGTGGCCACTTAAAATTTTCCCAGTACTACTATCAGAAATTCCGTAACTTCTTTAAAATCACTTCAGTAGCCTTTTCAAGCTATTCCCCTAAAGTGATCACTACTAACCACTTGCTAGAACCCTCAAGTGTTCAATAACACTCCTAAAAGAGACTTGCTCCTATTCTGATCCCTTGAATCAAAGTAAGATCACTAAAGGGACCACTAAAAGCTCTCCATTCAGACTCTGGCCGTTTGTGACGGCCCTACCGTACCCCCAACTTCACCAACTACAGTACCTCTGAAGACGACGACTTCAAAGAGGACCCGGCGTCCTCCGAAGCCTACCACCACCAAAAAGGGGCCGACTAAAAGCACCAAGAAGACGACTACTGAGGAACCTTTCGATTCTCCCGACCTCTCGCCACAGAATCCTTCCGAGACTTCAACTGGCGCTTCTGATGATTCTTCCACAACTGAAAGCGCGGCGGCGGCACGTCGCAGGTGGAAGGAGGAGCGGGAGAAAAAGTGTATAAGCGGTGAGATTTCCTTAGGGACTCCAGAGTGGTTCCTGAAGGGTTTCCTCTAGGGACCACTTTATCAACCCCTTTAGGGACCACTAGAAGTTGCAAAAGTGGTCCCTATAGGGACATGCTTGTCGATAATAGCTATGAAATCTATACAAAGGAGCATTTTCCTGCGAAAAACTGAAAAGCGTTTTTGAATGAAGTTGAAAGATCCCTATAGGGACCACTTAAGGTTTAGAGGCTTGGGAATCGGACTTAAAACCCCTATGCGGGCCACCTTGATTTTATTACTATGAGGACAACTTTTCCGATCCCTATAGGGGTTTTCAAAGACTCTAAGAACTTTAAAACGAGAAAAATAAAATGGTCGAAGTCTTAATCAAGGGATTTTCAATGTTCTTAATAAATGTAAAAAAAAACTTTTTTTTCTCTAAATATCAATTTTTCCAGAGTGTTCTCATGAATCACAAAAAATTCAAACAATCCATCTAACAAAAAAATTTCAAAGCTACCGTATCCCTACCGTAACCCAAACGCATAGTTTTCCGTTTTGATGGAACAACTTTTCTATTTGAAAATTGAGCAAAACCTCTTTTTTCTACAAATTACAGTTAAAAAATAACCTCGAAATTAGAACCTTTTGGTGAAGCGTACGAGTTGGCGAAAGTCGCTACGAGTCGGGGGCAGCGATTAATCGGGTCTCAGGCCTGAAAAGGCCAGCTCGTAAATCAAACGATTTTCTCAGGGCCTTTCATAAGACCTTAAGATAAATTTTGGGACGCTTACTGAATAGTGAGCGTATTTTTATTCGATTTTAATATTTTTTTATACTAATTTTGACGATTTTAATGGGAAATGAGGACTTCAAAGAGCAAAATTCATTCAAATTTAAGGTTTAAAAAATGTATTTGCTTGAAAAAATTCCTTAAAAAAGGTTTTTATAAGGTTAAGAGACTAATAGAGCCTCAAAAAAATGAGCAATTTACCATGTTAACTTGAAAAAAACCTGTCTTCCAAAAAGGTCTTATATGAAAATTCATATTTCTAATGATGTAAGATAGAAAGTGGCGTAAGCCTCTGAAAGTCGGGCGCACAGGTTAATAAATTGCTTTGTTTAAATTTTCATACCACGTTTCTCCAATGAACACACTTCAGGGCCTTAAATAAGACCCAAAGAATAAATTTTGGAACCTTTACTTTTCAGTAAAGGTAAAAGGTTACGGTAAATGAGGTTACGGTGTTTATTTTGAACAATTTGATGAATTCGGGCATTTTCTCACATTATAGCAGATTCACGGAGCCATCGAAAAATGGTCCTGACACGATAATGAAAGAGATAGTGTTATGATGGAGGAGACGCAGACAGGCTTTCTTGCTTGAGCTAATAGTGATGAGAACTAGGAGGTGGCGAAAGCCGCTACAAGTCGGGGACAGCGATTCGAATAGTCTCTGACCTAACTAGACTGAATTTGAAAATGTATCGATATTTTCAGGGCCTTTCATAAGACCCCAACGATAATTTTTGGGACCTTTACTTTTTAGCAAAGGTACTCGGACATTGGTAACGCGTAACGGACGTTTATGGGAGATTCTAGGGGTCACTTAAGAGTTCTGAGGCTACTAAAGTGGTCACTAGAAATGCCCTGACACGTCTGGGTTGCGATACCAAGGTCCTTATTTGTTATTGAAAGATTACGGTACTACAGTAACCATTCTTTTTTGAATCGAAGTGCCCTACTGATTCAATTTATTTGAAAAAGAACAATATTTTGATATAAAATTTGAGCGAAAATCCAATTTCTTCTCTGTCGAAATGAAATATTTTCAGACGATTTGGTCGGAGCCGGAGTTTTCTTGTTGATTTTCCTACTGGCCGCCGTCATCAGCTTGACGCTTCTCTCGATTTATCTCTATTCGAATAAGGAAAAGGAAAAGTCGACGACCGATGCGTCCATTTCCAACTGTAAGAATCAATGTTTTGATTCCTAGAAATTCAAAGGTTTCTTGATCAGGACCTGTAGTCCATCTAAGAAAACCTTAGGAACTCCGGAGTGGTCCCTATAGGGGTCCTTGGAGGGTCCTCTCTAGATACCACTTTACCAATCCCTAGAGGGGCCACTAAAGCTTGCAAAAATGGTCCCTGTAGGGAACAACCTTTACTTTTGAGTAAAGGTATAAAAAAGTGCCTTCAAGAAAATTACGTTTACAATAATTATAAGCCACACCAATTACAATAGGAATTTTTTGAATAAATAAATATTTTTCCAAACAATTAAAATCGCCCAATTTTCCAGCCTACCTCTCTCCAGCCTCGCCGAAGATCTGACCGCTCCAATGACTTTCGAAAAAGCCGGCATTTTTCCTTCTTTGCTGACAGTTTTCTTTGTCCTTTTTTTCGCCCCCAAAGATTGCTCGAAATGGTGACAATAAACCGCTTTTTATCCGATTTCATAGGAAACTTTTAAATATCGCGTATTTTCATATTTGAGCGTTTTTTGCCTCATTTTTTCGAAGGGATTCGAAATTTGGAAGTTCTTTATTCCCTCGGAACCGTTGAAACCTTTCTTCAAGCCAATTATCACCTTTTCCCTTTACTTTCAGGCTTCGAAAAGCCCGGGATCTCTCGATTTTCATCCCTTTTCTCATTGTGAAAATTATTCGCAGCATTTTTTCGTGTCGAAAACTTTGAAAGCTTGGCCTGGACCTTCAAACGCTAGAATCGGATGGAGTAAAACTTTTCATCGTGTTCAGAGGGTCCTTTTTCATATAGAACCATCTGGCACCCTCTCGAAGTATCGATTTTTCCTTATTTTGGGTCAATTTTGTCCTTTATAAACTCAAAAATTCATATATCGGTTCAAAATGTTCAGAATCGGCTGAGGTGAAGTTTTTTAACATTTTCAGAAGGTCTTTTTTCATATAGAACCATCTTATGTCCTCAACAAACCATTGGGTTCTCGAAATATCGACTTTCTTTGTTTTGGGTCAACTTTGTCAATCCCAACTTCAAAAATTCATATCTCGACTCAAAACGCTTGGAATCGGGTGAAGTAAAATTTTTTTTTGTATTCAGGAGGTCTTTTTTCATATAGAACCATCTTATGTCCTCAACAAACCATTGGGTTCTCGAAATATCGTTTTTTCCGCGTTTCGGGTCAATTTTGTCACTTACAACTTCAAAACTTCATATCTCGGCTCAAAATGCTCAGAATCGGCTGAAGTAAAGTTTTTCTACCCTCACTTTACTTTTTCCAACCATTTTTTTGAGATTCACATGCTTGAAAAAGCTTCATAAATAAAAGCAATTTTTTTGAAATTTTTCCTGAAAAACTGGTTCGATTCTTTTTGAAAAATATAAAGAAGTCTTGTATACAAAATATGTTCATTCAAAGCACAATTTTCGAGTTTCGCTGAGTCCAACGTCATCTGAACGAATCATTGAGCTCCTTCCAGTAGTCCATCTTGTCTTCGATGACCAGGTGCTGGAAAAAACCTTTTTTCTTCGATTTTTAGAAAAATTTGAAGCTTTGGCAATTATATAGTGTTGAACGTCGCTGTTTTAAAAAATGAAAATTGGGAATTACCTGCCCAACTGATCGCTTTTCCTTGGAATACAAAGCCATGGCGATGGATGAGACGGCAGATAAGGCCGAGAAAGGATCATTACCTGAATTATTACACAGAAATATCGAAGAAAATGTGAATTTTTCGACTGTTTCACATAAAAAAAACGACTTTTCTGCCTCGAAACATGGCTCAAAAAGGTTTTTTCAGGCCCCTAAGTTAGGGACCGCAGGCAGTTTTCTAGAAACCATTAAATTTAAATGATTTTCATATGGCCGTGTAGCCCATAGTCCTGACAACTTTTAAAAAAAGAGATCTTGCAAAAAGATCGACTCTGAAAGAAGTTACAGCTATTAAAGCGCGCGTTTCGCGATTTCAATTCTCTGTAGAAAATTTGGTCGAGGTCGCGAAAAAAGTGGGCGTTGCAAGGGTGCGGCGCGCTCTCAAAGAGCAGTAAAAAAATTACAGAAAAACTTTCTTGTTAATTTTTTTCGCACTAAAACACAGTAATGATGGTTTTTCATTATTGGAAATGATAGAACAATGTCAAAAGATGAGGACCAGCAAAAATAAACACTGAAAAAGAATAATTTGAACGATTTTCAGCGGCTATAAAAGCAAAATTAATATTTACGGAGTTTTCAATGCTTCTGATGTTCAAAACTGATAGAATATCACTAGGAAGCACGGATAAACGCAAATTCTCCCTGAAAAAAGATTCGATACAGAATTCGGAACCGATAAAAGGTTGTGAACCTATAGAAACACAAACAAATTAATTATTGATGACTTTTATAACCATTCTTGTAGCAATACAGTACTTTTAAATGCGCTCAACTCATTAAAATCCACATTTAAGTACTATTCAGGTGAATTTCCCGACTTTGAACGTGTTTTCCAGTGGAATCCGGATAGTGGGAGTTTGGCGAGACTAAAATAATTTTTTTGTTCCGGAAAAGCATGTGAAGTTCTATTTTGTTTTCCGAATTACATTACTGAACGTTTTGACTCATTTCAAAAAAGTTTTACGCTTGCTTTGAAAACATCGCGAATTCGGAATTTTCGTGGGTCGGTGAATGCACAATTTCGCCAACGCGCAAATGCAGGATGCTGTTTTTATTGTTCGAATGAATCAAATTTTGAAAGCACAAGCAGGATTTTTTTCATTTTTTTGACTATGTTGAAGAAAAAAAGTAATTCAAATCAAAAATAAGAAAAAAATAATTTTCCTACTGGCTGGTAAAAACACTTTCCCAAGTGTTTCAGAAAAAAATCAAAAAAATCAAAACTTATTTTTTTAAAAATTAAGGTTGCAATAAAAGTTTTGTTTTTTTATTTTTTTAAAAATGTTCTAAAAATTCATAGAGAACAGTTCAAAAAAATTTTTTTACGATGTTTCGCGGAAAAATGCCAAAGTTACCGAATTTCGAAAGTTGCGTTTTTTTCCGACGCTTCGATATTTGAAAGCACAAGCAGGAATATTTTTTTATTTTTTTACTTATATGGTGTATTTTTTTACATGCTTAGCAAAAATAAGAAAAAAATAACTTGCCTAAGAGCGGGATTGTAAGTATTCAACGTTTTTCCACTTTTTCGCACAAAGGCGTCGCGAAAAAACGTAATTTTAACCGATTCTTTTTTTATTTACAGCTATTTCTCCTATGTAGAATTGTAGAGGATAGCCGATTGTATGTTTCCCTCAATTTTTTTTCCCCAAAACGGTTCAGGGAAACTGCATAAACAACAATGAAATGTCAAAAATGCAACGAAATATACGACGTTTTTTGGTCAGCGAGGGGGTGTGGCCTTGCGGTCCCTACCCTAAGTACCCATTTTTCATTTACAAACTCAAAACTAACAATCACACCGAGCCACGATCAGTTGGCTGTTTCTAGCGGCCGCCTTCTCCAATAATCCGCCTTTTTGGAGGCCATCGACAAAAACGTCGGCTTTCCTGAACAAATTTCATTTCAGAAAAACTCGCTGAAAAAAAGTAGAATCCTAATTTTACGAGTTTCTGTTGTCTGAAAGTTGAATTTTCGTGTTAATTTGAAACGGTCGCACTTTAAAGAGTCTTGAAAACCGCAGGAAACTTCTAATAAGCAAGATGAATGTCAAAAACATAATATCCGCTGACTAGAAAAATGGCAAAAAAGGTTCTGCGTTCGGGGGGAATCGAACCCCCGTCGAATGCTTGGAAGGCATCCATGCTGACCATTACACCACGAACGCTGATGTGCTTCCTGGCGCCAGATTTGGAGATATCCCTTCTAATTGGATCTCAAACACATGGCGACATCGCGTTTTTTTGCGTTTTGTATGAAAAAGATGATTTAAATCATACATGATCAAAAAAAAACCTTCAAAAGCTGTTGATAGAACTTTTCGAGATTTAGAAGTTCCAATTTTGAAAAAAAAATTTCAAAAGGCCGTTTAAAGGTGCTGGAAGATTCTGAAGCGCAAAATATCGCCAAAAATCCTTCCTGAGCCTGTTTAAAGCAAAAAATGGTACCAAACCAGACTCAAAATATGAATTTTCCACCATTTTTCAGCTCAAAACCAACCTTATAACATTTTCCAAATACACCAGGTCATCCGATTTTTTCAGGTCGATTTCTCGTTCCGGAGCCGTATATTTTTGAGTCGAAACGCCCTCAAATCAAGAGAATCGATAAAATCAATACTTATGATGGAAAACTTTAATATCGAAATGCCGGACATTGGCCCCATGGTCGGCCAGGACTTTCGTCACCAAATGGGTGTTTTTGTCGCCGTGAACTGCGATTACCTGTAAAAATACATCAACTTGAGACTTCCCGTTAAATCGTAAACCGCTACTCCCTGACGTCATCCCTATGACATCATCTTCATTTGCAAAAACTTGCGCACGCAGCCATATCATTTTATTCATTTTTTTACGTTCCAATTTATAAAATTAGATTCGACGTGAAAACTTTTTCCGGTCACATGAGAAACAGAAAGATAACACACTTGAAAAATCCCCTTTTTGATTGGAAACTTTTTATTCTTCTATTTTCTTACTTTTTTTAGAAACCTTTTAAAGGTTTGGAATAATCCGAGGCGTCGAGGCCCACGCCTACGCACAGTGTGCTCCTTTAATTTTTTTCTTTTTTTTTTGGGAAATACATTTTGCAGATTTTTTCGCTACGCGTATCAAGTTTGCAAATCGTTTAGAGTGACCTGATAGTGTTATTAGTGTCCACTTTTTGAAACTAAATGCCTTTTATGTCAAGTATTTCATTTATTTGACGAATTTTTTACTGTGGCTCAGTTTTTTCGAAGCGAGCCACAGTCGGCTTCGCGCTATGCGCGCTCCGCCTCCGTGTGAAGCCTTAAAACTAAGCCTATTTTCTTAAGTAATGAATGAACCTGTAGGCGCAGTTTTAATGCAAAGGCGCAATTCAGGCTCCTCCCATTCTTCAATTTTTTTAATCTCAATTTCAATTCATATCAATTTATTCAGTCTTCAGAGTAAGTTGAAGAAAATCTCTGCTGAATCATGGTATAATCGAAGAGTTAGTCGTCGGCGCGGGTGACGGTCCACAATCGTTGTCCAATACGTCCCGGAGTGACAGCTAGCGTTGGGAAATAATGTTGGCCCGTTGGTAGTACCAGCGAATAAACTGCTTCACCATGTTGGAACAGTACAGCGCCCAGCTTGTCCAGGGCTGACGGGCGTCGGAATATTATCCCATGCGAGAGCGGCAAAGAGACCGACCAGTCGACGTGATGAAATGAGATAATAATAATCTGCTGAATCATGTTCACGTGAATAAAATAAATATTTCGATTACGCTTATTTCTTGTGTTACGAATGGTGTCATGAAATGACGTCAGGGAGTAGCGGTTTGCGATTTAACGAAAACTCAACTTGAGACATATAAATGAATGATCGAAGAGAAATTAATTATTGAGAACTGCCTAAAAATTAGAACAAAAATAAAACCTGATAAACTTCAAAAGAAGTGACAAAATTTTAAATGAAAAACGTTTCAAAATCCTTTTCGTTGTTAAAAAAACTTATTCTGAACATGATTTAGTTTGAAAAAAAGTCGAGCAGAAACCCTTTGAGCTTTTTTTAAAAAAATAAAAAAAGAAAAAATTTAATTTTTCTAGTTAAAAAAATCTAGAAATTTTTTTACGATGATTATATACTTCATGAACAAATAACTGAGTCGAGTGAAATGATAAAAAAATGCATAATAAATTTTTTTGAGTAAATCTTTCATTTTTCCTACTTGAAAAAGTGCTAAATTCGAGCGAGATGTCCTAAAAATCACCAGAAATAAAGACATTTATAGCCCATTCCGCGCCAGCTTTTCACGTTTTTTTTTCCGCCAAAAAAAAACGTAAACCGGAGTAGATCAAAATCAAAAAGAGTATCTTACTTTTGTTATTTGCTGTCTTTTCAGCAATTTAGTAGAGCAAAAATTTGTATTTGCGATCAATTTTTTCTGTGCTTTTAAAACGTGATCGTCACGCGCGGAACGCACTATATATAGAATGATTTTAAAAGTAAAAAAATGACGAAAAAATGAAAATGCTGACTTTGAAACAATGAGCGAACGCGCTCCAGCGAAAATCGATAATATGATATGACGGCGCGCAAGCCGCTGCGCGTCGGTAGCAACGCCGCAAGGGACGCAAACAATTTTTGGTATATTTTGAACGTTCCGGAGCAATGTTCGCCTGGCCCCGACTGTCGGACCGAAACGCAGCGGCGTGGAAAAGAGTGGCGGCTCAAATTTTTCCGATTGGTCCGATGGTTTTGAAGCCTTAAATAAAAGGTGAAGGGGCCGGTGAGCTGCTCTCTAATTTTGGGATCCTCTAGGGGATGAATGAACTTGTATGCCCGAGTCACGGCTAACTTGGCACGCTAAGGGGCGTGGCCTGTCTGCGCTCTCCACGAGTCATGCACTGTCTCGTGCATTATCGTGTCAGGACCCTTTTTTAGATGGCTCAAGTCAGCCGTGAATCAGCTATACCTTGCTCGATGTGAATTGAAATGATCCCGTTATTCGTTTTAAAAGATGTCGCGAAATACGCGAAATATAAATTTCGGTCGTAAAATCGTGTTGTAGGACACAATTATGTATATTTGGCGGAATCATTTTGAACAAAAAATGCAATTTTGAAATTAAATAAACGAAACAATCTTCTTCCAGGACCATTTTTTTCGCTGATCAAGGCGAAAAATTTTTCCCTGATATTGAGTAAAATGGCTAAATTGATCCCTTTCTCACCGATAAAGGCTCGAATTTTTGATGATTGAATGTCATAATATAATGCTGTGTCATATTAAAATCAAGAAACCAAATATTCAAAAATTTGGCCTTTCAAAAGAATAAATAAGTTTTCGCACTCCTAAAAACGTTCAAAATGGTTTCGTGTTGACTTGAAACGGTCGCACTTTTTGAAAGTCTCTTAAAAACCGCAAGAAACTTCTCACAAGCAAGATGAACCTCAAAAGAATAATATCCACTGACTAGAAAAATGGCAAAAATGTTTCTGCGTTCGGGGGGAATCGAACCCCCGTCGAATGCTTGGAAGGCATCCATGCTGACCATTACACCACGAACGCTGATGCGGTTCCTGGCGCCAGATTTGGAGATATCCCTTCTAATTGGATCGGATAACACGGAGTGATCCATTTTTAATGAGATTTTCATTCTTTTTCTTATTTTTCTCGATTTTTCTTCTGATTTCATCGGAAAAATTCAAAAAACTCACATTCACACCGCCCAAAAGGCTTCCAGAGAGCTCTTTTCGCAGTTTGACATTCGAACCAACGTACAGATTGGCTCTAGATGTTCTGGCGATATTCTGAAGGTTCAAAATGACAAAATGGAGTTCTCTGGACGCGTTTGGAATGGCTCGGGGCGTACGGTTTTTTTTCGCAATTTTCTAAAGTTTTTCCATTTTTTTTTAAGTTTTCCAGTAGCGGAATCATTGACATCACTAACAATCAAATTCAGTCATTAAAAAATGGGACGAGCCATTCCAAATGCGACCATATTTGAAAAAAAAAAAGAAACCTGGAACTTGAATAACGTCTGTGGGAGCCAGGAAGTCATTGCTGGAAAATTATCCAAGTTGATCTGAAAAATTTCTTTTTCAAAGAATAAAAATAAACGCGGAATGGCTTGTGCCTGCGGCCGACCTGAAACGACTTGCGGAAAATCCGAAAAACCGCAACGCTTCGAGCCATTCCAAGTGCGATCACGACATGAGACAATACAAACTATTTTCGAAAAATTGAAAAAAATGGATTTCATCAAACAATACAGTATACCTTCTATACGATTTCTTGAAAAAAACTCTAAAAATTCCCAAGGAACGGGACATTTTTCAAGGAAACTCGTTCAAAATGCAACATTTCCGCTGTTCTTTTTTTTTTTTTGATGGAACCGGGTCCAGACGTTACAACGCAAATTGTGTACTTCTCTTGCTGGAGCAATTAATTGCCATTTTTTTTGGGAATTTTTTTTTTGGTTTACAATAAGATCAGAGTTCACTTGAGCTCAATAAAGGCCACAAAACGGAACCCCTTTTAGCGGCCATTTTGCACCCGTTTTTCGCGTTTTCGACATTCCCAGTGAACTTTTTTTTCTTTCTTGGTCGGCTGAAAAACCTCAAAAAGGGTGCTAAAAGGGTACGGAAAGTCAAGGCCATTGATTATTTCCGAAATGGGTCCAAAAAGGCCGATGAAAAGGCGGAAAACGGCAGTAAAAAGGGAACCGTTGCCACCCGTTTGGGAACAATTATTGGAAACCTTTTGATCCATAACGGACGTCTAAAGGGTCCTCCCGACTTTGCCTATGGTTCAAGGCCATTTTCTAGGAGAAAAGTTCGCCCTATTGACAACCCATATAAAAATTGAAATTAACGTTCTAGGGTTCGGGAATATGAAAAAGAGGTGTAAGATAAACGATCAAGAAAATGAAAACGGCCATTTTTTGTAGGAAAATGCGCTCCATTGGTAATTCCCCCTGAAATTAAAGTTCCAGGGATTGAAAAAATAAAGAAGATGAACAAAAAAAAATTCAAATTCAGGGTGATTTGAGCCTTTTTCGGTTAGAAAATAAATATAGGATCAGGGTTCCAAAAATGGATAAACGGCCAATTACAGTAGGAAAATGCGCTCTATTGATAACTCCCTTAAAATTAAAGTACTAGGGTTTGAAAATGAAACGTCTTATAAAAAAAAAGAAAATTTATGGGATTTCAAGCCTTTTTTAGTTGAAAAATAAATGGAGGATCAAGGTTCCAAAAATGAGTAGGCCATTTTTTGTAGGAAAATGCGCTCCATTGATAATTCCCCTAAAAATTAGATATCTAGAGTTTGAAAAACACATGAAAAAAAGAATAATTTTTTTGGGAAAGATTTTTTTTTTCAAACCCTAGAATTTAGAAAAAAACTTCTTACTAAGCACTTTTTTTCTCTAGTATTTTTCGTTAGAAATCTCATAATCGCCAGATTTATCAACTTTTTTTTTTCCTGATTGTCATTTTTTCCGGTTTTCGAACCCTAGAACTTTATTTTTAAAGGGAATTATCAAAGAAGCGGATTTTCCCTTTGAAACCTTTTTAGTGCTGTTGTGAACTTTTCTCTTCAATTTATTTTTTTAAACCGAAAAAGTCTCAAAATTTCACTAAACTTCAATTTTTTTGTTTTCCGGAAAGTTTCATCCTCTTCATTGTTTTTTTCTCAAAACGTTATTTTTTTAAAAAAAGTTGGAAAAATAAACGTACTTTCCTGTTTCAAGAGGATTATTTTTTTTATGAAACTTGTTGTGAAGTTGTTTCTCTGGTTTTATGACTACAAATCATAAATTGTTGATTCGGACAAGCAAATATGGAAAAAATAGCCGTGAAAAATAGCTCCGGATTTTTGTATGCTCCATTGATAAAATATTTTATTTAGGGAGGGCTTCAATGAAATTTTTCATGGATTTTCTGTCCTGGAAAAAAAGCCTTGAAAATTAGTCTCCGATGCTGTATGTATGCTCCATTGATAATTTTGAAATACTTAGGCAGTCTTATAGGAACCTCTTAAGTGGCCACTAGAGTTTTTCCAAGTTTCTCAAGGGTTTAATTCGACTACTATAGTGGCCTCTAAAATGTTTAAACCCTGAAGAGGCCACTTTCAAGGAAAAAACAGCCTTTTGACCAGAATATTGTGCTCCCTTGAGAAATTGCAAGAGCTCTAGTGGCCACTTAAGGGGTTCCTCAAGGAATATTGGGAGGGGACACTATAGTGACCACTGAAAGTATCTCTATAGAGGCAACTATGAATTTTGCGTTTTAGTGGCCACTATAGTGGTCTAGTAGTCCTACGTCGATTTAAAAAGGCCCCGATTTACCGTTACTTAAGTGGCCACTATAGTAGTCTCCAAAACGTCAGGTTTTCCTACCTCACCAGGGAATGGTCTCCGGTCGCAGTGGGATCTCTCAATGAGACCAATTTTTCCAGATGTAGTTTTTCACGCTGATCTCAAATCTGGTCTCAGAAACTGCCGAAGAGCTCTGTGAAAAAAGTTATGGACCCTCAAAAGTCGAAAATTTCAGTGTCTCCGATTGAGCTCATTTTTGGAGGGTATATAGACCTTGTCCCTCTGGTAAAGAAAAACCATTGAAGTTTTCACAAAAAAATTTCGGAGCCCAGATATGATGTTTCAAAGCCCCGCCTCACACAAGAGCTTGCGAGCGCGGTGTCCTATTGCGATCCGGCGACCGTCGAAGCAACGGCAGCAAGGAGCAGTGGTAAGGCGGTGGACTGGGGATCACGAGGTCATAGGTTCGGTGCCCACTCTGTGCAAATTTTTTTGCAGTTTTTTCTATTTTTCATGATTTCGTTTAAGGGCTCCTGTTTTGAGTTTTGAGGCGTATAAACATGAGAAATCTTCGTTTTTAGCCTATTCGAACATCTGGAATTATTTTCGTCAAAAATTTTTTTCATGGAATTTTTCGAGATTTTTCATGTATATGAGCATGGGCTGGAGTGAGAAAATTTTCAGGAAAATTTTTTTGTTTTTTTTTCCATTTTTTCGTTCCTAAAAGATTTATAAGTTTAAATAGTCATAGATACGCCGACATATCCCACAGAAAAATTTTTTCCTGGCTTTTTTAGACCTTACCGTTCAACTACGACTTCATAAGAGAAAAAAATAAATCCGCTTTTTCTCAAATTTTTGCTGAAACTTTCAAAGAAATCCCTTCTGATTGATAGATAACAAAAATGGGACCGAAATCCCCCAAATAATTCGTTCTAATGGAACTTGTGAAAGTTCACAGTCCAGTCAGACTTTTTCGAGAGAAAAATTTCGAGGAAAGAAAAAGAAATTTTTTTATTCAACAATAAATTTTGTTTTTTTGCGCACTCTCATTTTTTTCTACTTCGGGAAAAATCGCGCAAAAAAACTTTTTCAGGCATAAGGTGATGATCATAGGTAAATCACTGCAACTCTCAAAGAAGTTTTTAGAAGAAAAAAAATTACTGTGGTTTTTTTTTGGTTTATCGATGAATAAATGGACTAAAAAACTTTAAATAAAATTTAAAAAAAAAGAAAAAGAACCAAAAAAAAATTTTTTGAAAATTTTCCACACTCGAGCCTATACTCATACACATGGAAAATAACGAAAAATTATATGAAGAAATTTTTGACAAAAAAAGGTCCAGGTGTTTGAATAGTTTCAAAACGGAGAACTTTCACAGTTTAACGCTTCAAAACTCGAAAAAGAGCACCTACGCAAAAATTTTCCGAAACTTCCATCAGTCGTAGTTGAGCGGTGAGGTCTAAAAAAGCCAGGAAAAAATTTTTCTGTGGGATATGTCGGCGTATCTATGACTATTTAAACTTATAAATCTTTTTAGGAACGAAAAAAATGGAAAAACAAAAAAATTTTTCCTGAAAATTTTTCTCACTCCAGCCCATGCTCATATACATGAAAAAAATCTCGAAAAAAATTCCATGAAAAAATTTTTTTGACGAAAATAATTCTAGATGTTCGAATGGGCTAAAAACGAAGATTTTTTTCATGTTTATACGCCTCAAAAACTCAAAAATAGGAGCCCTTAAACGAAATCATAGAAAAATAGAAAAAATGCAAAAAGTTTGCACAGAGTGGGCACCGAACCTATGACCTCGTGATCCCCAGTCCACCGCCTTACCACTGCTCCTTGCTGCCGTTGCTTCGACGGTCGCCGGATCGCAATAGGACACCGCGCTCGCAAGCTCTTGTGTGAGGCTAGGCTTTGAAACATCATATCTGGGCTCCGAAATTTTTTTGTGAAAACTTCAATGGTTTTTCTTTACCAGAGGGACAAGGTCTATATACCCTCCAAAAATGAGCTCAATCGGAGACACTGAAATTTTCGACTTTTGAGGGTCCATAACTTTTTTCACAGAGCTCTTCGGCAGTTTTTGAGACCAGATTTGAGATCAGCGTGAAAAACTACATCTGGAAAAATTGGTCTCATTGAGAGATCCCACTGCGACCGGAGACCATTCCCTGGTCAGAATAATCAAAGGGAGAATTCCAAAAAGGGGAAGGAAAAAGAAAGAAGAGACTTTTCTTCCGGAACCAATTAACGCCTCCATGCTCCCAATGTTAATTGCTTTGTGGGGCGAATTTTTTTCCCCTTGTCTTCCTTGAAGGAAGGAATTAGTACTGCAACCGAGGAGCGATAGTTCTAAAAGTTTACAAAAAAGGAAATTTTTTAAAAAAGCAGTAGAATTTTCCAAACTTCAGAAGTCCAGAGTGGTCCCTATAGGAGCAACCTTAGGGGTCCTTGGAAGGCACCCTCTAGGGATCGCTTTACCAACCCCTATAGGGACCACTAAAGCTTGCAAAAGTGGTCCTTTTCGAGAAGATTCTAGTCGATACTTGTTATGGACTCCGAGTGTAGAAGCATTTCCATGAGAAAACTGAAAAACAAGCGTTTTTTGAATGAAATTGAGAGACCCCTATAGGGTCCACTTGAGACTTTCTCGGCCCTAGGGAGGGTTTTACCTCCCCTACTAGAGGGAGCACTCTGGAAGTCCAAAGAAGGCTGTTTTTTTTCTGGCAGTTCTGGGGGAATTTCAAGTGGCCTCTTTAGGGTTTAGACATTTTAGAGGCCACTATAGTACTTGAATTAGCGGCCACTTTTGTGACGAAAGAAAAGTGACCACTACAAACCACTATAGTGGCCACTAAAAAGCAAAATACATAGTTGCTTCTATAGAGGTACTTTCAGTGGTCACTATAGTGTCCTCTCCCAATATTCCTTGAGGAAACTCTTAAGTGGCCACTAGAGCTTTTCCAGTTTCTCAACGGAGCACAATATCCTGATCAAAAGGCTATTTTTCCAGGTTATTTCAAAATTATCAATGGAGCATACATACAGCATCGGAGACTAATTTTCACGGCTTTTTTTTTAATCCTTGAAAAATCATCGTAAATCCAGTGACGCCCTCACTAAATAAAACATTTTTATCAATAGAGCATACCAAAATCCGGAGCTATTTTTCACGGCTATTTTCTCTGGATTTGCTTGTCCGAATCAACAATTTATGATTTGTAGTCGTAAGACCAGAGGAACAACTTCACAACAAATTTCATAGCAAAATCATTCTCTTGAAACAGGAAAGTACGTTTATTTTCCAACTTTTCAAAAATGAAAGAAACAAAAAATGAAGAGCAGCTGAGAAGGAGAAACAGGGAAAGTCTCGAATTTCCGGAAAGCCCGTCAACGTTTTTAAACTAGCGCGCTTCAACTATGATTGATCTGCTGTTAGTTTCGAAATAAGTGAAAATTTCGTTCGAAAATTGATCTTTGGGTAGGGACAATAATCAAAACTTGAAAAATCCCAAAAGAAAGCCACAAGTCGACAGGTTCAAGTGTAGGGCAAACATGACTTTACTTTTTTCCCCGTCTCTTATTTTTCTCTGAAAATAGGACTTTTTATTTCAAATAAATAGATTTTGAAGGTGAGAACACATCGCTTTGTACTTTTCGACGTGGGTCGAGAAATCCTCATCGTCGGCTCTGATCGACATGACAAAACTGTTTCAAACATCATACTTATTAATTTTGAGTCGATTTTAGAATACCCAAAAACGTTCTCCAGATCAAGACGCGTTGGCTTCACTTTTTCATCCGAAAACAGCAATTTCTAGGAAATAATTTGGTTCGAAATTGTCAATTCGAAACAAAAACCTTGGCAATGTGATCGTTATTTGCAACTATATTTGTCATTTGCTTGGGACCAGGCGTCGAAATCTTCCGAATATACTCTCGAACCTTCAATTTTTCAATTTTAGAAATTCCAGAGTGGTCCCTATAGGGGTTAAAGTAACAAACAGCCCCTATAGGGACCGAAAAAGGGGTCAAATTTCAATAAAACTAACCACAGCATATATGAATAATGCTGATTCCTCTAGGGACCACTTTACCGAACCCTATAGGGGCCACTAAAGCTTGCAAAAGTAGTCCCTATAGAGGACATTCTAGGCGATAATTGTTATGAACTCTAAGCGAAGTAGCATTTCCCCCATAGGGTGCACATCTTGAACCCCTATAGTGACCACTTTTACGGGCCCTTATAGGGGTTCGTTTCCTCCAGTCCCTATAGTGACCACTTAAGCTTTAGAGGCTGAGGGATCAGAAGTTCTGACTCAGAGCCTAAACCCCAAAAGGACCACCTTAATTTTACCCCTAAAGGGACCACTTTTTCGGCCCCTATAGGGCTCTTTGTTCCCCTAAGGCCTATAGGGACCAAAGGCTGTTTTTCCTGGCAGTTCTAGGAAACCTAGGGACCGCAGACGAATTTTCAAAAAATTTTTTTCAGCATTGAGCTTTGTATGGTTCGATAGCTGTTTCGATTCAAAACTCAGAACCGTTTAGTTTTTCAAAAAAGATTGAGGATGAAAAAAGTTATGACGGAAAAGGTGGCGCGCCGCGCACCATTTTTTTAGTACTGAAATTTTGGTATTATCCATTTTTGACATTTTTTTCGATTTTTCTTCTAGAACAAATTTTGATACTGGTCTATTATGATGTAACAAATCATACTAGAGTGCTAAAATGATGCTAATCAGCTAGTTTGTCGAAAAAAAGTCGGTATTTTTCCAGAAAAACAAAAAAACTGCCGCTTGCGGGCATCGAACTCGCTACCTCAAAATGTAAAAATCGGAGCGCACGCGTTGCGCCAAGCTGTTAGGTCCAACGCGGGGAGCTTCCATCCGCCATACCCTTGAGCCGTTTGAATAGCACAGATTGTCTATTTCAAAAAGAAAAAAACTTGAAGTAATTTAGCTATTTTTTTATCAGAATATGTTTGCAAATCTTTACTCAAACGGTTCGTGGAAATTCACTTCGAAAAAAACTGTTTTTTTAGTGCTTTTTGCCTCGTTTAACGATCGCTGCATTAAAAACGGCCCCGTAAATTTTTTTGGCAAAGACGAATTTTTTTTATTTTATTCTTTTTAATTGAAAGATTTTTTTACTAATAAATGTATATAATCGTTTAAAAAAACCTGCGTTCGACCGCTTTCTGTGTGATAAACGCCGCTAATTTTTATCCTCTAGTTTCAAGAGCATTTTTTTGCGTATTAAACAACTTTTTTTCAAGCACATATTCTGTGGAGAAATATTTAAGTAAGCCCGTGATCTAAATTTTGAAAAAAAGAAAAAAACTCGATTATATTCGCATATTAACGATATTTTTGAATTACGACTTTCGGCACTCCCTAAAAATTTTTTTGGCAAAGACGAATTTTTTTATTTTATTGTTTTAAAAATTACCGTTACTTGAATCAAAAATCATTATTTAAAAAAAGAAAGAGTGCGTTCGACCTGAAAAACACATGAAAAAAAGCAAAAAAACGACAAAAATTTTTTTAGTTCCATTCACGTTTTTGTACGACATTCCGCGCGAACGCATCAAAAAAGCGTGAAATATTTTTTAAACGAAAGAGGAAGCTTTTCTGTACAAGTGTGTCAAATTTTATTTGCCAGTTCCACAAATTTTACAACTACATCAAAATGAAAGTTGAAAACCAAAAAAAAGCCACTTTTTCTATCGCGAAAAGGGGCGTGGCTTTGCGGTCCCTAAGGAAACCGTTCAGTGGCGTCTTTAGGGTCTGAGAAGTATAGTCGAATTAGTGGCCACTTAAGGGACGAAAAAATCACTACAAACCACTAGAGTGAACGATTATTCCTGTACCTTGAGACGTTCGGCCGAATTCGCCTCGAATAAATTGATTCCAAGGGGCAAGCAACTCGGCCGTGGACCGATAACTCGCTGGAAACTCATAAAGACGAAAAAAAAAAGATTATTACAGATTTTCTTGATCGTTCAGGAAGGGTGGGTCTCGCCACGACAGGAGCTGGTTTTGAAGGTCTAGGGACCATTTTCTGGACCGCTTCCGATTTTTCTGGCACCCTGAGGGGGTCTAAAAAAATGGTCCATTAATTTATTTATAAATATATTTTTCAGACAGGATATAAAAAGTTTGAGACGGAAGGTCAATTTTTGATTTTTCTAACGCGTTAAGAGTACCACCGCGAATCGAATATTGACTTTTTTCAGATTTCTGAAAGTTCAGACTCGTTCCCGGTTTTTTCTGGTACCTTGGTGGGCCTAAAAGGGTCCATTGAAGACAGAGTAATTTTTAAAGTATGATAATGAAATTCGATATGAATTTTAAGATCTTCTATCGCGCGCAAAAACAGGAAAAAGCTCAAAATTTCATTATTTTTGAGAAAAATGATATTGAAACTAGAGCTAGAACTAAAAACTGGAATAAAAAAGGGAAAAAAACGGGATTTCTGTCACAAAATATGGCTTGGCCTATTCTTTTGTCATTTTTCAAGCCAAAAAACTAACCGAACTTCCAATTTTGGCTTGTTTAAAGCAGCGACGATCAGTGGCCCTTTCGTACGCGATATTGAACTGTAAATTTTGAAAAATCCATTGATTTGCAAGTTTTTCGGCTCTTTAATCATAGGAAAAGTCAAGAAAAGTCAAAAAGGGCCCCAAAAATGTTCCTTTTAGGGTGACAAAGGCTCCTTTTTTGCTGCCTTTTTGCACTCTTTCATCGGCTCTTTTGCACCGTTTTTGCTGCCTCTCCCTTTTTTTTCACAACTCCTTGAGCCTTTTAAATCCCAGAAAAAATGACAGATAAAGGGACTCTTTTTGGTGCCTTTCTGCAGCCTTTTTCGAGCCTTTTAGCGGCCTTTTTTGAGCCTTTTTGCTTCCTGTTTTGAGCCCTTTAGCGGCCTTTTTTGAGCCTTTTAGCGACCATTAACCAGCATTCCGACTTTGACCACAGATTTCAAAAAAACCCGGCAATTTTCAAATGTTTTCCTTTCTTCTTCCTTTTTTTAAACACTTCTTGATGCACCAGATTATGATTTCAAGATTCTCAGCCTCTCAAATTTCTGATTTTTTGAGAAAAAGCGGCTAAAAATGGGCCATTCTCATGAACTTTTTTGATTTTTTTTTCTCGTAAACTGATAAATTTTGTCGGTCAAGACTTTCAAGCTTGAAGGCCACTTGTCAGGAAATTCTCAACCGTTAATTCAAAACCTTTCAAGTGAAAATATTCACCTATACATTTTTCTAGATTCAACGATTCTCTTCAGTCGATCTTCCTTCGTGAGTTCTCTGAAGTTCAAGGAAAACCCCGAATAAAAAAAAATTTATCTAAAACTCACAAAACCATCCTGAAGATAGAAAGCTGAGTATTGGAAATGATTAGAACCGCTCGTGATTAATAAAATTTGTTCAACTCGCAGAGAAAATCTCGCGATTATAGCTGGCTAAACTTAAAAACTCCAGAGTGATCTCTATAGTGACCCTTCGAGGGTCCCCTTAAGAAATCACTTTAGCAACCCCGGGTCCACTAAAGCTTGCAAAAGTGGTCCCTATAGGGGACATGCTAGTGCCGAAAATTGTTATAAAAACTACGAGAAGCTTGATTTTACCCTGTAGGGACCACTTTTTCGGTCTCTGAAAGGGTTGTTTTTCCCCCTAACCCCTATAGAAAGACCGCTCAAAAATTCCTCGGAAAAGGGTCCTGACACGATAAGAAAAGAAATAGTGCCTGGTTGATGGAGAGCGCAGACAGCCACGCCTATTCGCGTCTCAAACTAGCCGTGAATCGGCTGTACGTATCATTTTTAACAGTGAAGTAGCTGAAAGGGCGCAAGCCGTTTGATGGTCGGGCGCAACTTTTAACTAACCGCTTCACAGCCCCGAAAGGACCTCGATTTTTATAACTTCTTCCAATTTTTTTGAGAAAAAGACTTCAAATTTATCATAAAAAACGAAGGCAACTAACAATTTTCAACAATTCAAGGTTAACGGTTCAAAAAAACAGTTTCAAAACAACATTTTTATTTATTACTCATCGCTGTTTTTCTTCGATTTTTTGCTCTTTTTCTTCGGCGGTTCCTCCTCCGGTTCTCCTCCTGCAAAAAAATTTCTTGTAAAAAAATTGAGGGTTTTCTCAATGGAGCATAGTTGTGTCGAACTATCCTTCATCAAAAAAAAACTGATATTTTCTGGGAAAAATTGGACCAGGTCCCCAAAAAGGCACCTTCTTCAGCTTGTTCGACCTTCTCCAGCTCCCGGGCCCGTTTCTTCTCCTTTTTCCTCCGTTTTCGTTCAGCTTCTTCGTCTTCAACTACTTCCTCCTCTTCTTCCTTTACTTCTTCTTTCACTTCAACTTGCACGGCTTCGGCTTCTTCCTAAAAATGATATACCTAATTTTGGCCTAAAAAAGTGAAAACTGAAACCGAAAAAAATAACTTTAAACTAAAAAAAAATGATGAAAATCCAAAAAGCAAAATCTGAAGATGGGATCTTGCAAAAAAAAAAAGTTTGCTCCATTTTTTTTTTTGACTAGCGATGCTCCAAATGACGCCCATAACCGAAAATTAGAATGAAATCACAAAATTTATGGGTAAAAGTGGCACTAGATTTTTTTTTCAGAACTACCCCAAATTATCCTTTTCCATACGAAGCTCCGAACGACACAAAATTCAGAAACATAACCCTATCGATTCCAATTCAAACCGTTTTTTCCAAAAAAAAATTTTTTTTGAACGACAATCCAAATGACGGAGTTATTCTTAAAGACAATTCTATTCAATTTTTCATAACAACGACAATCCAAATGACGGAGTTATTCCTAAAGATAATTATATTCAATTTTTCATAACAACGACACTCCAAATGACGCAATCATTCCTTATGAACTCTCTGTTCCATTTTATAAAAACGACACTCCAAATTACGGCCATAATCTTCAAAAAACGTTCTAATCTATATTTTTCAATAACAAAGTTCCAAACAACGCTAAAACTTACAAATTTGATAACTACAACAGAAAATTCACTTTCATAATGCCTTGGTTTCCAAATTTCAAGATCCTCAACAACATTCCAAATGACGGAGTCATCCCTACTGAGCATTCTGTTGCAGTTTTTACTAACAACGACACTCCAAATGACGAACTTCTTGCTCTTTCTGCCGCTGCTCCCTCCTCAGTCGCTTCCTTTCCTTTTTTTCTCTTTTTCTGACGGCTTCTTCATCTTCCTCCTCGACGACTTCTTCTGTTTCCTCGACCTTGACGACGACTTCTCCGTCGTCTTCGACCTTGACGTCGACTCGTTTCGCTTTGATCGCTGCCATTTTAGCGGCAAAATACTGGCTGACGGACATGGTACTGACCGTCGTGTTGCCTTCGCCTTTGGGCTCATCGTCCTGGAAATTTTCGGATATATAATATTAGGATACGGTAATTACAGTACTCTGCAGCTCAGAACTTGAATCTCATTTAATAAAAGAGATGCTGTAGTGCAATCTAGCTTTTGATTTTTACCGACATTTCAATCTTACAGTATTTCAATATCCTACAGTACCTTCATACTCACATTTTTCTTCTACAGTAATCCTTCTGTTCCGTATCTTATACGTTCAAAAGCCTTCAACTTTGTCTATCAGCCGCTACAGTATCCTACAGTACTTCATTCATCATATTTCTTACTACAGTAATCCTACAGTTCCGTATCTTCTTACAGAATTTTGAAAATTAGAACTTTTTGGTCTAGTGTCTTCGTTCGAAAGCTTCAACTTGATCTATCAGCCTTTACAGTAAACTACAGTACTTTGAGTCTCAAATGTTTCTCTTACAGTAGTTCGACCTCGTGCTGTCTACAGTAATCCTACAGCTCCCTATCATCTTACAGAATTTTGAAAATTAGAACTTTTCGGTCTAGTTTCTTCGTCAAAAACCTTAAACTTCGTCTATCAGCCGCTACAGTTACCTACAGTACAGAAGTATTCCCATTTTTCTCCTACACTAATCCTACCGTCCCGTATCTTTTAACAAAGTCTTGAGAACTTGAATCTTTTTGGTCTAGTTTCTTCGTTCAAAACGTTCAACTAAATTTATCAATCACTACAGTGTCCTACAGTAATTTAATCCTCAAATTTCTCTCCTACAGTATATCAACCTAGTGATATCTACAGTAATCCTACAGTTCCGTATCTTCTTATAGCGTTTCGAGAACTAGTATCTTTTTGATCTAGTTTCTTCGCTGAAAACGATAAACTAAGTTTATCAATCCTACAGTAACCTACAGTACTCTAGTCCTCAAATTCCTTTCCTTCAGTAATCCTACAGTTCCGTATCTTACAGAACTTTGAGAACTTGAATCTTTTTGGTCTAGTTTCTTCGTTCAAAACGTTCAACTAAATTTGTCAATCACTACAGTGTCCTACAGTAATTTAATCCTCAAATTTCTCTCCTACAGTATATCAACCTAGTGATATCTACAGTAATCCTACAGTTCCGTATCTTCTTATAGCGTTTCGAGAACTAGTATCTTTTTGATCTAGTTTCTTCGCTGAAAACGATAAACTAAGTTTATCAATCCTACAGTACTCTAGTCCTCAAATTCCTTTCCTTCAGTAATCCTACAGTTCCGTATCTTACAGAACTTTGAGAACTAGAAGCTTTTTGGTCTAGGTCCTTCGTACAAAATCTTCAACTAAATTTATCAATCACTACAGTGTCCTACAGTAATTTAATCCTCAAATTTCTCTCCTACAGTATATCAACCTAGTGATATCTACAGTAATCCTACAGTTCCGTATCTTCTTATAGCGTTTCGAGAACTAGTATCTTTTTGGCCTAGTTTCTTCGCTGAAAACGATAAACTAAGTTTATCAATCCTACAGTAACCTACAGTACTCTAGTCCTCAAATTCCTTTCCTTCAGTAATCCTACAGTTCCGTATCTTACAGAACTTTGAGAACTAGAAGCTTTTTGGTCTAGGTCCTTCGTACAAAATCTTCAACTAAATTTATCAATCACTACAGTATCCTACAGTATTTCAATCCTCACATTTTTCTCTTACAGTAATTAGACCTAGTGATGTCTACAGTAATCCTAAAGAAACCTATCTTCTCAGAATTTTAAAAACTAAAAGCTTTTTGGTCCAGTTTCTTCGTTGAAAACCTTCAACTAAGTTCATCAACCCCTACAGTATCCTACAGTACTTCAATCCTCACATTTTTCCCCTCATTCTCGTCGGAAGACGTCGCCGAATCGGCCTTCTTCGGGCTCAACTCCTCCTCCTGGGCTTTCCTGCCCTTTCCGAGCCCGAAGATGGCGGTTTTGTCGTTTTCGCTGTGGTTGGCCGTGTCTTTGGCCCGGGCGAACTTTTGGTAGCTGAAATTTTAAATTTTTTTTAAATGAATAAATTTTTGTTTAAATAGAAGGCAAAAACCAACTGAATCCGTCTTTTTAATGATTTGCTTTTCAGCTCGATGGAAATCTTTTCGGCTTGTTTTTGCTGCTCCGTCTCGTCTTGAGGGTCCTGAAAATCAACAAATACCTTATTTAAATTCATTTTTTGAAGACCTCTTCTTTATTTTTGTTCAAGGCGTTCAATAAATCGGCAAAATCGTCATGACAAGCGATCCAAGTGGCGTCATAAGAGGCCAATTTATCGGCGCCAAGACCTGGAAACATGGAAAATAAAGAAATTGTTCATTACCTCAATGAAAATACGGTAAAAAGTAAAATTTATACATAAAAAATCCTTCAGTTAAAATTACGGTTACAATTGAACAAGACGCAAAAATCTAAAAAGGAGTAATTTCGAAAAAAAAAATCTTTAAATCCCATGTAATTTAAACTCCTGGAAAAATAAGCAATAAAATGTAATCATATCCAAACCTGTTGAAAATTTCTACGCGATCTCTCTTAAAAATCGAAATAGCTATTGGAGAAATAACTGAAACGGGAATGAATGCTTACTATTTTTTTTTTATTGAAAAAGATATCGTCAAATTTCCCACCTTTTCCAGACACATTCGGATTCAATTTGATGTTGTTGGAATTTCCCTGGCGATTTTTTCCGAGACCGTCTCCTTCGTTCCAACCCATCTTTTCCATTAGCTTTTTCGAGAACCTAAAAAATTTCGAATGAAAACTTGAACTGTATATCCATTTTTCAAAGTTTTAACCAATTTTTCTTCGGATTGATTTTAAAATTAGCCTCAAATGTTGAAAAGGAACACAGCTAAAAATTTAAAGTCTAATTTTTCAAAAGAAAAAAATTTTTCACCTATCAAAAATTTTATCAAATTACCGGAAGAATAATAAGTTAAATAATTTTTTTCTATTTATCAAAAATATACAAAAAAATCACGAATCAAACTGAAATTTAGTAGTGAAAGGGTCATATCTTCAAAAAAATAAATGCAAAATTGATCTTTGAAAAAAATTGTTTCTAGCAAAATAATCATTTGAATGAAATTTTTTTAACCTAAAAAAATAATTTCATTCAAAAAAATCTTACTTCTGATCATCATTTTTTTCCAGCCAAGGTTTTGTGGATCGACACTTATACGCTGTCGGCGCTTAGGCTCGGCCAAAATCGACATTTTTTCAAGGAAAATGTATCGATTCGTTAAAAATTATCACGGCTGATAGTTTCACAGCCGCTCAACCCTGTTCTGAAAAAAGAAACTTCGAAAAATCCACTAAAACAATAACACATTTCAAATATTAAGGTTCAAACCAATGGAAAAAGTTCACAAGATTCGAAGAAACAAATAATTTATTAAATTAGGTTCAATCCAACTTGAATCACCGTCAAGAAACAGAAAAAAAACGGAACCCGAGCAATAAAAAAGAATGAATAAAACTGAATAATACCCAAGATCGCTGGAAAACTGGAAAAGAAAGTGTCAGATCATTTTAGAACTTGTTAGTGTTTCTATCAATACATTTTTTTTACTGGATGAAAAAAAAAATTAAGCAGATTTGATGGTGAGAAGCCAAACTTCGGACATTCCGAGCATCTTCATGGGCGGTCCCTAAATTAATCCATTTTTAAAATTTATAATTCAGAATTCTTTTGAAAAATTACCTGATAAAGGCTTCCAGCCGAGATCATCATTTGGGTATGAGGGGCAATGTTGTAAAGCCCATAAAAATATGGCAACATCCAATAAACGACGGGAATCACCACGTAGAACTGTCCGGCGTGGGTGTGACCTTAAATTTATCCTTTTTACGAAAAGTTTTTGAAATGAAATGATTTAACTTTGACGAAAATAAGGTGAAACTACTCGAAAATCGATATTACTGGAATATTTTTGCTTTCCGAAAAATTTAAGCAGCGCCCAAAATTGTTAAGCAGCGCCCAAACTGTTAAGCAGCGCCCAAAAACGTTAAGCAGCGCCCAAAATGTTAAGCAGCGCCCAAAAATGTTAAGCAGCGCCCGAAATTGTTAAGCAGCGCTCAAAAATGTTTAGCAGCGCCCAAAAATAGCAGCCCCCAAAATTGTTAAGCAGCGCCCAAAATTGTTAAGCAGCGCCAAAACTGTTGAGCAGCGCCCAAAAACGTTAAGCAACGTCCAAAATTGTTAAGCAGCGCCCAAAAATGTTAAGCAGCGCCCGAAATGGTTAAGCAGCGCCCAAAGTCGTTAAACAGCGCCTAATTTTATTGAAAATGGTTTTTATGTGAAAAAATAGATTTTTTTGTTCTAGTTCACTCCAAATCGCACCAGATAGAATCAGATCAATTGTTTGAAGGTCTTCGGGCGGGAAATCCAGAACTGAGGCCGGATTGTGTGCCATCAAAATCCTCGAAGCTTTGGCCGGACACCCACGAATCGCAGTTGACACGTTCATGTAATGATCGGCAATCCTGAATTTTCAGTTTGCAATTTCAAAATTTTTTCTATTTTTAACCCCATTTTCCCACTCGAAATATCGTTGACACCAGCCAAGCAGACCCCTTTGAACATTGTGCTGCTGAAAAGTTAAAAAATAATGATTTCAATGAAGTTTTTCCGTCAAACTTGTTCTCCAAGACGTTGATCCCGTTCTTCTTATACAGTTTAACCCATTCCGAGGCGTCTCCATAGTAATATTCGTGATTTCCAGTGACGAAATAGGTCGGGTATCGGTGGGGGAGGATCCTGAAATATCATATTCCAATATTTTCCTTTCAAAAAAATGAACCAAAAAGGATCCACTCTGCTTTCCAAATCCGCCACGGAGCCATCAACCATATCTCCAACAATTAAAACCGCATCGGCTTTCGTGTCCAAAACTTTATCCACCACTTTTTCCACCTGAAAGTATCACTTTTAATGAAAATCATTATTTAGATTTTTTTTTTACCTGTTTCCTGTACACACTGGCTCCAGCATGAATATCTGAAACCACAGCCAATCTGAGTTCTCCTCTTTCCGCCGAGAAATTCTGAAAACTTACATTTTTTCTTTGAAGAAATCCACAGCCTACCGGAATATAAATCGTCTTTTCTTTGATCACAACCATATCTTTCGTGAAATACATAGCCAGTGACAAAATTATCGTAATCCAGAGAGTGAATCTGCAAATTAAAACTATTAAAATCCTACTTGAACCATTTAACTACCTTATTTGTGATTTCCTGTTCCAAATCAATCCCCTCAGCCATTTCCAATGACCAACTGCTTCCAGAAAGGCCCTAGTTGGACCGTATTTCTGAAAATTAGATTTCAAAACGAGGTTAAAGAATTTTAAACTTCAAACCATCATAATTGGAGCCAGAAGATTGACCAAGTAAAATCCGCAAACAAATGCAATCATATTTGTCCAAAAAAACCGGCGGCGATTGCCGTGAAATCAAACAGGAAATACTGAAAAACTTTGAAAAATTAAAAATATTTTTGTAGGGTTTTTAACCTGTACGGATTCTGGAGCATAATACATTAGATAAATGGCTTGAGCGGCGATTAGGAAGAATAATAGAGCCCATGACCATCGCTTTTTGTTGTTGCTGAAACGAAAATATTTAGTTGTTCAAATCGAGTTTTATGCCTGAATTCACGACTTTCATGAAGATCATAAATTTGAATTTCCGTTCTCAATTGCTTAATCCAATTTTCTCAAATTATTAATTTAATTTGAAAGCTTTCTTTCCTCAAGATCGAATAAAAAAAGTAGAGAAAAAAATCAGTTTTGAAATTCTGTCAAACAATGCGATTAAAAAAGCACACACAAACAAAAGAGCCTTGAAAACAAGAAAGAGAGAAAAAAAAATTTGAAAAACAAAAAATTTTGGGTTCCGTAAAAAACTCGCTACAACACTCCGGTCCGTACGCAAAAGACCCCTACGCTAGCCACTCAAGTGGTAAACAATCACTAAAGTGGCCACTCGAAGGTCCCATGTGAGTCTCCGGCGACGGGCGGGTGCTTCAAAAAAATTTAGTCTCTCAAAAACCGATTTCCAATCAGTTTTCCTCAAATCTTTCTTGCTTTCCATTTTCAAGAGAAATATTTGAAATTTTTGACGTTTTCCACTAGGAAAAGACTTGTCTTGATATTTAAGTCCGATAAGGCTTTTCTACAAAAATTACCATGAAAAACTTTTTTTCGTTTTATTTTTCAATTATCAAAAGTGGATGGTTCAGCGGTGTCTTTTATGACTTCTTGACGCAAAACCCGTTTCATTTCCTGCATGACTTCCAGAATTGCAACGAAAAATATCCGTTTTGCCACAACTTTTCGTCGCCAAATTTATCGATTTGACACACCTCGCGGCCGGTGTCATTCAAATTTACGTCAATTCCCAAGTTTCTTTTTTGTCTCAATATGACTTTTTGGGAAGTTTTCCACGTTTCCATGTTGTTTCATTACATTTGGTTTGTTGAAATTGAAGTTTAATGTTTATATGACGCGCAAAAAAACTTTTTTTGAAATCTAATTTTTTTGAACATTATTCGCTTGATTTTGATAAATGTTCTGTATTTCAATCCATTATGAGTGATTTTTTTCTATCTCTTTTTCCCGTTTTTTTATCGTTTTTTTCGTGCGTTAAAGTCAACATTTTTTTATTATCTATCTCGTGTTAATGAAACGTTTTCAGGGTCAAATTGAAGCCGAACAAAAATAAAAAAATTAAATAAATAATGAATCAACAGCGTTTTTTTATCAAACACAGTCGTCAGCGACAAATATTCGGTCAAATCATTCAGTTAGTGTTTTAAAAATGAATTTTTGAAACGTAAGGGACTTGAGAAGCGTGATAAGAAGTCTATTAAAAAAATTTTTAAGTTTTGAAAAAAATGACTCAAAAATCGTTCATTATGTGAGCGAAAATCAATATATTCATTTAATTTTGAAGCATTTTTGCTCGATTTTGGGACGTAAGTTATCTTTACTGAAGACATTGCTGTAGGGCTTTTTCAAAAAGGAAAAAAAGGCAAAAAAATTCTTTGAAAAAGTATATTTTTTTCGATTTTTTTGAGCTTTTTTTCTATTCTCTTGAGCTTCTTAAATTAGGACTTTTTGTATCAAAAAATCTTCAAATTTAATTTTACACACTGAAAATGTGATTCCAGGGTCCACCGCCAGTGAAACAGGCGCACTATGACACGACAATGGTCCAAGCGGCCCAAAATCGTCAGCAAATGGCCCTTCAGACGGCCCCGCGGAGGGTCGCCCAGCAGCACGGGACTGTGGTCCGGCCCCAGGCGGCTTTTCCCTTCAATCCCTCCGTCGCTGTCATTCACGGCTCCGGCCGCAAGTATGTAATGGAGAAATCGATTTTTCGAGTTTTCTGTACTTTTCAAGCCACAATTTTCAGAAATATATACTTTTAAAGGTCAAAATTTGCTTCAAATTCATCAAAAATGAAAATATTTTCCTAAAAAAAAATAGGTATTTTTGATTTTTTCGAGTTTTCTGTACTTTTCAAGCTCTACTTTACGAAATTATATACTTCGAAAGGTTTAAAAATGCTTCAAATTCATCAAAATTGAAGATATCTTCTTTAAAAAAGCTGTTTTCGATTGAAAATTTTCCCTTCTTGGAAGAATTTTGAGCATTTTAGCATTATTTATTGATGATAAATTTTCTTTTTTACAGTTCCTATGTTGAAAATAGACGGAAATCGTAATATTAGCTCTAATTTTTGTCAATTTAAACCTTCAAAACATTCAAAAATGAACAATTTTCAAGATTCGCCGACAAAGGAGAACGAGGCGAGTGGCAGAAGAAGAAAACGAGCGAAAAACCGACGGGACTTCGCCATTTCTCGACAAAAGTCTGCGAGAAAGTCAAGCAAAAGGGCCTCACCAACTATAATGAGGTAAATAGAAACTAAAAAAACATTATAAAAAAATTATTTTTTTCAGGTAGCCGACGAGTTGGTGGCCGAATATTTCGAAAGCAACATGGTCCATCATGTTGATGTAATTTTTAAAGTTTCGAAAAAGAATAAATGTTTCCTGTTTCAGCAAAAACAAGAGTACGAGATGAAGAATATTCGTCGACGTGTCTACGACGCCCTGAACGTTTTATTGGCCATGAATATTATCGAGAAGAATAAAAAAGTGAAAATATCCCCATTGAAAATCTTCAAATATCCCCATTTTCCAGGATATTCGCTGGGTTGGGCTGCCAGCTTCATCGGCGCAGGAAATCAAGCGCCTCGAGGAGGAAAAGGTTCAGAAAATCGCTTATTAAAGGCGCATGCTCCTTTAATAACAGGAACGGCGGGAGCTGAGAATTCGCGAAAAGTTGGAAGTCCTCCAAGAAATGATCGTTCAGCTGGTTTCGTACAAATCGCTTGTCAACCGGAATCGTCAGAGAGAAACGTGGGTCTTGCGGCGAATTTAAAGGCGCATGTGATTTTTTTCAGAATCGAAGGACGTCCCGATCAGAATTCGCTCCTCTACTTGCCATTCATCATTGTGAATACTGACAGGAAGTGGGATTTTGAAAAAAAAAACGGAAATTTTCTTGGAAAGATTTCTGATTCGTCTTATTTTGCTCACAAGATCCTGAAATTTCTGAATTTTTTTTTGATTGCAGTGGTAAAATATGATCTGAAAAGACTTTTTGCTCCTAATTTTCATTAAAAACTAGATTTTCAGCTCAAATTTCATATCTAAACTTGTGTAGCTTTCAAAAATGTGAAATAATAATTTGGTTTCTTGGGATTGTTCTAAAATTTTTACCCATTGATTCTTGTGTAGCTTTGATACAATTTATGCATACTTATTTTTTCGTTTATTTAGCCTCCGGTTTAACTTTTGATGAAACTTCACTAAAGTGTACTTTAGGACCTTCTGATTTCAGAACAAGAAGAAAATTTCTCGCAATAGATTTTTTTTTTTTCGAGTAGGAAACTTTCAAAGCTCAAAATAGCGCTTTTTTTTGTCATAATTTGTGGATTTTGCGGACTTTGAAGCTTCGTAAATCGGAAAAAAAGATATTGCGATAAGTTTTTTCTTGTTCTGGGATCAGAAGGTCCTAAAGTACAGTTCAGCGAAGGTTCATAAAAGGGGGGTAAAGAACGTTCCCTAGTCATTCTCCGTACATTTTCTGCTGGATTATGGGTTAATTGAAGAGTATTTTGTCGGTTCACGAAGCTGTAGTTGATCATCACGTCCTTGATAGTAACATAGCCTTGAGCATTCCAAAGATCAGCTACTTTCTTCACTTTTCGAGCCATTTTCAAATAAACATCCTCAAATTTGCAGCGCGACGGTGGAATGCAGCGTGGCCAACGACAAATCCGAGTACCTTTTCTCGTTCGACCAGACCTTCGAGATTCACGACGACGTGGAAGTTTTGAAGCGGCTCGGCATGTCGTGCGGGTTGGACACGGGCGTGGCGACGGAAGAACAACGCGAGGAGGCCAAGTCCTACCTGCCCTACCTGATTCGGCCCTACGTCGATGACATCATCAGCAATGGGGGATCGAACATCGAGGAGATCGACGAGGAGCCTCAACAGCAGCAGCAGCAACAGCAGCAGGAGGGGGAAGAGGAACAGATTGACGATCCGATGAGTGGATTCGTGCTTCCGTGAGTTTTGATGGGTACTGAGGAGGTTTAGAGTGACCCCTATAGGGGTTAGCGGGAAAACAGTCTTCATAGGAGTCGAAATAGTGGTCCCTATAGGGGTTTAGGGTCTGACCATTCAGCCCCCAAAACTTAAGTGGTCCCTATAGGGTTCTTTCATTTTTCATTCAAAACGCTTATTTGTTCAGTTTTTTTCCCATGGAGATGCTTCTTCGCATAAAAGTTATCGACTAGCACCCCTATAGGGGCCACTAACTAAAACGTACTTTTCCAAGGGGGTACGTGATGACGTCACAAAAAGTAGTCGGTTAGCCCATGTATGCCCCTATAGGGGTTGGTCAAGTGATCACTAGAGGGGATGCTTCAAGGCCCCTAAGGTTGACCCTACAGTGACCACTCTGAGGCTCCTAAAATGGCTCTTTTGGCAGTTTTGAGGCGCGAGTCGCCCCGGGGTGTTATGCGGTCGTCCCATCACACGTATCTGTCCTTTCTAGGAAGTAAATCGACCCCTGAACAAATTTATGATCCCTTTGACTTGACTTGAGAAGCCTTCATCGTGAGATTTTAGCCATAAAAAGAGTCCAAAATATGAAGAGATCTCCCGAGATTCCTCCTTTTCCAAGAAGATATTCCACAGATATCCTGATTTTTGCACATTTCAGAGTGGAGCGCCCGGGTCAGCGACCTGTGAGCCAACCGATCGATCCGATGTACTTGGCGTCGACTTCTGGGGCTCCGCAGCAGCAGCCGTCGGGCGCTGTTCGTTCACTGCAGCCGCAGCAACAGCAGCAGCAGCAGCCGAGGGTCGTCTACGCACAGAATCCGCAGTCGATGCGCGCCCCGATCCGCGGCCCCGCCAATCCCAATCCAACCAACACCGCTTGTTATTTCGTCAACAAACAGCCGATCGTTGTCAAGGTATTGGGAAAGTTGAAAAACTTCATTTTTAGCTATGAGGATTTTAAGGTTACTAAAGGCTCTCTTAGGGTCCCTTAAGGGCACTTGTAGGTCCCCTCATTTCCTTGCGAGAAATCTATCAAATTTCTTGTGAAGTCCCTCAGTTTTAGCCCTCTAGGGAACACTATTTTGTCACCTTAACTTTTCCTTACCTTCTTGGGAGTTTCAAAGTGGTCCCTATAGGGGTTAGGGGGTAAAACAGTGACTTCAAGGGCCGAAAAAATGGTTCCTATAGGGGTTCAGGATCTGCATGGAAATGCTTTTTCGCATAGCTTTCAAATATATCGACCACCATGTCCCCTATAGGGGCCATTATACAAACTCCCAAAGAGACCACTTTTGCAAGCCTAAGTGACATCTATAGGGGTTCGTAATTGTCCCTAGAGGGGACCCTCCAAAGGGTCTCTAATTTTGCCCTATAGGGACCACTCTGGCGTTCCTAAGATTTCCAGGTAGCTTGAGACGCAAAAGGTTAAAGCATTGTCTGCGCTCTCCATTAACCAGATACTATTTCCTTTTTATCGTGTCGAGACCCTTTTCTAATGACAAAGGCCTGAATCAAGGTTAATTTTTTTAAGGTTGAGTAGGAATGAGAATGGACAACAATGTCTTATGAGCGAGAAAAAACGGCGTTTGTTTAAAATTTAATTTTTCAAGCCTAAGGTCAAAAGAATATAAGGAATAGTCTTTAGAGATGGAAAAATTGGGAGAAAAACGGTTTTTTCTAAGACAAATTAAAGAAATTAATGAATCGTCAACCATATTCGTCCAAATTTTGTTGGACTAAGGCGGATTTATATTCATTTCGAACCTATTTTCAGAAAAAAAGGAATTTAAATAAGGATTTTCCGTGGAAATTTAGAAGAAGGTTCTCTAAAAACTTAAATTCAGAGCAGCGGAACCCCACAACGAACCGTCAACGGGGTCAACAGCTCGGGAACCATTCAAATCCATCACAATACCAACCCGAGATCTCGCTATTACATTAGTTAGTTCGAAAATTGATAGAAGATCTGATGAAATAACTTTTCCAGAAACCCCCAACAACCAGCAGCAGCAGCAGGTTCAGCGACCCGTTCAACAAGTTCAGGCGCCCCAGACACTCCCGCCGCACCGTCAATTCGCCCTCCAGCAACACCAAATCCAACAGCAAAAGCAGCAGCAAATGCGGATGTCTCACTTGCAGCAGCAGAGGCCCAAAATGGCGTCCGATTTTCCGGAAAGCTTCGAGGTTGGTTTCAGGAGAAAATAGCCTTTGACTTTTAAAGGCGCATGGCCAGTAAAAATTGGCGTTTGAGGTTATAGCTGATTCACGGCTGGCTTGAGCCATTAAGAAAAGGGTCCTGCCACGAAAAGAGATGAGACAGTGCCCTGGTTGGTGGAGAGTGCAGACAGGCCACGCCTTTTTGCGTCCCAAGCTAGCCGTGAATCGTCTGTAAAACAGTATCTTAAGAGCTTTTGCAAATCTAATTAAAAAACCAAAGATATATAGCCGATTCATGGCTAGTTTGGGACGCAAAAGCTTGTCTGCGCTCTCCACCAATCACTGTCTCTTTTCTCACCGTGTCAGGATCCTTTTTTCCACGCCAGCCGTGAATCAGCTATATGTACTTTTGAAAAAGGAGATTGAACTCTCCCGCCATTTAGTTTTGACATCTGCTCGGGACTTGGGACTCTGTTTTCACATGAGCAAAGACATAAGGGTCCATAGAAATTTTGCTTTTAGGGTGACAAAGGTTCCTTTTTTGCTGCCTTTTTGCGCCATTTCATTGGCTATTATGCACCGTTTTTGCTGCCTCTCTCTTTTCCCACCATTTCTTGAACGCTTAAAATCCCAGAAACAATGGAAGGCTCGATAAAAAGGACCCTTTTTGCGGCCTTTTTGGTGCTTTTTTGCTGCCTTTTTGCGGCCTTTTTTTAGCCTCTCCCTTTCAGCGACCATTATCCACCATTTCGATCTGTAGAGTTAGAAACGATTGCTTTGAAAACTATTTTCTTCTGGAAAGGTCTTATTTTTGGTATTTTTCAATGGAAAAAAGGTTCTAGATGTCTCCATTTTGTGAACATGATATATTTCTCAATGGAGCGCCTTTTCTGATTGATCATGACATTTTTTTTTGAGCTTTTTTTCGAGCATTTTGGCTCTTAGTTTAAGCTATCATTGGAGCTCACTTTCCAAGAATTTTGGGTCTCTAATTCTAGAAAAAGCTTGTTTTTTTACTTTTTGGAATTTGGTCGAAAACGTAGGTTTTGGAGTTATTATGAAATTTTTTTAAACGTTTCTAAACAATTATTGATTTTCATGGACTTTTTAAAAATTGGTCGAAAAAAACGGCTATTTCGGATTTGGAATCATTATAAAAAAATAAAAAAATTATTCAATTAATTATTGATTTTTTTCCCAGGAAGTGGAAGGCGAGCTGATGGAAGAAGACTTCAGCCTCTACGACGACGACGAAAGTGTCATGATGGCCGCGAATCACTCCAATTTACAATATTGATCCCCATTTTTCTCCGAAATTGTTATTCTTCAACAAAAAACTGTATATTTTTACACACGCACAAACATTTTTTTCATGTTCTCATCCGCATTTTTTTCTCTTGTAGCTTCTTTTTTTCTCTTTTTATAAAACTTTTCCTTGGGTCAACCTGCCTTGATACAAAAAAAAACCACGTAGTTGTCATTCCTCGAAAATTAACTACGTTTCTTTTTTTCCATGTTTTATCTATATATTCGTTTTGCCTTGATTCGATGATCTATATTGCCTTTGGATGCCTTCTTTTTGCGCCTTTTTTTGAAGAAAAAATATAACTTTTCCTTCTCTCTTCACTGTACACTTTTCTCTGGCAATTGTTCATGTTTTTCTGTTTTTTTCCTTATGAATCAATGCAAAATGTTCTCAACTTTGACAATTCCCTAACAAAATCCCCCGTTTTATGTACGATTCTGGATTTTCTTTCCTTTTTTTTTACGTTTCCAAGGTGTTGGAAAATGTCCCGTTTGAACTTTGAATTTGTTATTTTTCTTCTGCTCCTGGGGGATAAAACGTTTTTTGTTGCAAACCTGGATCCCGCGACGTTCGAACTTGGTGGCGGTTTTCAGGGATTCCTCGAACCATTCCATCAGTTCGCTGTACACCAAGATGTTCAGCAGGGTCATCATTGTCTGAAAATTTAATTACGATGAAAAAATGAAGATTTTTTTGAACCTCCAAGCGTAGGACTGCTATTATCCGGCGGCGGTTTCCGATTTTATAGCCTTCCGCGGCGTTTATCTGAAGAAAATCGCTTGACTAAGCTAGGAAAATCAAATTTTCCAATAGATTAGCCGTGGAGCGCATTAGTGGCAACTTTATAGCCTTGCGGCGTTTTTTTTTTCTATTCGTGAAAATTAGGAATGAAACTTAGAACTTTAAACAATTGAACATAATGAAGGCTGTTTTAATCCAAAATTAACATGGAAATATTTCCTTTTTTAGCATTCCACTGCTTTTTTTGGCATAGAAAACTCGTTTTTTTCGATCAAAAAAATCACTTTTTTTCAATTTTATTTCTGATTTTTTTGGAACCTTGTAAGCTTCAAAGATGCTTGAAACTGCTCTACTTCTCAATATAATGTTAGAAAATTTTAAAAATTGGGAAGATATAATTGAAAATTTTAGGACGAAATTGATAAAAAAATGGCTGGGAAAAATCAAAAAAATTTGGAGAATTAGCCATGGAGCGCACAAGCGACCAACTTTACCGCCTCATAAATTTTACACTTGTCCAGTTCTTTTTTTAAAAAAAGTCCGTAGAATAAAAATCCTGAAAGAAAGAGAAAAACTTTTGGAAAAACCAATAAATTAAACAAAAACTGACCCATGAAGCGGAAAAAGTAGGTTAAAATGGTCCAAATGAGGACCAAAAATCGCCACCGACGCTTTTTTTCATCGTTATCATGATAATCTCTGCGGAAAAAAATCAAGTTTCGAGTTGAAAAAAATTGACAAAAAAATTTTCCACAGGTAAAATAACCTCTTCAAAATTTTTTTTGAAACGAATAATCGAATAAAATTTATTATTTCTAATCAAAAAAATCACAGTAGGCGAATGAAAATGAGCAGTAGAATATAAAAATACAATGAACAATTTGGGAAATCGTTTGGTATACTTTACTCGTATGGTTATTTCTTTCGCAAAATTAAACCTGAAAATGGGCAATAGAATATGAAAATTGAACCTAGAAAACAATACTTAAAGCACCAGGGAGAAAATTGAAACGGTAAATAGGGATAATTTTAAATACTAGAAGTGTTGAGGTCATCGACCGCCGCTTGTTCCAGGCTTTCCAGGGCCATACGCATCGTTGTCCGCATCATTTGCATGCATTTTTGGAGTTTTCTGGAAGAAAATTGGTTGGAAATGTGTATGGTCCTACTTGAAAGGCAAGCGTTACGCGTTGCGTACGCGACGCGGCCTTTTTTGGCGGGAAAATTGAGGTCAAACGCGAGTTATTTGCTAGTGACGCGTTGCGTACGCGACGCGGCTTTAATTGGCGGGGAAATTGAAGTCAAACGCGAGTTATTTGCTAGTGACGCGTTGCGTACGCGACGCGGCTTTAATTGGCGGGGAAATTGAAGTCAAACGCGAGTTATTTGCTAGTGACGCGTTGCGTACGCGACGCGGCTTTAATTGGCGGGGAAATTGAAGTCAAACGCGAGTTATTTGCTAGTGACGCGTTGCGTACGCGACGCGGCTTTAATTGGCGGGGAAATTGAAGTCAAACGCGAGTTATTTGCTAGTGACGCGTTGCGTACGCGACGCGGCTTTTAATTGGCAGGGGAAAATTGAGGTCAAACGCGAGTTATTTGCTAGTGACGCGTTGCGTACGCGACGCGGCTTTAATTGGCGGGGAAAATTGAGGTCAAAACGCGAGTTATTTGCTAGTGACGCGTTGCGTACGCGACGCGGCTTTAATTGGCGGGGAAATTGAAGTCAAACGCGAGTTATTTGCTAGTGACGCGTTGCGTACGCGACGCGGCTTTAATTGGCGGGGAAATTGAGGTCAAACGCGAGTTATTTGCTAGTGACGCGTTGCGTACGCGACGCGGCTTTAATTGGCGGGGAAATTGAGGTCAAACGCGAGTTATTTGCTAGTGACGCGTTGCGTACGCGACGCGGCTTTAATTGGCGGGGAAATTGAGGTCAAACGCGAGTTATTTGCTAGTGACGCGTTGCGTGCGCGACGCGGCTTTTTTTGGCGGGAAAATTGAGGTCAAACGCGAGTTATTTGCTAGTGACGCGTTGCGTACGCGACGCGGCTTTAATTGGCGGGGAAATTGAAGTCAAACGCGAGTTATTTGCTAGTGACGCGTTGCGTACGCGACGCGGCTTTAATTGGCGGGGAAAATTGAAGTCAAACGCGAGTTATTTGCTAGTGACGCGTTGCGTACGCGACGCGGCTTTTAATTGGCGGGGAAAAATTGAGGTCAAACGCGAGTTATTTGCTAGTGACGCGTTGCGTACGCGACGCGGCTTTAATTGGCGGGGAAATTGAGGTCAAACGCGAGTTATTTGCTAGTGACGCGTTGCGTACGCGACGCGGCTTTAATTGGCGGGGAAATTGAGGTCAAACGCGAGTTATTTGCTAGTGACGCGTTGCGTACGCGACGCGGCTTTTTTTTGGCGGGAAAATTGAGATCAAACGTGAGTTATTTGCTAGTGACGCGTTGCGTACGCGACGCGGCCTTTTTTGGCGGGAAAATTGATGTCAAACGCGAGTTATTTGCTAGTGACGCGTTGCGTACGCGATGCGGCCTTTTTTGGCGGGAAAATTGAGGAAAAACGCGAGTTTCCCGCCAGTAAGCCGCGTCGCATACGCAACGCTTCACGCTTGCCAAAAATTGGAAATGATTGCCTATAGAAAAAAAATAGCCGCGAAAATTGCAACTCATGCGCTCCATTGAGCTTTAAAATGCTTAAAGTACAGATTTTTCTAAGGCTAATTTTCGAAGCTATTTTTAAACCCATTCCCTCAAGCTGATTTTTAAAAAGTTAGATTTCTAAAATTATTGAATTTTTTCCTACTCAAAGTTACCTGCACCCCTCACATGAAGCCATTTTAAAAGCCCATTTCTTCCAAAACTCACTCCTGATCAAATCGTCCGACCAAACTGGCCCGGTAGGCGTTGATCTGCGCTCTGAAAGCCTCTTCTTGATGAAATATTTGATATTTTCTCAAGGTACCGGATCTCCAAGTTGGCGAAAGCGCCAAGGGCTTCTTCGAGGGCCGTCACGTCGATGACGATCTGGGTGACGACGAAAGGCGACGTCGTCGTCGAGGCGACCACGTTCAACGACGCCAATCTGCGCAGAAGTTGCTCGATCGCGTAGGTCACCGTGGCCTGGAAAAAAGAGATACAAACTGATGGCTTTGCCAAGTGGTCCCTAAAGGGGCTCTAACGTCACTCAAGTGATTCTGAAAGGTTCAGAATCGTATGCAAGTCACAAGGCAATCTACTGCCTTTTCTGAGCGGATGAACTCATATACTGGAGCTTTTTTTGCAGGAAATCTCTGGTTTTGCCAAGTGGTCCCTAAAGAGGCGCTAACACCGCAAATAAAATCATTGAGAGGGGTCGTCCTTGAAAAGTTGAAATCTTATAAACCGAAGGCTCAAGCTTCAGGACAATGCGGTCACCACCAAGTGACCACTTAAGAGGGTCTAACGTCACTCAAGTGACCACTCAAAGGTTAATGATTGTCTAAACGATGTGAAGGACACTTGAGGCTGTCCGTGCAGGTTTAAACCTTACAAACTGAAGACCCTTGTTTGAGGACAATTCTGACTTCACCAAGTGTTCACTTAAGTGGCTTTCACATCGCTCAAATGATCACTCAAAGGGTCAGAATCCGAGATTATAAGGACATTTACCGCTTTCCCTCTGGGCGTATGGACTCATAAACTGAAGGCTTTGAGGACATTTCTGGCTTCGCCGAGTGACCACTTAAGAGGGCCTCACACCGCTCGAGTGAACACTGAAAGGCTCAGAATAGTTTTCGAGTGTAAGGGTATCTGCCGCCTTCCTTTTGAGCGTCAAAGCTCATAAACTAAAGCTGTTTCTTTGGTGAAAACACTGGTTTCGCCAAGTGACCCCTTAAGAGGCTCTCACAGCACTCAAGGGATCACTCAAAGGCTCTGGATCTTCTAAGAGACGTGGAGAACACTTGAGACGGTCCGTGTAGGTTTGGAACCTCAAAAAAAGCTCCTGTTTGAGGATAATTCCAGTTTCGCCAAGTTATCCCTTAAGAGGGTCTAACAACTCTTGAGTGATCACTCAATGGTTCCTAAAATAAGGATACGTGTAGGAAAAAAACGAAGTAGAGGGGAGTTCTGGGTTCAGGCCGCGCTAAATTATAATCTCGTCTTGAAATCTCTCATAATTTTCGAGAAACGATCTTTTGAACTTGTGAGGAAGAAGGTAATGGTTTTCAGTCGCTTTCGGAAACCTTGCGCTTGTAAATTCGAAAAAAAATGCAGTTCTCATTTTGAAGGCTTTTGAAGGGTTTGAAAAACACGCTCATCAAAATTTCAAGGCCATTTTTTTTCTCAAAATGCGCTCTACGGATAAAAATGTCCAATCACCATACTAGCTCAAAATTTCGCACAAAAACGCAAAACTTCTAGAAAAAAAAGCGATTTTGAGTTCATATTACATTTGACTTTTAAAAAGTTCGCTCGATACAGAAATCTGTCCAGTCGAACGTCTTAAAATGAACATTTTTCAGAGTTTTTTCGAACAGAATTTCAAAAATTTCCCGCTTCGATCAATAAAAGACAATAAAAGGTCGTAAGCGAAGATGGACCACCTAAGTATCTAAGTAAGTTTTCAAGAAACCTTCCCAAGGTTTTTTCTAAACCTAAACTGCGCTCCAAGGACAAATAAAAGTACCTGTAGACACTCTGAATTGAGTTGAGGGGCGTACAACTGGAGCTCGGCCTGCTGCAGAACACAGCACATGATCATCTCCTTCGTGTAGTCCGAGACATCTGAACGATTTGAACAGGTTGTTCAGCGACTTCATTTTCAAGCAGACCATCATCCGGAGGATATTCATAGGTTGCCGAGGAGATCAGCGGATCGAAAGCGCTGCACATCATGGCGATGCAGTCGGCGACCATTTTCGACCGGAATAAGGACAGTTTCGCGCGGCTTCTCTGGAAAACAAACTTTTTGGGCTTGAATCTTGAAAAATCTCAAAATATAGTCCATTCTCTGTGACTTGAAATTTTTCGAGTGTCTGCGTCTCTCTGTTCTCCCACCGACAAGGTCACAGAAATTTGAAAATAGCACAACAAAATGAGAGGGTCGCCGAGAGACGAGGAGAGCGGAGAGAAGCCTGCCGCTTTCAAAAGACTAGGGTGCCTTAGAAAAACCGTGTAAATGAGCCAGAGAGATATCTAAAAGGATATTTATAAGGGGGAAAAAAACAGCCGCGCTAAAACGAGCCACAGAAAACAGCCGTGAAGAGTTGTACATTGTTTTTTCGCCCGAGGCTAAATTTTTGTTTCGAAGCCATTTTCGGCGGTAATTCTCTTTTGGTAGCCGTTTTTCTTACATTGAATAATTTTTCCTGACTTTTTTCAAATATAACTTTCTAGAATCTGTAAAATATCATTTTTTACTCAAAAATCCATAAAATAGAAAACCTCCTGGATCTGATCGACATATCTGACGCCGCATTCGGTCATCCGCTTGCTGATGTTGTTCAACGTTTTCGCAATGATGAATTCGACGTCTCCGATTCCAACGAGCAGCTTTTTCGTTGTGATCTGAAAATTTCGCATAAATTATGAGATATAGCCTATTCCGCGCGAGCTTGTCACGTTTTTCTTTTCGTCAAAAAGACCGTATACCAAAATAGATCCAATTTCTGTTTTTATAACGGCAGGAAACAAAGGTCTTGAAGCGAAGTTGGTCAAATTTGACCTGGCCTTTTGGCGGAAAGAAAACCGTGACAAGTTGGCGCGGAACGGCCTATATGGAAGAAAAAATCCTAAAGAATTTGGGCGCTGTTCAAAGATTTTAAAGTCTAATGAGAAGATCAGGTCTTGACTGGAATTTCAGGCGCTGCTTATAGCTATCACAACTGACAAATTTCCCATTACGGTTGGGATTTCCTTGAAAATCGGCCAGAACGCTCTTTGATGTACCAGAAGAATATTCTGAAAGGCTCAAGCCTCACAAAATTAAAGCTAGTTTCCGAAAATAAGAGCTTGAAGCGTCATCTATTTTTTTATGGAATTTAAGGGTTTTCTCTGACTTTGAAGCTTATTTTCTCGAAAAACTAGGAAGTTGTGCAGGTTAAAACTTCCAGGATTTTCATTTGGTACATCAAAAAGTGTTCTGGCCAATTTTTAGGAAATTCCAGACCGCCTAGTAAAATGACCTCCCCTTTTAGCTTTTTTTGTTTTAAATTGGTCCTTTCTTATTGTTCTATTACCAAAAAAAGTTAAGTTTCGAATCCCATATGTTATTTTTAGCAAAAAGCTATAGAAACATGCTTAAAAAAAGCTATAAAAAGATGGAAAAAAATTTTTTTAAAACTTTAAGAAACCTTCTATAGAGCCCCGAAAATCCCTCGGAGGTCGCAAAAAAGGATAGAACTATAAAAAAAATGGTATAACCTAAATATAATGACCAGGAATCGGAAAAAAACGCTGCGAACTCCACAATTCATTTTAAATTTAAAGAAAAATACAAATTTTTTTCAACGTTTCAAAAAAACAGACCACGGGTTTTTTCGGCACCGACGTCCCATTCAAACCGAGCTCCTGCGGTCTTTGTCGTTGTAAATTGAATAATCTGAGAAAAAGAAATTTTAAATCTAACGAAAATTGAGAAAATGTAACAAAGCCCATACACTACAAAATCGCACAGAAGCTACTATTTTTTTTGCCATTTTTAGACCTTAGTTAGCAACTTATAACTCTAAAAATACATGATATTGAAATTAAACAAATATTTACCTATCAAAACAAGCTTTGATGGAGAAGACGAGGTGAACGAAAAGCTCAATGAGAGTTTCCCGGAAGCGTTCCCTCGAGAAGAGACAAGCTTCTCCTGGGTAGCCAGTCGTCGAGAGGGCCTCCCGGACGCCAGATATACAATTGCAGACCTTTAAAATACGGTCATTCTTTTTTTTTTTAGTTGAAAAACCTCATTTTCAAAAAAGTCGGGCAGAGCAGTTTTCGTGTGCTGAGCGCCGACAATATCCTGCTTCCAGTTGACTTTTTGGGCCAGGTAAACGACTCCTGGAAACAAAAAGCGAAAAAATGAGAAAATACTGAAAAAAAATGAATGATAAGAAAAACGGATAAAATAAAAAGTTATAAAACACAAAAACAGCTAAATTTTCAAGTTATAGTTCGCTCCATTGAGAAAACAACTCTCATACTAGGCAATAGATTGTAAACAAGGCTATCTTATCATTATCATCGTAGGAGTTCAGTTCAAAACAGAAAAACACCCTTGAAAGGGACAAAAATTGAAGGAAATTTCTCATTTATTAGTAAAACTTTTCACTAAGAATCTTAAAATTAGCGTAGTTGTGCGCCAGAGCGTCTTTTATCTGTGTCGATTTCGATAACGGATCAATAAATTACTAAAAAAAATAAATCGATTTCTCGTTACAGCGCCTTTTCTCTTTTCAAAAATTAATGCAAAATTACTAAAAACCCTAAAATTCAATAATTTGTGGGTCAGAGCGTCTTTTCTTCATTTAAATTTTCAAGCAGGATCAATGAATAATCCAAAAAATCCGTGACTGTGCGTCAGAGCGTCTTTTTTTCTGTGTCAGTTTCAAAAGAGGATCAATAAATTTTCATAAAAATAGGGTAGCTGTACGTCAGAGCGTCTTTTTTCTGTGTAATTTTCGAAATAGGATGAATTGATCATCCTAATATCAGCTTAGTTGTGCTTCAGAGCGTCTTTTCTCCATGTAAATTTCTAAAGAGGATCAATTAATCATCCTAATATCAGCTTAGTTGTGCGTCAGGGCGTCTTTTCTCCATGTGAATTTCTAAACAGGATAAAATAATCCTTTTAATATCAGCTTAGTTGTGCGCCAGAGCGTCTTTTTCTGTTACGAAAGAGGATCAATGAAAAAAAAAATTGGATAGTTGTGCGTCAGAGCGTCATTTTCGCACTGTGTTTACAATAGAGGATACATAAATATTTCTAAAATATATCAGTAGTGCGTCAGAGCGTGTTAAACAATTGTGAATCTACTACAGAGCCTTTAACCAATGTTTTTTCTTTTTCGCAAAAGTTAGGGAAAATTCCAGAATCGCCCCCCACACTGTTTTTGCCCCCCGCGTTCCAACAAGCCCCCCACCAAGCCAAGTTCCGATCTGCGGGGGGTAAAATAAGAGGACTTCATGTGGGGGGGAAGAATCGAACGCGGGGGGTGAATATGTATTCTAGAATGGCCCCCCGCAGTACAAAACGGGGGGCGATTCTGAAATGCCTAGGCAATCTTTCATATTTGCCCCCCGCACGGCTTTGAAATAGTCCCCCAGAGCTCATTCGAACAAGCCCCCCTCCCATTTCAGAATGACCCCCTCTCATTTCAGAATGGCCCCCTCCATTTCAGAATGGCCCCCTCCCATTTCAGAATGGCCCCCCTCTATTTCAGAATGACCCCCCTCCATGTCAAGTATTTTATTTCTTTGACGAATTGTTCACTGTGGCTCAGTTTTTTCGAAGCGAGCCACAGTCGGCTTCGCGCTATGCGCGCTCCGCCTCCGTGTGAAGCCTTAAAAACTAAGCCTATTTTCCTAAGTAATTTATTAATTAATGTGCATGAAAAGAAAAAAAGCAAAAAAATTCTATTCCTCAGAACAATTACTTGATTGAAAAACTAATAAAGTTCATCTTAAATTTTTTTCTAAGTGGTCAGCGCCCCATACTTTTTATGATATTCGTACGTATCTCGGCGAGACGTACCCGTAAACTTCTTTGTCTGACTTGAACTTCTCATGAAACTCGGTCAGCGACCTAATTTCTTCCATGATCTACAAATCAAATCACAAAAAAATTATTAAATTCACAAAAAAAGAACACGAATTTACATGCGAAAAATACAAAAAACCATTTGAAACAACCAAGAACGACGAATGATACGAAAAAAATTAGAAAAATAAATTAAAAAAATGGAAGGTCCTGCGACACGTGTCCTGCGTGATCGTTGCGTGATCTTTTTTTCGGTGTGGGGGGTTATACTGGATAGTTCCGGAGGGCTATATTGGATAAGTGTGGGGGGCTTGTTCGAACGTGTCGCGGGGGGTTATATCCAACATATGCGGGGGGCTATACTGTAATATGCCCCAAAAGTTATCGATAGAGCAAACATGACATGATAGTACTCACCCTCGACGCCCCTATCGATGACGTCAGAGATAAGCTTGAGTCGGACGGTCATACAGAGCTCGACCAGGGGCTGAACATGAGCAACAGTGAACTGGTGCTCCGATAAGGACGATATCAGTGATCTAAATCGATGAAATCATCAAAACTGCTGGAAAGAAATTTCATGATCCCCAATAGTGTTAATATGATCTCAAAAGAAGTTCCAAGCTGTAATTTGAACTAATAACCCTAAAGAGACCACTTCAAACGGTTACCTAGTAGTTTTCAAGCTCTGGACAAGGTTTCCCCTTCCAACGTTCGCCGAAATCTCTGGCCAACGAGCAAATTCATCGCCGTACTGCTTGGAGACGTTGTCGGGAAGAGCCTGAAATTTCAATTTATTCTGATTTATTTTAAATACTAGCTTCCGGACGCTTTTAACGCGGTAAATTATAGCAAAAAGGGTGTCACGGCGACAGAAATCTAAGCTCCGCATGCGCCTTTGAATGACTCAGTTTTGGCTCCGCCCTGCGCCTTTAAAAGTCTTTTGAGTGCAGATAATTTGATTTTTGTTTCAAAATATTCTTCCCGACTTTTGGCGCGCTTAACGCTGTGAATTATAGCAAGAAGGGCCCCAGAAAGACTAAAAATCTAGCTCCGCCATGCGCCTTTAAAAACCTTAGTTTTGGCTCCTCCCTGTGCCTTTGAAGAGTATTCTAGGTGCTTGAAATGTACTTCGAGCTCTAAAATAAACTTTTGACGCCCTTAACCCTGTAAATTATAGCACAAAAAGGGTCCCACAACGACAGAAAATCAAGCTTCGCCCTGCGCCTTTAAAAACCTCCTTTTTGGCTCCTCCATGCGTCTTTCAGAAACTTTCTAGGTGCTTTCGATGTAATCATAGATTCAAAGTACACTTTTGACCTTCTTAACGCTGTAAAATCTAGCAAAGAGGGTCCCACAACGACGCGAAACCAAGCTCCGCGTTGCGCCTTAAAAAATCACGGTTTTTTTCCTCCTTGAGCCTTCAAAAAGTATTCTAAATGCTTCCCATTCAATTATAGCTTTGAAAAAAGCTCTTGCCGCGCTTAACGCTGTGAATGATAGCAAAAAATGGTCCCAAAACGACAGAAAACAAGCTTCGCCCTGCGCCTTTAAAAATCTCATTTTTTGTCCTCCCTGAGCCTTAAAAAAGTATTCTAAATGCTTCCCATTCAATTTTAGCTTTAAAGTTCACTTTTGACACTTTTAACACTTTAAATTATAGCACAAAAAGGGTCCCAAAACGACAGAAAATCAAGCTTCGCCCTGCGCCTTTAAAAACCTCATTTTTTGTCCTCCCTGAGCCTTCAAAAAGTATTCTAAATGCTTCCCATTCAATTTTAGCTTTAAAGTTCACTTTTGACACTTTTAACACTTTAAATTATAGCAAAAAGGGTCCCACAACGACGAAAATTTAATCTTCACCCTACGCCTTTAAAAACCTCATTTTTGGCTCCTCTCTGAGCCTTTGAAGAGTATTCGGGGTGCTTTTAATGTTCTTATAGCTTTATAAAGAACTTCTGACGCCCTTAACGCTGTAAACTCTAACAAAGAGGGTCTCACAACGACGGAAAATTAAGCTCCGCCCTGCGCCTTTAACAAACTTTCCAGCTTCCTATCGAATAATTCTAGCCCTGAAGTATCACTGAAACATGTCAAAATTGATTTTGCAACCTCAACATCGCCTCAAACGATTCATTTTACCTATGGCAATCTGAAACTTCACCCTGTTCAACACCAACCTTCGGGACGAGGGCGTTCAGAATCAACCACGACGAGACGTTTATCACGTTGGTGAGCATTTGCTGGAAGTTTTCACGTTATTATTTCAAAATAATTGAAATCAACATTGATATCCTCGAGACGCTGGGTCCACCTCTCGTCTTGGGAATGGTAGGTGTTGGCAAGTTTCCAGAAGGCCGGCAGCTTGTTCAGAAGCAAAGTCACGAGGGAAGTCACGAATTCTTGGCGTTCATTCGTTTCCACTACTGAAAATAGGGGATTCATCAAAATTTCAATGAAAGATATTGCACTGGAAAATTCATTTTTCCCCAAAAACTCACATCCAAATCGATCGCTTTGGCTCTGTTGGTTCATCTTTTTGTCTTGTTCTTTCACTGAAAAAAATATTACAATCTTAGAAACTTCAGAGTGGTCCCTTAAGGTCATAACAATAAACGACTAGAAGTTTACCCTATAGGGGCCATTTATGCAAGCTTCAGTACCCCTGGGGGGGGAGGTGAAGTGGTCCCTAAAGAGGATTCTTCAAGGGACCCTAATGTTACCCCTATAAGGACCACTTTTTCCAGCTTTAGTGCTACCTATAGGAAGATGTTAAGTGGTCCCTAAAGGGGACCCTTCAAGACCCCTTCCTAGGGTCCTTATAGGGGTCCCTTTTGCAAGCTTCAATAAACTCATTGTGAGAGGTAAAGTGACCCCTAAAGTGGACCCTTCAAGAGAGCCTAAGGTTACCCCTATAAAGGCCATTTTTGCAAGTTTTAGTGTCCCTATTAGAGGAGGTAAAGTGGTCCCTAAAGCGGACTCTTCAAGAGGCCCTAAGTTTATCCCTATAGGGACCACTCTGGCGTCCCTAAAAGTGTTCAAATCAATGTTATGGATCGAGAAAGACAACTATACATACAAAATTGGGTATTGATTATAAAAAGGACATTTTATAAGCCGAATGAAACGGAAAACTAATGAACCAAGAGCTTTGACGGAATAATCTCGTTGCATATCCCACAAAACTTTCTCCAGCCAAACATAGTACGATGTGATACATTCCCAAGTCGGATCCGATTCCGGGTCAAGGATCTGGAAAAAATCAATGAAAAAATCAAAAATCCATTCGAAGGAGCTCAAAAAGGCTTTAAAAATTCAAATATAACACTCATAAATCCTTCTGGAAATCGACAGGAAAAATTAAAAAGTTACTTTGAAATTTTCAAAAAAATTCATAAACTCTTGCTCTCTAATCAATATATAACCAAAATGTTACTGAAAATATATCAAAAACCTATACAATTTTAACCAATATAACCCTCCCAAATCCTTCTAACATTGGAAAATTTTTTTCGGCCCCCATTGAAATTTTTGATAAATATTTTCTAAACCTTCTGAATCCAAAAAAATAAAAAAATTTTTCGGAAAAAAATCTTTTTTTCGATTTATGAAAGCTCGAAGTTAGAAAAAAATACGCAAAAATATTACAAAAAAAGCGCTTTTTTTCAAACTTTTTCAAATGTTTTAAATTGAAAAAAATACATCTATTGCAAGAAATATTTTTAATATTTGTGGGACCAGGAGGGCTTTAAATAATCCAAGTTCATCAAAATTCCAACCAGTGGCCAAAAAAACGTTCCCTAATAGGGCGAAAATCAGAGCCAACTTCAAAAAATTCTAAAAAAATTTCAGCTCAGAACCTCTTAAAATTCCAGTATAACCACCTTAAATCCCTTCAACGACTATCAAAAAAATAAAAAAATCACCTAAAAAAAGTGAAAAACCTCGAGCTCTTATCAATAAAATACCAAAACTTCAAAAAATTCTCTTGAAAACACTTCAAAAACTATAAAAATTAGACCTCCAATAATCTTTTTGAACAATTAAAAATATAAAAAAATAGACATCATTCAATACAATTTTATAATGAAACAGCACCGAACCTTGAGATATTTGATCAATTTGCTTTGTTCCTCGTAAGAAACAGGGAGTGTCGATTAATTTTTCGCTTCATTTCCTCTTTGAAACGGCTCATTTTTGCGTCGACTTCTTCCATTACTGTAAATAGAAATTTTTAAAAAGGAAAGGAATCGGGAAAACCTTCTTTAAAAAGAGGGACTTCGGTATTTCCATATAGGGACTTTGCGCGTGTGTAATCATTCAAAATGGTCACATATTCTCCCTAAAAAATCCATTTTTAATGGGATTTTTTTTTCGAAAAGAACCTTTTTCATGTTCTCATCGATGGTATGAGAAAGGAAGAAGATGAATTTGAAGCGCATGATAATTCCGAGGGCATTTCGGGTAGCGTCGGCCTGGTCTTTTCGGGTCAAAACGTCCGCGAAAACGCTCTCCGCCTTTTGTTTCGAATCGGAGATCCAAAAAAGAATGGAAAGAATACAAAAAAGGATCTGGAAAAAGAACCAATTTGCCGATTTGGTTCATGACGGCAAAATCTCCGGCTTTCACGCCCCTTTCCAGTTCCGTGTGCAGCTGAGCCAACGTATCGACGCAGCTGATCAGCGCGTACAAATTCGCCTTCAATTACACATTTTCTTAATTGACTATCATAAAATAAGCGCCGTAGCACAACAAGTTGTCTGCTTGTCTATGGTCCAAAGGGTCACAAGTTCGATTCCGGCCGCGACAAGAGGTTCAAGTAATTTTGGTAGTGGAAAGGCTTCTCAAAATAAGGAACTTTTTCAATTTTTTTCAAAGCTTGAGCCTTAAAAACCGCTAATTCAATTTTTTGAAAGTCCTTATTCGAGTCAAAATGTAGGATCATGATGAAAAAGCAAAAAGACTAAAAAAACAGAAAATGTACGGAAATTTTGTAGCCTAATGATAAATTGAAAACGCCGTCATTTTTTCATTTTTTTAAATTTTTTTCAAGAGTTTATTTTAAAACAATCAAAACTACAATCTCTGGAAAAAAATTGTGCATTTTGGCTCTTATTATTGTTACGAAGTTTCCTAATTTTCTCCACTAAAGATTATATTTTTTTAATTTCGAGGCCTAACCAGTATCCCGAAAAGGATAATACGAATATTTTCTCAAATTTTAGTTTGAGATTCCTTCCGAACTTAAAAATCGAAAAACAAACTATTAAATTTTTTCAATCACCTTGTGCATTTCTTCGCTTCGTTTCGCGTCATTTTTCTTGGCCAGTTCCATATTTTTGATCGCCTCCCGGAGATCTCCGATTCTAAAAAATCATAAGGTTAATAAAATTTTCTGAACCTTTGTTTTTGCAAAAAGAAAGATTAAGGAGTGAAATTCAATTATTAAAAATGTTGGGATTCTACTCGAATTCGACTTTTTTCATGCTCTTTTTATGGATTTTAGTATTTGTTTTGAGAGCTGCATTATTTTCTGAGAGTTGCATTATTTTCTGAGAGCTGCATCAATTTTTAGAGCAGCTTTCTAATTCTATTTAGAATTTTTCCAGTTTTCACTGACTTTTATAGGACTTTGAAACTTCAAGCCAAAAAAACTTTACGCACGTTGCATCGGCATGATTCTCCAGCAAATACCATTGCGGGGAAAAATTCTCCATTCGCAGGTTTCCTGAAGCGTCCGGAAAATCGCGCATCAAGACGGACGTTTCGATTTTGCGACCATTTGGCAGGAGGCCGAGAGCGTCACGATCGTCAGCAATTTGAGCAACGCTTCGAATCGCCTAAAATGAGAGCTCATTTCTAAAGAAAATCTAACACTGAAAAAGATAGAAAATGAAAAAAGATGTGAAAGAAAAACAAAAATAACGTACTGAATAGCTGAAAAACGAAATTTTGATACAAAAAACTGAGAAAAAAAATTGGGACAATGAACAAAAACCCACCTCCCTGCCAGGAACGGTTCTCGATTCATCGACCCAAACTGCCGATTCTTCCAGTGGGCCGATTTGAGGGATGAATACTCTAAAATATTCAAATTCAAACTTTTATTCATCCATTCAGCAGGATAATATTTTTTCAAAATCATATTTTTGAAAAATTGATTTTTCTATCACGTATTATGCACAGAGACACATGAAGATCTATTAAATTCAGTACATCTCCGTTCGAATAAGCAGCGCCTAAAAGTTCAGTTCGAATAAGCAGCGCCTAGGAGCTCAGTTCGAATAAGCAGCGCCTAAAAGTTCAGTTCGAATAAGCAGCGCCTAAAATCTCAGTTCTAATAAGCAGCGCCTACAAGCTCAGTTCGAATAAGCAGCGCCTAAAACCCTAGTTCAAATAAGCAGCGCCTAGAAGTTCAGTTCGAATAAGCAGCGCCTTAAAGCTCAGTTCAAATCAGCAGCGCCTAGAACCTCAGTTCGAATAAGCAGCGCCTAGAAACTCAGTTCGAATAAGCAGCGCCTTAAAGCTCAGTTCGAATAAGCAGCGCCTAAAACCCTAGTTCAAATAAGCAGCGCCTAAAATCTCAGTTCAAATAAGCAGCGCCTATGAAAATCAAATTAGCAGCGCCTATGAAAATCTGAAGTTTTCATCCAGCTTTCAAAATTCTTAAGCAGCGCCTAATTTTCTTGAGCTCTCGATACTTCCAGCAATCGTGGTATAATCATGGCGAAGTATGAAACTTGAAAAAAAAAACTGTTTTTGTTAGCTAAGGCCCGATATGTATCTTTAAAAATACTCATACATGCCTAACTAGTTCATGTTTGCTGAAAAACTCAACAAAGTTTTGAAAAACCTGTAGCTTAACTTGTTGGCCAACATAAAATGGAAGTAAAAGAATCAAAAAACGCTGAAAACAAAAAAAAAATAGTAAAAACTAACCGAAACTTGACGTGAGAAACGCCGCGACCGCCAGATTTGGTCATAATCCGAACATCGCCCAGCCCACGGCTGGCCTGACCTATTCGGGCAACGATCTTTGAAGAGGATTTCCATCTGAAATTCAAAATTGGCTTCGAAAAATAGTTAAAAAGCGGAATAAAAATGTAACCGGTTTGAAGCTGTGATTTAAATGTTGAAACAAAATTTGAAAGAAAAAAATCATAACAATCTTTGAGCTAAAAATTAGTAAAATGAAAAAAAATAACCTCGCCGTTGGTAGGCAATCTGTACCGCAAATAAACAACATCAAAATGTCATTCTGATCAATTCCCAAATTTTCGCCACGAATCGTGACTTGTGTTCCAGGCGATCCTTAACACAGATAAAATTAGAATATTACAGAAAATAACTGAAATAAATGAAAAATTTTAATTTAAGAAAACCTTCATTTGGGGACAAGCCAGTGACTGTTGGCGGTCCGCCGGCTTTCGAACTATTCGCCTCGGCCTCCGACCCAAATTCCATGGCTGAAATAGTTGCAAAATGAGAAAATGCCCTCAAAACTGAAAGAAAGAAAGATAGAGGATTAAAAAGCGACAAAAAATTATTTTTGTCCGTGGTGTTTTGGCCGCCGACGTCTGCACGAAACCCTGCATACTCCGAAAATTCTTGAGGTTACTGTAAGCTAAGCTAGTTTACAAGCGTCTTATGAGGAGAAAGAACAAGTTACTCTAAAGCAATACATGAAATGAAAATCAGGACAAAAATTAGAAGACGAAAATTTAAAATATTCGGTATAAATATTCGAATGTCGCGTTTTTCATAAATTAAACAGAAAATGATGAAAAACATTTTTATTATAATGATGATAATACCATTATAAGTTAGTGTTCAATGCTACAAACCAATATTTTCTAGAATAAGCTCTCAAATTTTGAAAAAACCACTTAGAAAGCGGCTAAAATGTGAGCCAATTTCCATTCTTTTTTGCCGCGTTCATAATTTCAAAGCCAGAACAAGTCATTCACATCGAAATGTGCGTCTCCACTGTGAATGAAAAACTAGGCTAGAGAAAAGCATGTCTTCTGCCACATTTTTCACATTTTCACATTTTTTTTTGCCGAACGCGTTTTCTCCCGTAGCCTTTTACTCATATATCCCTTTGGTTTTTCTCATTTTTGGAATTTTCGTAGAGTAAAATTGGATCTTCAAACTGTTATATTAATATAACTTAATGATGTTCCTGAATTAGGTAAAAAAATATTTGGAAAGGATTCAAAAAAATGGAAAAAAAGGCGGGCTCTAACGAGTTTCCTTCAGCACCACAAATATGATTTCGATATGCGTGTCTGGTGAAAAATATCGGAATTTTCTCCCGCATCTTTCTTTTAATGTTCCAAATTTACACATTAACGCCCAAAATCTAGACTTCCAAATTCACTTGTATTATTTTTAGGCGTATAATTAATTTTTTTTCAATTATTTTTGATATTGAGTTTTTCGATTTTTTTCAACTTAAAACTAATGGGGGATTTCTTACAAAGGCTAATTTATCCGATGCAGTTTTTTACGCTTATTCCGAATCTGTGTACGAAAAATGCCGTGGAAGTCTTCGAAAAAAGTTATAGACTTTTAAAGTTGAAGAAGTCAGGGAAACAGAACTTTTCAAAAACTTCTGTCAATTGCGACTTTTTTCTCGTGAAAAAATGACTCTAAACTTGAAAATTTCCAAAATTTGATGAAAGAAATGGTGGAAGGAACAGGTAGACCCACATTTCCAATTCATAAATAATTTAAAATTCAACCCGAGTAAGTTCTGAAGCGGAAACTTCTCAACCAACTCAAAGATTCAATTGTGCGCGGCGTGCGCGGAGGGCAGCCGAAGGCACCTTCAAGAAGCTGCTCGTTTTGCCCTCTTTATCCTCCCAACCAATCTCGGACTTCCCATTTCTTTTTCCTTTTGGATCTCAAAATTCCCTCGCATCGCTTTTTTCAGAATCTTCATCCACTCTTTGGGGCTCAATCTCTAAAAATAATAGAAAATGTAATAGAAAACTAACTTTCTTCTTTTGTTGTCGTTTCACATTCTTCCTTCTGAACGCTCTTCTCTCCCTTCTTCTTCTTTTCACCGCTTATAATCTTCTTCAATCGCTTCAAAAACTTCATTTCGAGACGACAAAGAAAAATGAAAATGACGGCGTCAATTTTCGGATTTCTTTTTCAGGTGAAATGACGTTCCAACGTGTGAAGAGATTATGAAGAAGATAGTCGCAATATTCCTTGTTTTGAATGAAGTTCTCGGTCATCCCTACAAAATTGGTCTGTAGAAACATATTCAAAGGACAAAGTATCTAGAAAAAAAAATATTTTTCCCTCAAAAAAATAAGCCTAATTTGAGTTTTGAAAAGATAGAAGGAACGCCAAGTTGGCACCGCAATATTTCAACTGATCAGCAAAGTATAAAAACTTTATTTAAAAACATGAACAAAAAAATAAAAAAACAATAAAATGAAGAAAATGAAAAAAATTTGATTTGATCAAAATCGGAGAAGCTTCCAAGCTGCTCCATCGCACTCGCCATTTTTTTTTCAGTTCAAATCCATTTTCAAAGCAATTTCGGCTAGTTCTAACTTGATGATCCATTCATGTTGAATAACTAGGCGAGATATGAAAATTTCGCGAGCCTAAACAAATTTGAGCAGGAACGATATAGCGATTTTCTCAAACAAATTGAAAATTTTGGATTTATTTGAGCGCTTTTGACTCGAAATTTTGAACTCGGACTATTGAGTTTCTTACTTATTCTTAATTATTGTCATTTTGGCCTCAAGAAGCTGGTTTGAATTACCAAATATCCTTACGTCCCGCTGATAAATATGCATTTCGAAAATCGTTTCTTTGCGGTTCCAGACCTCAAAAAGGCACACCTCGAACTACCCTGATCTAGTGGACCTATTCTCATTCAGAAGTCGACCAGAACATAATCCTATTTGGCCAACTAGAGAAATATCCCTGGTTAGGTGTCACTTTTTGAGTGTTGGACCGGAAGAGGCGGCGGCAAAGTGCCGCGCGCGATGTCGCGCTTTTTTTAATGCTTGTCAGAACGCTTTCAGTACGCTTTAGAAACACCAAAAGCACATTTTTATCGAAAAGAAAATGTTTCAAGCAAATTAATAAGCAAAACCGTAGTAAAACTCGAAAATAACGCAAAATAAGGCTCTCAAAATCGTATTTTGCCAAGTAGAATTATACAGAAAATCATTCAACGGCGTTAGTTTTTTGAATTGGAAGTTAAGATTTAAATTTTTGGATTTGGCGGAAAATTTCGCACAGGTTGAAGCTTTGGAGTTTCAGGAAAATGAAAATTTTCCGATTTTCTAAAAGAGCTTTAAAAAAAGAGCAGATCTTAAAAAGCGATATATTTTTTTATTTTTTTGAAATCAGCGCAAAAACTCTGAACAAGCAAATGCTTCAAAAAAAGTTGGGAAAAAAATTTTTTTTTTCAAAAAAGCGTTTTGAACCAGCCCAACTAATATTCTAAAAGATGACCAAAGTCGGTTGTTTTTTTAATTTCTAGTCAAATTTATATTTATTGAGCAACCTTAAATGCAAGAATACATGAAAATTGTAAAAAGTACAAGAAAAAGTTTTTGGATTTTTTTCCGAAAGAGAACCCAGACTGACTTTGGACAAGTCCAAGTACTGCAAAAGTTCTCGATTCTTTTTTTTGAATTCACGAATGTTTACAGGAGCTATATTGCGAGAAAAAGAAGACGCTCATATCGAGGCAGCTTTGAGATATGCCGCGGAATGGCTCACCCAACGAGGAATTTACGGCGAAATCGACTTGTTGATCGAGCATATAACAGTTTTGGACCATTACGATGCGCTCAAAAAGGGTTTGTTTGAAATGACTTTCGATTTTACTGATTCTAAGAACTCCAGAGTTTGTATTACGAAGTAAATAAATATTTTAAGCTTGCGCGATGGTCGGCAAGAAGGACGTGATCGCCTTGGTCGGGGGATCCCATGCCGCCTTGAACTCTCAATTAGAGAGATTGACTGATGAGGTTTGGAATATAATATTCAATTGAAAATATAAAAAAATCTTTCAGTTGGATATTCCTCTCTTAACAGCCACCGACGACTTGGACACGCGCTTGGGCACAACGAAAATCGACTTTTTCCCAAGGCCCCAACTTTTCGAAGCCGTCGTAGACCTTTTCACCCATTGGAAATGGAACCGGATCGTTTTGGTCTACGAGGATGATGAGAGTTGGTTTTCTTATTTTTCTCAAGAGTTTTAAAGGTAGAGAAAGACGATTAAAAGTTAAAAAACGGCTGGTGAACTGCCCAAATTCGCACTGAGACGATTAGAACTATCAATTTTCAAAAAGGAAAAAAATGGCAAAAAAGGTTCTGCGTTCGGGGGGAATCGAACCCCCGTCGAATTCTTGGAAGGCATCCATGCTGACCATTACACCACGAACGCTGATGCAGTTCCTGGCGCCAGATTTGGACATATCGCCGCTAATGCTTCCCGGTAACATGAAGGGTTTTTTTTCTTTCCTTCTAATTTCCGAACCTTTTGATTAACCATTTTCTCAAGACGGTTTTAGTTTCAAAATGTCGGAAATGCCCGTTTCTGACAATTTTCATTAGATAACTCCTAAAAATTGACATTTTCAGGGATAAGAAGACTCGAACAGCTCCTAGAAAGTGAGCAATATTCTACAATACGTTTTTATTTGATCAAAGTCCAAGAAGGAAATTATTTAACAGCCGCCCGGGAGGTCCTTCTGAAATTAATCTTTCCAAGTTAAAAACGATTTTTGAAGGTCAAAGAATTGGAGGAATGTCGTGTTTTGCACCGGAAAGACTGCCCTGAATTCAGCAGATTATTACTTGATTTGAACCCGGAACAAACCAACAATTTTCTTTTGGCGGTAGTATATTTGAGAAAATTGAAAAAAAAATTTTAGGCGCTGCAAATGGGTCTCATCGAGTTGAAGCATTGGTTCTTGTTGACGAACATGGTAAGTCTTTAGGTAGGGACCGCAGACGAATTTTCAAAAAAATTTTTTCAGCATTGAGCTTTGTATGGTTCGATAGCTGTTTCGATTCAAAACTCAGAACCGTTTAGTTTTTCAAAAAAGATTGAGGATGAAAAAAGTTATGACGGAAAAGGTGGCGCGCCGCGCACCATGTTTTTAGTACTGAAAATTTGGTATTTCCATTTTTGACATTTTTCTCGATTTTTCTTCTAGAACAAGTTTTGATACTGGTCTATTATGATGTAACAAATCATAATAGAGTGCTGAAATGATGCTAATCAGCTAGTTTGCCGAAAAAGTCGGTATTTTCCAGAAAACAAAAAACTGGCGCTTGCGGGCATCGAACTCGCGACCTCAAAATGTAAAATCGGAGCGCACGCGTTGCGCCAAGCTGTTAGGTCCAACGCGGGGAGCTTCCATCCGCCATACCCTTGAGCCGTTTGAATAGCACAGATTGCCTATTTCAAAAAAATAAAAAAACTTGAAGTAATTTAGCTATTTTTTTATCAGAATATGTTCGCAAATCTTTACTCAAACGTTTCGTGGAAATTCACTTCGAAAAAAACTGTTTTTTTAGTGCTTTTTGCCTCGTTTAACGATCGCTGCATTAAAAACGGCCCCGTAAATTTTTTTGGCAAAGACGAATTTTTTTTATTTTTATTCTTTTAATTGAAAGATTTTTTTACTAATAAATGTATATAATCGTTTGAAAAAAACCTGCGTTCGACCGCTTTCTGTGTGATAAACGCCGCTAATTTTTTTCTCTAGTTTCAAGAGCATTTTTTTGCGTATTAAACAACTTTTTTTCAAGCACAGGTGCTGTGGAGAAAAAAATTTAAGTAAGACCATGGTCTAAATTTTTGAAAAAAACAAAAAAACTCGATTATATTCGCTTATTAACGATATTTTGAATTATGACTTTCGGCGCTCCCTAAAAATTTTTTTGGCAAAGACGAATTTTTTTATTTTATTGTTTTAAAAATTACCGTTACTTGAATCAAAAATCATTATTTAAAAAAAGAAAGAGTGCGTTCGACCTAAAAACACATGAAAAAAAGCAAAAAAACGACAAAAATTTTTTTAGTTCCATTCACGTTTTTTTGTACGACATTCCGCGAGAACGCATCAAAAAAAGCGTGAAATATTTTTTTAAACGAAAGAGGAAGCTTTTTCTGTACATGTGTGTCAAATTTTATTCGCCAGTTCCACATATTTTACAACTACAACAAAATGAAAGTTGAAAACCAAAAAAAAGCCACTTTTTCTATCGCGAAAAGGGGCGTGGCTTTGCGGTCCCTATCTTTAGGTTTTTAGATTAAAATCTGGGAGCTGCTTTTTGGGAGCTGCTTTTTGGGCGCTGCATTCTGGGAGCTGCTTTCTGGGCGCTGCTTACTGGGCGCCGCTTACTGGGAGCTGCTTTTTGGGAGCTGCTTTTTGGGCACTGCTTCTTGGGGGCTGCTTTCTGGGCGCTGCTTACTGGGATCTGCTTTTTGGGAGCTGCTTTTTGGGAGCTGCTTTCTGGGCGCTGCTTACTGGGCGCTGCTTTCTGGGCGCTGCTTACTGGGCGCTGCTTCCTGGGAGCTGCTTTTTGGGCGCTGCTTTCTGGGCGCTGCTTACTGGGAGCTGCTTTTTGGGCGCTGCTTACTGGGAGCTGCTTTTTGGGCGCTGCTTACTGGGCGCTGCTTACTGGGAGCTGCTTTCTGGGCGCTGCTTACTGGGCGCTGCTTACTGGGCGCTGCTTACTGGGCGCTGCTTACTGGGCGCTGTTTACTGGGCGCTGCTTACTGGGCGCTGCTTTCTGGGAGCTGCTTACTGGGCGCTGCTTACTGGGCGCTGCTTACTGGGCGCTGCTTCTTGGGAGCTGCTTTCTGGGAAGTTCTTCCTGGGCGCTGCTTTCTGGGCGCTGCTTACTGGGCGCTGCTTACTGGGCGCTGCTTTCTGGGAGCTGCTTCCTGGGAGCTGCTTTTCGGGCGCTGCTTCTTGGGCGCTGCTTCCTGGGAGCTGCTTTCTGGGAAGTTCTTCCTGGGAGGTTGTTTTTAAAATCTTCGAAGTTTTTTTTGGTTTTCTCTGGTAAGAAGGATCTTTTGGGCTTCCGGGCTTCCGGGCTTTTGAGAGCTGCAAGTTTCAAAAAAGTCTTCAGGAACTGTCGACGATGAACATGGAATTGTTCCGGTACAATCATGCCCGGTTTATCTCTCCTTATCCGGTCGACGCCAACTGGCTCACAGAAAATCGCGACGCCTTCAACTTCACCCACTTTAAGGAGCACATTTCGGACACCTGGGCCTCAAAGACTGAAAACAGTAAAAACTTGAAAATGGTTATGAACGAAACTTTGATGAGGATGAAGAAATCGAGAAAGTTCAGATGGAAGCTGTTTTCACCTTTGATGCAGTTTACGCGTTTGCCAACGTCTTCGCTGATCTGTCCAATGTCATGCAGGTATTTCTATCTCGTTTGAAAACCAGATTTTCTTCTCACTTAACTGACCAAGTTGGTCACTTTAAGAGGTATTATAAAGTTTGAGTTTTTCTTCATTTTGTTGTTCGCCTTCTCAAAAGTTGCAGTCTTCAAAGTTTGTTCACTTGAGGGACCACTTATTCAGATGCACGACGCACCACAGACGAGTTGTCGTAGGCCCACTCATAGTGCCAGGAAATATCAACACGGGCGGTCAATTATTAATGGACTAGTTCATAATGTAAGCTCTCCGCAGAAATAAATAAACGTCTGAACTTTAAAACTGTCTCAGAATCTGCATGGTTTGAGCGGAGACTTGCGAAGGCTTAACGGACACCCGTTGAAGAGCAACTTCTCGATGAGAATCCACCTTCTTGGCTACAGCGGCAGACTGGAAGATGTAAGACTTGAATGACACTCTGACCTGTCTACGCTCTCTTTTCATTCACCGTCTAGGTCGTAGAACCCTGAAAGTAGCATGGAAAGACGAGAGAACGCAGAGAAATCAGACTATTCTAAAATGAATTTTTAAAATTTCAAATCAGATTGGATTCTGGGAACCAGCTACCAATGTCCACGTCAACATGTCCGGCGACTCGAAAGCTCAACTTCAAAGGAATGTTCAAGTTTCCGACGAGTTGAAGCCCCATTTTCGAGTCACTACTATCATGGTAAGCATTTTTAGAATTTATTAAAATATTTTAAAATATTAAGCAATTGAAAAAATTGGTCATTTAAAACTTTCCCTTGCTTTATTGAGAGCTTACAAGAGATTTTGATGGCAATGAAAAATGGCAAAAAGAGTTCTGCGTTCGGGGGGAATCGAACCCCCGTCGAATGCTTGGAAGGCATCCATGCTGACCATTACACCACGAACGCTGATGCGGTTTCTGGCGCCAGATCTGGACTTATCACCGCCTAAGCTTGGATTACATGAAGGGAAAGAGCGACATGAAGTTTTCATTTTTGTTAGCTTCTGGTTTAGTGGTTTGCATAACTGTCTTCAAAGTAAGCGACGCGGTTTCAAATCCGCTTGAGGAGATTTTTATTGCATTTTTTTGATTTCTTGTTTCAGGAGCGCCCATACGTCATGTTGAAGAAAAACCACTACGAGTTGGATGCGAATTCGAAATTCGAAGGGTTTTGTATTGATTTACTGGCTGAGCTGTCCAAAGATCTAGGTTTTACCAAAAAATAAGATCAAAAAAAATTTTTTTAAGGTTTCACCTACACAGTTCACGCAGTTAGAGATGGAAAATACGGAAATGACAATTTTGGGAATGGAACTTGGGATGGGATGATTGGCGAGATTCTGAGAGGGGTGAGACTTTTTTTTTGATTGAAAAATATTCTGACCTGTCTCCGCTCTCTTTCCTCTTGCTGTCGAGAGATGTAAATAGAATTCAAAAATGAGAGGGCACAGAGAAGCCAGAAATTCAAGTTTTTTTTCCAGGAGGCCGAAATGGCCGTCGCCCCACTTACGGTCAATTTCCGGAGATCAGAAGTCGTCGATTTTACCAAACCGTTTTTGTCCCTCGGAATTAGTATTCTTTATAAGGTTTCATTTTTTTTTCAATAAATAAAAATTGGAATTTTTCCAGGTGCCTGACGATCAACAACCGGACCTATTTTTCTTTCCTGAATCCTTTGTCTTGGCAGATTTGGGTGGCGATTGGGACGGCTATTGGTGAAAAAAATTTTTTTATGAACTTTTTCGATTAATGATCACTTTTCAATATACTAGATAAAGTACTTGAAAATAAATTTAGTCCGAAAAATCTCAACGAAAAGCTCAGAAAAAATTGGAAATTTTGACAACTTATTTTTAAAAAATTGAGAAGTTTTACAGGCTGGGGATATCAGAGATATCAAAAAGAGTTCAGACAGATTTTTTAAAAATCGTCAAAAAATATAATAAGACGATCTTTCTTCAGATACTGGCAGATTTTCGAGTGGCCACTTTAGGGTTTCAAGGTTTTTTTTTGGCCACTTAAAACTACTATAATGGCCACTAAAACGCAAAGTAGTGACTTTTATATGTAGAAGTGGTTCAGTAATCACTTTAGAGCCCTCTCCTTGAGGAACCTCTTAAATGGCCACTAGAGATTTTTGCAGGTCTTTTTTGCAAGCTTTAGTGGCCCCTATAGAGGGAGGCAAAATGCTCCCCGAAGATTGCCCCTTTAGGGACCACTCTGGTGGCCCCAAGTAGTTCATCTCTTGGTAGCTTGTCATAAGTCTGTTTAGACCTTGAATGTCAAGTACAATGACGTCATTGGAAAACGCTATGTGTGTGGCTCGCTCTCTGACTGGTTTATCAGCCAATTAGGGGCGGAGTTTGAAAGAAGACTTGCCATTCAAAATTTGAACAGACTATAGATGTTTTATCCAAAAAGAACAGTTTTTTCTAGATTTTGAGCGCCTTTTTAACGACTTTTTACAGTAACGGTAACTGTCGGGATGTACGTGGTGGCTAATATAACTCCCTATGAATGGAATCTCAATTTCTCCTGTTGTACCGCCCATGAACCTCACCCGGCTGCCGCTTTTTCCGCCACCGATGCTCCAATCGCCATGTCCAATAATTATAGTTTCTGGAACACTGTTTGGTTTGTTTTAATCAAAAAAAAAGCAACCATGAAAAGTTTTCCAGGTATGTTTTGAGCACGATGCTCAAAGGGGGCTGTGATTTTGGGCCTCGTGCTGTTTCTACGCGACTTTTGGGAGGTTCTGGAGGAAGTAATCGATTTTTATGAGTTTCTGAACTGTTAGGAACCTGGTGGGTATTCTACCTGGTCATTATCTCAGCCTACACGGCCAACCTGGCCGCCGTCCTGACCGTTTCCCGGCCTTACATCCCCATCAAAAACCTTGACGATTTGGCCAATCAAACCGCCATTTCCTACGGTACTATTCGTGGCGGGAGCACTATGCAGTTTTTCCAGGTGATTCATTTTTCAAAGCTAGTGATGATGAAGAAATTTAGGAGTCAAGAATCCAAACCCATATAAAAATGTGGGAATACATGAAAGATAAGGACGTTTTTGTGACGAGCAACGGAAAGGGCGTTGAGAGGGTTTTGAGGTGAATATTTACGAATTTTGAGTACGATATAGTGTATTTTTTCACGCTGATTATGAATCTGAATCCAAAAAATTGAGGGTAAGGCGGGAAAAAATGATGAAAAATTAAAATATACCAATTTTTTAGTTCATTCTTATTATGGAAATGATCCCGGTCGTTATGAAAAATGAAAAATGAGTATTGCATTTTTTTTTTGAGTTAGGATTTTTTGAGAGCTGCAATAGACATTCCAAAAAAGAAACTGGTTCGGTGGCCTTTTTTTTGGTTTCTAGCGCTTTTTTCTCATCTATAAAATTAGACTAATAATTCAAAATCAGCAGAAAAAAATATTTCTGGTGGTCCTGAATCGATTCATAAGTTTCATTATAGTCCGTTTTTCGCGACTCTCTGCGCCCTCCTTATCTCTCGAGGTCTCTATCATGTTTACTTTTTCTGACCTCTCCGGTGAGGGAACAGAGAGACGCAGACACGCGAAAACTGTCAAGTAGCGGCGGGCGGACTATATTACCTGAGACTTGAAATATTTCAAAATGATTGATTTTCAGTAGCAACTACGCCTACCTCATGGAATCGACTTCCCTGGAGTACGAAGTTCAGCAAAATTGTAATCTTACCCAAATTGGAGGGGTCTTGGGCTCAAAGGGCTATGGAATCGCCTTACAGAAAAGTTCTCACAAAAAATAATACAATTTTAAATTTTTGTTTCAGAATCGGAGTGGACCGACCGGATTTCGAGACAAATTTTGCTCTATGCAAAACGGGGAATCATTGAGATGAAAAAGACGAAATGGTGGAGGAGCAAGTTGGTTTTTTTTTTCTAGTAAAAATGGCACCCTTTATGTCTTTGAGCGACTTTCAGAGAATGGACTAAAAATCCACTTTTTCAGGGGAGCCACTTGCGCCGGCACGACGTCTTCTGTGAAACAAGACCGCTTCGCCCTGAGCATCTACAACGTCGCCGGCCTTTTCATCACGTTGATCGTCGGAATCCTCATCGCCGTCGTCGTCGTCATCTTTGAGCTCATCTACAGATGCTATCACATTTCCAAGAAGGAGAATGTTTGAAAACAATTACACGATTTGATGTTGATCTTGCAATTTAGAAGCCATTCCTTGACGAGTTGCTCTACGAGCTGAGGTTCGCCCTGAACCTCAATAAGGTTGGTTTTTTGGCATTTTTTTTCTAATTATTCGATTCCTGGATTTAGCTCTTTCCTACCGGACGGTTCTGAGAATGTTGAGGAAATTTGAAATTTATTTGCGCGCCTCTTTAGTGTTCCCTTGATGTTGACCGAACTTCTGTTCAGCAGCGCCTAAATATTTTAAGCAGCGCCTAAATATTTTAAGCAGCGCCTAAATGTTTTAAGCAGCGCCTAAATATTTTAAGCAGCGCCTATATGTTTTTGGCAGCGCCTCAATATTTTAAGCAGCGCCTCAATATTTGAAGCAGCGCCTAAATATTTTAAGCAGCGCCTTAACATTTTTGGCAGCGCCTAAATATTTTAAGCAGCGCCTAAATGTTTTAAGCAGCGCCTAAATATTTTTGAAATCTCATGACCAATTTCGGCAGGGTCGAAACCTCTCTAACCAAATTTCAAGATCCAAAACAGCCCCTCTAACTTTTTTTTTCCTTTTTTTCCATTATTCGAATCTTTTCCAGTTCTCCGACCACCGATCTCGAAAAAAGCTCTCAACGCACAATGGTGAGCTGACCCCCAACGGTCACACTCCTGGAAACGTCCTGACCCCGAAAATAACCAAAACGAATCTTTGACACGTTGTTTTATCCTTGTAAATAAATAGTTCACTAATTTCTTCATTGCTAACCAAAATCAATGTCTAAAATGGTCTGGCCCTTGGAATCCAAACCTTGCAATCCCGAAGAACCCTTGATTTTCTGCTTCCGACCTTTCCTGGCTTTCGGTGTCCCTCATAAAGTCCCTGAGTTTTACGCGGTGAGTTTCGAATATTTCCCGACTTTTGGACTCGAGCGAGGATCGATAAAATTAGTGAAAAAGCTCATCAAGGAACTTCTTTTTATTCGGCTTTTTACAGTTGGTCATTGTCGTATTGGTCGGCTTGATAACATTGTTGTTCATCGGCTCCATAGTAGTTCAACTTTCAATTGGATTTTTTACAATTTATTTTCAACGTAAACTGGGTCGGTTCATCAATTTGTTTATATTTTTCGTTTCCGTTTTTCAGGAAGTTTCAACACTCAACTGCTGTTTAGTGAGCCTTCAGTCGAGTTGGATGAGAATGCAGATAAACATTACAAACCAATTATAAGATATCAAATTAAATACTCGAATGCACCTATCTCGCTCGGCGAGGCCGGCTTTCCCTCCGAGAATACCGAAGTTGCTTTTTTTCGATCTTCCATCAAAATTACTTATTTTCAGAATGGAAGAATTGAATGAAAGCGATTTTCTTCTTCTTTTCTTTGAGATAATGAAGTTTTGAGATGCAATGAGAAACGGCAAAAAAAAGTTTTGACCACTGAGCGGATCGAACGCCCAACCTTTCGATCTGGAGTCGAACGCGCTACCATTGCGCCAAGCAGTCATGCTGATTCCCAATGGCAGTTATCGCCCATATTACTCTTTTTGCGTAGCTGTGGCATGAATTCTGGTCTTTAAGAAAAAAATTCATCCATGAAAAATATATATTTTTTTGGTTATAAGGGATTTTGACCTTCCTCTTTTCCGACTGAGTTATATAACTTATTATTATAGAAGTCTGACGTTATTATAGAAGTCTGAAGCTTCCAAATCTTTTTTAAACGTCCTATAAAACCTCGTTTTCAAACTATGTGATGAAAAGTTACATAAATTCTAGTTTCCATGAATTTTTAAGCCTTTTAAGGCTTAAAAACTTCAGAAACGAATCAAAAAAGACTGCGAGAAAAATGGCAAAAAAGTTCTGACCACTGAGCGGATCGAACGCCCAACCTTTCGATCTGGAGTCGAACGCGCTACCATTGCGCCAAGCAGTCAACGAGAACGCCGGTCGCGTGGGCGAGCCAATAGGCTTGTCTTTGATAGTGTGTTTTGTATAGGTGAAGTTTTATTTGTATAGAGAAGAAGCTGAAACATGCTTTTCGTGTTCAAATTAATGTAATTCGACACAAATCAAAATACGAATTTATCGGCTGGATAAAAAAAGAGACAAAACTGTTGAAGAGTCCAAAAAGTCCTCAGAAATTGGTGAAATCAAAGGATAATAACGGGATCACAATCGTAGGCGTAAACAGGATCGACGTAGACGACTGGTTCCACCATTGGAACAAAAACTGGGGCTGGATAAATTGGGTACGGGTCTTGGACGATAACCGGCGCCGGTTGTTGAACTCTAAACATTTGATTCTTTTTTATTAAAAAAAAGTATTTTTTGTGAATCAATTTACAACCAAAAAGAAGCAACAAAGGACTCTGCTCAGTATTTAAAAGAAAAAACATACATCCTTTGTTGCGGAGCCGCCACAACTCGTTGCTGCCGTGGGCCTCCCGCGGAAGTAGGTTCCGCAGATTTCCCTTTCGTGTTTGGCTTTTTCGATTGTGGCGAATTTAGTTTTGATGCTTTTGAGGGATTTTTCTGGTCTTCGGTCGGCACCGGAACGGGGGAAGGCTGTTGCTGATCAACATATACGGCGGTTGGTTCTTGTTGTATCACTGAAAAGTCGAAATTTAACGAAATAATGAAGATGAATGCAAACGCGAAGATTCATAAAAAATTCCTAACTTTTATTGTTGCTTTTAAAGCAAAGCGAAAAAAAGAAAAACAAAAATTAAAAAAATAGAAAAAGCTTTTTTTTAAAAAAAGAAAAAAACTTTTTAAAAAAATTCTTAAAAGCGTTCTACTGGAGCTTCGTACAAATCAGACGCGCTCGCCTGAGAAAAAAATTACTTCACAATTTTTTTCCTTTTTTTATTAACCTTTTCACTTCTTTCCCATCAATATATCATTAAGAATGAATCGCTTGTTCATTTATACTTATTTATACGCATATGTCGATTTTATTCTTTTTATTTTTTTCGACTTTATATTGAATAATATTTTTTTCAGATCACTAACCATATTGCTGCTCCTCTTGCCGTCGCATTAAAATAATTAGGAAACCGCAGAAACAGAAGAATAGGAGCATTCCAAGGAGTCCGAGAAGGATGCCGTACTGAAATTTGGGGAGAAGTTGCGAGAAGAAAAATCTAGACGTCTCCTGTAGTTAATTTTGCCCTAATCTAGTCTTCTAGGGATTTTTTAATACCCCTTATTGTTGAATTTGGCACCATTTTGCCCGGGAATAACAGGAATTTCAAGACAAACCACGGGGACAGCATAGGGAACCAGGGGGACATGAACTGGGGCGTAGATCGGGTAGTAGAATGGCCGATGGACCACAACCGGGGCCACGATCGCCGGTCTAGCGTAACCGTAACCGTAGCCATGACCGTAACCGTATCCGTAACCGTAGCCGCGAGGACGTCCGTAAACTACGACCATTTGATTTGAGGGTTTTTGTGAAATGACAAGAAATGAGTTGAACTTTTTCCTGGTTTTATTGGATTCCGGTTATTTGGCGTGGTCAGCTTGAGATTTTTTCAGAAGATTGCGAAAATTCTAGTGATCTCTTAAGTGGCCAAAAAGTAGGTTACCTCGAAATTTGATTAAAATATCTCTATTGATATCTTTTTGTGTTGTTAATTGCCACTTTTTGAAAGAAATGTCAAAATTTCAAGTGTTCCCTTGAGTGGCCAAAAAGCTCTGGAACTCGTCGGGTTTAAGTGGTCACTTCAGGAGTTTTTGAAAATTTCAAGTGGCCATTTAAGAGATTGACTCTTACCATCAAGTAATCACTCAAGGGTTCTAGTAAGTTTACTGAACTTTATGTAATTTTTTGACTCGGGAAAAAATTTAAAAGATGAAAGCGGTGTACTGGAGTAACATTCTCAAAAAAATCTTCCCTAAAAAGAATTTTAAAAATTCCTAGAAGGTCATTTCTACATCCCTGAACTGGCCACTTGTAGCTTCTCGAGTGATCACTTTGATGAGAATATATGCGAAAATTACACTCTGAACCACCCGTCCCAGACCCTCCAGGGACCACTTGGCCAGGAATCCCGAAACCCCCCTTGTGCAACCCTTTTCCCAAACCCTCCAGGGACCCCTCGGCCAGAAACCCCGAAACCCCCCACCCCGTGCAACCTTTTCCCAGACCCTCCAGGGACCACTTGACCAGGAATCCCGAAACCCCCCGTGCAGCCCTTTCCCAGATCCTCCAGGGACCACTTGGCAATGGATCCCGAAACCCCCGTGCACCCTTTCCCAGACCCTCCAGGGACCCCTCGGCCAGAAACCCCGAAACCCCCCTTCCCGTGCAGCCCTTTCCCAGATCCTCCAGGGACCACTTGGCAAAGGATCCCGAAACCCCCCCCCCTTCCCGTGCAGCCCTTTCCCAGATCCTCCAGGGACCACTTGGCAAAGGATCCCGAAACCCCCCCCCCATCCCGGGCAACCCTTTCCCAGACCCTCCAGGGACCACTTGGCCAAAAACTCCGACGAACAAAAGGAAACAGGCCGAAGTTGTTGCGCCATCGGCGATGGCGTCAGTGGGAAGAAGCCACCTGGCCGTCGTCCTCGGCTTGATGACGTCATCGCGCCGACCTTACGTCATCAGCTACCTCCTTCTGGAGCCGAGGACAAGGTAGGGGGGCGGAGCCTCGGCGCAAAGACTGAAGCGATCGCCCCAACGGGAGGTTGTTCCAGACTTGCTCTTCTACCGTATCCCACAGTATCCTACTGTAATCTACCGTACCATGCCGTCTATTGGAACGCCACTCCGCCAGCGCAACAAGGGTTCGTATTTTTATTGAGTTAAAATTATTTTTTGGTTTTTGAAAAATTATAAAATTTGGTTGAACAATTATGCAACAGGGTTTTGAGTTGATTTGTGAAATTTCCGGGTTAAAATAATATATTTTTGGGTTTTTTTTAGGGTTTCAGTTTTTGTAAACTTGCGAATCCCAGAGTGGCCCCTATAGGGGTCGAAAAACTGGTCCTAGAGGGTTAAAATCAAGGTGGTCCCTATAGGGGTTTAGGGTCTGACCCCTTAGCTCCTAAAGCTTAAGTGGTCCCTATAGGGGTCTTTCAACTTCATTTAAAAAACGCTTATTTATTTAATTTTTGCAATGGAAGTGCTTCTTTGCTTAGAGTTCAAATAATGATCTCTCCTAGAGGGGCCACTAACTGAAACCCCTAAAAGGACCACTTTACAAGTTTCAGTGGCCCCCTGGAAATTCTTCTTCGCATAGAGGTCATGAAACTTATCGAATAGCATTTCCCCTATAGGGACCACTTTGGCAAGCCTTAGTGGTCCCTATAGGGGTTGGCAAAGTGGTCCTGAAGGTTTCCCCTATAGGGACCACTCTGGAGCTCTTAAGAAACGTGATTCAGCCATGGAACGAAAAATATTAAGAATTATACTTTAGGAATTTTCGAAGACTTAATTTGGAACATAATTCTTTAAGAAAATCCATATGAAAATAAAAAAAAAGTGAGTCAGAAATATCCATTTTTCGTTCATCGCGGCCCGATAAAAAAGCCTCCTCTGAGTACCTGGGCATTTTTTCTCCTTCGGAGGCTCAAATGTCGACCTGGAGGCCCATCGTCGAGGGCAAAGTTGCGCAATCGCCAACCGGCCTCATCCGAAAAACAGCTCGAGAAGCGCTCAGGTCGTCGCTTCTCAGCAAATAACGGGGGCGAGGTTCTCGTGGCTCTTGATCGGGACTTCTTTCTTGGGCCAGACCAAAGTTGGGCGGGGGATAATTGCGCAAGGCGGCTGGTTCGGGGTGGTTAAGGGGCTGGAGATATTAGAAATGGTCCAAAATGGGGAATTTTTTCGATTTTTAAGCATTTTAGATCAATTTTCGATCATTCTTCTAGAACTACTAGAGTTACCAAGGACCCAGGAACTCCAGAGTGGTCCCCATAGGGTGCTCTTGGAGCGTTCCTATCCAAGGACCACTTCACCACCCCTATAGCGGCCACTAAAGCTTGCACAAGTGGTCCCTATAGGGGACATTCTAGCGGATAACTTTTATGAACCCTGAAGAAACATTGTCATTGAAAAAACGGAATAAATAAGCATTTTTGAGTGATATTGAACTCTTGAGGGACCTCTTGAGCTTCAGTGGGGGTTAGTGAAGTGGTCCCTAGAGGGGCTTTCTAAGGTAGCCCCTATAGAGACCACTCTGGAGTTGCTAAGTACAAATAAAACTCCTCCAAAAACTTGAATTTGAGATTTTTCGAAGTCATCAAAAACTGGGAAAATTTTTAGTGGCCACTATAGGGTTTTGACCTTTTAGCGGCCACTATAGTAGTAAGATAGTGGCCACTCGAGGAGTTTAAAATTAGTGACCACTATAGAGGTCCAAGGGCTACTACTAGACCTCTTAGTGGCCACTTTAGGAGTCAATGGATCAACATAACTGGTCCAATCTGCTTGTTTTATAATTATCAGAGTTACTGGAAGAAGTACTGGATGAAAAACTACTGAAGTGGCCACTAAAACGGAAAATAGTGGCTACTATAGAGGTGGGTCTAGTGGCCACATTAGTGTCCTCTCCAAGTAGTCTTTGGCGAGCCTCTATAGTTTCCCAGCAAAACCTTTTTCGTGAACTAGAAGAGGTACAGTTAACTTCCTCGAGGACCACCTGTCCCAAGCTTTTACAACCGACAGATTGTATCACAAAGCGAGAAAAAAGCCGTGTCATTTTGGTTTACAGCCGCGGCTGTAAAACAGAGCTGAACACGTGGCGGTTCTGCTCGTTTGGGCGGTTATTAGGAGCTCTGATTTGTGAGACGGGAATAATTGGCTTGAAATTTATTTTAGTGCCCAGAATTACAGTTATTCTGATAAAAAAGGACTGAAATTACCTATTTTCCGGTTCTAGGACGAAGTTTCAATGAACATGAGTAAGAGGAGACTTTAAAAACCGACTCATTGATTTTTAATAATCATTATTCATCTACTGATGTGTTTCTTTCCTTATAAGGGAGGTTACCTTTTTGGTTGGGAATTTCCTGAAGGTTGCTAGAACACTTCTTGATGCACCAGAAGAAGATTCTGAGATTCTGAAAGCCTCAGCTTGCAAAACTTCCCAGTTTTTAGGAAATAAGGGCTCAAAACTCTTTTTTTCAAAAACTAGATGGGCAGGGTGTTCACCTGGTACATCTAGAAAGGCTCTGGCCAATTTTTTTAGGTAAAGTACAAGGTAAAAAGACCCCCTGTTAAGCAAAGTGAAAAGGAACCCCCCTGTTAAGCAAAGTAAAAAGGACACCCCCTTTTTTTTTAAGCAAAAGGAGAAGCCTCCACTCTGTTAAGCATAATGAAAAGCCCCCCATTTTAAGAAAAAAATGAGAATCCCCCTGTTAAGCAAAGTGAAAGCGAACCCCCCTTTCCCTCTTTTTAAGCAAGGTAAAAAGGATTCCTCTCTCCCGTTGAGCAAAGTAAAAAGGAGCCCCCCTGTTAAGCAAAGCATCAAGTTTTTTTGAAGCCAAGTGGACCAATAATTCATTTTTTTAAGGATCTTTGGTAGAGCGGATGATTAAATTAATAAATATTCGAAGAAAACTACTCCAAATCATGGAAACTTCAATTTTCAGCCGCCCCCTACATGCCATCGTACATGGAGGAAGGACAGCCTTGTGTCGTTTGCGGGGATGTCGCCACTGGGTTGCACTATCGGTAATTTTCGAACTTCTACTTCTTGGAGTTGATGTTCAGTAACAGATAAGTATCAAAAATTGAAAAAGAAACAGTTTTTTGAAGGTTTTCTAGAGCAAAAAAGGTGTGAAAACGCAATTTTTTTCAAAAATTAGCTTTTTAGCAAGGTTTGGAGGAGTATATTAGTGGGAAAGTTGAACAAAATGTGTAGTTTTTAGTAGAAAAAAAATGATTTTTCAGTGCGATCACCTGCGAGGGGTGCAAAGGATTCTTCCGACGCACTTCTCAGGTAATTTTCTGAATTTTTTTGATTTTTTTAATATATTTTTTTACATTTTCAGCGCCACCTGACCTACGTCTGCCGTTCCGGCGAGACTTGCGACATCAACAAAGTGACGAGAAACATTTGTCAACGTTGCCGTTTCCTCAAGTGCATAAATGTCGGGATGAGCACCGATCGTGAGTGTTTTGTAGTGCCGTGGTCGCATTTGGAATGGCTAAATCCTCGGCTTGATGTGCTATCCAAGTGCGCGAAAGTCGCATTTGGTCGGATGAGCTTTTCTTAAAATTTTTGTTTTTGAAAAAAAATTGACGTGTTTTTCGTTAATGCCGTGTTCGAAGACGGAATTCGAAATTTTCTCTAACCATCCAAGTTCAGAGTGGTCCCTAAAGGGGTTATGGCGGAAAACAACCCTCTAGGGGCCGAAAAAGTGATCCCTATAGGGGTGAAACTTTGTTCCTTCCGTTCTGACCAAATTATTTGTGCCTGACTTAGGAACTCCAGTCTGGTTAGGGGGAAAAGAGCCGGAAAAAGTGGTCCCTATAGTGGTTTCGGGTCTGACCCCTTAGCCCCTAAAGCGACCATGGAGGGGTCCCTCCAAGAGCCTTTAAGGTTGCCCCTGTAGGGACCACTCTGGAGCTCGTAATCACTTTAAAAACGGCCTTGGTTACCATGAGGTTCTTCTGAAATTGAAAAAATCAATATTCAGTGGTGCTCAACGAAGACGAGCGCGTGAGGAAGCGTACGTTGATCCGCGAGAATCGGGAACGTCGGACTCTGGAATCGACGGTGGCCGCGATTCGAGGACCGCCGGTCGATGAACTCAAAGCGGCTCTTGTCAGGACTGAGGTTTGAAGAAAAAGATGAAGAGAGATTGTGGAAGGTGAGGAGACGCAGGGATCTCTTCATCTCTGCTCCCTCCTATTTTCTAGTGATACCCAACTGTGTCTTTCTAAGTAGTCGATTCATGACTTTCTTGGACCTCAAAGGGGCGTGGCCTGTCTGCGCTCTACACCAAAGACACTGTCTCTTTTCCGATCGTGTCAAGACCATTTTCCGATGCCTCAAGCCAGCCGTTAATCAGGCGTCTTTTTAAAAATCGAAAAAGAGACCCCTGAAAGAGTGTGTGAAATGAAGAGACGCAGACAGTCTGTGAAACTCAGAGAGGGTAAGAATTGAAGAGACGCAGACGGTGTGTGAAATTTAAAGAGTACGTGAAATGAAGAGACGTAGACGGTGTGTGGAATTCAGAGAGTGTGTGGAATGAAGAGACGCAGACACGTTTTGTAAAATTTCTCTCTGGAAATACATTTCAAAAATGACAAAAATCTGGATCCTAAATACAGTGTACAAACTGAAGAGACGCAGCTTTCTTTTTCTCAGGCCTCTCTCAAGCTCCTACACACTCTCTCTCCTTCTTCTTTTCCAAAATATTTCTAGGCTTCAAAATGAAAATTAAAAGTCAAAAATGGTCAAATATAGACAAAAATATCCAGATCGACCGCCTGACCAAGAGCTACTGCCAGAACATCGACCAGCCGGCTGAAGTGACCCCTTCAGGGACCTCCAAAGTTCCAAAAATCACCCAGCTTCTCCAGAAGCTCGTCACGAATGCCACACAGTTTGCCAGCGATTTTTCCGCTTGGAATCAGGTAATTTTGGAAGAAAATAGGTTCCGCAATGAGGGGAATGTGTTGAAAAAATATGAAAAAAGTTGAACTTTCATTGAAAAATTAGAAAAAAGTCAGGTTTTCCAATGGAAATGAGGTTCAAATGAACTTGATCTCCATTAATTTTCACGGATTTTGCTTCTTCACATAGGAATTTTTATAAAAACTTTCAAATAATGGATTTTTTCCAGCTCTCCATCAAGTCCCAAGCGGTTCTATTGGAAAACTGTGTCCTGGAGACGCATCTCCTTCGTTTCGTTTCGTTCTTCGATGACGCTGAGAACTGCTTCAGGCCTTCTGAGAAGGTATTCTATCAGGAAAATAAGAAGGAAGAATAAAATACATTATGAAACTTTTTCTGAGAAAATTGAAGAGGTAGAAACTTTGAAAAGTCGATCTCCACTTGAAAAACGTCAGAGTGGCTCCTATAGTGGCTGTTTTTCTCATTTTACTCCTAAAGGGACCACTCTGGAGATCCCAATTAACAATAATCGAATGTCATGTACACTTAGGAGTTTGAAAGTGATCCCTATAGGGGTTAGAAGTAAGAACAGCTCCTATCAGCTTCGAAAAAGTGGCCACTACAGGGATAAAGTCAAGGTGGTCCATATAGGGATTTAGGGTCCGATCCCTTCGATACTAAAGTTTGAGTGGTCCCTATAGGGGCCTTTCAACTTCATAAAAATTACCGATCAGCATGTCCCCTATAGGGAGCACTTTTGCAAGCTTTAGTGGCCCCTATAGGGGTTGGTGAAAAGATCACTAGAGTGGACCCTCCAAGAGCCTCTAAGATTGCTCCTATAGGGACCACTCTGGAGCTTCTTTTTTTAGTGGCCCATATAAGCGTTGGTAAAGTGGTCACTAAAGTGGAGGCCCCAAAAAATGACCCCGTAGGGACCCCTCTGGAGATCGCAAGTACTTCATTCCTTGGTAGCTTTACAAGAGGTTCATAATCTGTTTAGAACTTGAATGACAATTAAAATGACGTCATTTAAAATTGCCCTGGCTCGCTCTCTGATTGGTTTATCACCCAATTAGGGGCGGAGCTTGAGCGATGACTTGAAATTCAAGATCTGAACGGAGTAGAGAGGGTTCATGTACAGTTTGGGATGCTTAGAGGGCGTGGCCTGTCTGCGCTCTCCACCAACCAGACACTATCTCCTTTTTCATCGTGTCAGGACCCTTTTCGATAGCTCAATGAACCAACTATATGGAGAATTGATGGATTTCCAAGAGCGAAATAGTGTGCAAGATCAAGAGAGTTATAGAGAATGAAGATTTTTAAAGTGTTAAACCTTGAAAAATGGGAATATTTTCAGGTTTTCCTCCGTCAGCACGACCTCCTTGAGTCTGTCGCCGTCGATGTTGAACAAGACGAAAACGAAGAATTGCGACAGCTCATCTCCAAGTTGTTCACGGTTGCTGGGTGAATATTTTGAGTTTACTGGGAAAAGCCTAAGTGGCCACTTAAGAGGATCCTTGAGGGCTCTAGAGTGGCCACTCAAACCAGCTTGCGTCTCAGTGGCCACTGTAGTAGTTTGTAGTGGGCTAGTTGTACCACTTGCACTCAGAAGCTCATTTTAGCCTCTTTAGAGGTCCCTCAAATGTTAAAGCCCTTAAGTAGCCACTATTATAGAAAAAAAAAATGAAAAATAGTGCGAATTCAAGTCCAAGTGCTAGTTTTCTTATGCCATTCACGCGAAATGCAAAATTATCTCTGACTCTCCAAAATTTAGTTACCTTTTTAATTTCTGACGAATTTTTTGAACTGATTTAAAAATTTGAAAACGATAATTTTTCCAGATCTCTTTCCTCCCTGCAACTGGACCATCGACAGCTGACCGTTCTGTCCGCCTTGTTCCTCTTCAATAGTGATCACTTGAGTGATGAGAAGGTGCTTAGTGATGCATTCATTGAGCGATTGAAAAAAAGTCTTTCAGCAAATCGCCAGCGTCGAAAAAGTTCAAACTGAGCTGTGGGAGATGCTCCGGCTCCTTAACGAGGAATCTTCTGATGATTTGCAGAGGTGGGCATTTTTTGGACTTGAAACTAGGGAAGAAAAGTTTCTGGAAATTTTCGGGAAAAATTCGGGAAAATTCCAGAGTCATCTGCCACTCCCCCTCGTCCGAACAAGCCTCCCCCTTCCCCCGGGCAAATTTCGACTGGTGGGGGGCTGAATCAAACGTGGGGAGCTATACCTTATTTTAAAATTGCGTCCCCCAGTCCTAATGGGCTGCGGGGGGCTATTTCTACACCAGTAGGGGGGGCCGTTCTGGAATAATCCCCAAAGTTCAAAATTTAATCAATTTTCCAACAAAAAATTCAAAAATTATAAATCAAAACATGTGGAATTCCAGGTACCCGCGGCTGATCGCCAAAATTGCCCATTTCAAGATTTTCTGCGCCAAATTGCGGGAGCATTTCCGGAACGCCAACAATGTTGAGCTCTTCACGGCGATGCTGGCTGTTTGAAACAGATTTGAAGTATTTTTCGGGTTAAAGGGCCCTAGAAGGGAAGAAGAAAAGTTCGAAAATGTAGGAAAAATCATGTAAAAATGACACTAAGAAGTTAGAAACCCAAAATAGTGGTGTAAGTTTAGATTGGGAGAGTTTTTTGGAAGGCTCCAAATAAGGAAAATAGATAGTTTTAATGGTTTTTGAAGCTTTCTGAGGTTCATTTGAGCTCAACGTATTTTCTAAGAAAAAAAGTTAGAGGTTAGGATTCTACTGATCAAATGGAAGGTTCAGAAAACATGATTATGAATAAAGAAAAATTTTTTTCGACGTTAGTACTAATTTAAAAAAAGATTTTAACGATTTCTATAGTTTTTTTCGCTTTTTTTCCCGGCTAAAATTACTCCCAAAACAAGTCAGAGTTTAAAAAAATGCCTGAAAAAAAGGTTAGGATATTAAAATATATGTAAGTTCCTATTTCAAACCTTTCAGGCTTTTAAAAGACAATAAAAAAATTCTCAACAATCATTTCAGGTATCAACGAGTTACGAGGTAAGTTTAAAAATTCCAGGAAATGTTTCAATTTTCAGGATAATATAACTTCACAGGCGACTACAGCACTTCACGGTAGAAAAAAACCAAACTTTTAATGAATATATTACTTTTTGGAAGTTTTTTTTGATGAATTTATTATTTTTTTGGAAAGATTTTCGATGAAAAATATAAAAATTTTTTTGGGTCTTTTTGGACTTCATTTTGGATCAATTTTTTTATAAAAAATTTTTTTCAACTTTTTCAGATTTTGGCAAATAAATTTTTTTCTTTTTTTCATTTTTTTGAATAACCATTTTTTTGAATTATTTTGAGTTTACAAGAAAAATATTTTTTTGAATAAAGTTTTTTTATTTTCTTTGACAAGGTTACATTGAAATTTACATGAAGAGGTTAATCTTGTGGTATTTCGAAGCAAGAAATCTTTTTGAAAACTTAAAAAATAAGCCCAAGGAAGGTAATGAAATTGTGACATGCTTTGGAATGCTTTCATTTCATCAACTGTCATGTTGAAAGTTTTTAAAGCCCATTTTTGAAGGTTTTTCTGAATATTGAAGATTTCAGGTAGAAATTCCTCGATTCCTCTATACGGAAATCGTTTTCCGAAATTTCTGTATTCATATTCATATCAGTAAACATAAATCACCGTTTTCCCTATTTTTACAATAAAATACTCGTTTTGAAACCCCCCATCCCCCGCCAAAACGCTATTGGAGCGCTCTTTCCAAAAACCAAGCCGTTGTCATTTCACAATTTTTCTCAATTTGCTCTTTTATGTTTTTTCTTGTCTCTTATCAGTTTCAAACCTTTGATATGATTTTTGATAGGTTATTACTCTGTCTGAACGTGCTTTCAATGAAGATGAACGATAAATAACTTTTTTTCTTCCGTGTTTTTTTTCACCAAACGTCGATTTCTGCTTGTTTCAAGTTATATTTCTTGTTTTTAAAAGTTTATTGATAACCAGATAAAGAAATGTCACGGCATCGAAACATAAGGAACATCAATTACGATGATGGTAGGGTTTTTTCATGTTATGCGGATTTTTCTTTTGATTTTTAAAGAACGGGACGATGACTACGACGACGATTATTATGGGAGATCTTATGAAGATGACGTTCCTATGTCGCCGAGTGCAGGTGAAGGCGAAATTATTCAAAATGCATCATTTAAAGTTTAGAACAGTACATTTATACCCGACCACGGTTGACATCGAATAATTATTCGGGTTATGCGACGAATTTGAGTGAATTCATCCCAGAAGAACCTTGTCCCAAGGTAGAAGGGTCGAATTTGCCTGATCATGGCGAGATGTTCGAAATGGACGATGGTTTTTTGAAAGGAAATTAATTGAACGATGAAAAATGAATATATTTTCAGTCACCGAAGAAAAACCCGTTGAAAATAAGCCGAAAGAGCGAGTTTTTCAACAAAGACACGTTGTCCTATCACTACCAATCAGTCAGCCGACGAGTTCTACGGCTTCTGAAAATTTAAAGGACAAGGTTTTGGAAAAATCTCTTTTTTTTCGAAAAAAATAATAATAATAATTCAGCCGGTTCTACCCAATATCACATCGTTACGCATTGGAGAAAATCCCAGAAGCGCTTCGAAATCTCCGTCAAGGAAAAATAAGGTTTGGAAAGGTGAAAAAAAAATAATGAAAGCCGTTTCAAGTCGGGACAAACGCCAGTCGTTAAAGAAGCCACTCCTTCCACAGTTTTGACGGCCAATTCGAGCACCCACAGGTAAAATAAAGATTTTTTTAGAAGAAGTTAGAGAAAAATAATTTTTTTGAAAGCTTGGAGAGTTGAGAAAAATTGTTATTTTTTTATCAAATTTGAAGTTAAAAAAATGATTCAAAAAAATTTTTTTAAGAGTGGAAAAATTTGCTTAAACTATATTTCATAAGTTGAGATTTTTAGAGAATCGGTAAGTTAAAAAAATGAAAAATAGCTTTAAAAAAAGTTTGGGGGGTTTTTTTAAAATTGTCAGGAAACTAGATTTTTTTAAAGTTATATTTCAAATGAATCTTGAAAAAAATTTGAAAAACTTCATCATTTATAAGGTTCGGTTTCAAAAATTGACAGGAATCGCTTTTTTTTAAACCAATTTCAAAATTCATTAAGAAAAATTGAAAAAGCTCATCAAAATTTCCTTCAAAACTTTGTTTTTGCTCTTTTTGGAACTCCAGAGTGGTCCCTATAGGTGTCCTTGAAGGGTCTTTTCTAGGGAACACTTTACCAACCCCTATAGGGGCCACTAGAGCTTGCAAAAGTGGTTCCTCTAGGGAAAATCCTAACTGTAATTTTTATGAACTCTAAGCGAAGAAGCATTTCCGTGCGAAAAACTGAAAAAAAAACCTTTTTTGAAATAAATTGAAAGACCCCTATAGGGACCACTTGAGCTTTAGGGGCTGAGGGGTCAGATAGGGAACACCTTGATTTTATCCCTATAGGAACTGTTTACCCCCTAACCTCTATAGGTACCACTCTAAAATTCCTAAGTCGAATTACCCGTTCAATTTTTAACATTTGCTCATTACTCTGACAGCTTATCAGTTAATTTTAAGATTAAATCAACTGGTATCGATCGCCACGGCTCCAGCCACCCCAAGAAGGTCACGAAAACGGGAAGAAACGAAGCAATTGATCAATTTGGTCGTCGTCGGACACGTCGACGCCGGCAAAAGCACCATGATGGGCCATATTTTGGTCAAGGTGACTTGAAATATTGCTTCAAAATGTGTATTTTTAATTCAAGATGGGTTACGTTGACGACCGGACCATGCACAAGTACAAGCAAGAATCGGCGAGGACTGGAAAATCTTCTTTCGCCTTTGCCTGGGTTCTTGATGAAACGGAGGAAGAGAGGTTGGTTTGGACTGAAAAAAATATATAATATATGTAAAATTGAATTTTTTTTGACATGAAAAATGAAACTGTATCGGGATAAGATGGAATGGTGGGTAATTCAGGAATCCCAGAGTAGTCCCTATAGGGGCCGAAAAAGTGGTCCCTACAGGGGTAAAATTAAGGTGGTCCTCATAGGGGTTTAGGGTCTGACTTCTTAGCCCCAAAGCTGAAGTGGTCCCTATAGGGGTCGTTAAATTTCATTCTAAAACGCTTATTTATTCAGTTTTTCCCATGAAAATGCTTCTTCGCAGAAAGTTCATGAAAGTTATCGACCAGCATGTCCCCTATAGGGACCACTTTTGCAAGCCTTAGTGGTCCCTATAGGGGTTTAGGTTCTGAGTCAGAACTTCTGATCCTTCAGCCTCTAAAGCTTAAGTGGTCACTGTAGGGGTTAGAGGGAAAGAACCTCTAAGAGAGCCCGTAAAAGTGGTCACTATAGGGGTAAAATTAAGGTGGTTCCTATAGGGATTTAGAGTCTGACCGCTCAGCCCCTGAAGCTCTAGTGGACCCTATAGGGGTCTTTCAATTTTATTCAGAAAGGCTTATTTATGCAGTTTTTTTCATGGAAGACTTACAGTTCATAACAATTATCGATTACCATGTCCTCTTTAGGGAACACTTTTGCAAGCTTTAGTGGCCCCTTAAGGAGACCCTCCATGAGCCCCTTAGGTTGCCCCTATAGGGACAATTCTAGAGTTTCGAATGGCCGCTAAAAGGGAGAGGTTCATAAAAAGGCCGCAGAAAGGCAGCAAAAAGGGTCCCTTTATCGAGCCTCTCATTCTTTCTGGTATTTTAAAGGCTAAAGAAATGGTAGTAAATGGAAGAGGCAGCAAAAATGGTGCATAAAAGCCGAAAAAATGGCGCAAAAAGGCAGCAAAGAGGGACCTTTTTCACCCAAAAAAAACATTTATGGAGCCTTTTTTGACCATTTCTGACTTTACCTATGAAGTAAGCTCTAAGCCATTCCAACTGCGGCCATGATATTTTATTCAAAAAAAGATAGATGTAGAAAAATAAGGTGATACCTTTTCCGAAAGACAATAATAATTGATTTTTTTGTGAAATTTTACTTTTTCACTGCGAATTTTTTTGAGTTTTAACTGTTTTTTTCAATCTATTTATGTTCAAAAGCCTTTAGATTGTCGAGAAAAAAATTGTCAAAAATGAATCTATAAACTAAAAAAATATTTATTGAAGAGCCCGTGGAGTGACGATGGACATTGGCCGGACGAGTTTCGAGACCGACACCAAAAGGATCGTTCTTTTGGATGCGCCCGGACACAAGGATTTCATCCCCAACATGATCACTGGTCATTTTTACAGAGTATTTTCGAAGATTTTTAAAAAAATTTTGATCGGAATTCTGGTGGAAATGGTATTTTTTTTCCGTGTGAAATAGCAGATTTTTTTAGCGAATTTTCAAGAAAAAGAAAAAGAAACTAATATCAAAAATGAACGGCTAGTATTGAAGTTGGCAAACTTTCTATCAGGTTTTTTTTTCCACAGTTGGATTGTCATTTTTTCGTTTTACCTAAAATCGTAAATTTTAATGAAAAGCGGCTAAAAATATTTAATAGCAAATTTTTTTTTTCATTTTGTTATCCGTATATTAACATTTAATAATCATCTTGAAGTTGCAAATTCTGAGTTTGAAAAAAAAAATTGGAGTATGCGATAGTGCGTCTCGGTGTGTTTACACCCTAAGCATCATAATTTACGAGACTTTTTGATTTACGTTCTAAAAAAAATTAAAAAAAAGGTTTTATTGGTTAAGAAGAAAAGTAAGAAGTGATTAGTGATTTTTTTTCTAGGATTTCAGGGTTAAAATAAATTTACGTTTACGTTTTAACCATCAAATTTGTTTTCAGCGTCTAAATTTTGATGAAGAATCATTTTTTTATTCCTTTTTCCCATTGTAGAAAGGTATAATTGGTCATTTTTCATAGGCAAAATCGGAAAGAGCCGAAAAAAGCTTCTTAAATTTTCCTTATAGAGTAAAGGCTCCTTTTTGTTGCCTTTTGCGCCATTTTATCGGCTCTTTTGCATCATTTTTGCAGCCTCTTCCTTTTTCCACCATTTCTTGAGCCTTGAAATTCTAGAAAAAATGGAAGGCTCGAAAAAGGGACTCTTTTTTCTGCCTTTTTCAAGCCTTTTAGTTGCTTTTTGCTGCCTTTTTGCGGCCTTTTTTGAGCCGTTTTGCTGCCTTTTTTGAACCTTTTAGTGGCCATTATATACTATTCCGACTTTATCCGACACAGTTTAAGAAAATTTTGAATTTTTTTTGCATCACTTTTGTCGAATTTTGATCCAATTCCGTTATTTTCCAGGAGCAGCCCAAGCGGACGCCGCCATTTTGGTGGTGAATTCGACGAGAGGCGAATTCGAGACCGGCTTCGAAAATGGAGGCCAGACCAGAGAGCACGCGATGCTTTTGCGCTCTTTAGGTTCCTTTTTCCTGAAGAAATCCCTAATTTCTATATTTTATTTTGAAGGAGTCAGCCAAATAATCGTCGCCGTCAACAAGCTGGACACTGTCGATTGGGCTAAAAATCGTTTCGAGGAGGTCAAAGCGATTTTGACGACTTTCCTCACGAAACAGGTGATTTTGGGGGCTTGAAAAAGTGGATTTTTTTAAGAAAAATCATAGTAGAATATTCGAATTTTTAGGCTTTTTACGTACATTTCTTTCCAAAAAAATGAGATATTAGTAATGAAATAATAAATTTTTTAGTCATTTTTACAAGGGATTTTCCGAATTTTAAGAGATTTTCCAGGGCTTTTTAGATTAATTTCAAGAAAAGTTAGCTATTTTCGTTTCAAAAAAGATTTTAGTGTGCTGATGATTCCCGATTTTATTACTATAGCACATTTTGGTTCATGCGCAGTCACTGGTAAAGATTTTTCTCAATTTGAAAATTTATGTGTTTCTCAAAAGGGTCCAAAAAGGGTCCAAAAAGGGTCCAAAAAGGGTCCAAAAAAGGTCCGAAAAGGGTCCAAAAAGGGTTCAAAAAAGGGTCCAAAAATGGTCCAAAAAGGGTCCAAAAAAGTCCGAAAAAGGTCCAAGAAGGGTAAAAAAAAGAGTCTAAAAAAGGTCCAAAAAGGGTCCAAAAAGGGACCAAAAAGGGTCCAAAAAAGGTTCAAAAAGGGTCCTAAAAAGGAAATTAATGGAAACTTTTTGATCCAACTGACGCTCAAAGGGCCCCTAAAGGGTCCTTCCGACTTTTTCTACGAATAATTATTTTGCAGGCCGGTTTCTCGAAACTCCGATTCGTTCCGGTTTCCGGATTGGCCGGGGAAAATCTCGTTACTCGAGTACCCGGTAATCATCCATTGGCGAGTTGGTACGATGGCCCTTGCCTTTTAGAGATGATTGGTGGGTTTTTTGAGGGATTCGGACGGTTTTAAAGTGCGGACGGTGGAAAATTCGTGGAAAAAAAAGTTTCAAGCCAATCCAAACTTAAAGATCAATAGAAAAAATGGACAGGATCCTTGAAATGTTTCCCCATTTCCAGAATCTTTCAATCCTTCGCCCCGAGCGTCGGATGGACCATTGCGAATCGTGATCAATGATGTTTTCAAGGTTTTTTCTTTTTTTTTCCGAAATTATAAGTTTTCATCCCAAGGCCACCACTGCTCAGCTGAATGTCAACGGGAAAATCGAATCCGGCGAAATCGAGGCCGGCGATAAGGTCTTCATCATGCCCAATGCTGATCCCGCCTTGATTAAAGGTTAGTTTTTGGGTTTTTTGATTGAAAATGCGAGGAAAGGTTTCTGAAACGGTTTTTTGTTAATTTTTGAGCATTTTCTTTTGGATTCCTTGAGATTTTCTCGAGTTATCATCGATTTTCTTCGTTGTAAACTTGGAAAATGTTCTAGAATGTCATATTTTGGTCATTTTTAAGCGTATTCTTGTTGATTATTTGCGATTTTTTGCTACCGATTATCATTTTCTTCATTTTAAGCTTCGAAAATATTTTTTAAACATAAGAAAAAGTCGTATTTTGATCATTTTTAAGCATTTTATTTCGAATTCCTTCCGGTTTTCTCAACCTATTATCATTTTTATTTATTTTAAGCTTGGAAAACGTTTTTTAAACATAAGAAAAGTCATATTTTGTTCATTTTTGAGCGTATTCTTGTTGATTTTTTGCGCTTTTTTGGTTTTCTCAACCTGATTATCATTTTTATTCATTGTAAACTTAGAAAATGCTCCTGAAAAGTAAGGAAAAGACATATTTTTTTTGATTTTTTGCCGTTTTTTCCGTTCTGATCATAAATTTGCTTCTCCGTGACTTAAAAAAAAACATTTTCTTCAATTTTTGAGCCTTTCCCGCTGAATTTCCTTAATATTTATGCATTAGACTCCTTGAATTTCTGATAATTTGCTTCATTTTTCCTCTTTTTTAGTCTTATTTTTCCGATTTTTAGCTATCTTTCTTCATTCCCTGGACCAATTTTATCAGTTTTTTCGAATATTTTATCCATTTTTTTTCTATTATCCTCTATATTTTCAAGTCATAAGGTCTCAAAGGCTCTTTTAGTTCTTCGAAAAAAATATTTTTTTCTCTAAAAACTAATTTTTCAATATTTTAGCGTGTTCCAACGATTCCGGAGGCGAACCGGATCAATGTTTTGCCGGTGATCAGGTCTTGATAACCTTGAATGGGACTTTTGAGCCGGATACCATCCATGCCGGAAATGTTATCGTTAGGGGAGGACCGGTAAAAAATTCCTGACCCTTTAAAATTGGAAAATAACCATTTTCCAGGATTCCCTGATCCCTGGACGACGGTTTCTAGTGAGAATCGTGGTTTTCGACATTGTCGTCCCGATTATGAAGGTTTTTTGATTTTTTGAAAGGAAAATTATGGAAATATTGGGTTTTCAGGGTACCAAGGCGGAATTATACGCCCATTCTTTGTGTGAACCTTGTACGGTTATCCGATTGGTCACTTCGATCAATAAAACCAATGGAGAGGTCCTGAAGAGTCGGCCACGGTGAGTTTGGGGAAGAAAAATCGATAAAATTGAAGAAAAAGTAGAAATTTTGTAGCTTTTCTATAGGTTTGCAAATCTAGAATTTGTCAAATTTTAAAATTCCGGTATTTTCCAAGGCGTTGCTTTGGGGATAAGTCGGAACATTGGAGAATAATGATCACTTTAGGGACCTCTTCAAAACTCATTGGATCTAAATTAGAGCAAGAACTTCCACTATAATGACCGCGTTATTGAAAACTGAACTTTCCGCTATTTTCCAAGGGGTCGCTCTAGTGATTTTCCGCCTTATGGGAGAAGAAATACCACTTTAGGGAACTCTTCAAATCTCATTTGATCCGAAATAGAGCAAGAAATTTCGTTATAATGACCACTTGAGTGGGCTTGAAGTTTCGGAAGCTTTACCTTTGTTTAAAATGTTTTAAGAAGCCCCTCAAGGGTTTTTTCACTAAAAAAAAAAAAATAAAAAGTCACGCGAAAAATCATTTTAAATGTTGAAAGTTTGAGGAAATGATGTATTTTATTTTTGAACTCTCTTAAGGGGTTTCTATATTAATTTTTTTCTATTTTATTCAAGCGTCTTCGAAATTTTTCAAAACAAATGGGATCACTTGAGTGAATTTAAAGGTTCGGAAGCTTTAACTCGTTTCAAAAAATTCTCAAGAAGTCACTGAAGGGTTTCCTCACTTAAAAGGAAGAAAATCACTGTAAGAACCCTTTTGAGATACTGAAAGTTCCAGGAAATGAAATTTAGTCTCTTCAAGTAGTCACTTCAGTGATTTGTCTCCTTTTTGAACGTTTTTCTTTGAGGTTATTAAAGCCTTTGAAACCCAATAAAGCTTCTTGAAAGCTATTTTCTGTTCAAGTGGTCTCTTAAGTTTTTTTCGATCTATGATTTAATAGAGAATTTTCTCTGAAGACTGAATACATGTAGAAATGTACCTTTTTCGTAACTATATGCCATTCCGTTAAAATTCATGTTTGAGATGCCTGTCGCGTGGGATGTCCGGCGTCGTCGAAATCGAGACAGAGCACGACGTCGCGATCGAACCGTTCACCGTCTGCCGAGCACTCGGAAGAGTCACTTTCCGCTGTTCTGGACAAACGATCGCGGCGGGAATCGTCGAGGAAAAATTGGCCAATCTTTGAAAATTCCTTTAATGTAAAAATAGCTTCCTTTTTTGAGATATTTATTGTCAAATTTGCTCCATTGAGAACGTTTACGGTCTTGGACGGAGATAACGCAAAATGGACGCGCTTAGGAACTCTAGAGTGGTCCCTATAGGGCACCTTAGGGACCAGTTCACCGCCCCTATAGGGACCACTTAAGAGGCTGGTGGGTCAGACACTAAACCCCTATAGGGGCCACTTGAGCTTTAGAGGCAAAAGGGTCAGACACTAAACTCCTATGGGGACCACTTTAGCTCCTCCTATACGGGCTGTTATACCCCTAACCCCTATAAGGACCACTTTAAACCTCCTAAGCGCTATGAACGTTTCAAGTGATCACTTGAGAGTTCTGAAGTCACTGAAGGAACCACTTTTGCGTTACCGATTCACGGTAGATCCTTTTTTTTTCTTGTGTTAGATGGAGTTTTTTGGTTTTTTGGGACTTTTCAAAATTTGAGAAACTGAGACATGTAGCATGGATTTTTATGTATAAATTTACTATTGGAAAGAGAAAAATCGCATTTTGTCAGTAGATTTATCATTGGAGCGCATTTCGAGAAGGAAAAATAGCTCAGTTTCTGGAATTTGTCAAAAATGCCTATATTAAGGTCTACACATCATCAAACTGTTTTTTTAATCCTCCATATTGTTCTATTCTAATAACTTTTTTTTCGACCTCCAATCCCTAAAGAAATGTGTTTACTTGCCCTTCTTTTTGTTAATTTTAGGAATTGAAGCGTGTATTTGCCTGGTCAAAGTGATAACTTCTTTCAATTCTTCTCTTTAATAGTGTTGGTTATCGAAATGGGTCACTTTTTTGCCTTTTTATAAACCTTTTCATGTTATTTTCTCCCGATTTGTTGGCAGTTGAAATTCAGTGAAGAAGGTATCAAGAAAATCGAGCTTTTCAGGATTTTAAGGGTTTGTTTGAAGTAACTGCGTTCCATTGATAATCCGTCAGGTAGGGGTTTTTGAATTTTTCAGGCCAAACCTTTTTTCGTTCTAGTCGGAGAACTTTTGGTAGCCATTAAAGAATTTTGACGTTTCAGTGGCCACTATAGAGGTCTAAGTGCTACTACTAGACCACTAAAAATTTAAGTGGCCACTTTAGGGGTCAATGAATCAACATAACTGGTCCGATATCTTTGTTCTAAAATTATCAGAGTTACTGGAAGGTATACTGGATGAAAAACTACTTAAGTGGCCATTTAATAGAGAAATTCTATAGTGGCCACTTTAGCGTCCCCTCCAAGTAGTCCTTGGCGAGCCTCTATAGTGGCCACCAAGCATTTCCTCAGTAAATATTATTTTTTTTCAAGTATCCGCCTGATGAGAAAGTGTTTCTAAATAATAAAAATAAAAATCACAAACTTTTCAGTGAATTTTTCAATAATGGTCACTTGTATGAAAAGGTTATAGCTGTACCAGCCCAGCGATAGGAGAACCTTCGACCACGCCCCCGCGTGGGCGAAGGTTCCTCAGTTGGTGGGTTGCTGGTTCCGCGTGTCCCCTCTGTCTTTCCTCGACTCCTGCCTGCCTGTATTTCCCTGTGTCAAGCAGCTGACATCCCAAACAGGAAGGTCCAATACGCCAACCTTTAGAATTGTATCTGGAGGGAGTCTCTAGACTCTAAAGGCGGACTTTTGGAATATGGAGGTCCCACTTGAGACTCGATTCTTGGGTTTTCTTTCCGAGCAGTCCAGTGCCACATAAGCAGGTGAGTCGTGGACGTGCCGTTCGGAAGTCTAGCTAAACGCTACTTCCCATCCGCTGTGGACATATTTCTTCTGTCTCTGGAGCTAAACACAGTTGGCGTCGCCATGGCGTCCTCTGGAAGAGAGGTGGATTAAATCATACAGCCCTTCGCGCCTATTTTTGTATGGAAGCCGAAAGTGCCTCTTTCTCGCCAGGATCGACTACGGTTTGTGAAGCACCCCTGATCAAGGTGCCGACCATCTCCGGACGCTTTCATTAACGAGGAGACGCATCACGTGGATCCGCGGTCGCTCAATGTCCCAGGGCCCATTCCACGTGTAGAAGTTGCGATCCTGCTCGTACCTTCTCGACGCTGTCCTTTTATGAACGGCCGCTCACCGTCCAATACGGCTCAGGATTGAAGAGGAGACGTCGCGAGCCCACCAACTCATTCCCCCCTCCGGTCAGCCCATTTTATTTTAATTATTTTACTTTTGTGTATTTTCGTGTATTTCTGTATTAGTTTGGTTCATTTTCATCGTTTTAGTTCAAACTCTCAAGGTTCTTTTCTCACAATTTTTGTTCAAATTTTCAAAAAAACCCATTCCTTGCAATTTTCGTTTTAAATTCCAAACCTTTTTTCTCATAAATTTTGTTTCAAATTCTCAAAAACTTTTTTTATTTTTCTCAATTTCAATCTTCAAACCAAACCTTTTTCCCACCATATTTCGTTTAAAGTTTATTAATTAAAAATTCCACTACACAACCAAATTTCCCATATAGTCTCACAAATTTTTTTCACTTGTTTCTTACAAAATTTTTTTCTCATCAAAAAAATATTATTTTCTGATTTTTCAAATTTTTCAACCTGTATTCTTTCAATTATTTTGTCTACGCGTATATATTTTCTTTTTGTCACTCAAATTTTCAAAGTTTCTAGCTTATTTCTCAACTTCAATTAATTTTTTTCTTCAAAATCAAATCGTTCAATTTTCACCATTTATACTGTAAAAACAACATATCTAATCTCTTTCCCAAGTACTGTATCGTAAATCGTCTGCTCATATCATTTATTAGGCGCTAAGTTTCTTTCAAGATTGTTTTTTTGGGTCACGCTACCAAGCGTCCCACGCCACATGTTCGTGTCTCATACCGTACTCAAGTATTACAATCACCCTAATCTCCTAGGTAAGGTCACCAGACGCTTGCTTGAAGCGCAAGACGCCGACTTAGGACGCCAGACCCTTAGCACTTACTTATATTTTAATTAATTCCCACACCTTTTCTGACCGGAGCTTACTGTCCCACCCCTGGTACTTTAGTCACACACTCCCAGCTCTTGTTTTCATTATTTGATGTGTTCAGTTTTTCCACTTTTTTCTATCTTTTTATATTTTTTTCTTCTTCTCACAAAGGCTCTTCAACCTCAAGTTTGACCAAAGAAATCCTGACGCGTTCTCAAAAGGCCGACCCAAGCTTCTCAGCTGGGAAAGTCCTTTCAATTTATTTACTTTCATATATCCATCAAATTTAACATCAATCAACATTTTCTTTCTCATATTAATAATCAAACTTCATTTCAAAAATTTTCTTTTTCTCAAATCCATCTTTTTCAAAAACTTTAAAAATCAAAATCAATCAAATCAATTCAATCAATTTTTCAATCATTTCTTTCATTCTCCAAAAACTACCCCTAAAATTTTAAAAACAACACAATTTCCATCTCTTATTTTCTAAATTTTAACACATTAAATTTTCAAATTTTTAAAAACATTTCAAATTTCAAACAATTTCTTACCTCCCAAAAACATCTAACATTTTTTACATTCTCACATTTTCAAAACATTTTTAATATACTCTCATCTTTCTAACATCTTCTCAAATTTCAACCAACTATCCAAAAATATCCAAACTATTTCAATTTTCACAATTTTTATCAATTTTACACTTCTCAAACATTCACATCAACTTTTCTTTTTTTCTTCAAAAATAATCTTTCACTTTTCAAAAAAATCTCAAATTTTTACAAATTTCAACAAAAATCAAAAATTTTTCCATCTTTTTCCCAAACAATATCCCTCAAACTTTCCTTATAAAAAACCATTTTACTTCACTATTATATTCAACTACTATTCAAAATATTCAACCATAAACCAAAAATTTTTCAAAAATTTCAAACAATTTCTCAAATTTTTCAAAATCAACTAAATCATTTTTACCTCCTTTTCAAAAATTTCATAATCAACCTATCAATTTTCAAATTCACCATTTCTTTTTTTCTCAAAATTCATAAATTTTCAATTAAAAATATTAACTTCAAAACTTCAATTCACATCCAAAACTTTTAATTAAATACGCAAAAAGGATTTCTTTGGGCCAAAATTTAACACCATCAAACTAATCTTCTTCTTTTTATTTGCAGTTCTTTAACGCTCACAAACTCTCACAGCGCTCAAGAACAACAACAACAACACCATCGACGACAAGCAAGTGCCGCGTCAGCCGCAACTAACTGCCAAGATTCGCGGGAAGGCGAAGAAGGAACCAAAAGGCCGAGCCAATCAACCTGTCGGACCAAGGAGTGCAGTTCTCTCGGTAATACTCCGTCGACAGCCCTGCCAACAGCTCCGCCAACTGCTCCAAAAGCAGTTTTGTTCGACTCGCCGATTCTTCAGTTCTCCCCCGCAGATTCGGAAGCGACTTTGACGCCCGGTTCTTCAGACAGGAAACCCTTCTTGGAAACATCTTCTCCGTCTTCAATCTTCAAACTTCCGCCGAATAGTTGGAGAAACGAAGCGAATCTCACGTCTGAATCTCCGAACCGAAGATCCTTCGTGGAAACAGCCGCTCCGTCGCCAAGTTTCACACATACCTTCAAACTTCCGCCGAACGATCAGATACACCGGCCGAGTCCTTCTTCTTTCTTAACGCCATCCGATCCTGCTCTCGCTTTGAAACCAACGAGCTCTCCAACAGCGACTCAAACGAAAGCAGTTCAAAAAGCAAGCTTCCTCCAGGTCGTTTTCCGCTCCGAGAGGTCATTCCACAATGGCAAATCTCTCAGACATCGAGCAAGGTCTTCGTCGTCTCAAAATGGCTATGGCGCCAAACTGGCCCAAACTCGGAGTCAGCGAGAACTTCTCCTCGTACACGAGAAGACTCAACGATTTCGCGAATGCACACGCATTCGATGAAGCCGAACTGGAGAGAATTTTTCCGACCTTATTATACGATCAAGCTCGCGAAACCCTGGATAAAGTGAAGGCTACAACACCAAATTTGACCTGGCGCCAACTTCTGGATCGAATGAAGGTTGAGCTTCACACGCCTACTCGGACAACTGCCGCGAAAGCGCAGCTCTCCCTGACCATGAGCTCAGACGTGAAACTTTCGCGAGAAAAAAACAAAAGAACTCGCGGACGCAGCTTATCCTTTCGACTCGAAGACAAGTGACGCGATCGCCTTGGACCGATTCACAGCAGGACTCCCCGAAGCCATCCGTCTTGCTGTTTATCGAGGGAAGTGCTTCAACTTTTGCCGAAGCAAAGACTCTTGCTCTCAAGGAAGAAGCTTGTCTCCAGCTCGCCAGAGCCCCGGATCTTCAGTCTCAGATAAGCACGATGAGCGAACAAATCGCCGCGCTTTCCTTGCAAAAAGCCAAGACAAGAAGATCAACAACCTCCAAGACGATCTCAGAAGAATCGGAAATCGAGGAACGACGCCTACAACTCGTCTAGAAACGGAAATTTCCGTCGTCAGCCTTCGCGAGATAGGAACTCCTATCGCCAGCCGTCCCGAGACCGCGGATACCGCCAGCCATCGCGAGACCGCGAGTATCGCCGAAATTCTTCGCGAGAAAATCGTCACGTCTCGTGGAGCAATTCTACCCACGACAATCAAGGGTACCGCCGCTCAGACGACGTCCGCCAGCAGGACTACAGAGACGACTCGAGAGAACGCTACGACCGACAAGACGATGAGAATCAACCAAGGAACGGAAACGGAAACGGAAGAGGAAGAGCGGTAAATTCAGTTTTCACCGCGATGTTCGTCTTCTCCTGTTTGTTAGCGCCAGCCTTAGCTTCGACTTCGACGACAGCATTCCCAGAAACGACGACTACGACCGCTTCAGCTTCTCCTCCCGCTTCTCAGAAGCTCTCCAGGCATTACTTTTGCTTGCGAGGAGCCTCGAGGGAGGAATTTTTGGGCGCCATTCCCAAACAAGAAGCTTGTCAACAACCAGAAGCTCAAAACGTCGTGAAAACATCGGTTTGCAGCTTTCATCAGGAAATCCAAGTTCAATGAAGTCGCCGCGTTTCGTTGTTCTCTCGAAACATACATGCTCTGTGACAGAGCTGTTCTTCCTTCCAGTCTCAGAATTCGTTCAGCTCATGAACATCACTGCAGCAACAGTTGAGGAATGCCACCAAGCCCGAGATGGGAAGACTTTTCGAGGATACCCCCTTCGAGATGTGACTCCTGGAATTCAAAGATCGGAATTCGAGCCATTCCAAAGAGGATTCTTCTCATTTGGCGTCGAATGTTGGCAAAGACAAGTCATTCTTCTGGAAAAAGGAGTCGTCGGAAGCTTCCAGGAAAATAAGATCATCTCCAACCTCATCTTGAACACGGACGACTGCACGATTGAAGATGGAGTCTGCCGTAACAACGCGACTACAGTCATCTGACTCCCCAAAGAAGAACGATTGCAACTTTGCCTCTCTAGGGACATTACGAAGCTTTTGCTCTCAGACTCGACAGTTCTTATCGAAGACCGACAAGCAGCATTTGTCATCGAAAAGCCGCTCTCCGCCGCAAATCCAGAAGTGCTTCGAATCGCCTACATGGATTTCCAGTTCAGGAGCAGTCTTCTCGTTCCCTGACGCACCGGAAGCCAGTGAACTGAACGAAATCGTCGAGCTAGCTCTGAAAAGAAGAGTCCCTCGAAGAGCCATTTCAAACCTCAAATCTTCAAGTTCAGCAAGTCTTCAGGATCCAAAAAGCACAGCAGAGTTGCCCGTGGGAGTTCAGCAACTTCCAAAAGATTCGACAGGAATTCGAGGATCTTCAACCTCGGAAAAAGACGTTTCGACTCCAGACCCTCTTTTAGACTTCGATATCGGTTGGACCCCCAGCTGGTCTCCTGATTTCGTTCCAGTTCCCGAAGTTCAACTAGAAGAAGTCGCCGAGTCTGCAAAAACGGTTGTCGGATCAAAGCCTCACTTGCAGTACATGAAAACTGAGTTTGATTATCACGAAGAACGACGCAGAAACTTAACCAGCAGCGGAATCAACTCGAAACTTCAGTTTGGAAGCGAAATTATCACCGAAAACATTCGAGTGAACTTTCAAAGGACTTCGATATCGCTTTGCCAGCTGCGGAATCGTCAAAACGCCCTCTGGCAGTCCATCCTTCAGATCAACCCCACGGCTGGAGTTCGAGGAATGCTCCAACGTCAAGATGTATCAGCACGTTTCGTCGGAGAAGGGATTCTGCTGATAACTCAGTGTCCAGCAGTTCGGATAAAGCATATCCATCTCGACCATCAGATCAACGCGACCTGCTTCGTCTTCACGCCGGTCGTCACAGAGAACAACGTCACTCTTTTCGTCCAGCCCGAAGCTCTGATCTTTTGATGTCCAGTCCTGAAATCGATTGTGATAAGGTCACTCCATCAGTTTTTGCAAACAGAAGACGGTGTCTACATTTCGAGCGGTGGAGCAGTTGTCAACGTCTCCGACTTTCACTCAGAAGCCTCCTCGGAAACCATCCAGTCAATTCGATTCACTACAAAGGTGGTGATATTTTCGAGAATCAAAAAGGAAGCAGCTTCCCGACTCTACTGCCGAATCTTATGGATCAATCTTGTCAACTCTTCAAAGGCAGCCGAACCAAGTGATAAAAAGTTCTGAAAGGCAAAAATCTCTCCAAGGAACTCTTTTCGGATATAGCCAGAGCAGCTGGTTACAAGATCAACGCCATTTCTGGAAAAATAGAAGGCCTTGCTGAGAGCGCTACCAACGCGCTGATGTCTTTCCTGCCAAAAGCCGTAGGTTTGATCCTCGCCGTCATCCTTCTAGCTTTCATCATCATCACGTCCATCAAATGCTTCATTGCAAAGATGATCAGGAAGAAAGTCTCGATTTTCCATGTGCAGTCAACGGAACTAGAAGAAGTCAACGCAGTCAAAAGTCCAGAAGAACTTCAAGAAGATGTCGAGGAGCCAGAAGTTCACTACTACAGAGCCAGACGCAGTTTGCCGCCGCTTCTCACTTACGTCCCGATCGCGATCCCGCTTCTTTGTCTCATTGGTTCAGCCCAAGCCATGCTACCGCTGGAAGGAAGCGAAATCGACTCATCATTCGCGATTTTGGACGCTTTTCCACAGAGAGGAGCTCGGATTTTCACCTTAGAAAGCTGCGACGCCTCTTCGCTCCCGTTCATCCTCGTTTCCATCGCCGACAGAGGAGTCAAAGCACTTTTTGACAGCGGTGCTTCTGTTTCCTACCTTCGAGAATCTACGTTGAACTACCTTGGAATCGACGACTTCGAGAAAGAAAAATCACAGTGCCAGAACAGCCAATGGATCTTCGTTCTCTTTCACAGGAAAAAGCGGAACTTGAGATCAGAATCGCCGGCTACAGCTTCACGCACTCCTTCTTAGTCAGCCGTGACGAAGATTGTCCTGCTCCTGTCTTGATCGGATACGATTTGATGGCAAACATCACTCAACAAGGAATTCCGATTCAACTGAAGCCGCACCTGAATCTTCTTCAAATCGGACAACAGAACCTGAAGATCGTGAAAGCCGAAGACCGAGCTTTCGAACCGACGAGTAGAAGATCAATCGCCTCGACAGCCGCAGCCCTTTTTCTACCTGCAAGATCCAGAAGATCGCTAGAAGTTTCTTTCCTGCAAGAAGACCCCGAAGAGATGTTTTTGCTGAAATCGACAGATCCCGCAATCTTCTTCTGCGACACGCTGATCCACCCGTTAGGAGATTCCGCCACGATTTGGGTTGAAAACAACTCGGACGAAGATTTGACCATCGAAGAAGGAGAATTAGGAGAAGTCAGCGTTGTCTTTCCAGCAGGTCTCCATCAGTTGCCTACGATCGAAGAATACGTTCCACCAGAAGCTGAATGGGAATCTCAACTCCCAAATCCACCTAAAAAAACGAACAGGACTTCAAAAACGAACTGAACCTGCAACAATGCGAACTGACGAAGCCTGATCAGGAACGCCTCGACAGAACTCATCGAAAAACACCGCGACGCTTTTCACAACGAGGATGGCTCGATAGGATGCTTCAGAGGACCTGTTGAGCACAAAATCAAGCTCCAACCCGAAGCGACTCTTCCTCGGCCAAGGAAGATTCGAGTCCCTCTAGGAAAACTCGCCGAAATCGACCGCCAAGTTGCAGAGTTAGTCCGACAAGGTGTCATAGAGAAGTCGACCTCAATGACCCTTAGTCCCATCGTTTTGGTTAAGAAAAAGGATCACAGCTTTCGCTTCACCGTGGATTACCGTCAGTTGAACGCCATCACCGTCCGGGAAAATTATATCATCCCTCAAGTGGGCGACATCATCGACTTGGCATGTGGAAGCCGCTTCTTCACTTCGTTTGACCTGATCCAAGGATTCTTCCAGATTCCTCTGCGAAAGAAAGATCGAAGCCTCACCGCCTTCGCAACTCCGAATGGAACTTGGCAATTCCGTCGCATGCCGATGGGCCTCTGCGGCGCGCCTCACACCTTCCAGACCGCAGTTCAACTCCTTCAGGAAAAAGTCACATGCCGGTTGTTTGTCTACTTGGACGACTTGCTTCTCACGTCACCGACAGCCGAACAGCATCTTCGCGACCTCGAAGAGGTTCTTATCGCCATCAAGGACTTCGGCCTGAAGATTCGTCTGAAAAAGTGTAAATTTGCCTGTTCCTCAGTGGAATTTCTTGGTCTTGTCGTCGGCAGAGATGGAGTGAAGCCGAATCCCAAGAAAGTGGAAAGCATTGTTGATTTCCCAACACCGACAACGGTCACCGCCGTCAGAGGATTTTTGGGGATGGCAAATTATTTTCGACGTTTCATCAGAGGATTTGCCGCCATCGCCGCCCCTCTAACCGAACTTACGAAGAAGGACGTCCCTTTCGAATGGACCTCGACGACTGAAGAAGCTTTTGAGACTTTGAAGCAGAAACTCGTCACTTGTCCCGTTCTTCAAGGTCCTGCCATTGACCAGCCGTTCATCCTAGAGTCTGACGCCAGCGGAATCGCCGTAGGAGCCGTTCTTCTCCAACGAAAATCGCCAGAAGAACCGCCACATGTCATCGCTTATGCAAGCCGGAAACTCAACAAAGCTGAAAGGAACTACCCGCCAATCGAAAGCGAAGCTCTTGCTCTTGTCTTCGCCGTCACTCAGTTCAGAACTTACATTCTCGGTCTCAAAACGACCGCGATTGTCGATCACAAGCCGCTAACGACACTCCTGAGAAGACGTGACCTCATCGGAAGACTCGCCAAATATCAACTAGTTCTGAGCGAGTACAACTTGGAAATCGTCTACCGTCCAGGACCTGAAAACTTCGTTGGAGATGCTTTGTCTAGGTATTTCCCAGACGAAACGAAGGAACCGAAGCCGTTGCCAATGAAGCCGAAGCCGAAGCCGAAACCAGCAAAAGAGACTTCAGTTGCTGCTGTGGAAGTCGAAAATCTTGCGCCTCAAGTCGAAATCGATCTCGACGAAATCAGAGTCGCCCAAGAACGCTCCGAATATTGCCGAGAAGCCGTGAAAATTCTTCAAAAGAACGCCGAAGACGACGACAAGAAAGCCAGAAACATCCGGAAGCGCTACAACCTCGAGAATGGTCTTCTCTACGAGCGACAACGTTCAGGAATTTCTGCGGCAGTTCTCCATGTTCCGATAAAAACTGCGGATCCCGAAACCATTGCAAAGATCCTGAAAAGGTTTCACCAGGACGCCTCAACAAGCGCCCATGCCGGAATCGAGAGAACTGCTTCTGCCATACGTCGTCGTTTCAACTGGACGAATCTCCAAAAAGACGTCGAGGATTTTGTGAATAAATGTTTTCTCTGCCAAAGAAGAAAAACAAACCCTCACGAGACGACAGTCGAGCCCGCAGAGAAACTTCCAGTCACTTCTTCGCCATTTGAAAGATGTCATATTGACGTTCTTGGTCCGCTTCCAATCACGATCAACGAGAATCGCTACGTCTTGACCATCGTCGACGCTTTCTCGAAATGGACCATCGCCGTGCCCCTTCCGAAACAAGATTCTGCCGCCATCAACCGCGCCTTCACAGAAAATCTTGTCCTGAAGCACGGGCCGCCTTCGATGATCATCTCCGACAATGGAACGCAGTTTGTGTCGAATTCCTTCAAAAATCTTCTGAAAAAGTGGAAGATCCAACACCAGACGACAGCTCCATACCACAAAACTTCCAACGGACAAGTGGAACGAGTTCATCGTACCCTCGAGGAAGCTTTTAGCTTCTTTTTGTGAACAATTTCCAATCAGATTGGGATAGCTACCTGCAAGCAGTTGTCTTTGCTTTGAACACCCTACCAGGAGCTTCCACAAAACTTGCGCCGTTCCACGTCCTTTTTTGGTCGTGAGCCTCGTCTGCCAGAAGACTCAACTTGGAACACGAACGTTGGACTTTCTTTCATCGACAAAGAAGACTGAAGGAAGCCTGGAGTTTCGTCAAGGAAAAACTCCAAGAAACAGCGGAGAAACACGCCAAGAGGTTCGACAACGCAAACAGAACAGCGCCAAGGAAGATCGTCGCCGGCTCAACAATTCTCGTCAAGAGAGCTTTACCGAAAAACAAGCTTTCTCCATTTTTGTTTGGCCCTTTCACCGTTGTAAAAGTCAATGGTTCGAATGTAGAGTACCTGGACCATGGGAAAAACATTCGTGGCTCACAAAAATGACGTCCGCCAGCTGAAATCGAAGCCGCCTACGCCAGAAGAAATCATCGACGAGGACGTCGAAGAAGAAGAAGAAGAAGAAGAAGAACCTGAAAAAGAAAAATATATTAGAAGAAGCCGAAAACCAACCGAACACAGCTTCACCGTTGTCGTTGCCGCAGTCTTCAACCACGAATCCAGCCGCCAAAAAGCCGCCGATTCGGAAGACTCGCAGCTCGACGGCCAAGCGACAGTCGCCGAATTTTTCCGCTTCTCCCTCGCCGCCGTCGCCCGTATCTACAAAGGACCGCACCGCCAGTTCGACACTCCAGTCGACTAGCAGTCCGGCCAGCAGTCGCCAATCGTCGCCAGCCAGCCGCCCTCCAGCCCGTTCGACTACACGCCGAGCAGCAGCTCAGCCATCAACTACAAAGCCGAGAACCCGCCGAGGAGCAGCCACGCCGACGCCGCAGAGGTCGACTACTCGTGATGCCGGACGTCATCGTGGGCAAGACACTGAGAAGAGTGCGAATCCAGCCGCCATCGATGAAGACCGCCTTCGAAGAGCCACCCCGGAGGATGAAGATCCTTGCAGCTCGAAGTGGAGCCGTTTTCGTCCATCGCGATTTGGACGACTATAGTCTCTAAGACAGTAACCTATAAGTTTGTTTATATTTGTACTTGTTGTATTTTATGTGTGTGTGCTATTATTTTCTGTATTTTTTGTTTGTTTGAGTGCCACTATTTTAGCTAAGAAATTTTTAAGCGAAAGCAATAATCTAACCTCCCTTTTCAGGAATTTTTAAATTTTTCTCGCTGTTAAGATCTCCCTTTTAGCCTTATTTTTGCTTTAACAAAATGCTTTCGCTAGTTAAGAATCATGTTTTTTTTGTCAAAAATTGTCTGTTTAATTTTTGTTTCGATAAATCACAGGAGTGATTAAAAACAGGAAAAATAGGGGGAGATGTACCAGCCCAGCGATAGGAGAACCTTCGACCACGCCCCCGCGTGGGCGAAGGTTCCTCAGTTGGTGGGTTGCTGGTTCCGCGTGTCCCCTCTGTCTTTCCTCGACTCCTGCCTGCCTGTATTTCCCTGTGTCAAGCAGCTGACATCCCAAACAGGAAGGTCCAATACGCCAACCTTTAGAATTGTATCTGGAGGGAGTCTCTAGACTCTAAAGGCGGACTTTTGGAATATAGCCCATTCCGCGCCAAATCCTCACGTTTTTCTTCCCGCCAAAAATACCGTATACCAAATTCGCTTCTTCGCTTAGAGACCTTTGTTTTTTATTTTTTGTAGAGACGAATTGCAAAAAAAGGCTTTTTTTTGGGTAGCCATTTTTTCTGCTGTTTTTTAAAAACGGGAAAATCTGGCGCGGAATGGGCTATAGAAAAATGAAAAATTAAAGCTGAGCAGTTTTTTTTTGGCTGGAAATTCCTAAAAATCAGCAAAAATGTTTCTAGAAGTTGTTCTATCCGGAGTTTGAAATTACATTTTTCAATATTTACATGATATATTGAGCATATAACTCTTTTTAAAAACTCTTCGAGAAGCTCAAAACTCTTGAAATATTGAAAAGCCGGTCCAAATTTGTGAAAAAATAGTTCTATAATGAATATTTTTTTCTTTATTTTTTTACTCTCTTCTTCAAATCAACACAATTTAATGGCCTTATTTTTGTTGTTCTCTTCTCAAATAAGTTGAAAGATCAAGAAAAGAACAGGTGGCTGATCCGGCGGGAGGTCAGCCGCCGATCAATCCATCCTTTTTCCTTCTTTTTGGCCCCTTTTCCTGATTTTTCGTCTGTTTTCACGAAGGAAACTGTTATTTAAATCAGAAGAGAAGAATATTTCAATAGTTTCCCTTTTTGATTGTAATTTTCATGCTTTTTCCTTGAAGAATTAAGGTTTTTTCAACCATTTTTGCCCATTTTTCCTTCAATAAATTTCCAGGATCCGTTGGTACATGTCAAATCGGTTCAAAAATGCAACAATCGCCTGTTTTTTATTACTTTTGCCGGTTACGGTAGCGAAAAAGGTGGATTTTGATGAGGAAAGGGCTCGGGTTGCACTGGAATTTGCAGGTTTTGCATTTTTCATGAAAAATATATTTTTAACCTGAGAATTTTCTTCATTTTATCGTTCAGTGATTCATTATTTGCACTATTTTGTTCAGAATTTTTTTTTCTGATTTTTTTCAGATTTTTTTTTCATTCGACTTCTTAATCAAAAAAGGAAGTTTCCTGTTCAATTTTGGTCTTTAATAATTCCTCAATTCAATTTTTAAAATAATTTAGACTTTTAATAGTATATTCACAATATAAATCACAAGGAAATTTTTAAAAAAATGCATGAAAAAAATTTAAAAAAATAAAAAGTTTTTTTGAACTAAAATCCAAAAAAACATTTTCCAGCCACTGCCTACGCCATTGACCCGGTGCACTGTTTGGTGAAAAATCGGGCCTTTATTTTGTACCAAATTCGACTTCCTTGCGATTATATGAAGGATGAGGTGACTTTTGGCTTATTTTCAGGATTTTAGCTCGAAAATTGAGTCATAAATCAAATTTTAAAAGTTGAAAAACTGAAATTTTTGAGCTAGAAATTGTTAAAGTAAGGTTTTTGGCTCAGGTAATCAGTTTTTACTTGATTTTTCCACTAAAAGTTGTTTCCGGTTCTTCATAAAAATGTCTTTTCAGTGCTGGGGCCTCATTGCTCTAACGAAAAAACAGATAATCGTCTCTTTTCGAGGCACAAAATCCAAGGAGCAACTGGTGACCGAACTTGTGGAAAGCATTGGGAAACCGAAGCATAGGGTTTGTTTTGGCGGGAAAATTGAGTAAAGATGGATTTTATACTACTGAAAATGGAGTTGAATGTTGAATAAATGTTAAGATTCAATGGAGAACATTTTACACTACTTGTAAGCTGAATTTAGGCATATAAATCAATAATTTTGGAGTTTTCGTAATATTCCTAATGAGTTAATGAGGAAAATTCGAAGCTTTGAGAGTTTCCGCTTGATTGAAACTGATTTTTATGAAGATTTGAGGCGGAAAAACGCTTTTTTCATTAGAAGAAAAAATATAGCTGATTCACGTCCAACTTGGGACGCTAAGGGGGCGTGTCCTGCCTGCGCTCTCCACGAGCCAGGCGCTATCTCGTGCATTATCGTGTCAGGACCCCTCTTTCCGATGGCTTCAGCCGTGAATCAACTATAGCTAGCCGTTCAACCATGAATCAGTAACTTTGTTGCTTTATTAATATGTTTTGTATAATGCGTATAATGCGACCACTTTTTGTACATTTATTTTTGTCCCGCTCTTTCGAGGGGATTCCAAAAATTGGGCAATACTCATAATGTTGCCCCTTTGCACGGAAATCTTTAGTAAAAGGCGAAAGATTTTCTCGGTCAAATGCAAAGGAACCAGAGTTGATACTGAAGGGAGAATGGGGAGAGACGCGGTGTTTGGCTGCCCCCGACTCGCAGCGGCTTACGCCGAGTGATATGGGCTAGTCTAGGATGTGGAAAAAATGATCGAAAACGGCTTTGAAGCGTTTTTCTTGGGGAAAAACTTCTAGAGGCTCCCTTTCATGATAAAAAAGTTGATGAAGCTTATGATATATGCTTTTCAAACATTTTCTTTTTTCATAAGTCAATAAAAAATAGTTTCGTACTGGAATTGTACCGATAAAAACTCATTTCAAAAGTCAACTTTTTCCAGATCCATGCTGGCGGCTCGGTTCACTATTATTTCTACTCTGCTTTAAGGGCGATTTGGCCTCAAATGAGCCATCTACTCCATTTTTGGATCAATGTTTGCTGATTTTATTATTTATCCAGTTGTAATATCAAGAAAAATATGAATTTCTGAATTTTAAAGGGAATTCAGGAACGCCAGAGTGGCCCCTATAGTGGCCACTTTAGGAGTTCTTTGAAGGCTCCCCTCTAGTGACCACTCTACCTCTCCAGTGGAGCTTGAAAAAGTGATCCCTTTAGGGGTTGCTAGGCCCAAACCCCTATAGAGATCACTCTAGCGTTCATAAGGAAAATTTGATAAAAATAAAGGATAAATAATCATTTTTATTGGTTTTGCGCTGAAAAAAAAAGCAAAAATATGAGGTTTTCAATTTTTATTCAAAATTTTGGTCTATTCCACTTTTTTCCCCGATATTACTAACAAAGTTTCGATAAGAGAGTATTATTATGCATTAGAAACGTATTTCACTCGAATTTTTAATCTCTAAAAAAAATGGCAAAAATTTCGCTTCCTGAAGAGGAATTGAAACCGCATCGCTTACTTGAAAGACATTTATGCTAACCACTTCACCACACAATAATAAAAATGGAGAATTTGTGCCGCTTTCTCCCCCTCATGTGATAAGCAAGCATAGGCGCTGATAACTCCGAATCTGGCGCCAGGAACCGCATCAGCGTTCGTGGTGTAATGGTCAGCATGGATGCCTTCCAAGCATTCGACGGGGGTTCGATTCCCCCCGAACGCAGAATTTTTTTTGCCATTTTTCTAGCCATCTAAAATGATGATTTATGATAATTTTCCTAACTATTTTAGTTTATAATAAGTGAAAAAATTATTTAAAAGTGTGTAAAGGTAATTTTCAGATGCTACCACATAAGGAAATTATTTTCACTGGCCATTCGTTGGGCGGCGCTTTGGCGAGCTTGGCGTCGACCATTTTTGTTCACAAGTTTCCGGAAATTTCTAACAGGTTGGAGAATAAATTTAACTCTAGTTATTTATTCAGAACTCATTTGATCACCTTTGGTCAGCCAAGAGTTGGGAATTTCGAATACGCCCAAACTCACGATCGATTGATCCCGAGCAGTTGGAGATTGGTCCATGGCGCTGATATTGTGAGTTAGAGAAAGTTGAAAGCCTCTGGTCGCACTTGGAATGGCTCACGACGCGCCATACCCAAAACGGCCTGCGCCTGGGACATTTGAAAAAGTTGAAAGTTAAAATGGCTCCGATCCATTCCAAATGCGTCCAGGGTGATCTTATAAGGTCGTGAATATAGTTGGGAAAGTCCTGGGTTAAAATGACTTGAAATTCTTTGGATCAGCTTTTTCGACCTGGGTAAGTGCGCTCCAGCGAACTAATGGCTCTTATTTACTGGAAATGCCTTTTTCTTGGCTCTTAGATCGATTTAGGGGAAAAAAAAACCTTTTTTTTTGAAGTTGGTTATTTGAAGATCAGCAAATGCGCTCCAATCATCTAGGGTTTTGATTGGCCGGTCCCGCCCACTTTTTCCGATTTTTTAAACACGTTTATTGGCCGACTTGTCAATAGCTGGCTTTTTTATACTTAACATGTGCGCTCCAGCGAAATATCGCTGCAAAATACCAACCGTGACCCTTTGAGGCATTCCAAATGCGACCAAAGTGTTGCTTGAAAGGACCCGCCTCTTTTTTTGAAATGAACTTGTAAGTGGCCTGGATTTCCAGGTCCCACACGTACCAATGTGCGTGGAGAGCGTCAAAAGGCCCATTTCTTGCATTCCGTTCTACAACCACGGCTCCTATCATCACGGAACCGAGATTTGGTTCCCGAATGAGATGTCCGACACGGACGAGTACAGGATATGCACCGGAGATCCGGTTAATGAAGACAATTCTTGCAGGTAATATTGAGAAAAATGAGAAAAAACGATTAGTTTGGTAAAGGCAGGCTTGAGCCGCTGGAAAGCGGGTCTTGACACGATCTGAAAAAAATAGTGTTTTCTTGGTGGAGAGCCCAGACAGGCCACGCCCCTTTTGCGTCCTTAGGTAGCCGTGAATCGACTATAAATTCATTAAGATTCTTTTTTTATTATTTAATAAAAAAATTCAAGCTTCCTTTTATAATATAGCTGTTGAAAAATCGCAAAAAACAGACGTTTTTTTCGGAATTTTTTTGATATGAATTTGCAGATAAAGTTTCAATTTTTTTCTTTATTTCGATAGATTTACCTTTTTTTCAAGGTTGATTAGCATTTCAATCAATTAATAAACAGTCCAGTTAAGTTTTCAACTCGAAAAAGTCGATTAAAAACTGAAAATTTTCACAGGAAACCTCATGTTTTTCGGAAAATCACCCATATGAAACTTTATCGAAATTATCATTTTAGTCATGAAATGCGGCCCCAACAATTTTTTTGAGCCAAAAAAATTCTTCAAAAACACCTTTTTAAACATCTTTTCAACTGTATATGATGTGTCATGCCACTCGGCGTAAGCCGCCCCGAGTCGGGAGCACCCAAACACGGGGTCTCCACTTATTGAGCACTCGATATCAACTCTGGTTCCTTTGCATTTGACCGAGAAAATCTTTCGCCTTTTACTAAAGATTTCCGTGCAAAGGGGCAACTTTATGAGTATTGCCCAATTTTTGGAATCCCCTCGAGAGAGCGGGACAAAGTTGATTTTTCGAATAAAGAAACATTGAAATTTGAAAGAAACGACGAAAAAAGGGAAAATCCGGAAGATGGCGAAGCCTGTTGTCCATAGAGCAACTTTACTGCAAAACCCCCTTTTTGGCGGGAACTCAAACCTTCGTCTCTTCCTCTTTAAATGATTTTTTTTCTTTAAAAAAATTTCTTTTTCTTTAAATTTTTTTTCTTTTAAAGGAACTTCTGTCCGTTTCCAAGTTCACCGTCTCGATTCGCAATGAAAAAGCTTTACAAAGTACTCCTTTTGAACTGAAAGGTTATTAAAAATAAAGCAGAATTCCGAAATTAACTGCATTTCTGAATTGAGAAAGGCTTGAAAAATTGATCAGGATGATTTCGAAATTGAAAAATGTGACTTTTTTCAACAAATAACATTTTTAGCCGTCTATTAGGAAAATAACGAACAGAAAAAGCTTCTAAATCGACTAAAAAGTGGAATTTTCATGAAAAATGACTTTTCTTCATCTTGAATTTGTTTTTCGAATTCAAATCAGCCGTGAATCATCCAGGAAATTCTACGTTTCGCAAACTTCATTTATGACAATTCATTAAACGTTTTCTGATTTTGAAAAAAACATCATGAAGATAAAAAAATCCTTAAATTTCTGGAGTTATGAAAATGTTTTCTTACAAGAAAGTGTTCGCATTTTGATAGAGTCGTTATAAATTTTATTAAAAAAATGGAAATATAGAAAATTGGGACTCCTAGTAGAAGATACTTGAGATGCTGGGATTCCAGAACTGTTCGTTCTTTAAAGACTTCGTTTCCAGCAACTCCCACCGGGCTTTCGACATCTTCGACCATCTTTTCTACTTCGGACACCACGTCAGCGATTACGGTAACAATGGCTGCATCGAGCCGGAATCCCCCCGAAACTATACGAGAAAACGAACCAAACTGTGGTCTAACTATTATAAAATTCTATACTAACTTTTATTTTTTTTTGGAACCACTACGAGTTGATAAAGGTTTTTTGGACAGTTTTGAAGGTTTTGGAGAAAAAACGCTTGTTTTTCTTCCATTTCTTGAGTTGAAAGGCTATTTTTTGACACGGAGAACTTAATTTTTACTGTAGGGTTCCCTAGAAATTCCAAATTCATCTGAAAATACAAAGAAGTTCGGATGAAGCCATTATTAACGCGTAAAATGTGACCCATTGAGAAAATCAATTTTTAAATCTTCAGGACACCTTTAGTGACTTGGAAGACCCTCAAGAATTTTTAAATTTGAGATATTTCAAGGATAAATGTTGAATCAAAGTGTATGTTGATTTTGAAGTGGAAATTGTGCCCTATTGAGAAAATTAATTTTTAAATCTTCAGGACACCTTTAGTGACTTGAAAGACCCTCAAAATCTTTGAATTTGAGTTATTTCAAAAATAAATGACTATTTCATGACTTATTATTTTTTGAATGAGAGTTTTTCTAGATTTCTTGTAGTTCTCGCTTCGTTTTAAAAAAAAAGACCCTTTCCGCCCTTTTTAAAAATCCTGTTTTGCTTTTCCAGCTCTCCCTGATCTCTCTGCTGTATTACAATTTTTCAAAAACTCCAGAAAATAGCCACGAAGTTTCCCAAATTTTTTTCGACTTGACCTTCAAAAACCCCTGAAAAAAAGTGATGCCGATGATGAAGTGTGAAAAAATAGCCGCAGGCGGAAAATGCTGGAAGGCGGGGTCGAGGTGTGTAAGCCGAACCTGAAGCCTTGTCGTTGAGGTGAAAAACGGCGAGTTAGAGGAAGATAGAGAGAGAGAGAGACACACTATATTACATCACCGTTTCAAGCGACTTGGCTCGGCCAGAGCCAACATTGCCGCGTGGGCGTCTCCATGCGGCTCATGGAGCACACAAGACGCTGGATAGATCCGCCTCCCAACCACTGGGAACTGTTTCTGACGCAAACAAACGCTTTTTTTCTTCTTCTCGCGGCGGCTTGTTGTTTGGAGGAATCGATTGATGCTGGGAGGCGAGAGATCTAGAAGGCTTGAAGAAACACTAGAGATAGAGAGATTTCTTTGTTTCTCTAGTGGTAGAGAAGCTTGAAACTTCGAAAAGGGCGGTTAAAAGAAGGAAGCGAGAGATATGGAAGGCTTGAAGAGACGCTAGAGATAACAAGATTTGTTTGTTTCTCTAGTGGTAGAGAAGCTTGAAACTTCGAAAAGGGCGGTTAAAAGAAGGAAGCGAGAGATAAGGAAGGCTTGAAGAGACGCTAGAGATAACAAGATTTGTTTGTTTCTCTAGTGGTAGAGAAGCTTGGAACTACGAAAAGGGCGGTTAAAAGAAAGAAGCGAGAGATCAGGAAGGTCTGAAGAGACGCTAGAGATGAAAAAGATGTCTGTTTCTCTAGTGGTAGAGAAGCTTGGAACTACGAAAAGGGCTGAAAAAAGCAGGAAGCGAGAGATCAGGAAGGGCTGAAGAGACGCCAGAGATATAAAGATTTGTTTGTTTCTCTGGTGCCTCTTCTCCTTCATGTGTCTCTAATAGACTACCTGAGAAATTTGATCAAAGGTTGAAATTTGGAAGAGAAAGAGAGGGATTAGAAGCGCCTGAAGAGACGCTAGAGATGAAAAAAAATTTTGGATTCTCTGGATTCCAGAAGCTTTAAAATTAGGAGGTTACAAAAGCAGAAAATGAGAGATAAGAGGTAGCTGAAGAGACGTTAGAGATTGAGAGACATCTCTGCATCTGCGTCTCTTGTTTCTATGGTGTCTCTTCAAAAAAAGAGACTTTTTTTTCGGAAGTTAGAGAACTTTTAAAACAGTGAAGAAGGCTCTCAAAAACCGGATGCGAGAGAGTGGAGGTGACTGGAGAGACGCTAGAGATTGAGAGATGTCTCTGTTTCTATAATATCTCTTCAGGGTATGATAATGTGGAGAATGTTATAGCCAGCAGAGATTAGAAGATTTCAGTTTTTTCCAATAAATTTCAAGCTTTGAAGTTCGAGGAGAAACTTGGGAGCCTGAAGCAAGAGACAAACGACAATCTGAAGAGACGCTAGAGATAGGAAGAAATCTCTTTTTCTCTGGCGTCTCTCAGAGAAGCATTGATTTATCTCGCTTCGATCGATTTTAATATTTTGAGTATTTTAGGACATATATATTGAGTTGAGAATTTAAAAATTTAGATTTTATGACTTTTTTTCAGTAGCCTTTATGAACAGAAAAAAAGCATGGAAAAAAAATTTTTTATCAATTTTCAATTATTTCGCTATATCCCTCATCATTTCAAACCTAATCGATGATAATTTCATCAGGCCTAGGAGCTCACCGGAGGAGCAAGATCCCCCCTTGCTCCAAGCCACGCCCACTTTTTTTCGGTGTGGCGATTTTTTGAGAGCTCCAAAGCCCCGCTTTTCGTCCTCCTCGTCGCTTTCCAAAAACTCGGCTGGCAGGCCGGTGCCAACCGATTTTACCTACCTTTTCTTCTTGGTTCGACCCCCCTAGAAGGAGAGAAGGATATTACGCGAACGATATCTCCACTTTGACCCCCCGACCAGATCAAAAATAAGAGAAACATGGCGAGTCGACGACAAAAGCAGTTTGACCGCAAATATAGCTCCTATCGGTTTGTTTTCTCCTTTTTTTGTGTTTTTTTTCCGCAATGTGATTTTCGCTTTTTGTATATTTGACTGGTGGTCGCACTTGGAATGGCTTCTAGGCATTTGAGCCATTCCAAACGCGACCAGACATAATTGAGCTTAATTGGAATTGGTTAAAAAAGGTGAGCCATTCCAAATGCGGCTCTCTAGGCTCAAAATCGCTTTCAGAATGTCTTGCACTCACTTTGAAAAATAATATTTTTATTAACATTTTTTTCTTTTGGTATTTCAGCCTTGTGAGGCGTATTTTGTTCTGTTTCTCCAAAAAAAGACCCTCAAGTGGTTCCTAAAGGGATTTTAGCCATCTGAGCCATTCCAAATGCGGCCAGAAATTTTTGAGATTCAAATAGAAATGAATCTTTTTTTTCAAGCATTAGGAGCCACTTGAAAAGGCTTCTTTTTATCTGAGCCATTCCAAATGCGACCAGAAAGATTTGAGTTTTAATTGGAATCGGTTAAAGGAGGAGAGCCATTCCAAATGCGGCTCTGAGGCTCAAAATCGCATTTAGAATTATTCGACCTCACTTTGGAATCATGTTTCAAATGATACTTTCGGTTTTTTAGCCTTTTTGTTTTGCTCTCAATAAGAAAAAGATCCTCAAGGGGTCCCTAAAGGGATTTTTAGCCATTTGAGCCATTCCAAATGCGGTCAGGAAGATCTTCAATTAAAATTTGAATGGCTTTCCTTGGTTTTGTAAGAAAAAAAAAATTCAAAGATGGCCAGAGAAGTGAATTTTTGCATTTGAAACAATCTTCAGTCATTCCAAATGCGGTCCCAAGAACTTTTGGAATGGTTCGACTCTTACTAAATTTGAAATATCTCAAACTTGACTTTATAAGGTCCTGGTAACGTTTGGAATCTTTTTTGGAAGTTTACAACTTTTATCTCAATTTTTTGAACTCATTTTTGCGATTCCATAATTTTTTTACATGGTAATTTTAGGAAAAAACTCTTTTTTTGTATATTTTTGGCTTGATTTCAGTATTTTTTGTGCACTTTCTGAATTTGAGTACTTCAAAATATCTCCTGAAGATCAATGAATCACCAAAAATACTCTCAAAACATGCGGAAATCTATTTTATGACATGTTCGTTCAGTTTTGCGAAATTTGAACCCACGCTTTTTTTTTCTTTTCTTTTTTGCTGCTGTTAAATTTTTGTCTGTTGACAAATGACGCAGATACGAAGACATGTGTTCGCTCAAGTGTATAGATTTTGATTTATTTAACAGGAAATGTTCCGAAATGGGGTTATTTTGAGTCAGCAGGTTCTATATGAAAAAGGACCATGTGGTACCTCCAAAAAAGTTTGGTTTATACGATATCTCGAGGACCCTGTGGGTTCTTGAGGGTACCAGTGAGCTCTATATAGAAAAGGACCCTGTGGTACCTTCAAAAAACTTTGGTTTTCCCGAATCTGACTTTTTTGAACAGAGATATGAATTTTTAAAGATTAAATTGACTGAAACTTCGAAAAAACGATATCTCGAGAACCTAATGGGTTCTTAAGGGTACCAGTGGGTTTTATATGAAAAAGGACCCTCTGGTACTGTTAAAAAACTTTGGTTTACACGATTCTGGCCTTTTGGAACCGAGATATGAATTTTCGAAATGACCCTAACAGCGAAAAATCGAATATGTTTTGAACTGGATTTTTCTCTTTTCTTTTTCAAAAAGCTTCTTTTTATTATTTTGACTCGTTAATCCATCAAATCATTTTGCATATATTGATACCACTGACGTCACTAAAGTCCAGAATGCAGTCATGCGAAAACAGTTTCAAGTCGGCGGCACATGTTTTGAGGGGGAAGAACTCATTTATCTTGTTGTAAGAACGGAACGAAGCTTCTCGTCGAGTTTCAAAACAAGTTTTTTTGTGATGAATGGGAAAGATCTAGATTTATTATTTTAAAAATACATTCAAAAAGATAATTTTTTTCAAATTTAAAAAAATTGGTCTTGGAATAAAAAAACGACAGCTGAAATTTCATCTGATTAAGTCAAACCTTTGAACGCCATAGTGGCCCCTAGAGGGGCAATTTTTGGGGCACTGGAAGGCTCTCCCTACCTCCCCCTATAGTGGGAACTAAAGCTTGAAAAAGGACCACTATAGGGATCTAGAGACTTTTTTTATTTTTATCTTGAGATAAGGATAAGCAGCAAATTCAAATTTCGATTTATTATGATTAGTTTAACCTATGAATGCCGTAGTGACCCCTAGAGGGGCAAATTTAGGCGCACTGGAAGGCTCCCATTTAGTTATCATCGGACCTCCCTTTACAGGAAGCACAAAAGCTTGAAAAAGGACCACTATAGGGATCTGGAGACTTTTTACTTTTATCTTGGAATAAAGACTGCAGTCAATTCAAAATCCGATTTATTATGATTAGTCAAACCTATGAACGCCATAGTGACCCCTAGAGGGACAATTTTCGAGGCACTTGAAGGAAAATTCCATTTAAGTACCGTCTGACTTCCCTCTACAAGAAGCAAAAATCATTCAAATGGATCTCTTTAGGGGTTTCAGTAAGTGGTCACTCTAGGGATCTAGAGACTTTTTTTTTATCTTGGAATAAAGACAATTCTAAAACCGATTTAGTATGATTAGTCAAACCCATGAACGCCATAGTGGCCCCTAGAGGGGCGATTTTTCGGGCACTCTTACTTCCCCCTATAGGGGGCACTCTAGCTTGAAAAGGGGTCACTCTAGGGGTTTTTAGTTAGTGGTCCCTCTAGAGATATTCTGTTCGTTTTTTTTTATGAAGAAGAAGTTTCCTATTTTCAATTTAAGATGGGCAATTTTCGGACCACTGGAGGGCTCCCTCTACCTCCCCCTTTATGGGGAACTTTAGCTTGTATAGGGGCCACTTCAGGGTTTTTAGTTAGTGGTCACTTTAGGGTTTTTTTTCATTTTTAAAGGCTCTATGAGAAGAAAAATCCTATGCTAATTTTCAAAGGGATGGTTTTTAACTTTTTAAAATGCTTTTGAAGTGAAGGAAAGCTTCAAAAAAGCCCTAGAAGTATCAAATTTTAGAATTCAAACTCAAAAAAAGATTCTTAACATAATTTTTAAGATTTTTTTAACCTTCAAAGGTACCCTAATTACTGAAAAACCTGAGCAATTCCTTCAGCCCGGAATTTTTTTCGATGTCTATTCTAAAAATTTGCATCTGTAAAAACTTCTTTACAGTAATCTGTCTTTTAAAAAAATAAAAAAATTTAGTTTTTAGGGCCTTAATTGGACCTTTCTCATAGTATAGAACGAAAAAACGGGTCGGAAAGCCCTCAAAAAGTCCAGAAATCAGTGGAGATTTTCTCTTATTTGCACGACGGAACAGCTAGGATGTGTTGATCGGCTAGAGATTTCTGGCGGGGGGACAGTTGGCCATCTTTTTTCGTTGGCCCGTTTTTCCGCCTTTGAAACAATCGCCCGGGGGGATTATTGATCGGCGGGGACTGCTATTGAGCCGTGCTTGAGGGCTTTGGGAGTGGAAAAGTGTCCGAGTTTTTAATAATAATAATAAAAATTTATTCACAGATCAGTGTGAACCCCAACGAGTTCACTTTGATCTACAGTTTTTTAAGGAAATAGATTTAGGAACAGTTTAGTAAGGGTTATCGTGTTAATTTGAACTTGGACAAGTCCTAAAAACTACACCCTCAAAAATAGGTAAAATAGGCTATTTTGGAGCTCTGAGCCCTTATTTATCGAAATCTAGGAATTTTTGCTAGTTCAGACTTTCAGAATATGATTGGGGTACATCGAAAAGTGTTCTGGGTGATTTTCAGAGAGTATTTTGAGCTTTGAGATTTAAAAAAAACCAAAAAATTCAACATAAAATGGGTTTTTTTTCGTTGAGAGAGATTTGATATGCTTTTTGAGGGCATTGAGATTTAATTAATATTAATTTTTTTATTAATAAATCTTTGAGCTGTTTTTCGGGTGATAATGAACAGAAAAAAAGCTTGGAAGTCGAATAAAAAAATGGAATTTTCATGAAAAAATGACTTTTTCTTTATCTTGAAATTTTTTCCCCGATCAGCCGTGAATCATCCAGGAAATTCTACGTTTGCAAACTTCCTTAATGAGAATTCATTAAATGTTTTCTGATTTTTGAAAAAAACATCATCAAAAATAAAAAAATCCTTGAATTTCTGCGATTCTGAAAAATGGGCCTTTTTGGGAACCTTTTTTTCAGCAGGTTTTCGACCAATTTTTTTCTTTAGCCGAGGAAAAATTTTTTTAAGAGACATGGAATTTAAGGACAGAATTGTGAAGGAAAGGTAAAAATTAATAGCACAATCCTGTCATTTTTAAACTAACAGAGCACTCAGAAGCGCAAAACTGGATAAAAATGACGGAGAAATACATTTTTATGATTTTTCAGTAAACTTTGTATTTTTAGCTGAATGAGTGGGGATTATATAGAAAAATATTTTACTTCTTATTTTGAGCTCAATAAAAATGAATTCAGGAAGTTCACAGCGACCGAAGACGTCAACTACAGTACCCACTCGTCGCGCTCGAGTTTTCGCTCCGAGAGCCTGACTTCGAGGGCCGATGGCCGCAACCGTTCCACCAGCTCTGAGATCGTTGCTGTGGGTTTTAAGTTCAAATAAACTTTTCATCGTAGTTTTCATGTTATCTTATTGTTTAGAAGCAAATCTTTACAAAAAATTCGCTTAAAAGTTGAAAATTTGTGGATTTTTTCATTATTTCGAGCCTAATAATCTATAGATCAATGAAAAACAACAGTATATTTTTTTTCAAATCGGCTTTTTAGCCATCTTTTCAACTGTATATCATGTGTCATGCCACTCGGCGTAAGCCGCCCCGAGTCGGGGCAGCCAAACACGGGGTCTCCATTTATTAAGCCTTCAATATCAACTCTGGTTCCTTTGCATTTGACCGAGAAAATCTTTCGCCTTTTACTAAAGATTTCCGTGCAAAGGGGCGACTTTATGAGTATCGCCCAATTTTTGGAATCCCCTCGAGAGAGCGGGACAAAAATAAGTGTACAAAAAGTGATCGTATTATACAAGTCAATTCATTTCGTTTTGAAAATTTTTCACATTTTTTGGTGCGAATCTGAATTTGGTCGCATGTAGAATGGGTCTGGCGTGAGTCGTTTCGAGGTCGGCTGCATCTTTGAAGTGGCCGCTTCGCAACCGCAACGCGTTAAGACATTCTCCGTGCGGCCAAAATTTATTAAGCCGTTGCCAAGAAGCTCCAAGAGTCGCGAAATTCGGGAAACTTCACTAGAATCTTCGAAAAACTTCCTAGGATCATTTACAATCGTTTACGATTGACTTACAAAAAATATATAAGTAAAAAATTGAAAAGAGAATGTTTTTTTCAATGAGATGGAAGAGCTAGAAAATCAGAGTTAAAAAAAATTTAAGTGAAAAATTCCTTTTTTGGGTGAACTTATGATTTTCCAGGGATCGGACACGCGCTCCTACCCGGTTTACATTGCGATCCAAGACTACGTGCCGGATAAGGAGGACGTCGAGGGAATCCCCTTGGAACAGGGCCAAATTGTCGAGGTTTCTTCATCTTTTCTAGTGTAATTAAGATCATGATTGTCTGGGAAAACTCTCAGTGGCCACTATAGAGGCTCGCCAAAGACTACTTGGAGAGGAGTGGCCACTAAACCCACCTTTACAGTAGCCACTATTTTCCGTTTTAGTGGCCACTTCAGTAATTTCTCATCCAGTATTCCTCCCAGTAACTCTGATAACTTTGAACAAGACAGATTGGACCAGTTATGTTGATCCATTGACCCCTAAAGTGGCCACTGAAATTTTTCTTGGTCTGGTAGTAGCACTTAGACCTCAATAGTGGCCACTAATGTTTAACCCCTTAAGTGGCCACTAATTTGACTACTACAGTGGTCACTAAACTTCAAAACCCTATAGTGGCCACTAAAAATTTTCCCAGATGTTTCTATTTTCATTCGGAAGCTTCCTTTTTTCAGGTGCTCGACAAGAAAAACTCGGTCCGATGGCTTGTAAGAACCAAGGTATGTTGATTGATTATTCATCTTGTCCATTTTTTCAAATTTATTGGTGTAAAGTTCAAATGAATCTGGCCGCATGTAGAATGGCTTTGGCGTAAGTCGTTTTGAGGTCGGGTGCATCTTTGAAATGACCGCTTCGCAGCCGCGACGCGTTGAGACATTCTCCGTGCGGCCAAAGAAGCTCCAAGATTCATTAGGATCATTTACGATCATTTACGATTTATTTACGACCAAGACATTTTTTGGAAATCGTTCAGAATAATTTTTGATGTACCAGGTGAGAATCTTGAAAGTCTTAAAAAAATAAAAAATTTCTTTCAAAGTCGAAAAAATCGTTGGAATCTTGTAAGTAAGCCATTCCCAGATTTTTCTACCTTTTTTGACGAGAGATTCCAGATTCAGACTTTCCGGACCTTCTTCTAGTACTTCTAAAAGTGTTATGGGTCAATTAAATAGCAAAATGACATGCAAATAACTCATTAAAATGAACCATCCGAACTTTAAAGGCGCGTCCTCCCAAGTCTGGCTGGGTGCCAGGATCGTACTTCGAGACCCCCACGGAATACTACAAACAGCGACGTCGAACCCGCGAAATCGACGCCGGGAACCTGACCGAAGAACAGGCGGCCGTCGTCAAGCGAGAGTTCGTTTTGGATTTTTTTTAAATTTTTTTATAGAACCGAGAAAGTCTGATCCTTCTTTTCAACTGACTAGGGTAATGACTGTGATTTCAAATTCTTCTTCTTGCTAGGCTTAACCGCGTTGAACTAGGATTTTCAAGCTTTTTCTGAATTCAGGAGGTCCCATATTTCACTTTAGCAAAGTTTCATTAAAAATTTCGGCGGGGGGGGTTAAAAAGTGAGGATAGTTATAAGTGGTATAGTCTATCCGCCGCGGCTAGAATGATTTCGAGTGTCTGCGTCTCTCTATTCCTTCACCGGCGAGGTCAGAGAAACATGAAAATAGTGCATCAACATGAGAGGGTTGGCTAGAGACGAAGAGGGCGCAGAGAAGTCTCATCCTTCTAAAGTTGTGAAAAATGAACTATAAAGCAGCAGAAAGACGCGGTCTCAAAAAGCTAGAAGAATATTCTGTGTTTCAAAAGTTTGACTGAGAAAAAAAGAGAAAAAGCCGTGGTATAGTCTGTTTACCTAGACTAGAAAGGACGGAACTTGTCTGCGCCCTCCTCGTCTCTCGGCGACCCTCTCATGTTGACATGCTATTTCCATATTTCTCTGACCTTGTCGGGAAGGGAACAGAGAGACGCAGACACGCGAAAACTGTCAAGTCGCGGCGGATGGACTATAAAAATGGTCTCAAAAATCTAGCCGCTTCGCAAAAAAATATACGTGTGCAAGCACGGCTCAAATATACTGGTAAAAATTTTAGAAAAATCAATTTTCAACCCTCGGAGGTTGATTTGAAAAAAATAAAAAAATATTTTTTTACATCGGGAGCTAGAAAAAAACAGCCAAGTTTTTTTGCGCATATTTTCTCAATTTTAACCAAACTTTATCTTCTGAACTCATAATTTCTTCACAATCATCAAAAAATATTCGATATCGATTCGAATCGTCACTAATATCCTCTCAAGTCCTCCGAAAAATCGTTGCAAAACGCCGAGAAATCAATAAAACTGGAGCAATTGTCGACTCGGCGGCTTTTTTTTCTTGTCTTGAAGAGGATTTTTTTTCTCGCTTTTTGAGCCGCCGCTGGAGCCTGTCTTCACTGAGATAAATGGATTTTCGGAGGGGTTTTGAATGGAATGAAATTATGAGGGAAAGGGAGAGTTTTTAATACGGTTTTGAAAGAAAAAAATGGGGGATTTTCAAGAAGCGAAAGCACTGCAAAAATATGTATATTTTTTTAATTAAGGAAAATGTGAGAAAATTTGAAGTTGATGCTCAAAAAGTGCTCCGTTTTCGACCGAAAAAAATTCTAATTTTTATGAATTTCGAGCACTTTTTAAGCTCATAAAGCATTTTTTTAAAGAGCTAGTTTGAAATTTTTTTACACTTTCCTTAATAATAATCGATCAGAAATTCGTTAATTTTGAGCCGAAAATTTACAATTTTCATGTGTAAAATCAATTTTAACGGTTTTGAAGTCCGACATGTGTTCGAGAGGATCTTTTACCATAACACAAGGCATTTTATATGATTTCCGCAAGAAAAGAAGTTAATATTTTATGGGATTTGTTCGGAAGGGGACGACAGATGTTGGGAGGAATTTTCTTAAAGTTTGAGGGGTTTTTGGGTCTTGAAAATGATTTTTTTCGTTGGTGATTTTATCTTAAAATATCACAATCGTCAGCTTAATGGGTTCTTAAAAAAGTGAAAATCAGTATAATATTGGGTTTTTTCAGCCAAGTCTACCATGAACTTCTTCGCTCCGAGGAAGAATTCGTCTCGTCTTTGCGCTCCTGTGTCGATGATTACATCAAGGTGGGCTGATTAATTGATTAATCACCTTGTGAATGACGTCACAAGCTTGTAATTGAAGTAAACGCGAGTAAATGAAGTTCAAAAATTTAAAAAACGGGAAAACGGGGCTTTTCCTACACAGGAATAGTTCATGAAGATTAAAATATGACTAAATGATTAAATTCATACTTTTCATTTTTTTAACAGGTCATGGACGATCCGGGCGTTCCCGAAACGGTCAAGCAACATAAGGAAGACCTGGCGATCAATATTCCCGAGCTCTACAATTTCCATGCCAAGTTTGTCGTTTTCATCGGTTTCATTCACAGTTGGGAAGAGTCTGACGTGTCTGGGCTCTCTTTTCTCTCACTGATCGAGAAATTCACCGAAAATTTCCATGAGCTTGGGCCAAATTCAAACCGCAGCGCGACCGCGCCGCGTTGAGCCATTCCAAATGCGACCATAAGGCTCTGAAACCACATGGGAATGGCTCAAAAGCGGCTCATAGTGCACCCGACCTTGAGCGACTTTTGTAGGCTGTAAGATGCAACTAGGCGCAAGTAGTTTATGGTCGGTTTGACCTGGCGATCAATATTGAGGAGCTCTACAATTTCCATGCCAAGTTTGTCGTTTTCTTCGGTTTCATTCTTAGTGGGGAAGATTCTGACATGTCTGGGCTCTCTTTTCTCTCACTGATAAAGAATGCAGACCCAAACTGTTCCATGTGTCTGAGCCAAGACCGCGACGCGTTGAGCTATTCCAAATGCGACCAAAAGGCTTCGAACCTGCGTGGCAATGACTTGAAGGCATGGTGGTTGCGCCGCATTTTTACTGCGCCCGACCTTGAGCGACTTTTGTGCTTCTAGGCTGTAAGATGCAACTAGGCGCAAGTAGTTTCAGGTCGGTTGAGCTGACCTTCTTTTTTTTCCGAGTTTCGGCCGCATTTGGAATGGCTCAGCGCCTTGCAGATCATCTTCAAACCATAAAACCATGATCTTTTAGATATTTCTGAAAAAAGACCTGCGACACTTAGTCTAGTGGCCGCATTTGGAATGGCTCTGCAGATCACTTTTCCTCAAAATTTTTTTTATTTTTCTCATCAATTTACATTTTCCAGTGTCATGCTGAAAGGCCTGAACTACTACTCGGACGACCCGGGAAAAGTCGGCCAGACGTTTGTCCGCCTGGAACACGATTTCGAGGCCCATGTCGAGTTCTACAAGCATCTGAACACCACGCTGGAACTCTTGGAAAAACCCGACATCAAGCAGTTTTTCCAGGTATTATTTCCCCCTATTTTCTGTTTTTTTTTTTGATCAATTACCTTGTTCCTCTGCTTGGCGGTCATGAAAATGCGGACGTTTTGGGGTATTTGGAAAGTTAGGCCGTAGAGAATGGCTTAAGATTGAGATATTTGGAAAATTAGCCTCCTGACTTTTCTTTACTGATTCCATAGTCTAATGTTTAGACATTTAGCTACTCCAATGATTTATTTGGAAAAGTAGGCCACAGAGAATGGCTTGCAGTCTGAATATTTGGAAAACTAGGTCTCCTGATTTTTCTGAAGGAAATCCCAGGCTTTCAGCTTTTTCAGTTATTATTTTGGGAAAATTAGGCCGTGAAAAATGGCTTGAAGTTTGGTCACTTGGAAAATTAGGTCTTCTGACTTTTCTCTGCCAATTGAATTTCTTGTTAAGACATTTAGCTTTTTCCATTGATTTATTTGGAAAAATAGGCCGTAGAAAATGGCTTGCAGTCTGGGTATTTGGAAAATTAGGTCTCCTGGATTTCTCAAGGAAAGTCGAAGTTTGCAGCTTTTTTTGAGATTGATTTGGAAAATTAGGCCATGAGAGACCAATAGATTAATAATTTCGATATTTGGGGAACTAGGCCTTCTTATTTTTTAAATTCAAAAATATAAGAATGAGGTTTTTTTTTCATCTATTGGTCGAATTTTTATCGCAAGGTCCAGTTTTTTCCGCAATTCGCAAAAACTTAAAAATTAAAAAACGTCCGCATTTTCGTGATCGTGTTTCTACTATCTTCCTGCCCGCAGCGTTTTTGAATTTGTTTTTGATTTTTTTGTGACATTTCTCCGTATTCACTGCTGATATTCTGATTGAAAAATTTGAATTTCGAAGCTTTTTGGACAATTTTTTTCTGGTTTACAAAAAAAGTTTGGATTGAGTTCCATTATAAAATGGAAAAAAACGACAAAAGTTCGAAAAAAATCATGAAATTCATTGATATTTGTTTTTCTCTGATTTTTTTTCTTTTTTTGTTTCCTGCCCGCTGCGCTTTTTTTCTCATCCTTTTTTTCTCTATCCACTTCTTTTTCTCGATTTCTTCACTTCTTCTGTGATTTCATCTCAAATCAGCTTCATAAAAATGGCTCGGAAAAAGATAGGCTGAGACTTCTTTGCTCTATTGATAATTCAAAAAAAAAAAATAATATTTCGGATCATTTTTTTCTGAGGCTGTCCTGCCATTTTCTTTCCTATTTTTTGATTGATTTTTTGATTTTTTTTTTCTTTTTTTCTTCTCCTGTACATCATTATCATTCTTTGTTCCGCCTATTTTCTCTCTTTTTTTGTATTTTCTGACATTTATTTCTTCTCAGACACGCGAAGCGGTCGCGTCGCGTGTCGTGGAGATTCTTAGGAACTCCAGAGTGGTCCCTATAGGGTTTTGGAGAAAAAACAACCTCTACAGGGAACAGAAAAGTGCAAACTTCAACGAATCTCGTTACGGGAGTATTCCCTAGAGGGGTACCTTCGAGGGCTCTTAAGCTTGCCCCTATAGGGACCACTCTGGCTTCCTCAAGTTCATTTTAATTTTAATTTTTCTTCTGATTCATTCTCCTTCTTTTTCCGAGACTTCTTCTATTATTTCTTCTTTTTTCTACTCAATTTTCTTATTTTTCTCCATTTTCTCTATTTTCTTCCTGCCCGCAGCTTTGATTCGATAAGGTGGCAAATATTCGATAAAATCGAAAAAATCGAAAATATTCCGGAATTCGATAGCTTAAAGTACTTCTCTTGCAAAAATATGAAGAATTTATGATTTTCGATGAATTTTTTGTAGAATTATCTTCACTGGTACATATTTTAAATTCCACTTTTTCAATTTTCAAGCCAAAAAAATTTTTTTTTGAGAATCTTCATTGTGATTGGCTGACCATGCCCAAACGGTGAACTGACTATTTTTCATTCATTTTTCGAGAAAAGCCAATTTTTTTGTCCATAGCTGGAAGATTTCGAAACTTTGTTTGCTACTGTAGCTGTTGGTTTCTTTTTTTTTTGAGTCTTCCTATTTTTTTCGATTTTGCTTTGGAATTTCTCGTTTTTGTCCTGCCCGCAGCATTGGAATTCCCTTTTTTTTCTGATTTTTTGCATTTTCCTCTTGATCTCTCTTCATTGGATCTCATAATTTTGCTCTGAAGCTCTACATTTTGCGTTTCACTTAAATTTCTATCAGAAAAAAAAAATTAGCCATGGAGCGCACAATCAATTTTTCCGCAGGTAATTTTTTCTTGCTATGATTTTTTTGCTGATTTATTCTTGAATTTTTTTCTAAATAAATGAAAAAAACAACAATCTCTCTCTGTGCGCTCCGAGATGAAAATCAATTTTTGCATTTTATTTTTTTTAATTACGATTTTCCTTCTTATTCCTTGTGTCACTTTTTTCTCTTCATTTTGAAAGTTGGCTTTCTTGAAAAATTTTTTTGGAATTTCTGTTCAAAGCTGATCTCTTTTTGGTGTAGGAAAAATATTTTTTGGAAAAAAACGGCTGAGAAAATATGGCCGCGAAAAATTGTTTTTGTGCGCTCCATGGCTAATATCTCAATTCTTATCGTTTCTCCCAAGAAATTAACATTGGAGCGCTAAAATTTCTCTTTTTATCGCAAACTAATGGACTTTTGGCTTGTACTGGATCAAAATTTTTTGAAAATTTTGGAAAATTTCAAATTTAATTTTTCCGCTTTTTTCAGTTCAAATTGGTCAACTTTCAATCATTTCTCATCTTATATTTTTTTCTTTCCTTCGGAAAATCTCTTTATTCACTGCTATACATTATTACAACACTGTATATTCGCTGTATTACTGGAAATGTGTGAATTTTTGTATTTTTCGTACTTTTTGACTTTTTTCCTCGTTTTGATCTTTGCTCCATGTAAAGCTAAAAGTTTCCCAGTTTCTTGAAAAAAAATTTCTGCGAACCATCCATTTTTTATTCCTTAAGGATCTTGGATGGTTGAGGACTGTTAGAAATAGTTTGAATGAAGAAAATTTGATATTTTTCGAGCTTGAATTCATTTTTTGGTTATTGAATTTCGTAGAAGTTTTCTGAACTGGACTTTTTTATTCTTTGGACTTTTTTTCGTCGTTTTCATCATTTAAAATTGATGACTTGTGAAAAAATGGGAATAACCAATAAAAATAATTTTTTGACGTTGGCTCCAATCTGAAAAAAGGTTTTCATGGTATTTTTTAGTCTTCTTTAACTTTTTTTTCATCCTCTTCGGTTTTTGTTTCAAAAAAGGATAAATAAATGAAAAATCAGCCATTTTTCAATTACTCAAAGCAGATGATTAGTTCTTGTTCGGAGATCTGGAATCCTCTGGTCACATTTTGACAAGTTGCAACGCGTTGCGGTCGCGCTGCGGTTCAAAAATAGTCAATTCATTTCAATTCTAATACCTAACAATAACGGCTTGCAACTGTCACGCCGCTGAGCCATTCTCAGTGCGACCAATTTTCTTCAAAAAAATCAAAAAAATATTTCGGAAATCGGTAGCGCGAAGCATATTTATTACAAAAAAATATAAAGAGTTTTTCGATTTTCGATGATTTTTTTCTCTAGGATTGGCACATGTTTTCAAATTTCATAAAATATTCTTCGATTTGGCGAAAAAAATCCTAAATTTAACCTTTATTGGCTGAACTTGCCTTACATTGAGAAACTAGTCGAGTTTTTTTAAAGTCCAAGTAGATTTAAAACGGCTTTTGCAACCGTCACGCCTTTGAGCCATTCTCAGTGCGACCATATGATCATTATTTGAGAAAAATATTACAGCTGTTTTTTCGTATTGAAACTATTAAATTAAACATTAAAAGCATTTCCAATCCTTCGCGTTTTGAAAGGAGAAATGGGTAGACGCGTTGCGTACGCGACGCGGCTTTTCGGCGGGCCTTTTGGGGTCAGAAACAAACCTTTTTTTCGCCTTTTTTGAAGGTTTTTTGTAGCTTTACCCTTTTGAAAATATTTCACTGAACGAATGAAACCATAAAAAAATGCTAAAAAAATTATTTTTTTCAGATTTTTTTCAATGCTTGATTTTGACCTTGAGTTCCACGCCAAAAAGCCGCGTCGCGTACGCAACGCGTCACCCTTGCCAATCTACCCATATCGCTTTCCGAGTCGGAAAGGATTCACTATAGATTTATGAACTATCCGCCAATTTCAATAATAAGTTTATTTGTGATTTTTTTCAGTTCTCGAGGTCTGAGACTGCTATAAACAATAATTGACATTTTCGTTAGTTTTCCTAAATTTCTCAAAACTAGCAATCTCGTTTTTCGAAAAAGAATATCTCGACTAATCTGAAACGACTCAATTTCCACCAAAAAAATCATGCCGTGATACCGCATGGGAATGGTTCAGAAAGCGTCGCGGTTGCGTAGCGATCGAAGTTTATAACTGCACACGACATTAAGTAACTTTTTACTTCTTAAGCTCTAGAATACCGCCGTCAGCAAGTAGATTTTGGTCGGGCGCAAAAAAACCGCTTCGCGACCGCGGCGCCTCGAGCCATAGTTCTCATATTTTTTTAAAATTTTCTGAAAAATAAATCTTTTCTATGAATTTCATTAAAGAGGCTTACAAAATTTATTTCCTATTTGGAATCTATTTAAACTTCTGGTCGCATTTGGAATGGCTCGACAATTCGAAATAAGGATTTCAATTTTTGAATTGAGGGACGCAAGTCGTTTCAAAGTCGGGCGCAAGCTCATTTAACTTAGCCGCTAACAAAACCATTTGAAGTGTCATTGTGACCTTTCAAATGGATTTCTTGGTTAAAATAAAATTATTTGAAAATAGTTTCAGAGAATTTTGCGAAATTTGAAAATTGACAAAGGAATTTTGAACCGAGGCTTTAGTTTTTTTCATTTATGGTACTACGACGTTTTGCTTTAATTTTTTTTTCCTTTTTTTAAGTTAGAATGGATAGTTGAAGATTCTCATAGGTTTCATGTCGTTATAACTCGTTTCGATAAAATTCAAAACTAAAATGAAAATCTGACCTATCTGCGCCCTCTCTTCTCTCACCAGCGAAGAAGAAAAGAGCGTTGTGAGACAAGAGAGTGTGCAGAGAACACAGAGTAATCTGATTTTTTCAACTTAGGCCGAATTGACTTAATCTTAAAATTGTTTTTAGCGTTTAAACTACAGTATTCCTATCTTACTGTAACCTAGCTGTGTTTGTCTAAGTCTATGCTCAATCGCAGAGTGAAAATAAATTTTTTTTTTTGAGTTTTTCGAAACTCAAGATCTGATTTCTTGATGTTGCAAAAAGCAATGTTATCTGATAAAAAAATATGTAAATTTTTTTCGTTTAAAATTTCCAAGCTCTTGAAGGTTCTCAAATATCTGGAAAGAAATTTTTTTGAAAAAAACATGACTTCGAAAAAATTTAGCAGCTCTGTGGATAACTATTGCGAAATTAATTTAAATCTATCACACGAATTGTTTTTTTTTTTCAAATTATCCCGTTTAGCGGATATAATCAATCCATCCCGACTTGAAAGGCGAGAGAGGCGGGGCAGGGGGCGGGACGCGTTGCGTGTGCGTACGCGGTTCTTGGCACGAGTTCAATTCAACCGCCAGCGACTACTTGGAGAGCTCGTTTTTTTAAACTCTCTTTTTTTTCATGTCTCATCAAAAAAATAGTAGAAAATATAAAGAAAGAGCGCTGACCGAGCTTTTCAAAGAGTAGATGGCGGTTGAATTGAACACGTGCCAAGAACCGCGTACGCACACGCTACGCGTCCCGCCCACATTTCCGCCTCCCTCGATTTTCAAGTCGGGATGGATTGACTATAATTGGTATGATGGTACGATTTTATCTCAAGTCCGCAAATCTCCGGAGCCGTTATCTCAGAGTACCGTAATTTCAAGGTCCATAATTTCCGAAAACAAAATTTTAATTTTCTTTTTCTTTTTTGCATGTTGTTTTCATTTTTTTCCTTTGTTGTGCTCAGAATACAATCTCCGATTGAAATTGCGTACTTTTCGTTTTTCCAACTTTCAATTTTTCAAATTGATATTTCTTTCTTTTTTTTTCTTGTCCTTCAGCTTCTCTGATCACTTTTTCATGTGGACAGCAAAGAAAAAAAGAGTGGAACTCGAGCTTCGAAGTGGCTTAACTTAAAATTGTTCAGCTTCTCAATAAAAGTAGAAGTTTGATGAATAAATTAGGGTTCGGCGAAAAATTTCGATCGGAGATTGTATTCTGAGCACAACACAAGAAAAAAATGAAAAAAAAGTGCAAAAAAGAGGAAGAAAATTGAAGTTTTTTTGTTTTCGGAGATTAGGGGCCTTGAGATTACGGTACTCTGAGATAACGGCTCCGGAGATTTGCGGACTTGAGATGAAATCGTACCATCATTGGTATATAGCGTCTGTGAATCTCCAGAGATTTTTTTACAATCTTTAAATATATTTTTTGAAAAAATTGGCAGCATAACTCATATTTTGGAATTAACTTTTCCATTCAAGGCCATGTTCAAGTGTTTCTGTTTTTTTTTAATCCACTTCTTTTAATTCAAAAAATCGTTTTAGTTTGAGAACTAGGCTTGTTGGACAAACCAATGATTCTTGTCTTTATGAAAGTCTTTATTTTAATCATTTTTTAGAGGTAACTTGAATTTTTACTGGACTCTAGGCAAAAGAATTTCGCTAGAAGTGGCTTTTTTTTATAATTGAGCGAAATTCAATTTTTTTTAGGACACTTATAGCTAAACATACAAAAGAACTATACCGAAGCTATGTTTTTTTTTGAACTTAACAAATGACCTTAAAGTTAAGGCTTTTCCTAAATTTGAAATTTTTCTTAAGGTTTTTTTTTGAAGAGCCGTTTCTCTAGGATTATCAAGAACACAATTTTAATATTTTCTTTCGGGCGAATTGTTTCAAGTCGGACGCGGGAAATTTTATTTTTTTATTTTTTTGAACACGTCAAATGCAGAAATTGGTATCGCCAATTCACTTTTTGAACTAGTAAGAAAAAAACGAAAAAAACAACCAAAAATAATTTTAAAGTGTCAAATTGACAGAGTGAAAAAAATTAATTTTATCAGACACAAAGCTTTTTGCGAAGTTATTGCGTAGCTGTGGTTATAATTTTTCACACAAACATGGAAAAAAATGTTGTTTTTTTGGATGAAAAAGAGTACATCGGACACCAGAAAAACTTACCAGAACTTCATTTTAGATTTTGCAATAGTTTTTTTTGACTCTTTTTTTAGCTAATTTGTTTTCTAGAAAAATCACATTTTGATCAAACAATGCTTGCCATGTTGTAGGTAATAAAATTTTGCAAAAAAAAAAATGGGTTTTCTTATCCAAATTTACATCATACACTATTATAGTCTCGACTTGAAAGGCGAGGGAGGCGGGGCAAGGGGCGGGACGCGTAGCGTGTGCGTACGCGGTTCTTGGCGCGAGTTCAAATCGGTCGCCACCTCCTATTTTTAAAGCACGGTGGCCGCTTTTTTTTGTACCTAATCTACTGTTTTTTTCTACACACTTGACAAAAAATCAAAAAAAGTTGGAGAAGAAATGAAAAGAGCGAAAAACAGGCTCTCCAATAAGTCGCTGATGGGTGAATTGAACACGTGCCAAGAACCGCGAACGCACACGCTACGCGTCTTCTCAGCCTCCCTCGCCTTTCGACTCGGGAAAAATTGACTATAGGCCTATTTCTTTTTTACCTGACCAAATTTGGATTGACTGATTTTAGAAGCTTCATGACACTTTACATTTAGTTTTACAACTTCCAAAGGGGTTGTAAGCCATTCTAGATGCGGCTATTTTTCAAAATGTAGGACTAAGAAGTGAGTTCTTTTTTTTTTAAATTTTTATTAAATTATGAACCCTTCCATGAATGATACGTTTTACTGCTGTTCTTGCTTTATAGTCTTGTTGATCTTAAAATAATAATTTTATTATTTAAATTAAATTTGAGCCTAAAAAACAACACAAACATGAAATTCGCTCAAATTCAGATTTGCCTATCGAAGAAGCTTTTTTAAAAAAATCATCTCAATAACGTTTCGAATGTTAAAGTTCCGATTTGAGCCATTCCAAATGCGACCGTAGAGTATTAAGTTGAGTCAAACGAACAAGATGACCTTTCAAAAAAAGAATAAGATAATTAAATGAGTAGAAACTGTTCTCTACCTTCAACTATTACAATTTATCTTTTTTTTTCTAACCGCACTCAGAACGACTCGACGCGTCGCAGTCGCGTCGCGGTTTTTGGGTAAAATCGAGGCAGCGATGTATTATTCAAAACCGAAATAATGAACCTTTTTGAGAAACTATTCATTTTTAAAACTGGAATTGGTGCTAACTTCAAAAGATTTACCGGATTTTTGATATGGAAGAAAATTTCTTTATATTCTGGCACCAATATTCTTGTTTTTTTTTGAGGTTTTGTTCAGGAGCGCACTTTTTTTTGAATATAAAAGTAATTTTTTGATTTTGCATTCTTTTTAAAGCTGAGGAGAAGATGAATTGGAAGTTGAAGTAATTTCAAATTTCCACCTGATTTTTTTAAAAAGCTTTTTTCTTCTTTTTTTGATCTTGGCCGTTGTAAGAAGTTTTTTTCATTCGTTGAATGAAATTCTCTCAGTTTTCAGAATTTGTTCCTTCGAGCTATTTTTCAATGAAATTTGAGTTTACTGCTAATTTATAAGTAAAAAAACACAATCAGAATTTTCCAAAAAAACGGATTTTTTTAAACCTGGTTTCCGATTTGAATTATTCCTAACATTTAGCAGCGCTTATTGATTTCCAGCGGCTTTTTTTGCGTAGTTAAGTGCGCTCTATTGATAATCTGCTGTAAAAGTTAAATTTGATCAACTCGCAAATAGAATATTATAAGTTTTATTTTCTCAAAGACTTATAAAAGTCATAGTTTCTCTCATTTTCATCTCTTCACTAGGGAGCTAGGTGGACTCGTATTCACGGATTGAGTTCAAACTTAGTTGGTTTGTAGATCCAAACTTGAAAACGAGAGAAATGATCTGCTCAACCCAATAAGGAACAGAGAAAAATCCTGTTGAAAATAGTCAGATTAGGCTTGAAAAATTTCAGAATACTATTTTCTTTTCCAAATTTTAGCCGTTTTCTGGTGTTTCTTGTAGCCGAATCTTACTAGGTGATTGTATTGGAAGATAAAATGAAATAAAAAACAGTATCCTGAGCTCTCTTGTACCTGATGTTCTATCAACGGAATGCACAACTGCTCTGCCTAAACCATAGTTCCTGCCGCCGCTTGAACACAGTTAAATTAGAGACCGCAAAGCCACGCCCCTTTTTGCGATGGTTTTTTAGATTTTTTGTTTGATGTTTTCGTAAAAGCACAATACTGAACCAAACACAGAGAAAATTAGTGGAAACATAGAGAAAACCTTCCTCTTTAATCTCATATACTTTTCACCCGATTTTCGAAGCGTTTTAGCGGAGTGTCGTACAAAAAACCAAAACTAATTTCTTTCTTCGGGTTTTTAACCTAGTTCCATGTCGTTGGCGTCTTTTTTATTTTCGAATTCGACTTTTAAGTGAAAATTAAATCTTTTAAGATAAAAAAATTAAAATTTCTACGATGCCTAATCTTCGTGAGGCCGCGCAAAGTTGAAAATTTCGTACTCGGTTTCGAGGACGTCAGTGTTTTGAAAAATGTTCAAATCTAATCTGCCAACTATCAATAAGATTTTTCATGGTACCTTATGGTTTAGCAGATAATAACCCTTTTTTTTCAAGTATCCCGGCCTAGGTCTGTAAACCATCAAAGTTTGAACTCGATCCGCCGTTCGTTACGTGTAATTTGATCATTATTTTGACATTTTTCGCCCTGTTGATATTCATTTTCCTTTCAATCAGGGATGCACGAGACACGATCTCGTCTCGAGACACTTCGAGATTAAAAAAAAAGACTTATTTACGCTGAAAGTCAAAAATGAAGCGTCATATATGACGTTCTGGTCGTAATGGAGCATATGAAAGCGATCAAAACCACAGCGCAGTTTTTTTTTTTTGCGTAATATCTTTCAATATAGAGAAGTTTTTGCACATTTTTTTGAAGTTTGGTCGTTTTTAAGTGTTATTTCGAAACAAAAATGGATTTTTTTCATTTCGTATTGTCTCGAGATTTTTTTCCAAAACTTTTCTTGTCTCGAGACCTATTTTTGACTATAACTTTTTTCAATCGGTCCCGATTGCTGTGAAACTTCACTTGAATGTGTAAAATGACCCGATAAACATTAGGTGGTATGAAAAAAACACCAGCGAAAATTCAAACGACGACTTTTCCGATTTTTTCATATCGCTAGGGAACTTTCCGACGGCCACCTTTCCGACGAATCTTTTTCCGACTTTTTTTCTAGATAAAGTCTTCGTTTTAAATATTCCTACATAAAGTAGGTAGTTGGTTGATGATTAAAACACAAAGAAATAGGAAAACAAATGTTAATAGATGTTTTAAAAACCGAAAAAAGATAAGGGAAAAAAGTCGGAAAGGGATCCGTTGGAAAAGTGGCCGTCGGAAAGTTCTCTAGCGATATGAAAAAATCGGAAAAGTCGCCGTTTGAATTTTCGCTGGTGTTTTTTTCATACCACCAAACATTACTGAAAAAAATAAAGCCTTCCTAAATGAACGAGATTTCGAAACATAGTCAAAAAAAGAGATAAAAATTTCGTGTTTGAAAAAAATTTTTCTATTTCGAAAAAAACGATTAATTTATATATCAAAGCTCTAGACGTCTTGCACTATATTTTGAGAAATTTTGACCCCACTAGAAAAGTTATTTCCTGTCCAAGAACGGCCTCAAATAAGACGCTTAGAGCCAAACCAGCTAAGTTCTTTTTCAGGGTCCTTTCTCAAAGTTTTCGATTAAAATGATTGAAAATTCTAGTTGAAAACGATCAAGAAGCATAGAACTGAAAAATATAGCAAGATTCCATCATCGGAACACTTTGAAGTGAGAAAAATTTTTAATGTCGCTCGACCTAAGACTGGAAAAGTCGATTGATCAACTTCTAACAAAGGAAATATGGGAGGCGATCATCGCAGATCTGGTCCAACTTCTGTGGTTTTTAGTCCTAGGTATGAGTATTCGAAAACAAAAAGAATTATCTGCTAAGCGCCATAGGATACTGAGAAATAGCCTGTCGGAAATGAACAGGAAAACTCAAAAACGAATTCTCTTTGGGTTTTGTGGAAAAAGTTCCTTCCTAGTGTTTCATATGACGTAGGGAATATCAGTAGACGTTTTAGAAATCGAAAAACCCAAGTAAATCAGTTTTTGAGCTTTTCCTCTACACTTTCGACAGGCTATTTATCACAGTACCCTATGGCGCTTAGCAGATATTTCTTTTTATTTTTGGATACGTATAGACTATTTAACACAGAAGTTTGGACCAGATTTGCGATTTACACTTCACAAAGTTCCCTCGTAAGGGCTCTATGTTCTTGTTGTCAGAAAAGTGTAGAGGGCCGTATTACATAATCATGTGAAGTTTCACAGCAATCGGCATTGATTGAAAAAAGTTCTATTCAAAAATATTTATTTGAATCTTTATGCTCGGTAAAAATATTCGTATCTTTATGACCGGTACTGTATCTAATAACAAACAATATCAGTTGAAATCATTATAAATATCTTTTCAACTCGGAGCGCATCCCAAGACCATAATTTCTGTTGTAATTAAGATTGAAACTTGTAATCTGAACATACGTCGGCTGGATCTCATCCCGGGCTGCGGCCTACCCCTCAAAAAGTGCTGCCATATTCAAGTTTTCGCGTGTAAGAACTGGAGAAGTTTTTTTTTGCGAAAAGTGTTGTGAATTTTTGATTTTAAAAATTCTTCTTTTTAACTAGGCATTATCTTAGAAATTCATGAGAAAAATAAGCACACAAAATGAATAACAGCTGCACTCAAAAAACGCCATTAGGCGTAGCTAGGCGCATATCTCGTGCATCTCTTCTCGTTTTACGCAGTTTTTTTATTGAAGAGATGTTTGTTTTCTATTTTTGTTCCGTTTTTATCGATTCAAATGACTATTGCTCAATAGATTGACTTGATGAAGATCAGTTGGAAGTGTTTCAAAGCTGAATCGATAGAGATATAGATCAGTGAGGTTGGTAATTTTCGTTCTGAAAAGCCTCCTGTTTTTCAATTTAAAAGTTTTCCGTTTTTCAGTTCAAAATTCATCAAACGCCAGTTTCTTTAATTCTTATCACTTTGAAAGGGCAAAGCTCAAAATAATTTTTTTGTTTTTTTCAGTTATTTTTGATAGTTTCTCAAAATTTTGAATTCAGTACTTTCAAGATAAGATAAGAACTTTGCAAGTTTTTTTAAACTCTTCCTATTTTCTGTCGTAATAATATTTTCAAGCATATTCAAATTTTAGTTTTAGTTTTTGGAGAGTTTGAGTTGAAATTTTTCGAATAAAAAAGTGAGTGAAATTGGAGAGGAATCGTTTTTTTTTTTTCAAAGATTAGTTCAATTTTGCACTTTCAAGTTGGGCTTATTTTTCACGGCTTGCTCAGCTTTTTTTTGGTGCTTTTTTGGTTTTTACTCGATCGATTTTTCTCTGCTGACTCTTTAGATACTAATATCTAACAAGATTAAGTTTAAATAGACAAATATGTAGGAGAGATTTGTTTTTCGGCCATTTTTTTTACGTTTATAACAGTTTTCTACTTATTTTCCTTGATATTCTTGAAATAAAAAAATATTCTTTCAATTGGATTTCCATTACTTTTTTCTAGTCTCAATGTCGAACTTTACCGTTATAGGCTGGAATTATAGGCGATACTTCTCCAAACCGTAATTTTCCGAATCGAAGTCTTAATCGATACTTTTCGAAATCGTACTATTCCAAACCCAATCTTTTCATGCTTTCCCATACCTGCGCAGACCATTTTTTAAGGCCTTGAAAGTTTTGCTAAATTGAAGTTAAAAAAATATTTTCCTGAGGTTAAAGTTGTATCATTTTGGCCGAAAAATACCTCCCGGAGGTTGAAAAATCGACCTTTTTTTCCTGATTTTTTTAAAAAGATTAGTATGCCAATTTCTTAATAATAATAATAATAATTTATTCACAGATCAGTGTGAACCCCAACGAGTTCACTTCGATCTACAATTTAAATGAGGAAAAAAAAAAGTTGAAGTAAAAAACAAAAAATTGAGATCAGTAAAGTCTTGGTGGAATAGAGGTAAAAAATTCGTTGCGAGGTAAAACGACCAATAATTTTTTCAAAGAATTAGGTGGAAGTGTGAACTGATATTTGGATGTAAGTTTATTCCAAATAGGAATCGTTTTGAAAAAAAAGTTGTTAGAAAACTGACCTTGAGAACGTAGCCGAAGTGGATTTCGCCTTAAATTGGATCTGAGGGCAAAATTTTCGAATTGAGGAAAGTGATCATGACCAGAAACAATTTTTTGGAGAGTGAGGAGATCAGAAATAACTCGTCTAATGTACAGTGGGGTTTGTTGAAATTGCTCTAGACGATCTGAATAGGAATCAAAGGATAGGTTCGACCTAATGTAAACTTTGCGGGAAAAAATTCTGAGTGGGGATTCAAGCTTGTAGCAAAGGTCAGAGTTAATAGGTGGGTTAAAAACTTCAGAACAATATTCCAATATAGGTCTGACGTAGGTGTTGAAAATTTGAAACAGAAGAGCCGGAGATTTTGTACGAAAACAATGCAGAATTTGGTTGGATCTCAGCGTTGCAAGAGATACAATATTATTAATGTGCGGAGCAAGAGTGAGTTTCTCATCGATTAGTACACCAAGATCACGTACAACAGATTTATGAGGGATGGGAACTCCATTAATCAAATAAATAGTTTTAGGATTGCGAGGGCCCAGGTGAATAGCAAATGTTTTGTTAGCGGCAAGGGGCAAGCCCCAGGTAGATGACCATTCAAAAAAATAGAGTTTATACTATGTTGGAGAGATTCAGGGTTAGAACCGTAAATTTTAATGTCATCCGCAAATAGTGAGATGGAGGTTTCAGGGTCTATCAAGTTAACAATGTCGTTGATAAATATCAAGAAAAAGCAAAGGCCCAGATACAGTACCTTGGAGGACACCAGACGTATTAGCATAATTAAAAAGTAGATCGAGAACCATCAATGAGCACAGTAGAGCAACGATCAGACAGAAAGTTTTTCATACCATCGAATAACGGTTTCATCAAGACCAAAAACTTCGAAGCTTAAGAAGGAGCAAGGAATGGTTAACTTTATCGAATGCCTTAGCAAAAATCAAAATAGATGACATCTACAAACCTTTTTAGATGCAATAGAATTTTTGCCACGAGGAAAGGCAAGATAGAAGGTTGAGTTTACAGGATCGTTTGTTTAAAAAAAGCCGAATTGCGAATCAGAAAATAATGTAGAAAAATCTATGACGGATCATGTTACAGATAATTCTTTCACAAACGCGAGATAATGGATGTGTCAGGGAGATTGGTCTATAGTTAGAAGGGTCACATATTTTTCCACGTTTAAAAATAGGAATAACTGTAGTGGATTTCCAAGACGAGGGAATGGAACCGGAGTAATAAGATTCATTAAAGAGGATAGACAAAGGGATTGAAATAGATGTTGAACACCTTTTCAAAACAAGTTGATTGATTAGGTCAGGAGAAAACCCACATTTAGGGGGCAAAGCTGAGAGTGTCTTATAAACAAGATCGGGCGTGAAAATAATCGAGCAATTGATGGGTTTTCGAGAAGGAAAAATAGGGATCAGATCGTAACTTTCTTTAGAAAAGTTATCACTGAAGATTTGGGCGAAAACATCAGCTTTAGACGAACTATCAGAGATAAGAGAGTTATTGAAGGCAATATTAGGGATAGAAGAGTGGCATTTTAGTTTTTTGGAAATGTATTTGGAAATTTGGACGTGGTTGAAGTTGTTGGCAATATAAGTTTCACGGGCTGAGTAAATGGAAGAAGCGCGAGCTTTGATTTTTTTATATAATGAATTGAATTGCAGACGAGTGACATTGTTAAAAAGGTTTGCACGTATAAGATTTGCTCTCTTGATATTGAGGCGGCGAATACGATTATCATGGTTGAATGGGCGACGTTTGATAGGAGGATTAATGAAGCTAGAACAAGAGTCACGAACAGTTTCGTTAAAAATTTTCAAGAAATGAGAGAATTTGCTTTCTACTGATGAAAAATAACTGAACTGACGGTCCCAATTGAAAGAGGACATAATATAGTTCACCCTAGAGAAATCACATTTACGAAGGTTAAGCTTACGAGAAGTTGAAACATTATTAACTTTTGATTGGATAGAGATGGAAAATTCAATGGAAAAATGGTCAGAACCCAGAAGAGGTTCAGAAATCGATAGGTTAGAAAAATAAGAAGGTTTGGTTGTAAGTATTAAATCTAAGATGTTTGCTGTAGTAGAAGTACATCGGGTTGGGGAATGAACTAATTGGGTAAGGTTAGAAGTAATACAAAAATCCAGAAATGGCAGAGATAAAGGACAGGAGGTAGTCGAGGTAGACCAATCAATATTTGGGAGGTTAATATCACCAATCAAATGATTATTAGAAGGAAGTAGAAAAATTAGAAATGTGTTTTTATAAGGTTAAGTGTGCTATTTTTTTGAAGTTGAAGGTGGTCTATATATTAGAAAAAAATCAGGGATTTTAAAAGGAAAAAAACAAAATCGAAAGCAAGTACCTCACAAAGATGCTCAGGGTAAAAAAAGTGTCCAAGGCGATATCCACTTCAGCAATTCCCAGGTCTTTTTTTGAAGAGAATGATGATGCCACCACCACCGCAACGAGAAAGAATTTTTTTAGGTCGATCTACCCGCACGAAACTGTAAATGAGATTATTAAAAAAAGTGAATCAGGGCAAGTTGAATCCAAGAAAGTTTCACATAACAAACATAAATCTATATTATGAAAGATTAAATGATCAAAAAGCAATGCAATTTTAGAAGGAGATCTTATAGAGCGAATGTTTGCATAGAGACAAGAAAGTTTTTGACCCGAATCAGAAAGCGCGGGAAAAATAGGCGAGAGAGCGCGCGGAGGGTCAGAGTTCAAAGTATTTACAAAAAAAGGTCGACTGGATGATGATAAATCACAAATGTTAAATAGAATTGGGATCAGAAATATCATTCACAACAGAAGTTAAGTTAGTATTCACAGGGTTAGTGTTAAAAGAGATATTATTGACAGGAGTAGCATTAGTAAAAACCGAATTGTTAGAGTTACGCGGAACAGGCAAAGGAAGACACTGGGATCTTTCAGCAATAGTCAAATCTCTAAGATAAAAACGTAATTTACCTTCGTCACGATTGAGAACAAAAGTACGATGACGAAGGCGACGGAGAAGAACAAGCTCAGCGGGAATCATATCACGGCGAACACGGCAAAAAGGAGCATTATCATTGGAAAAAAGAGCTAAAATGGCTTTTCTAAAGCCAAAAATGAACGAGTTGCGAAAATATACAGAGGAAAATTGAATTTTAAGCGGTCGATAGACAGAAGAACAAGGATGGCGATGAGTATTCAACGGAGGAGGAATATTCAAATGGGTACAAACTTTATTGACTAAAATGGAATCGTCAATATCGTGTTGGGGAGTTTTGGCGTCGGCCAACTTTTCAAGGACAGCACGGCAAGATTTCTCACGGAATGTAGTCGTCGACGAGGCGCGATGAACAGCGGCCCAAAGTTCGTGATCAGACAGAGATGAGAGCCCTTGAGAGTCACGGACACCAGAAGAAGCGGAAGGAACGACGTTGGCATGAGGAAGAACACCAGAATTCGCGTGAACGTCGGAAGCGGGAGGAACTTGAGCCACAGGAACATCGACCGGTGAACGAGGAGGTTGAGTTTCCAACTGCGCGCCATCGAGTTTAGCGGAGAGATCATTTAGTTGAAGCATGATCAACTGGACTTGAGTTTTTAAAGCAGCAACCTCACGGAGAACGAGAGAGTTCGGAGGAATAGAACTCCTAGGCGTCGAACCATCATGAGCATGTCGTTTACGGGGAGGAGGTTGAGGAGTAGGTGACATAATATAAAAGGCGACCAGAGAGCAAATAAAGGCGACCGCACACCAAGAGAACAGAGGCGCGAATGACCTGAAATTCTTCTCCCGGGCTAAGTGAGTTCCGTAATAGCGAAAAGGAGTGAGTATTTTTTTTTTTGGTTTTTCGTTTTTAACTTGGTTAAAAATTATTGGTTTGGCCTGAAATTTCGAAGGAGCTTGTTGTTAAAAACGATTCTTTGGACCTGAAATTTCACAAAAGCAAATAGAAGAAGTTTGGAAGAAGATTGGACAAACTTATCGAATAAATGATCTTTTTTTTATTTGTTTGAATTGGGAGTCTTTTATACCGGTTTACTGGCTTTGTTGAGTTTCTTTTATTTTTAATGATTAGACAAAAAAAAGTTTTTAGAACTTTTTTCCTGTAATTGGTCCAAACCTTCGATTCGAATTGTTACATCATTCGACTTCATTGGTTGAAACTCCAAGCCGAAATTATTGTTTTCAACGCATGAAAAACCAAAAAATACTCGCCCATTTTCGCTACTGTATGTTCCGAATCATACTGCAATCGATTTTTTCAGGAAGTAATTTTTTTTCAATCTCTTAATTTTTGACGGGTTCAATATAACTTTCTCGCCTTTTCTCGCTTTCGTTTTTTCTGGTCAAGATAACCTTAACTCCAGAGTGGTCCTCATAGGGGCATCCTCAGGACCTTTTGAAGGTTCCTTTTAGAGGCACTAAAGCATGTCAAGTGGCCCCTATAGGGGACATTCTAGGCGATTTTGTGGTCGAGCCAGAGACCTCGGTTCAGATCGTTTTTTCAAATTATTATTTTTTGCAGATTTTTAGTTTTATTCTGATGGTATTTTTCTGTGTTCATTTTGATGTTAACCGAAATTATGAATGATGTCGGCACAGGTGTTTAGCTTTTGAGAATTGCATTGATTTTTTTCGAACATTATTTTTGTCATAGTTATAGTTGACTAGGCTTTGAGCAAGGTCGAAAAACTGTTTTTGGCTGGAATTTGAAAAGCATAAAAAAGCTGGGGTCCGAAAAGTACGGTTAGAAAAATCATGGTTCGGAAAATAATCAGCCAGAATTATTAATGAAATATTTGCTTACATGTACAAAAAAGATTTTCAACGGCAAATAAGCCTGAAAAAATTAAATAGAAGACTATTGAGGCCCTCAAAAGTTTCTAAGTCAGAGGGAAAAATAATGATTTAATATTGCACAAGAAAAGAAAGTAACAACAATGATGATAGCCGATTCACGGCCAACTTGGGAGGGACGTGGCCTGTCTGCGCTCTCCACCAACCAGGCACTATCTCTTTTATTATCGTGTCAGGACCCTTTTTCGATGGCTCAAGCCAGCCGTGGAGCTATAGTACATTGCAGCACAAAGATAAAAAATGAAAAAAAGCAAGTTTAAAAGGGATTCCGCGAAATCCAAAAATAACCGTCAGAGAAAGAAAAAAAGATAACTAATTTTTTTGGAGATTCAGAGATAGTTTTGAAATTAGCGGTAATCACTTTGAATGGCATATTATTTGCAACCGATTTTTTGCGAATCTCGTTTTTTTTCCTTGTCCTTTTAAGATAAACTTCTGAATTCTTTCTTTTTTGTGAACTTCTGGACCTTTATAACTCCTTTCCATGAAGAAACCTTGTGTTATTTTAATTCGCAACCGACTTTTCACTACTTCCGCCGTTCACTATCTATTTTCCTTTATTCATCCTCAATTTTTCTTGACTTTTCTTCCAGTTCCATGTTTTCACACAATTCAGAGTTTCTGTTATTCTTTCTGATATTCATGGGAAGTTTTAGAACCTCTCTGACAAATGCGAAGCTGGCAGCCATTCCTACGTCGAACGGGTCAAATTGATCGCCGACCGCATGACTCAATATCAGAATTTTTTCAAGGTGATTCAGAGAAAATGAATTTATTAAAAAGAGTTTTTTAAAAATCTCTGAACAGAATCAGTTTCAAAAAACTTTTACAAGTGGAAAAAAGGATTTTTTGAAGACATTTCTTCAGTATAATGATATATTTTTAATGGTTAAGATAATCTTAACAACTCCAGAGTGGTCCTTACAGGGGCATCCATAGGACCTTTTGAAGGTTCCCCTAAAGGGGCGTTCAAAGTGGTCCCTATGGGGGTTTCAGCTAGGAGTAGGGGACATTCTAGACGATTTTTGTGGTCAATTTGTCTTTCAAACTTCAAAAATATAACAAAAAATTTGAGGTTCCTATAGGGATCACTTGAGCTTAAGGAACTCGCCCTAAACCCCTATAGGGTCCCCTTTATGGCCTCTATAGTGGTCTTTTTTTTCCCTAACCCTTATAGGGCTACTTTGGCGTTTCCTAAGAGGCTTGAAGGTTACTATGCGAAATTTAAAAAAATGGTGATTTTTTTGAAAATGCGTCTTTTAAACCTAAATTTGACGGTGGTAAAGAATTTTTTTGAAAAAAATTCAAAATTGTCTTTTTTTCTTGTGAAACTTGGAACTAAAATTTGAATTTATAAGTCTTCAAATTCATCAGAAATGAGTCTTTTCACATCAAAATCAGTTCTGGTTCTTCAAATTTATAGTTTTTGTCAATATTCTTCCATAATTTGAGAATGAGTCCAAGTTTTTAATCCAGAACTGATATAAAATTAATTTTCCCGTCTGAAAATTAGGTTTATTGATTTTTTAAAAATCTGAAAATGTGATCCTGAGGAACTTTCTGTTCATGTATTAACTTAGAATCGAAATAATTAATTTCAAAATGGATAAAAAAATTGTTTTTAAAAAAATTTAAAAAAATGATGGAAAAAAATGCAGAATTTTAAACTTTGAATATTTCTGACTTCTAACTTCAAAATCTAACCATTCATTTTACATGAAAAAAATTGAATTTTATTCAGGAATTTGTAAAATATTCGGCCCGGGCCCAGCACAGCAGCAAAAGCATGCAGAAGGCGTTGGAACTCTGCACGAGTATCCCGCAAAGGTTCCCCCCTTTTTTTATGAAACAGTAAAGTTACTAAAAAGCGCAAAAAGCCTCAGAGTTTCTTTTGTTCTAGTCACAGACAAAACTATTATATAGAGTACAAGAAAAATGGAAAAGATGGAAAAACTCCTTAAGTGATCACTAAAAAGAAGACCGCAACTGGAAGTTTGGTAATTGAAATGCGTACCTCTCAAGCGCAAGTCGGTTTTGGTCGGGCGCAAGTTTTTTTTTTGCTTTTTTCACTTTTATCAGTCTTTCAAATGTCGTTTTGATCTTCTCTTCAAAAATTCCATAAGTTTTGTCATTTTCAACCAAATACTTTCAAGAATTTTCAGGGTTCACGACTTGGAATTCACCAAGAACATCACACAGTACCCGGGCGACACCAACAAATTGGGGCGAATTATTCGACATGTTCGTTTTGAACGAGAAATATTGAGCTGGGACCACCTGGCCGCATTTGGAATGGCTCCGAGGCGCTTGAATTCGTAAAATCAAGCTTAGAGCTATGGAAGAAAAAAAACTTCCAGTATAATTTAGAAAGCCTTAAGCGCAACTCGTTTCACGTCGAGTGCATAGAATGGCTCTTGGAGGACTTTCACTACTTGTCAAAGCTTTCAGATGCTTTTTAGCTCAAGTAGTTTCAAGGTCGGATGCATAGAGTGGCTCTAGTAGGGCTTTACTGCTTTTTGAAGCTTCTAGATGCTTTTTAGCCTAAGTCGTTTAAGGTAGGGTGCATAGAATGGCTCTCGGAAGATTTTTGCTGCTTTTTAAAGTTCCTAGATGCTTTTTAAGAGCAAGTAGTCTTAGGTCGGGTGCACCGAACGGCTCTCAGGGTTCTACTGTATTTTCTAGATTTTAGATACCTTTAAGTCGTTTCAAAGTCGGGCGCAAATATGAGATCTCGGAACATTTTTGCTGCATTTTTAAATTTCTAGATACTATTCAGTCCAAGTCGTTTAAGGTCGGGTGCATTGAATAACTCTTGCAATATTTTTGCTATTTTTTAAGTTCCTAAATGCTTCTTAGGCGCAAGTAGGTTAAGGTCGGGCGCATAGAACGGCTCTCGGAGGATTTTTGCTTCTTTCCGAAGCTTCCAGACGATTTTTAAGCGCAAGTCGTTCAAGGTCGGACGCTCTAAAATTTTACTATAACTTTGAAAAAAACGCTTTAAAATTTTCACGTTGAGCCATTCCAAATGCGTCCAACTCAGGAAAAATTGAACCCGAAGAAGTGTTAATTAACTGGGAATTTAAATAGAAATGAACTTTCCAGGACGCCTTCCAAGTGTGGGAAGGTGACGAGGACGCCCGGCCGAGATACGTTTTCCTCTTCCGTAATAAGGTAAAGGATTTCAAAATTGTCCAGTTAATGAAAAGTTCTCCGAAAAATGTATAAAATGAAGATTGAAAGTGTCTGGAGACGGAAAAAGTGTAATTTTATCGATTTTGGCTCAAATTTGTGATAAAAATTGGAAAAAAAAAAGTTGAAATTGACTGAAATTTTCATTTCAATGCAGTTTTTTACACTGCAGGATTGGTTTTTTTCAATTTTTTTAGCAAATTGGATTTTTTTAAGGTGCAGAAAATGATCAAATTTGGATTGGAATAGGTTAAAAAAACTGGGAAAATTGAGATTTTCCGATCAAGTTTTTTTGCTGATCAAGCCACTTTTTTTCATCGATTTTTTTGATAATCCGACTCAAAATTCTCACGAAATCTTTCAATTTTAACAAAAAGAAAGCTTAAAAATGATCAAATTTAGCTCAAAAATCTGGAGAAAAAAATCGCGGTTTTTTTGATGATTTCTTACATAAAAAAATCAACTAAACTTGCAATTTTTTTCCAGATAATGTTTACGGAATTAAATGAGGCCTTCACGCCACCAACCTACACACACTTCTCTACAATTCGTGTATGTTTTTATTTTCAAGATTTAGTTAGACAAATATTCGGTTCGAACTCACACGACCGACGAGGACACCATCGTTTTGCAGCCGAATGAACCCGGACTTCCCAGTTTCAGGTTGAATATTTATATTTTGACGTTTAGGATACTTGTGATTGCATGAATTTTCATGGTGATTCTCAGAATGAAGCCCAAGGACCTGTCCAACGCCGAATACGTCCGAAAAGCCTGGATTCGGGACATTGCCGAGGAACACGAGGCTTATGGTTGGTTTACTGTAGCATTTGGGGTACTGTAGGCAAAAAGATGACGTCATTCTTATTCACTGAAGTTTTCGAAGTAACTCATAAGGTTTGAACGGTGAAAACCTCCCTTATTGCATTGAAAATTGTAGTTTTGAAGTTTTTAGGCTTACTGTAGGCTTTTGGCTACTGTAGAATAATGGTGTTGGTATTTAAATCTAGAAACAATTGTTCTTTTTATTTTTTTTATAGAAGGCTTCAGTTTTTTTGATCTGAAAAAAACCTATGAGTTGTAAAAAAATTATAGGTTCTGGTTACTGTAGGACACTTTTTAAAGACTAAAGGATTACGGTAGATTCAGGTAACTGATTTAGATTATAGATGACGTCATTTTTCTTTAGTGAAGCTTTTCGAAGCAACTCGTAAAGTTTGTACAGTAAAAACTCCCTTATTGGTTGGAAAATTGTGATTTTGCAAATTGAAGGGTTACTGTAAGCTACTGTAAAAATGGTGACGTCATTTCAACTTTGAAACAGTAAATCATGTATTTTTTTATAAAAAGATTTTTTTGATTTTTTTTAAAAAAATGTTTTACAATAGGTTTAGGTTACTGTAGGACACTTTTTCAAAGCCTAAAGGATTACGGTAGATTTGGGTTACTGTAGGAGGGGATATGACGTCATTTTAGTTGTTTTTTATAAGTTTATAGGTGATTTAAAACTAGAGAGGAGTCAAAGAGAATATTTTTACAGGAGCTTTGAATTTTGAGATTTATGGTACTGTAGTTCAAAATTGTGACGTCATCAAAAATTACGGTACTTCAATAAAAATTATGACGTCATCAAAAATTACGGTACTGTAGTTCAAATATATGACGTCATCGAAAATTTCGATACTCTATTTTAAATTATGACGTCATCATAAAATACGGTACCCTCTATTCAAAATCATGACGTCATCGAAAAATTCGGTACTTAATTCAAAATTATGACGTCATAAAACATACGATAGGCTCTTCGAAACTATGACGTCATCAAACTGGAAACAAATTTATTATTCGGGAAAGGTTTCGGTCAACTCGATGTACATCACAAAAATCTCTCTCGGGCCGGTTTTTTTAATTTTTCGCAATCCCTGACCTTCTTTAGAAGTTTTTCTTTGTATTTTACGGACCAATTTATCAAGTTTTGATGGGGGTTTACATTTGTAATAGTGGAAACACATGTGGCGGGAGGAAAAAAAACTTGGGGCTGAAAAATTCTTGATTTTCAGACTTTTTTTGCTCTCGAATAGATATTTTTGAAGCAAATTATTTTTTTCTGTAGCTTTTCTCAGCTTCTCCGCTCCATTGCAAGCCAAAATATGATACAATCCTCGAAAAAGTCTGCAAGAAAATGAAACGTCAAGCTCCCTTTCGAAATTCCAACACGAACGGCGGTAAAGTCCAGCGGCTTGTTCGAATGGATGGCCCACAAGAACATCCTTCTTGCTTGGAAGCTCCGGGAAGACACACAAACGCGCTCTCTCGCAAATTCTCATCAAACAAATATCTTTTGCCCGACGGGGAGGCAACTTGGCTGAGGCGGCCACGGGAGCCAACGAAACTCCCCCGCACACGGTTTCGGTTGTAAACTGTGAGTGGCGACGGCGGAGCAGAGCCTCCTGCGTCTCTTCTCAGCGAGAGAGCGAGCTGGAGCAGGTCATTTTTGAGCTGGAACTTGATGCGAGATCCAAAAGGCTTTTAGAGTCGGACAGTACCAATTTTGATCAATCTAATCAGTTCTACCTGACATTAAATATAAGACAACTTTCTTTTTTGAGTTTTTGAAATGATCCTTGGGAGCTGGAACTTGATCGGAGATCTGAAAGTGTCGCTCTTCTCGATAATTGAACCTAATCTCTCATTTTTACATTGAATGGGAGAGCACCTTTCTTTTTTTGGAAGTACTTGAGAGCTGGAGCAGGTCATTTTTGAGCTGGAACTTGATGGGAGATCGGAAAGTATCACTTTTCTGATCAATCGAATCAGTCCTATCATCTGACATTTAATGAAAGATCAGATTTATTTTTTGAAATTTTTGGAACGACTTTTGGGAGCTGGAGCAGGTCAATTTTGAGCTGGAACTTGATGGAAGCCTTAAGAAGCTTTAAAGGCTTAAAAAGTGTCGATTTTACTAATCAGTCGAATCGAATCTCCCATCGGACATTCAATAATAGACAAGCTTTCCTTTTCGAATTTCCGAAATGATTCTTGAGAGCTTCACAACGTCATTTTTGAGCTGGAACTTGATGGAAGGTTGGAGAAGCTTTTAGAGTCTCAAAATGCCAATTTTTCGGATCAATCGAATCATATTTAGCAGACATAAAATAAAGGTGCTTTCTAAAAATGTTTTTTAGTTTCTTGGAATGATTTTTGGGAGCTGGAGCAGGTCTTTTTCGAGCTGTAACTTGATGGAAAGGTTGAAGAAGCTTCTGAAGCTTAAAGTTTCTCGCTATTCTGACCAATCAAATCAGATCGAACAAGATCTGAGAGAAAATTCATTTTTTGAGTTTTTCGGAACGACTTTTGGGAGCTGCAGCAGGTCATTTTGAGCTGGAACTCGATAGGAGATCGGAGAAGATTTTGTAATTTTAAAAATCATCGATTTCTCCGATAAAACTGACCGAATCACTGTAGAAAAACGGCAGCTTGATTTAAAATTTCATCGAAATTTTGAGAGAAGATCATTTTTGAGCTGAAACTGGATCAGGTGTTGAACAGAATTTTTGATCTTGTTAATGTCATTTTTCCAGTTTTCACTTTGGACTATGGAAGACTAACGGTAGCTTGATATGAAAATCCATTGAAGCTGAAGCAGATCAATGTTGATCTGGAAGTACTAACTTTACTCTAAAAATGACAGTTTGAAGAAAAGACAGATCCGAAAAAATCTCATATGGAGGTCCCGATACTTTAGCTTTCCCTCCAATGATCAAATAGTTAAATTCCTGGAAAGTTGCCAATTGGTCCCCCAAATCTCGTCGAAAATTCCGGATAGTTTCAACACACACCCAGCCAAGCTTTTGCCAAAATCTCTGGGCTCTCCACGGCTCTCGGCCCCGAGATCACACTATCAGAGACGCGCCCGCCTCCCCAACCGTTGGCCGAGGCTGAAACTCTTCTTTTTTTTTTCTCCCCCCACTCACATAAGTCCCCCCCAATCGATTCCATTCCTAAATGCTTCCAAATTCGACCTGAAATTCCCTGAGATTGCTTCCTAAAAGACTGTTAATTCCCCCGCGGCCAAGATGGTTCTGAAAGTGATGTACATCATCGAGTTGACCGACACCGAGGAGGGCGGCCTCGAGCTCGTCGATCCTTCTTGGAGTGAGTATTGGTTTTTTTTCCGGGTACAGCTGCGGAACGGGAAGCCAGCGCCGCTGGTGGCTTCTCCGTTACGGGAACTTCCGAGGTCACCTCCACCACTGGAGATTTCGGCGTTTCCGACGCTCAGTCCGAGTTCAGCGAGTGGTCGGGCTCCAGGAAGAGCAGCCTCTTTCCGGGTTCGGCTAGGTGTCCGATGTGATGGGAATAGCCGCAAAAGTTTTCAGAAAAATCGATAAAATTTTGAAAAAGCTATTTTTATTAGGAAGAAGTAGCACTTAAGAAAAATGAACATTTTTAAAAAATTTTGTCAGAAATCTGCATTTTTCCCTTGAAATTCCTATTCATATTATTTTTCTAAAAAAAAGGGCTTAGGAAGAAATAGCCAAGCTTTAGATAACGTGTGCGCTCTGTTGAGAAAAATTGACTTTTTTGAGCTTTTTTCATCAAAATCAAAACTTTCCCAAAAAAAGTGCTCAGGAAGAAATAGCCAAGTTAGAGGTTAACTTGTGCGCTCTGTTGAGAAAAAAATAGACTTTTTGAGATTTTTTTAAAAATCAAAATGAGCAATTTTTCCAAAAAGCTTAGGAAGAAATAGCCAAGAAGCAAATAACTTGTGCGCTCTGTTGAGAAAAAAATTAACTTTTTTTCGAACATTTTTTTCATTAAAATTAGAAAAAGTCCCAAAAAAAGAGGCTTAGGAAAAAAGAGCCATGTTAGAGTTGACTTGTGCGCTCTGTTGAGAAAAAAATCAATTTTTTTGATCATTTTTTTCCATCAGAATTCTAATTTTAAAAAAGTCGATATCAAGTTTTTTTGGTTCATAATGTTTCTTTAAATTTCGAGCTTTATATTCTGGAATTTGCGGCTTTCCTGTCACATCGATGTTGATGTTGGTTTTGAGATTTGTCGTGGTTTTTTTCGTGTTTTTTTCGGAATCCCACTTTTTTTAATAATATGTTTCGTGTAGTTTTCAATCGATCACACTGGAAAGAATCGATTAATGAGATTGAAAACATTTTTTTGGATTTTTTTTTCTTCAGAGATGTATTTTTTTTATTTTTACTTTCTCTGTGGGTTCTGTGGGAGTGTTGTCCAGTGTTTCATGTGGAGTTGGGTCTGTTCTCTTGTGGTTTTCGTGGTTTTTCCTGGTACAGATGTTTTTTTGAAAAAAATTCAAGAAAAAGAAATATTTTTCAAATCAGGTTAAAAAAATCGATTTTCAAACGCTCTAGGATTACAAAAAAACAGTTATTTGAATTTTGTTTATGTACTTTGAACCCTTGTGACTGTGTTGGTCCCAAGTTTACCCTTTTTAAATGTTCTTTGTTTAGTTTTCATAATTTCAAAGATTACCACTCAAAATTCAGGCCCGGAAGAAGGTGGACCACCTCGGAAGAAGGTCAAATCGCCGCCGGTTATCTCGCCAACGGGAAGTTCGACCAGCCTCTACTCCGGTGGCAGCAGCAGCATCGATTGGAGTCAGTTAATTGATCCATTAATTGATCATCAAGTCACGAAAAATTAATAGCAGTGTTAGGTCGGGTGAGGCTGAATAGGGATCATTTTAGGTAGAAAATTTGAGAGTTTCGAAGTTTTCTCATGTTGGATTTGCACTGATTTCTTCTTTTTTCTCAATTTTTCCATCTTAGAATCTTTTTAAATTCCGGGTACAGAGGGGAATCTAAGTAGCAATAATCGATTGGAGCTAGATTTTTTTGATCATTTTATTATTTTTTTTATTGAATAATAAAGGTGAAGTAGGTTGGGCTAGTGGTGCTTTAGAAGGTTGGAATTTTGCAGAAAAACCTCAATTTTTTTGACAATTTTTTTCAAGAAAAACCTTAACTGATATTCATTTGATGAATTACGAAACCTCTATGAAACTTCGAAAAAAATGTTATTTATCCTAGAATAGTTTGATTCAAAGTTGTCTCTAAACAGTATTCAAGCTCGAGTTTTTGAATAGAGTCTTCTATCTTTCAAAAAAATCGATAATCTGCTCAATGATCAGCTAATCAATCGATAAATCGCGGTTTAGAGATGATCGGAAAGTTTTCAATAAACTTTTGATTGATTTTTATCAACTCTTTGGTGTTCTAAGTGCTACCTAAGTACTAGAGCTTCATTTAGATTTTTCTCTATTTTGGAAAAATCGATAATCTCTTTACTGATCAGCCAATCAATCGATAAATCGAGGTTAAGAGGCACTCTAGATAGTCGGGAAGATTTCAAGGAACTTTTCATCGGTTGAAATCAACTTCTTAGAGTTCCAAGTGCAAGAACATCATTAAGATTATCACAATTTTTGGAAAAAATCGATAATCCCCTTACTGATCAGCCAACCAATCGATAAATCGCGATTAAGAGGCACTTTAGATAGTCGAGAAGATCTCAAGGAACTTTTCATTGGTTGAAATCAACTTCTTAGAGTTCCAAGTGCTAGAACATCATTAGGATTTTTCACAATTTTCGGAAAAAATCGATAATCCCCTCACTCATCTTCTAATCGATAATTTGTCCTTACGAGTATTTTTGATGGCTAGACATACATCCTTCTATGTATCCTTCTGAAATAGTTAATATACGCTCTATCTATCTCTGAACAGTTTTCAAGCTTCCTTCTTTGATTCTAATCTTCAACCTAACAAAAAAATCGATACTTCCCTCACTGATCAGCCAATCAATCGATAATCGCGATTACGAATTACAATGAGTGACGCTTGGCCGAGCGGCCAGAAGGGCGACAGTTGTCTGGCTCGGCCCCGAGCATTTTCTCAGCCTTCAATGTTTTGTCGGGATCGACGAGAGAGGAAAAATAAATAGCCTGGACATTGGATAGGTGCAGGCAAAAGGTTACTTTGAGGTCACTTTTCGAGGTTGGAAAAAGGGTTCATGGGGATCTTAGAAAGGCTGAAATTGAGCTTTTAGAGGTTTTCCGATTAAAATGGGGTTATGAAATCAGCGAGTTTAGAAGCCTTAATTTTAGGTCGAAGGGGAAAATAGAGGCTTTTAGGTAAGAATAAAGGTTCTAGGAATAGGGAAGTGGATTAACTGGGAGAATTTTAAAAGCTCTTTAGAGTTTGGACACTCTAGGGGCCACTATAGTGATGGAATTAGTGGCCACTTAAGTGGCTTTTTCAATGATCTCTTTGGAAGTGCAAGTAGTACTATTGGATCAGCAAAAAGTACTATAGTGACCACTTAGAGGCAAAATAATGGATTCTGTAGAGGTGGTTTTAGTGGCCACTTTAGTGTAGTCTTTGTGAAACCTCTGAAGTGACCACTATAGTTTTTTTCTTGGAAAATGTGAAAATGAAGCGTTGAGAAGATTGATTTTAGAGGAACAGAGAAGTAAAAAAAGTTTTTTTTGAGAAAAAAATGAACTCTTATTTAAAAAAATTAAACTTTGCTTGACTTCCCATCATCCGAATCAACTTTTTATTTGATGAAACCGAGAAAAAAATTGACGCAAAAACCAGAGGGAGAGCACTTGAAACCGCGAGTATGTACATCACAAACACAGAAGTGTCGCTGGCAATTTTTTTTTACTTTTTCTGAGTGTAGAAGATTTTTTTTCTAGTGAGGAACAGGACTGGCAGGGTCTGCTGATTGGGAGGATTTAAGAATAAAAAAAAACGAGATCAGAAAAAAAAAGGAAAAAAGCCTTTTTTGAACGTGTTTTGCGCTCTATTGATAAATGAAATCAGAACGAGATCGGAAAAAAGGGAAAATTCGAGGAAAATAGCCGTTTTTGAACGGTTTTTGCGCTCTATTGATAAATGGAATAAGAACGATGTCGGAAAAATGGGAAAATGCCATGAAAATAAGCTTTTTTGAACGTCTTTTGCGCTCTATTGATAAATGAAATAAGAACGATGTCGGAAAAATGGGAAAATGCCATGAAAATAAGCTTTTTTGAACGTCTTTTGCGCTCTATTGATAAATGGAATAAGAACGATGTCGGAAAAATGGGAAAATGCCATGAAAATAAGCTTTTTTGACCGTCTTTTGCGCTCTATTGATAAATGGAATAAGAACGATGTCGGAAAAATGGGAAAATGCCATGAAAATAAGCTTTTTTGAACGTCTTTTGCGCTCTATTGATAAATGAAATAAGAACGATGTCGGAAAAATGGGAAAATGCCATGAAAATAAGCTTTTTTGAACGTCTTTTGCGCTCTATTGAGAATCAGTTATTAGTTTTTTTTTTTCAAGACTTTTATTGAAAGAATATTCTGTACAGGCATATCCCTTTGAACCAATGAAACGAGAGCGAAAATGTCAAAAAGCTCTTTTTTCATGTCTTTCGTGCTCTATTGATAATCAATTTATTGGTTGTTTTTTACAAGGCTTTATCACAAAAGATATGATCTGTACAGGAACATGTTCATGATTAACGGGAACAAACAAAAATTTAAAAAGGCTCATTTTCACATGTCTTTCGCGCTCCACTGAGAATTTGTAAAATTACATGTTTTTCTCCAGCAACAACTGGCACGACGCTGGAAATGCAAGGAACCCGCGTGACGCGGACCCAATACGGTTTCCGCACCCTGCAAGAATCATCGGCGAAAATGTGTCTGAAAGTCACCGGCTATCCCCTACCGGACATCACCTGGTTTGTGTGGGGAAAAAAATTCGATTTAAAAATTTTTTTAAAAATACTCACCTATTACTTGTAGTTTTTCACTTGAACTTGTCCTTTTTTTGATTTTTTTGAAAAAAATTTTTTTGGATTCCTTACCTAAAATCGACGATTTTTCCACCTTTTTTTCTGTGAATTTTTTTGACCTAGATTTTCAGGATTTTTTTACCTAAATTTTAAATTTTTTTCTTTTTTTATTTGAGCTCCTTTTTCATCTTAAACTTAGGTTTTCTACCTGAATTTTCAAAAAAATTTCACAAAAAAATTTAGTGTTATTTTCAGCCTTTTTTTCCATATAAATCTTGTCTAAAAATTTTTTTGATTTTTTTCGATTTTTTTGGTCGATTTTCCTACGTAAATTTGTGAATTTTTTTCAATATTTCAGGTACAAAGACGACGTACTTCTCCATGAGGACGAGCGCCACACTTTCTACTCGGATGAGGACGGATTTTTCGCCATGACCATCGACCCGGTCAATGTAAGTTTCTGCGGATCGTCTTATTATTGAGATTTTTCAGCTGAGATCGTTAAGTGCGCTTTTTATAGTTCTAGAATGAATAATTCGATAAATATTGTACTTATATTCAGCCACAGAAAGATGATTAGCCGTTAGAAAATAGCTTGAAAAAATAGCCTCGTTATTGTGCATCTTGTGCGCTCCATTGATAATCAGTGACTTTTCGAAAAATTATCTCTTTTTTTGATGCTTCTCAAGTTTATTTTTGAACTGTTATGGAAATTATCAGTAGAGCGCATTTGTTGAGTTTCTCAAGGCTGTTTTTTCCAAAGTGAAATAATTTTTTCAGGTCGACGACACTGGACGGTACACCTGTATGGCGACGAATGAATACGGACAGGCGTCGACTTCGGCGTTTTTCCGAGTCTTGAAGGTATTTTTTCGGGTCTTGAAGCGAAAAATAGGATCTTACAGTAACCTTGAGCTCATTGTGATGGTTTTTGATCTTTCTATGCAAAAAATTGGAATTTTGTACCGACATTGTAGCTTTCTGTAGAGACGTAGGAACCTCTCATTTTTGCCCGCTATTTCTTCGATCCTCTAGGATCTACTATATCTTGAGCTGGCCATGAATGAACCTTGATTTGAAAGAAAATCAGAAGTTTGCTTTTCTTTGCAGGTGGAAAAAGAAGCTGCCCCACCTGCGTTCGTCACCAAGCTCAAGGACCAAGAATGCAACGAGGGCGAGGTGATCAACTTCGAGTGCGAGGTCGAAGGATGGCCCGAGCCGGAGCTCGTCTGGCTCGTCGACGACCAGCCACTCCGACCTTCCCACGACTTCCGTCTCCAGTATGATGGGCAGAGCGCCAAGCTCGAGATCAGGTTGGTTCTCATCGATTGGTAGAATTTTTAGATGTTCTTTTGATGCTAGAAGTTGTAGGTTTTATCTTGCTACTAGAACTTGTAGATGTTCTTTCGCTTCTAGAAGTTGTAAATGTTCTTCAGATTCCAGAACTTGTAGATTTCCTCTTGCTGCTAGGACATGTAGATGTTCATTTTCTGCTAGAACTTGTAGATTTTCTTATTCTGATAGAACTTGTAGATGTTCTTTTGCTGCTAGAACTTGCTGAAACTGTAGATGTTCTCCTTCTGCTAGAAGTTGGAGATGTTCTCTTGTCACTAGAACTTGTAGATGTCCTCTTCTTGCTAGAACTTGTAGATGTTCTTTTGCTGCTAGAACTTGCTGAAACTGTAGATGTTCTCCTTCTGCTAGAAGTTGGAGATGTTCTCTTGTCACTAGGACTTGTAGATGCTCTTTTTCTGCTAGAACTTGTAGATGTTCTTCTTCTGCTAGAACTTGTAGATGTCCTTTTGTTGCTGGAGCTTGTAGATGTTCTTCAGATTCCAGAACTTGTAGAATTTTTTTGGTTCCTAGAACTTGTAGATGTCCTTTTTCTGCTAGAACCTGTAGATGCTAGAAGTTTTAGATGTTCTTCTGCTCCTAGAACTTGTAGATAATCTCTTTATGCTAGAAGATCTAGATTTTCTACTGCTCCTAGAACTTGTAGATGTTCTCCTTCTGCTAGAACTTGTAGATGTTCTTTTTCTGTTAGAAATTGTAGATTTTCTCCTTCTGCTTGAACTTGTAGATGTTCTCCTTCTGCTTGAACTTGTAGATGTTCTCCTTCTGCTAGAAGTTGTAGATGTTCTTTTACCGCTAGAAGTTGTAGTTGTTCTCCATCTGCTTGAACTTGTAGATGTTTTTTAGATTCCAGAACTGGTAGATGTACTCATACTTTTCCAGAGACGCTCAACCGGATGACACGGGCGTTTACACGGTCAAGATCCAGAACGAGTTCGGTTCCGTCGAGAGCAAGGCTGAGCTCTTTGTCCAGCCCGACCCCGACAAGAACCATGTCGCCCCTGAGTTCCAGGTAAACATGAGTAGCAAAGCTTGAAAATAGTTCGTGAGGTTGGGCTCTAATGGTGAAACTTTTCAGAAAGATTTTTGGGTTTTGAAAAAAGTTGATGAAGACGTTCAGAGGTTAGAAAGAACTTGAAAAAGATCCGGAGCCATTTTAGGCTTCCAAATTGAGAAGTTTGAATTTTTTTGAAATTCTTGAGAAGGTCCTGAACGGACTTGGAACCATTATGGGCGTTTGGGGTTTTTTTTTTCGAGTTTTTTCAAGTTTTTGAGTTTTTTGATGGGTTGAAAAGTTGTTGAGAAGCTCCTAAATGAACTTATAACCATTATGGGCATTGGGGAAGGTTTCTTTTTCTGAGCTTTTTTCAGAACTCTCCAATAGTTTGAAGTTTAGTCTAGAAAAATCAAAAATTTTTTTGAGGTATATAATTTTTTTCGAAAAATGAAGCTTCTAAATGAACTTATTTAAGAGTGTTAGAAAAGTTCTTTTTTTCATATTTTTGAAAGTTTAAAGTTTAGAATGGTTATGAGGACATCAAGAAGCTACTGAACAATTTCAGGCCTTGAAAAAGAAACATTTTAGTTTCAGCTTCTTTGAAAGGGTTAAGAAGGGCTTTTTAAAGCTCCAAAATGAAAAAAATACTCATTTATTCTATTCAGGCGATGATCGAAGACGTGGAATGCAATGAAGGCGATGAAGTTCGATTCAAATCGGTGATTACCGGTGACCCGAACCCTGAAATCACCTGGTTCATCAACGGCGTTCCTTTGACGGAATCCGAAAAGGTTTTTCACGGTTTTTTTGTCTTGTAATGCAAGTTGAATCACTATAAGACTGTCATTTCTTTATTTTTTTCAATTATATTTCTTTTTTCAGGTCCGATTCATTTCGGAAGATGGAATCTGCATCCTGACGATCAAGGATGTGACAAGACATTTTGATGGAATCGTCACCTGTCAGGTAAAATTAAAATAAACTCAGATTTACAAGGGCCTTCCATTTTTTTCCATAGGAATTCAGAAAACCTGGATTTTTTTAAGAAATTTCAGAGTTGAAATTGATATTTTCTTTTTTTCTATTGAAAAGAGTACAGCCAATAGCGGTTAATTTTGGACAAAATGTCCATCACCACGTCTGGGTCTCTCTTTTTCGAACGCTGTCTCGCTAAACTTAAAAATGAACATTTTTTTGAGAAAGTTGTGGAAGATACTACTAAAAAAACGTTAGAAAATGGGCTTTTATGACCATTTTTCAAATTTCCCAGGGCTCCAACCGACTCGGAACGACTTCCTGCGATGGCCGCTTGAAGGTCCGCGTCCCACCGGCGCCGCCATCCTTCACCCGACCCCTGGAGGATAAAATCGTCCAGGAGAAGTCTACTGTGAGCTTTTCCGGGTCCCTCATGAGTAGATAAATTCATTTTTCTCAGCTTTTTCCCATCTTCAATCTCCTGAGCTTCATTTAAAAGTCTGCTAAATCGTCCTCTTCATTTTTTAGTTCGATAATTTTGAATAGAATATTAAATTTTTCTTGTAAATTCCTGTTTCTACTGTTCTGATGATGTTCTGAGGTTTCTACTGTTCTGATGATCCTTCCAGAAACTTTTTTCTGACTAGATAGATGCCCAAAAAGTTGAATTTTCCATTTTCAGGTCGTTTTCGACGTGGACGTTGCTGGATGGCCAGAACCGACCGTCATTTTCACCTTGTGCGGAAAAGAGGTGCGTTTTTGAGGTCCTCATGGGAAATAGGATTCATTTTTACATGGGGGTGGTCGTACAGAAAAATTGACAGAATTTAAGAAATTTTGAAGAAAGGAATGGGGCCCTGATAATAAGACTTCATTATCAATCAATTAATCAATCGGATTATTTTTTTTTTTGATCAGTGGGATATAATCATACGTCGGCTGGACCCCGCCCCGAGGTGGGTCCTACCCCCCTTCCTAAAGTGCCTGCTACCCCCCGAAAAGTACGGTCTTTCTCAATACATTTTCATCCAGCCAGCCTATAGATGGATAAGATCGACTAGGCGGTGCACAAAAAAACTTTTGAAGATATGACGAATAACCGCCCTTGGTGAACTAGAAACCTAAACGTGTAGTTGATCAATCCCCCCCTAAAAAAAGTGCGGTCTATCTCAGTAAATTTTTCATCCAGCCTATGTATAATCGACCTGCACAAGAAATTTTGAAATTATAATGAACAACCTTTGGCGATCTAGAAGTCCAAACGTGTAGTTGATCAAGTTGAAAGCATGGTCTTCTCTCTCTCGCCTTGATCTTCTGCGCTTAGTCTATCCAGTTAAGCCTTGACGAGCTCAGAATGTAGCGGATCTTGTGCTGAAGACCGTAGATGGTTTTCTAGAAGCTTCGGAAAGAGAGGTAAAAAAAACGGATCCATTTCCAGCTGAAGCACGGCGTCGACGGCGTCGAAGTTGTCGGTGCGGATGGCGCTTACCGCGTCGCGATCCCCAACGTCGCCATCGACCGACACGATGGAGAAATCGTCGCGCGAGCTCAGAACGAGCACGGCACGGCGGAGAGCAGGGCACGGCTCACCGTCGAGCAGCAGGTAGACCTCGGGAACTTTTGGTTTCGGAAATAGATAGAAATAATGAGACTCCTCTTCGAAGCTCGACGGTACAAAACTTAAAAGAGCCTCTTTATCATTTTTGGCTCGAGAGTCATTTTTTTCAACATAAACCCATTCCAAATGCGGCCATTGATCAGCAACACGTTTTTTTTTCAGGAAGAAGAATCTCGCAGCGCTCCGACCTTCATCAAGGACATTGAAGATCAGGTAACTTATGATGCTCGCATTTTAAAGATCTATTAGGCCGAGATGTAATGCTCGCATTTTAAAGATCTATCTGCTAGAATAAGTATAAAAATCTTATTTTTGAGCCTGAGAAAGATAGTTCATTCATGACGATCTATAGGATTTTTCCACGTATTTTTTGATTTAATGGTGTCCAAGTAGCTATGAATGGACTATTATCAGTTTGAGTTAAGATATATGGAACTTTGCAGTTTTAAAGAGCAGAAATCGGTTCTAAGAGTCAAATAAGTTTCAAATCTTTAAGAGAGAGCTATAGATGATAAATTACCAGATTAGATAAGATTTTTAAGTTTGCGAAGCACCAATCAGTCAAAAAATCAATGAAAATTCCACAATTTTCGACCTTTTTTATAATTTCTTGTTGCTTTTATCCTCGTTGATTTTCAAATCCCTCATCAAGAATCAAGTGGAAAAAAAAGCATGCAAGGTCCTCGTCTCCACATCTCGTAGGTGGGTCGGTTGTAATTTCGGGAAGACCTCGTTTTCCCGAGGTGGCGCCTGTCGCCTCGAAAAAGAGATCAAAAACATTTTTGTTTCCAAGCTGTTTCCACACAAATTTCTTCTTCTTCTTCCTCTCTTCTTTTTTCTGTTGATTATTGATTATTTTTATTGATTGGTTGTTGATAAGATGATTAGGTGGACATTTTTTTAGGATTTCTATAGGGTATTGATTTTTTCTTTGGTTTATTAAGGATAGTATTGATTATCGATTATTTGTATTGATTGGTTGTTGATAAGATGATTAGGTTGATTTTTTTAGAGTTCTAGGGAAATCATTTATTGGGTGTTACTGTTCATCATCGATTATTGCTTTTGATTGATTGTTGGTAAGGTTAATATATTAGTTTATTTTGTATTACTAGTGTAAAAAGAATTTTTTTTAATGATCTATTGATTGAGAATATTGATTATTTTATTAATGAGGAGAGGATTTTTTGAGGTGATTCTGTTCTGGTAAACCTTGAACTTTGTTCATAACTTGCTGTAAAGTAGTTACCATCAAAAATAATAGTATCTCTTTTTCTCTGTTAATTATCGATTTTTTGAGACACTAATTGAAAAAATCACATTCCAGATCGATAGTTGAATAATTATCTGCCCAGCTAGGACTATTTTGAAGTTTGAGGAAGATTTATCCTATATTTTCCTGCTTAGGGCTTGAGAATTTAATTTACCGATTTTTATCGAATTGATTGAATGATTTCTCAGTGATTTGATATGGAGACCGAGATGTTAGGTGGATCATGAAGCCATCATCTTGAATCATTTTCTTTGCAAAGTTTGGGCTCAAATTTACTTTTAAAGGGTTTTTTTAAACTATCCTTTGGTTCAGCGCTTTCAAATTTTTTTCATTTGGTGATTGTGTCATTTTTAGTTGAATCCATCAGTTGAGAAGCATTTTCTTTACGTTACGTATTGATTTAATCAGCTTAATTTCCCGGTTTCCAGACAGTTAAACACGGCGAGCCGGCCGTGTTTGAGACGACCGTCCGCGGAAATCCAAACCCCGAGGTCACCTGGTTCATCAACGGGCATAAGATGGACCCAAGCAGTCCAGGCGTCAAAATTGAGGTTCTAATCAAGTTTTTGAGCCGAAAAACTCGTTTTTCGTCCTTTTTCAGTATTCATCCAATTTTTATCTGTGTATTGAAATTTTCAGGTGATAAACCATGACCACAAGCTGACCGTCGACTCGGCACAGTACGCGGGCACCGTTCTGTGCAGGTAGCCTTCTTTTATTGATTTTATTCGGATAAGGGAGTTGAAAAATGTAAGAAGGTAGAAGAGCTGTGAGTAAAATCAGTTCCCTGTTTCAAGCATTTTGTGGGGTTTTGTTCGTATTTGGAAATTACAGCCGCAGATTTTGAGGATTATGTGCTCTATGGACAATCTTTGTCTTTTCAACTTTTTGTAGGGATTCAAGGTGCCGTGTCCAGAGTAACTTCTGCGAAATTAAAATCATCTCTGACTCTCCAAAATTTAGTTATCTTTTCCAATCTCTGATGGTTCTTTTTACAGGGGCCTTATAGGTGGGACCATGCTTTTTAGGCCTTTTTTGGGTTTTTATTCTTCTTCCGGCGTCGGTGCCCCAAATCGATTAGCGGGAGGGGGTGCTATCCTGATATCAGTGATCTGTCCGTCCTTGTGTGTAAGGGCTGGGGATTTCGAAGTCGTGGCTCCCCAATACCAGCATTTCTTATACCCCTTTGTTGAGTCGAGGCGGGGATCGAACTTGTGACCCTGTGGACCGTAGACAGGCCCGCAACCTGTTGAGCTACAGCTTTTCTGAATTCTCAACAGTTTGAACTTTCCAGAGCCGAAAATGTGGTCGGCCGATTCGAAACCAAGGCTCGTTTGGTGGTTTTGGCACCGGCGAAGCAGAAAAAACCGCCCAGGTTCACGGAAACGCTGGTCGACAAGACCGAAACCGAGGAGAATACCGTCGTTTTCGAGGTTTTCCAGAGATTCTCTGACGCCTAGGGGCTTTTTTTTAGGGTGTATTGTAGAATAATTTTGAAAGTCTGAAGGGGTTCTTTTAGGGAACTTAGCTCCTCACACAGGCAAAGTCCAAAAGACCTCAAAAATGCCTCAAAAATAAGAGCCGAAAGCTCCTTTTTGAGTTCCTAAAAGGTCTCAAAAGTTTCTCGGAATCTGCTTTTTTTCACCGCCCTCTTTTTTCTACACCTCCTTAAAAGGTCCTGTTGAGAAAAAAGGCATAGAAAAAGGCGCCTTTTTCAGACCTTTTGAACTTTGCCCGTGTAAGGAAGCTATTAGAAACTTTAAGGAAAGCTCAGGATTTGATTTTTGGCTTTTTCAGTAGTCTTATTAATTTTAAACATGTTATTTTGAGGAGTATTCTTGAAATATTGATTTTTTTGGAAGGTCTGAAGAGTTTTTTTGCGACTTTTTTTAGTGGATTTTTGAGTTCTTTACTTCAAAAAAATAAGTTTTTTTCGAAGTCAATTACTAGAAAAAAATCGATGATTTTCAAAGTTTAATGATTTTATTTTTTTGGCTATATCATGGGATTTCTAGTCCTATTAACTTTTTAAAAATATAATATTAGAAGATTGTTCTTGAAATATTGATTTTTTTTACGAAGGTTGGAAAAAGTTTTCTTGTGACTTTTTATGGGTCCTCGACTTAAAAAAATGAAATTTTTTTGAGGTCAATTACTTCAAAAAATCGATCATTTTCAAGGTCCAAAGGGCGTATACTTCTAATAGTTAGACTCTTGGATGGATTTTCGAAATGGTTTTCTTAGAAAATGGGACATTTTCAAGGTCCGAGTGGAGGGAGAACCAAAACCGGAGGTCACCTGGTACCTCAATGGACAGGAACTTGTGCAATCTGAGGTGGGTCTTTTTTTCTTGTTTGAAAAAAAAAAGGTTTTTGTAGATTCAATAGTTTCGAGCTAATCTACATAGATTTACCATAATTGTTTTATTCAATTCCGATTCTAATGGTTATAAATTCGATCTTTCCAAACTTTCGACGCTGATCCTTTCCTTACAGAGAATCGAAATCCGCGAATTCGACGGTTCGATCAAACTGCAAATCAAGAACTTGAAGCTGGAAGAAACGGGTGAAATCAAGGCGGTCGCCAAGAATTCCGAAGGTGAGGACTTTTTGAAAAAGCGAGCTTTCCGAAGTTCTTTATACATTATTCAGTTCAAAACTCCTTATTTTTGAATTTTGTTCATCTCTTATTTCTTTCTGTTAATGATAAGCTTGCATGTAGGAAATCTTTCCAAACAGTTTGTAGGCTTTGAAATTTGGTATTTCTACTTTTTTAGAAACATGAAGAGCTGTTTTGCTTTTTTGTCTCATTTTCTGCTTCCTGTGACATTTTCAAGCGTCAAACTTAAGATTAAGCTTAAAAAATTGTGTTGCAAACCTATATTTTAGTTGAAATTATTCAATAAAATTGCCTTCAGGTCCCTTGAAAGACTGCACCTTTTAGCCATGTAACAGTATTCTTCAAGAGATTTTTGAACTTTCAACTCCATTTGGAATTTCGCGTTGTCCTTGAATTTTTTTTGACGTCATCACGTAACCCCCTGTGAAAAGTGAGTACCGAGTACCAGCACATGTAATCCATCTATTTCAAATAGAATTCAGATCGATTCATAAGTTTTTGAGTTTTTTATGACCCGATTTATCGATCGCTCGGGCTGGGGATAAGAAATTTCCGATCAACTTATCTTTTAATAAAATCAAGAGCTCAATAAATAACTTCTTAAAAAGCCACCTGAATGAATAGGGGGGGGGGAGGAGGGAACGAAAGTGACAAACACCCTCTCGGACATTGGTAACGCGAAATGGACGTGCTCCGGACGTTTCTGGGCGATTCAAGGGATCACTTAAGAGCGTTAAGGCTACTTAAGTGGTCACTAGAAATGCCCCGACACGTCCGATTCGCGTCCCGTTCGCGTTACCAAGGTCCGAGCTGTTAGCCCATCTATGTCTCTGGAGCGCAAATAATCATGTTCTAAGGTCATTTAAAGATTTCTTTCCTACATTGTCCCATTCTCTCTTCATCCTTAATTCTCCGAGGAGCTTGAAAAACCTTCTTGAGGTCATTTTGAAGACTGTTTTCTTGATTCCATTGATCCCTTACGAAGTTCTAATCATCATACTTCTCAGCATTTCAAGTCATTTTGTTTTCCGTTCCAGGATCCGCTGAAACGTCGTCAAAGCTGACGGTAACTCGGAAACCGTTCGCCCCCGAATTTGACCGCCGACCGCAGAACGTGACGATTGAGAGGGGCAGCGAGGCCAAATTCGAAGCTCATGCTCTCGGAGTACCTGAACCCACCTACACCTGGTCCATCAATGGAAGAAAGGTGGGAGTTCTTTTATTTATTCAGGCTTGAGGCTTTGAAAAAGAAACTTTCTTGGTTCAACTTTAGGGACTGCTTTTTTCAAATTATCATTATTTTGACTTGCTTTGAGAAAACAGAATAGCTGTACAGTTTGCTAGAGCATCCTTTTAGGGTTTAAGAAACTATTTTACGAAATCTTTTGAATTTAGGAGCCTTTTAGACTTGTAGAGTCTAGAGAAAAAAACTCTTGTAGAAGTTGCAAAACTCTCGATACCTTGAAACAGTAATGTTGCGTTTCAAAGAAATAATTGTGTCTCTGATTTCATCCATACATTGCTGTTTCAATTCGAGTTACTTCAAAAACGCAAATGTTCCCTAGAGCGTACTTGCCTTTCTTTTGAGTCCTGTGAAGTAACCTCGGACGCGCATTGAACCTGTCGGAGGCTTCTAGTGACCACTTTAGTAGCGTCAGCACGCTTAAGTGATCCCTAGAATTGCTCAGAAACTTCTGGTTACGAGACTGTTTTGAATAGTTGCCTTCATAAAGGTTTTTTGAACCTTTGCTGGTTGGAGCAGTACTTATTGTAATCATGAAGAGAACTACTCGAGCCCTTCTGGCCTTCAGCTTGAAAAAAGATTTTTTTTTTTGATGGACCGTTTTTGATCACTTTAGTCATTTTTAGGTGCGCGAGAGCACAGAAGGCGCCCGCGTCTCGACGATTGACGGCGGTGTATCGATTTTGACGATCGACACGTCGATCCACTCGGAATCCACGACCATTTCTGTCGTCGCAGAAAACAGCCTCGGGGCCGACGAGACGGGCGCTCGGCTTGTCGTCGAGGAGAAGAAGGTACCATTCTATTTGGATTCATCTGAGTGTTAGGTTGAGTTGAACTTAAAGTTTGGTAGGGAAGTATGGTTGATAAGGGTAGATCAGAAAAGAAATTCGTTCATTGCGTGAAATTTCTAGGGTCAGATTTGATTGATAAGGCTTGATGATAGTGCAAATTCGGTCTCAAGTTAACGGCTTTTCGTCCAGGAGAAAGTTTGAAAGTTTTATTCAGTCTTCAGAGTAGGTTCTCTGCTGAATCATGGAATGATTGAAGAGTTGTTTGTCGGTTCGCGATAATGTCGTTGATCAAGCGTAGACGGCGCGTAGAGCATCTCGCCTCTCTTGTGCTAGTAGTAGACGTTTTTCGAGCGTTTCCGACGATCACTGCTTCTCCATGTAGGAACAGTACGGCGCCCAGCTTGTCCAGGGCTGACGGGCGTCGGATTGAATCTCGGACGAGAGCGGAAATGAAGACCGACCACTCGGGTGGTAGAAATGAGATAATCCGTCCAGGAGAAGAAGGTACCATTCCATTTGGAATCAGCTGAGTTTCAGGTTAAGCTAGGTGTGATTGAAGTCCATTAGGAGAAATGTCTAGGGTCAGACTTCATTGATAAGGTTTAATAATAATGCGAATCTCAAGTTTACCATTTTTCTTCCAGGAGAAGAAGATTCCATTCCATTTGGAAACAGCTTAGATTTAGGTTAAGCTAGGTGAGAATGAAGTCCAATAGGGGAAGTTTCTAGGGTCAGATTTCATTGATAAGGCTTGATGATAATGCGAATCTCAAGTTTACCATTTTTCGTCCAGAAGAAAAAGGTATATTTGAGTTCAGAAGGCCTAGAATCGATTCTGATTGATTTAGGGTTGATCAAACTAGAGACTTAGTCTCAATTTGAAGTTTTAGGTTTCAAATTGAAGCAATGGTAGATGTTTTATAAAGCCCTGTTTTGAAGTTAAGATTGAACTAGGTGAGATTTAGTTTTGATTAGATTATTAAGTAAGTTCTCTAGGCTCAAATTTGATTGATGAGAATGGATAAAACTAAGATTTTCCTTTTGAAGTGGGGTCTCAGGGTTGAGGAGAAGCTTCTTACGTCGAAAATCAAGTTTTAGGGGAAATTTAGGGTTTTTTAGGATGATTATTGAGAAAGATCAGTTATTAAGCTTCAGGTGATTGTTTAGGTGAAAATGATTCAGTTTGAATGAAAATTAAAATTTTGAAATTGGAGCTCTAGATTAAGATTTCTTGACTTGGATTGATGAGACTAGAGGCGATTTTTAAGGGTTAAGGGGATGTTCGTTAGGTTAAAAAAACTGTTTTTTTCAGTTTTTAATATAAATAAGTTAAGAGATAAGTTAAAAACTCTATTTTTTTAGGTAGGGTATGGGTTGGTGATCACGTTCCAAGAAGGGATAATTGAATTATTGACACGATTGAAGGGTTTTTTAAAGGTTAATTGAGTTCTTAAGGTCTTAGGAATTTTTTTTATTGAAATTTGAAATTTATTTATTGTGCACGAGAGCACCTGCACCGTTGTCGATTTCTTGATTGCTTTTTGGAGGGATTTTGCTTGGATTTTCCTTTTTTAAAAACATTTTTAAGGTGTTTGAATTGAAAAGTTCTATTCAGAACCATTTTGAAAGATTTCTGCGTCTTCTTTCAGAAAAAGCGGAGTTCCATTAGAATTCCAAAGAAATTAAGTCCCAAGCAAAGTCCCAAGCATGCCCAAGCACACACATACGCACACACACGTTTGTCGTTTTTAGATAAGTGTTGTTGAAAAATCGTCGACGGAACAAGAGGAGGAGAAAACCACAACGACTACAACAGTTACCACGGAAGGAACCATCGAAGTTTCCAAGGTGATTATGAGAAAAAAAAGAAGATTCAAATGAATTGATGAGTTTTGGACCGTTTTGAAGGGTTTCGCGATTTTTTTGCATAAAAAATGCTAAATCATCTTCATCAAAAATAACTTTTAGCCTTATTTTAAGAAATGGTATCAAATAAGTGTTAAAAATTAGGTTAGGACTAGGTTTACTAAAATTTTTTCTCACGCTGAATCCGAAAATATATTTGAAAACCATTGAGTAGGTCAAAAAGAGATACCTCGGCTCAAATTTTAGAAAAAACGATTGACCTATTTTTTCAATGGTTGAGAAGCGCAAAAAACAGCATTTTTTTGAAAAATATTTTAACCAAAAAACGATTTTTCGAACTTTCTGAAAAGCTTATATTTCCAAAAAAGGTGGTTTTTCGGATTCTGAATCGAAATAACTAATTTCAAACACCTTTTTAATAGTTCTTGAGCGTATTTTTTTGGAATCAGCATGAAAAAAACATTTTTACGACTTTACAACGAAAAATTCTCACTTTGAGCTGTTTCCAGTCGCTTGATTATGATTTTAAAAAAATAAAAAAATAAATTTGACAAGCTTAAAAAAAGGTAATTTTGGTTTTATATTCAATTTCCTCTTTCATATCCTCAGAAAAAAATATTTCAGACATTTTGAAGTTTTGAAAATGCTCAATTTTTTTAAATTTTAACGTCAAAAAAATACATTCTTTTTATCTTTTTAGAAGTCATGGTCATAATCAAAATTTTCGCTTGAAACCTCTTTGATCATAGTTCAAAAAGTGTTACAGCCTCAATTTCGCGTAATGATATTTTTAGGATTCAAATAAACGACATTAAAATTTTTCTAGAACTGAAAAAAATCTTCTCAAAAAAACTTGTTATGAAGGAAAATAACCTTCAAAAATCGCGAAACTCGGAAAAAAACGGTCCAAAGCGAATCGGCATGTGCATGAACCTCTTCGAGTGTCCACGTCTTTATTTCGTTTCCGAAAAACCTTTTTGGCACTTTTGCCCCTTCTCAGCCATCTACAGTAATTTTCCAAATTCTATCGTTTACCTAACTTTGAACCGAAGTACATGACGGTTTTCAAGATCGAATTGGTCTCGTCGTTGGTCAGTGAGACGACGTCTACGACGGAGATGACGTCAACACAAAGTAGAACGACGATGGAATTCGAGAAGAAGGAAAAATCCCCAGAAAGGAAGGTCACCTTCCTGAGCGAAGAGGAGAAGACCTCTGTGACGAAGTCTGAAGAAGAGATAAGAGAAGAATCAAAGACGGAAACCGCTTCTGAAGAAGCGAAGTCGACAGTCGAGAAGAAGAAGACGCCGTCACCACCGACGTCTCCTACAAAGAAGGCTGAAGACAAGCCGGAATCTCCCACGAAGAAGAAGAAGTCACCGACGCCGGAGACCAAGAAGAGCTCCGAAGAAAAAACCGTTACTGAGGAGGTCACGTCGGTTACTGAAGTCAATGTGACGTCTTCGGAACAGGAAGCAAAGGCTCCTGAATCTCCAACCAAAAAGAAGAAGACGCCATCCCCACCAACCTCGCCAACTAAGAAGGTGTCTGAGGAGAAGCCTGAATCTCCATCGAAGAAAAAGAAGTCGCCTACGCCTGAGGCTACTAAAGTTTCTGAAGACAAGACCGATGTCACTGAAGAATCCAAAACGGTCACGGAGGTCACGTCTTCTGATCAAGAGACAAAGGCTCCTGAATCTCCTACCAAGAAGAAAAAGTCGCCATCTCCCCCGACGTCTCCAACCAAGAAGGCGTCAGAGGAGAATCCTCAATCCCCGACTGAGAAGAAGAAGTCGCCGACGCCAGAGTCGAAGAAGACTTCTATAGAAACTACGAACATTGCTGAAGAATCGAAGACAGTTACGGAAGTTACCGTCACGTCTTCGGAACAGGAAGTCAAGGCTCCAGAGTCTCCGACCAAAAAGAAAAAGTCGCCTTCTCCACCAACCTCTCCAACTAAGAAGGCGTCCGAAGAGAAGCCTGAATCTCCAATTAAAAAGAAGAAGTCGCTCACACCTGAGGCCACAAAGACTTCTGAAGAGAAGACTGACGTCACTGAGGAATCTAAGACGGTTACCAAGGTCAGCGTGACGTCTTCTGAGCAAGAAGTTAGGGCCCCAGAGTCTCCAACCAAAGAGAAAAAGTCACCGACGCCAGAATCCAAAAAAGCGTTGGATGAAAATACCGAAGTTGCTGAAGAGATCACATCTGTGACGGATGTGACCATCACGTCTTCAGAGCAGGAAGCAAAAGCTCCCGAGTCTCCTATTAAGAAAAAGAAGACTCCTTCCCCACCAACATCGCCCACGAAAAAATCCGAAGACAAACCGGAATCTCCGACCAAAAAGAAGAAGTCGCCAACTCCAGAAGCTACCAAAACTTCTGAAGAAACTACTGGTGTTACTGAAGAATCCAAGACAGTGACTGAAGTCAGTGTCACGTCGTCGGAACAGGAAGCTAAAGCTCCTGAATCTCCAGTCAAGAAGAAGAAGTCGCCGACACCGACGTCTCCCACTAAGAAGGCGTCTGAGGAGAAGCCAGAATCCCCAACTGAGAAGAAGAAGTCCCAAACGCCAGAGGCTACTAAGACTTTGGAGGAGAAGACTGACGGGACTGAGGAATCTAAGACGGTTACCGAAGTCAGCGTGACGTCTTCTGAACAGGAAGCTAAGGCTCCTGAATCACCGATCAAGAAAAAGAAGTCGCCGACGCCAGAATCGTTAACCAAGAAGGCGTCTGAGGAGAAGCCTGAATCTCCAATAAAGAAGAAGAAGTCGCCGACTCCTGAAGCCAACAAGACTTCTGAAGAAACTACTACTGAAGAATCTAAGAACGTCACTGAGGTCAACGTAACCTCTTCGGAGCAAGAAGGCAAAGCTCCGGAACCTCCCCTTAAGAAGAAAAAGACGCCCTCACCACCGACGTCACCAACCAAGAAGGCGTCGGAAGACAAGCCAGAATCCCCTATCAAGAAGAACTCACCAACGCCGGAAACCAAGAAGACTTCAGATGAAAAGCAGGAAGTTGAAGAGATCACATCTGTAACGGATGTAACCATCACGTCTTCGGAACAAGACGCCAAGGCTCCTGAATCTCCAATCAAGAAGAAAAAATCCCCGACGCCAGAATCGCCAACCAAGAAGAAGAAGTCACCAACGCCAGAAGCCAAGAAGACTTCTGAAGAAACTACTGCCGAAGAATCAAAGACCGTCACAGAAGTTAGCATCACGTCTTCTGAGCAAGAAGAGAAGGCTCCTGAATCGCCCATCAAGAAAAAGAAAACTCCTTCCCCACCAACGTCTCCTACCAAGAAGGCGTCGGAAGACAAGCCAGAATCGCCTATCAAGAAGAAGAAGTCACCGACTCCTGAATCCACCATGGCTTCTGAAGAGAAGACTACCACCACTGAGGAATCCAAGACTGTCACGGAGGTCAGCGTGACGTCTTCTGAGCAGGAAGTCAAGGCTCCTGAATCGCCCATCAAGAAGAAGAAGACTCCTTCCCCACCAACATCGCCAACTAAAAAGTCTGAAGACAAGCCGGAATCTCCGACCAAAAAGAAGAAGTCGCCAACTCCTGAAGCTACTAAGACTTCTGAAGAAACTACTGGCGTTATTGATGAATCCAAGACTGTCACGGAGGTCAGCGTGACGTCTTCTGAACAGGAAGCGAAGGCTCCTGAATCGCCCATCAAAAAGAAGAAGTCGCCGACACCGACGTCTCCAACTGAGAAGGCGTCGGAAGAGAAGCCCGAGTCTCCGACGAAGAAAAAGAAGTCCCCGACTCCCGAAGCCAAGAAGACGTGTGAAGAGAAGGTAAATATTAGTTAGGGATTAGGTCAAACATTGAACATATTAGGTTAGGACTTATAGGGGGTAAAGTGCCAAATTTGTCCGTTGTCGATGCATGAATGTTAAAAAAGTTAATGTTGATTTTTTTTTTTGAAGTCTATCTAAGTTTTTGATAGTTATAAGATGATCAAATAAACCTTCAGAATTGAAATTCAAGTAATTAATAAATTGATTCATTTATAGCCGCCCGCCCCGAAGATCACACGCGACTTGAAGAGCCAGACGGGGAACAAAACGGATTTGGCTCACTTTGAGGTGAAAAAAAAAGCTTTTTTGAAAAAAAAAAGGTGTTCAGGTCGTTGTTGAACATGCGACGGAGGTCAAGTGGTTCTTGGACGGCAAGGAAATCACGAAGAGTCATGGTAAGCGGAGAAAAAAATATTAGCCCTGGGGCGCGTTTGACAAAATATAATTGGCCTTTTTTGAATCTTGCAGGCTGATTTTTAGCCATGGAGCGCGTTTGACGAAATAAAATGGGCCTTTTTGAAATTTTCAGGCTGATTTTTAGCCATGGAGCGCGTTTGACGAAATATAATTGGCCTTTTTTGAATCTTGCAGGCTGATTTTTAGCCATGGAGCGCGTTTGACGAAATAAAATGGGCCTTTTTGAAATTTTCAGGCTGATTTTTAGCCATGGAGCGCGTTTGACGAAACATAATGGGCTTTTTTTGAATTTTGCAGGCTGATTTTTAGCCATGGAGCGCGTTTGACGAAACATAATGGGCTTTTTTTGAATCTTGCAAGCTGATTTTTAGCCATGGAGCGCGTTTGACGAAATAAAATGGGCCTTTTTGAAATTTTCAGGCTGATTTTTAGCCATGGAGCGCGTTTGACGAAACGTAATGGGCTTTTTTTGAATTTTGCAGGCTGATTTTTTGCCATGGAGCGCGTTTGACAAAACATAATGGGCTTTTTTTGAATTTTGCAGGCTGATTTTTTGCCATGGAGCGCGTTTGACGGAATATAATGGGCCTTTTTTTGAATTTGTCAGGCTGATTTTCTAATGATCTTCATATGTTTTTTTGTCGTATGATTAAGAAAAAAATAGGATTATGATTGAAAATTAAATTTTTTTGGGTGGGGGTGATATATAGATGCTTGGAAAATCATCCTTTTTTTAAGTTAGGGTTAAAAAAAATTTTCTGATCCGTTTTCGCTCCCAGAATGTTGAAAAAAGGAGTTATTTCCTCAAGTTTTCACGGTTTCTAAGATTAAAAATCGAGAATTTTTCCTCAGGAGTAACTGTTTCGAACGACGACAAATTCGAATTCCGCGCCTCCATCGACACGACGATTTTCGGCTCGGGAACAGTTTCCGTCGTTGCTTCCAATGCGACTGGATCTGTTGAGACGAAGTTGGAAAAATTCTAGATTTCCTTGAAAATCCGTCGAATTTAGATGCGAACTGAAAGTTCTGGAAGAGCAGAAAGAAACGAAGAAGCCCGAGTTCACGGACAAACTCCGGGATATTGAGGTCGTCCGCGGCGAGACTGTTCAGGTACTTGAGAGGATCCATCGGACGCACTTGGAATGGCTCAAAGCGTCGCGGTCGCGTTGAGCCATTCCAAATGCGGTCATGAGCTTAAAGATGTTGCAAATTGAGAGTAAAATGCAAGTTAGCAGCTTCGAAGTCTTGCATCTAACTTCAAACGGCTTGGCCAGCAACTAGAGATGATGAGAAACAGAGAGGATGAGAACGTTAGACAGTTGTAAAGCCTAGAGCAGAGCGCAAGTCATTAAAAGTCGCTTGCAATGGTCGCGGTGCATCCTGAGCCTTTCTATGAATCCTAAATCTATCGGTAGCGGTTTCCAAGCATTCCCTCTGCAAAATAAATGTCATGGAGCGATTTCGAAACTGCGCCCGACTTTCTGCGAATTGACTCGCTAGTTAGAGACTTTTGGAGGTTGAGAGAGCGTTAGAAAGCTTTAACTCGAAACTTATAGCAGCGCGAAAGTAGTGGAGAGTTGGTCGCAAGAGCTACCCAAGTCGCCAAGCATATAGCCATACCAAATGCGACCATGGCTGTTTGAAATGAAGAGTGGAACAGTTCAAAAAACTATGGTCAGATTGGGAATGGCTCAGAAATTTGAAAAAAAATTGGTTCAAGATGAACTTTTCGCACCAAATTTGCGAGTTGAAGAATTCAAAATGTCGCATTTGGAATGGCTCTATTGATCAATAAATAACCAGAAAATATTAAGATGGACGTTATCGCCCTCCATTCGCCTCAGTACAAGTGGTACCTGAACGGAGAAGAGCTGAAGAGCGGAGTCAATGGCGTTACCATCACGACGGTCGAGAATAAGTCCTCCCTGAAGATTGAGAACGTTCAGGAGTCTCAGACTGGACGAGGTATGGGTCATGATAATCTCAAAAAAAGACTGGGAATTTCAGTGACCGTCGAAGCCTCGAATGAAGTCGGAAAGTCAGAATCTAGTGCTCAAATGCGAGTCGTTCCACCTGCGACAGCTCCAATTATCGATGGACCCAGGAGCGTCACCATCAAGGAGTCTGAGACGGCCGAGTTCAAGGTTCCGATTCGTCTTCTTGAATACAGTAATCCTACCGTATCCCCTTTGTTCAGAAAAACAATCCAAGTGTTTACCCGAAACCTCAAAAATCTCAGGTCACCATCACTGGCTCCCCTGAACCGACCGTCAAATGGTACATCAATGAGAAGATCGTCGAGGAATCTACCACCACCACGACCGTCAAGACGGAGAATATCTACACCCTGAAGATCACCGAGACCAAGACCAGCCATACTGGAACTGTCAAGGTTTTTGGGACGTCATGGGGCCTTATTGAAGGAATTTTTTTCCCAGGTGACGGCTCAAAACTCGGCCGGAAGCGACTCGAAGACGGCCGATCTCAAGGTGGAGCGAGGAGTGACGGCGCCGACCTTTAAGGGAACACTGTCGGACAAGGACGCCAAGGAGGGAGAGCCGCTTCGATGGGACGTCGAGGTCGAAGGAGACGGCCCCGGAAACGAGGTCACCTGGCTTCTCAATGGAAAACCGTTGGCCGACTCGGCTGGCGTTCAGGTTGGTCCTGTCGAGGGGAGGAATTTTTGGAGGCTCGGGGGTTTTGAGACTGAGATTTTTTGAGCCGATATTCAAAAAAAAAACTCGGATTTCAAGTAGATTCTCTGCATGCACTCTGGTGGTAAACCGCGAATCAGCACTTTATTTTCAACACTCACGAAAAAGTTCAGATTTCCAACGATGGCAACGGCAAGCACAACCTGACGATCGCCGAAGCCAAGCCGGACATGAGCGGAAAAATCGCGGTCAAGGCGAAAAATCCGGCCGGCGAATGCGAAATGTCGGCCTCGGTCAACGTCGCCGGCGCCAACAAGAAGCCCGAATTCACCAAAACTCCGCAAAATCACGAAACGACGATCGACGAATCCGTCAAGTTCAGCGCCATCGTCACTGGAGTCCCCACTCCGACGGTTCGTACTCTAGAACCTCCAGGAAAAATATGGTATTTTTAGGTGTCCTGGTACTTGAACGAGAAGAAGCTGGAGCACAGCGAGGAGGTCAAGGTCAAGTTCGAGGCCGAGACCGGAAAAACGTCGATCCGGATCTTCAAACCCAAGATCGAGCACAGCGGAACGATTAGAGTTGAGGCGAGCAATGTGGCCGGAAAAGTCGAGGCGACCGCTCAGTTGAAGGTACGTTACGGAGCAAGGATCGGAAAAAAAGAGAAAACGAAATATTTAGGTTGACCGCAAGACGGAGGTTCCCAAGTTCACGACGAACATGGACGATCGTCAGGTCAACGAGGGCGAGAACGTCAAGTACACGGCGAACGTCGAAGGATATCCCGAGCCTTCGGTCGCCTGGACCCTCAACGGACAACCGGCCGCTCAGCATCCGTGAGTTTCAGAAGACGTCGCCTCTTCCTAAAGAATCTGTTCCCAGAAACATCACGGTGACCGACACGGAAGGCGAACACACCATCGAGATCAAGCAGATCACCCCAGAACAGGCTGGCGAACTCTCCTGCGAGGCGACCAACGCCGTCGGCACCAAGAAACGCGACGTTCAACTCGCCGTCAAACGCGTCGGCGATGCTCCGACCTTCGCCAGGAACCTGGAAGATCGACTGACGACCGAGGGAGAGCTGACCCTGATGGAGGCCAAACTGAACGTCGTCAAGCCCAAGCCGAAGGTGACCTGGCTCCGCGACGGCAAGGAGTTCTCCTCGGATGACCACGTCAAGACCATCGAGCAGGAGGACGGAACTCTCCAGCTGAGGATCGTGACGACCAAACTCGAGGACAAGGGCAGAATCACCATCAGAGCCGAGAATGACTTTGGATGTGCAGGTGGGTCATTTTTTTGGAATTGGTATATAAACGGCTCTTCCTTGAAAGAGTGACTGTCTGCGCCCTCTTTCCTTTTATCTAGGAACATGGAAATAGGAAGTAAATTTGAGAGGGCGCAGAGAAACGGAGAATTCTGTATTATAGTCCATTCATTCCTTTTTTTAAAAGTCTGATATGCCTGCACCCTCTTTTCTCTCACCGGAAAGGTCAAAGCTAAAAATAGCAAGTAAATGGAAGAGGGTGTAGAGAGAGCAGAGATTTCAATATTCTTTAGGAGGTACAGCTATTTTGAGGCTTACTGTAGAAATGATAATGTAAAGCGTTTTATGAAAAAGTTCATATTGAATCTTCTTTGTACCATAATTTTTCCCTACCGTACTCCAGAGGTCATCTTTAAATACAGTAAGAAAGCCATGATGATAGAAAAACAAGTTTAAGAATGCTCGGCCTCGATCGGAGTCGTGAAAGGTCGCCCCATGGCGAAGCCGGTCTTCCAAAGCGAGATCCCACCCACGAATCTGACCGAAGGCGACACCCTCGACGTGAAACTTCTGATCACCGGAGACCCGACACCGTTCGTCAAGTGGTACATCAACGGAACCCTCGTCTGCGCCACGGAAGACACCGAGATGACGTCATCCAACGGCGTCTTCACCTTGAAGATTCATGGAGTCTCTACCGACATGACTGGCAAGATCAAGTGTGTCGCCTACAATAAGGTGGGATTGGAGGAGAAGAATCGTCTGAGGTTATATTTTAGGCCGGAGAAGCTTCGACCGAAGGACCACTCAAGGTGATCGCGCCGATTCCTGTCGAGTTCGAGACTTCGCTCTGCGATGCGACTTGCCGGGAAGGCGATACTCTCAAACTGAAGGCTGTCCTCCTTGGAGAACCCACTCCAGTGGTCTCTTGGTTCGTTTGATCAGTCCTGAAAATGTATTACGACTTACTTCAGTTTTTAGTATGTCTAGAAGCTAAAGGAGCTGCTTCAGGTACGTCAACGGCAAGAAGCTGGAAGAGTCGCAGAACATCAAGATCCACGCCGAGAAAGGCACCTACACGGTCACCATCAAGGACATCACCTGCGACTACAGCGGCAAGGTCGTCTGCGAAGCCGTCAACGAGTACGGCAAGGCTTCGAGTGAAGCCATGCTCCTGGTCCTGCCGCGAGGCGAGCCGCCAGACTTCCTCGAATGGCTGAGCAATGTCCGAGCTCGCGCCGGCTCCAAAGTCGTCCATAAGGTCGTCTTCACTGGAGATCCGAAGCCCCACCTTACCTGGTATATCAACAACCGCGAGATCCAGAACTCTTCGGAGTACACGATCGTCACCGATGACAAGACCTCCACTCTGACTATCAACAGCTTCAACTCGGACCTTCACGTCGGCGAGATCATCTGCAAGGCGGAGAACGACGCCGGGGAAGTCTCCTGCACGGCGAACATGACCACCTACACCAGCGACATGTTCAGCGAGAGCGAGTCTGAAGCACAGATGGAGGAGTTCGTCGGCGACGACATGACCGAGGACGAATCGTTCCGCGATGAGCTCCACCGCACTCCAACACCGGTCAACGCTCCCAAGTTCATCACCAAGATCAAGGACACCAAGGCGAAGAAGGGCCACGAAGCGATCTTCGAATGCGTCGTCCCCGACACGAAAGGCGTCTGCTGCAAGTGGCTCAAGGACGGCAAGGAGATCGAGCTGATCGCCCGAATCCGCGTCCAGACCCGAACCATCGAAGGCCACGTCACCGAGCAGCTCATCATCGAAGGAGTCACCCCGGAAGACGCCGGCAAGTACACTTGCATCGTGGAGAACACCGCCGGCACGGCGACTTGCGAGGCTTCTCTGACTGTGATCGAGGAGCTCGACAAGGCTCCGAATAAGGCGCCGGAGTTCGTCGTCGCCCTCCAGGACAAGACGGTCACCGTCGCCGACAAGGTTCAATTCGAATGCAAGGTCGTTGGAGAACCCGCGCCCAAGGTCACCTGGTTCCATGATAGCGTGGGTTTTTTTTTTGAATTTCTGAAATGGTCGAGCTCTGAACGTCTTCAAAGTGTTTTTAGAAGGTCGTGACAAGCCAGGAAGTCGTGACGATTGAACAAATCAACGACGTCCAGCGCCTCACGATCTCTTCTTCCGACGTCAAACATCAAGGAAGCTATTCCTGCGTCGCCGAGAATTCTGAAGGCACCACGAAGACTGAAGCGTATCTCACCGTCAAAGGTAATTTTTGCCTTTTCCGAGCAAGTTCCTAGCCCAAAATGCACGTTTTTCACCCTAGACAGTCCTTTGTCCTTTGCACAGAAAAGAGGCGTTTTTTAAAGATTTTGAGCCATTTCTAAACACGTTTCGAGAGGTTTTTTAAATAGAGCGTAACTGCTGAGAAAAATCAGTTTTTCACTTTTTCGAAGGTCCTCAAGTTTGTAGCGAAAATTGCACGTTTTCACCCTAAAAGTCCGTTGTCCATTTGCACAAACGCACCACCTGCAACCTCACTTGTTACAGCACAAGCACCCGAGTTCACCAAACCACTGCAAGACAAGACGTTGTCCATCGGCGAGAAACTCATCCTCTCCTGCTCGGTCAAAGGCTCCCCACAGCCCCACGTCGACTTCTTCTCCTACAACTCGACCACACGCGAGGAGATCAAAATCACGTCTTCGAGCCGAATCGCCGTCGAACACGACGCCACCAACACCCATTGGAGGATGGTCATCAAGGAGGTCACTCGCGAAGAAATCACCACCTACAAGGCGGTCGCCACCAACTCGGCCGGCACGGCTACCACTGAGTCCAAGGTCACCACCAAGACCGAGGCTCCTGTCTTCGAGCAAGGCTTGAAGAAGACCACCGTCCGGGAGAAGGAAGAACTCCACATGGAGGTCAAAGTCAGTGGAACTGAGCCGGAAGTCCAATGGTTCAAAGATGGAAAGCCTGTCGCTGAAGACTCGAACCACGAGATCAAGAAGGATGCCGCCACTGGCAAGCATTCCTTGGTGATCAAGCAGGCCAACCTGGCCGATGCTGGAAACTACACAGCCAAAGCTGTCAACCCAGCCGGACAAGTCGAATCGAGTGCTGAAGCTGAGGTCACTCAGGCTCTCGAAAAGCCCACCTTCGTCAAGGAACTCGTATCCACCGAAGTCAAGTACAACGAGACGGCTACTCTTAGCGTTTCCGTCAAAGGAGTCCCAGAACCGACGGTTCAATGGCTCAAGGATGGAGCTCCAGTTTCGGTTGATGGAAGTCATGTCATCTCGAAATCTGAAGGCTCTGGAAGCTACTCCATCACAATCAACTCGGCCAGGCTTGAAGATTCTGGAAAATACAGCTGCAAAGCTGTCAACACCGCCGGCGAGGCTACCACTCAAGCCAACTTCGCTGTCGTCCGAGATCTCCAAGCTCCAGAATTCACGGAGAAACTCCACTCGTTCAAGGTGAAGGAGAGCGAGACGGCCAACTTCAAGGTGACTGTCGTCGGAGTCCCAGAACCGGAAGTCAAGTGGTTCAAGGACGATGCTCCGTTGAACATCGACAACTCTCATGTTGTAGCCAAGGAAGAAGGCTCCGGAAGCTATAGCCTAGTTATCAAGGAAACCACTACGTCGGACGTCGGCGTCTACTCCTGCAAAGCCACCAACATGGCTGGAGAAGCCACGACGACTAGCAGCATCCGATTCGAAAAAGTTCTTGTTGCTCCAGAGTTCACTGAGAAGCTCAAACCTTTGGAAGTCAAGGAGAAAGAAACGTTCACTGCTTCAGTCACGGTGACTGGATCTCCTCAACCAGAGGTCAAATGGTTCAAGGACAATACTCCGGTTACTGTCGACGGTTCTCACATCGTCGTCAAGGCGGAAGGATCTGGACATTACACATTTACCATCAAGGACGCCACTAGTTCGGACGTTGGAGTTTATTCTTGCAAAGCCACCAACGAAGTCGGCGAAGCTACAACCACCGCCAATTTCGGCCTTGTAAGAACTTTGGTCGCTCCAGAATTCACTGAGAAACTCAAGCCACTTGAAGTCAAGGAGAAAGAAACGTTCACTGCTTCAGTCACGGTGACTGGATCTCCTCAACCAGAGGTCAAATGGTTCAAGGACAATACTCCGGTCAACGTCGACGGTTCTCACATCGTCGTCAAGGAGGAAGGATCTGGACATTATACCTTTACCATCCAGGACGCCACTAGTTCGGACGTTGGAATTTATTCTTGCAAGGCTACCAACGAGGTCGGAGAAGCTACCACCACCGCCAACTTCGGCCTTGTCAGAACTTTGGTCGCTCCAGAATTCACTGAGAAGCTCAAACCTATGGAAGTAAAGGAGAACGAGGCGTTAACCCTCTCAGTCACGGTCACTGGAATGCCAACTCCAACAGTTCAATGGTTCAAGGATGACATACCGATCCAGGTCGACAATACCAATATCATTGCCAAGGACGATGAGCACGGCCATCACTCGCTCACCTTCCCGAAGGCGAGATCCGAAGACGTCGGAGTCTATTCTTGCAAGGCGACGAATGAAGTCGGCGAGGCCAAGACCACGGCGAACATGGCGATCCAGGAAGAAATCGAGGCGCCGATGTTCACTCAGGGCTTGAAGCCGATGGAAGTTGAAGCCGGAAAGCCGCTCGAACTGGTGGTTAGCGTCGAAGGAAAGCCGGAGCCGGAGGTGAAATGGCTCAAAGACGGAGTTCCAGTAAATATCGACGAGAGTCACATCATCTCGAAGAAGGGAGAACATGGTCAGCACACGCTCGTCATCAAGGACATCGCCGCCGCCGACGTCGGCAAGTACTCCTGCCAGGCTGTCAACAAGGCCGGCAAGGACGAAACCATCGGAGAGGTCAAGATTCCGAAGTACTCGTTCGAGAAGCACAACGTCGAGGAGGTGAAGCCGATGTTCGTCGAGCCGCTCCAGGAGACGTTCGCCACGGAAGGCGATACCGTCGTCCTGGAATGCCGCGTCAACAAGGAGTCTCATCCCGACGTCAAGTTCTTCAAGAACGACAAGCCGGTTGAGATTGGTCCACACATGGCGTTGGACGTGTTGGACGACGGCAAGATCAAGCTGACGATCCATGGCGCTTTGAAAGAAGACGTCGGCAAGTACACGTGCGAGGCGACGAATCTGGTCGGCAAGGCTGACACTTCGGCTCCGTTGAACGTCAAGTTCGGCGAGAAGGTCGAGGAGTCGGTTATGGACGAGAGTACTCAGCTTGAAGAGCTTTCCGTCGCCACCACAGCCACTGGTTCGTAGTTTTCTCACCTTTGCACCTCACTTGTGTGGTCTTTGCATGCTTCAGTCATAGTTCATTCCTTTCATGCCGAAGATTCAATCAAAGATTTGGAAGAAGCATAAGAAATACTGAAATTTGAGCCCTTTTGATTGAATTTTCGGTCCCATTCTTATCTCAAATAATGATTTTATTCAGAATCTGCCACCTCAAAGACGGAAACCGGAAAAGGAGCTCCAGAATTTGTGGAATTGCTCCGATCCTGCACCGTCACCAAGGGACAACAGGCCGTTTTGCGCTGCAAGGTCAAGGGAGAGCCTCGACCGAAGATCCGATGGGTTAAGGAGGGAAAAGAGGTTGGTTTTTCATCTACATAAAGTTTCTAGAAGGGAAGACGTCTGAAAATTTGAAAATGGGACAAAAATAAGTCTAGAAAAATGATTAGGAGATTATTGCCAATGGAGCGAACTTGTAGTCATTTTTTGAATTTCCTGAACTTTTTAAAATTTGCCTGTTTTTCTCCTAAAGCTTTAAAGTGTACTATTTTTCCTCAGGTTGAAATGTCCGCCCGTGTTCGTGCTGAACATAAGGACGACGGAACCTTGACTCTTACCATCGATGACGTCACTCAGGCTGAAGCTGGCGAGTACAGGTAAAAAAATTGGGTTTTCCAAAGCTTTTTCAAGCTTTTGATTCTCAAGCTTCATGTTCGAACTTCAGATGCGAAGCTGAGAACGAATTCGGCAGCGCCTGGACTGAAGGCCCGATCATCGTGACCCTCGAAGGAGCGCCGAAGATCGACGGAGAAGCTCCAGACTTCCTCCAACCTGTCCGTCCAGCCGCCGTCACCGTCGGTGAGACGGCCGTTCTGGAAGGCAAGGTTTCAGGAAAGCCAAGACCGACCGTCAAGTGGTACAAGAACGGCAAGGAGATCACGCCGAACGATAGGATCAAGATCGAAGACCTGGAAGATGGCACTCAAAGACTTACCGTCAAGGACGCTCAGCTCAGCGACGCCGACGAGTACCGCTGCTCTGCCTCCAACGAGTTTGGAGACGTCTGGAGCGACGTCACCCTCGGCGTTAAGGAGCCCGCTCAGTCGGCTCCCGAATTCGTCAAAGAACTTGCCGCTGTTCAAGTTAAAGAGACTGAAACGGCCAAATTCGAGTGCAAGGTCTCCGGAACTGAACCAACTGTCAAGTGGTTCAAGGACGGCCAGGAGGTTAAGAAGGACGCCCGAGTCAAGATCGAATCCGAATCTGATGGAACTCAAAGACTGGTCATCGAAAAGAGTACCACCGCTGACCAGGGCAACTACCGCGTCGAGGCCAGCAACGACGCCGGAACTGCCAACTTGAAGGCTCCGCTGACCGTCACTCCAGATGAGACGCTGAAATTGAAGCGTGGCCTGAACGACCTCACCATCCCGCAAGGAACCAAGATCCTTCTCAGCGTCGAGGTCGAAGGCCGTCCGAAGACTGTCAAGTGGTACAAGGGTACCGAACAGATCTCTTCCAGCAAGACGACTGTCATCGAACAAGTTTCCGACCACGAGTACAAGCTGGAGATCAACAAGAGCGAACTCACCGACTCTGGATCATACCGGGTTGTTTTGTCCACCGAAACACAGTCTGTCGAATCTTCTAGCACGGTCGTCGTCACGTCTACCGCTGAAAAAGTCTCACTGCCTTCCTTCAAAAAAGGACTTTGCGATCAAATCGTGCCTAAAGGCAGTCCTCTCGTACTTGAAATCGAAGTCGAAGGCAAGCCAAAGGACGTCAAGTGGTACAAGAACGGCGACGAGCTCAAGAATGCCAAGACTGAAGACCTGGGCAACGGAAAATACCGCCTCACGATCCCTGACTTCAGCGACGCTGATGTTGGAGAGTACAGCGTGACCGCTGGCAATGACGCCGGTGAAATTGAAAGCAAGGCCAAGGTCACCGCCAAAGATGACGGAAAGGACAAGAACAAACCGGAAATCGTTTCTGGCCTCGTGCCAACTAGCGTCAAGCAAGGAGAAACTGCCACCTTCCGAGTGCAGGTTAAAGGACCTGTCAAGGGCGTCAAATGGTACAAGAATGGCAAGGAGATCCCCAACGCCAAGGCGACCGACAAGGGCGATGGCGTCTACGAGCTCGAAGTTCCGAACGCTCAGCTTGAAGACGCAGCTGACTACAAGGTCGTCGTGTCGAATGACGCTGGTGATGCAGACTCTTCGGCTTCTCTCACTGTCAAACTTCCTGCCATCGAGATCGTGAAAGGTCTGGAAGACAAGGCTGTTCCGAAGGGACAGAAGGTCGTCCTTGGAGTTGAGACTAGCCGCAAGCCGAAGTCCGTCAAGTGGTATAAGAATGGCAAGGAGATCGGTCCAGATGATAAGGCCAAACCTGGATTCGACGGGGATAACAAGCCTATTCTCACTATTCCGAACACGGGAGATGAAGATGCCGCTGACTACAAGATCGTTCTGACCGATGATGATGGTAACACCGCCGATTCTTCTTGTGCTCTCACTGTCAAGCTGCCTGGAATCGAAATCGTCAAAGGCCTGGAAGACACGACTGTTCCCAAAGGACAGAAGGTCGTCCTCGGCGTTGAAACCAACCGTAAACCCAAATCTGTCAAGTGGTACAAGAATGGAAAGGAACTCGGACCAGATGACAAGGCCAAGCCTGGATTCGATGGAGAGAACAAGCCTCAGCTCACGATTCCTGACGCTGGAGACGAAGATGCGGCTGATTACAAGATTGTCCTCACCGACGACGACGGCAACACTGCTGATTCGTTCTGCGCCCTGACAGTTAAACTTCCAGCCGAGGAGCCTCGATTCGTCAAGGGTCTTGAAGATCAGGTTGTTCCAGTTGGTCAGCCTGTCAAGCTGGAAATCGAGACAGCCGGATCGCCAACTACGGTGAAATGGTACAAGAATGGCAAGGAAGTTCCGGCTTCTGCTGCTGGAAAAGTCAAGATTTCGAAGGTCGACGACAATCACTACGTCCTCGAAATTCCTTCCTCTGCTGTTGATGATACTGGAGACTACAAGGTCGAAATCGCCAACGAAGCTGGCAAGGCTAACAGCAACGGAAAACTGACTGTCGAGCCAAAGCTTACGTTCTTGAAACCGCTCAAAGATCAGACCATCACCGAAGGCGAGAACGCAGAATTCGCTGTCGAAACCAACGCCCAGCCAAGAAGTGTCAAATGGTACAAGAACGGCCAGGAGATCAAGCCTGATTCTCACTTCGTTGTGGCTGGAGAAGGCACCAAGTACTCTTTGGTGATCAAGAATGCCGTCAGAGACGACGCTGCCACCTACAAGGTCGTCCTCACCAACTCTGCTGGAGACGCCGACTCTTCTGCCAAACTCACGGTCAAGAAACCGAAGCCAGGCCTCCCCAAAATCATCAAGGGACTGGAAGACCAAGTTGTTGCCAAAGGCGCTTCCATGGTGTTTGAGGTCAAGATTGAAGGTGAAGCCACCGACATCAGATGGCTTAAAGATGGCAAGCCAGTTTCTGCTGGTGCCAACGCTGTCATTGAGAAAATTGACGATCAAACCTACCGCCTGACGATTCCGAAAGCAGACCTTGGAGATGCTGGCGAATACACCTTCGAAGTGTCAAACGAAACTGGCAAGGCCAAGTCTGAAGCCAAGGGAAAAGTAGATGAGAAGCCGGAAATTGTGAAAGGACTTCAAGACACGGAACTCGCCGAAGGAGATGACGACGTCTTCAAGGTGGAAGTTTCTGCGCCAGTCCGCACTGTCAAATGGTACAAGAATGGCCAGGAGATCAAGCCTTCTTCTCACTTTGCACCAAAGAAGATTGGACCGAAGAAGTACGAGCTCGCTATCAACAAGGCCCAACTTGACGATGGAGCCACCTACAAAGTTGTCTTGGGAAATGCAGCTGGAGAATGCGATTCTTCGGCAGATCTTACTGTTACCAAACCTAACATTCTGAAGGTCATCGACGGACTCAAGGACGTCAACGTGACCGAGGGTGAGCCCGTTGAGCTGAAGGTCAAGGTGGAAGGAGTTCCCAAGACCGTCAAATGGTACAAAAACGGACAAGAACTTGCTCCAAGTGCAGACTTGAAGACCGAAGACAAGCCAGAAAGCGGAGAATTCTCTCTGACTATTCCAAGCTCGAAGAAGTCGGATGGTGGAGCCTACCGAGTTGTACTTGCCAACGACAAGGGTGAAGTTTACAGCGGCTCTGTGGTTCACGTCAAGGCTGCCAAGCCGAAAGACACGACTTCTGGAGCCAACTTCCTTTCTCCTCTGAAGGACACCGAAGTGGAAGAAGGAGACATGCTGACTCTTCAGTGTGTTGTTGGTGGAGAACCATTCCCAGAGGTCAAGTGGGAGAAGGACGGAGTTCCTCTGACGAAGGATGACCGCATCGCAATCCGCGTTGCTCTCGACGGTACTGCCACTCTTCGAATTAGGTCCGCCAAAAAGTCTGACTTCGGTCAGTACCGCGTTATCGCAACAAATGAGGCTGGAAGTGCTACTAGCGCTTGCCAAGTGACTGTCAAAGATCAAGGAGAACAGCCATCAAAGCCTCACTTTGTCATTCCATTGACGTCGTCTGCAGCTCTCCCCGGAGAGAAGAAGGAGTTCAACGTCAAGGTTCGTGGCCTGCCCAAGCCAGCGCTTCAATGGTTCCTCAACGACAAGTCTATCAAGTTCGACGACCGCGTCAAGGTTGACGATTTGGGAGATGGAAACTTCTGTCTCACGATCAAAGACGTGCGGGAAGAGGACTTTGGAACGATCCGATGTGTCGCCAAGAACGACCTCGGCGAGGCTGATACTCAAGCCGAGTTCCAGAAAGGCAATGAGCATCCAGATCGGGAGCGTGACGACCTTCGCTACCCACCAAGATTCAACGTTCCTCTCTGGGACCGAAGAATCCCCCTCAACGACCCGATGTTCATCGAATGCCACGTCGACGCCAATCCCACGGCCACCATCGAATGGTTCAAAGACGACAAGAAAATCGAGCCTTCAGGCCATATTGAGATCAGAAATTCGCTTGATGGCGCCTGCCGTCTGAATATCATTCCATTCACCGAGGCAGACACTGGTGTCTACATGTGCGTCGCTGTGAACGACCTTGGACAAGCTGAAACTCAAGCAACCTACTCGGTTGAAGTTGCTGAACATGTTGAGGAAGAACATCGCAAGGAGTACGCGCCAAAGATCAACCCTGGACTCGAAGATCAGACGGTGAACGCAGGACAGCCGGTCAGACTGTTCTGCAAGGTTGATGCCATCCCTCGAGCTGGAGTCGTCTGGTACAAGGATGGACTTCCACTTCGCGCCGATTCTAGAATCACCATGGAATATGACGAAGAAGGCAATGCCAGACTCACCATCAATGACACTGTTGAGAACGACATTGGAGCTTACCGATGTGTGGCCACCAACGCCCATGGAACCATCAACACCAGCTGCAGCGTCGGCGTCAAAGTTCCGAAGACTGAAGTCAAGAAGGAAGGAGCTGAACCATTCTTCACCAAGGGTCTTGTCGACATTTGGGCTGATCGTGGTGAAACCTTCATCTTAAAGTGTGCTGTTACTGGCGATCCAACCCCTGAAATCAAGTGGTATCGCAACGGCCAACTCGTCAGAAATGGACCTCGATCCGTTGTGGAGACCTCGCCAGATGGCACCTGCTCTCTGACGATCAAGGAATGCACGATGAGCGACGAGGGCATCTACAGATGCGAAGCCGAGAACAAGCACGGCAAGGCCAAGACTCAGGCCACCGCCCACGTCCAAATGGCCCTCGGCAAGACGGAGAAGCCGAAGATGGACGAAGGCAAGCCGCCAAAGTTCATCATCGAACTCTCCGACATGACCGTGGCCGTTGGCTCGATCATCGATTTGGAGTGCAAGGTCACCGGTGTGCCCAACCCGACTGTCAAATGGTCCAAGGATGGCGGTCCGATTTGGGAGGACCCTCGCTACGACTGGAACATCGACGAAGCCAAGGGCTCCTACCAGTTGAGGATCAAGAACGCCACCGTCGCTGATGAAGGAACCTACCGATGTGTTGCCAACAATGAGAACGGCTCGGCCACTACCAAATCCTTTGTCAGAATCGACGATGGCCTCGGCGCCAAGTCTTCGGACCAAGGCAAACCTCCGAGATTCGCCATCAAGTTGGGCGACGCTCGTGCCACCGAAGGACAGCCTCTCAAGTTGGAATGCAAAGTCGACGCTAGCCCGCTGCCTGAGATGACCTGGTACAAGGACGGCGCCATCGTGCAGCCTTCCGAGAGGATCCAAATCTCCTTGTCTCCTGACGGCGTCGCCACGTTGCTCATCCCATCGTGTGTCTACGACGACGATGGAATCTACCGTGTCATCGCCACGAATCCTTCCGGATCCGCTCAAGACAAGGGTAACGCGACGGTCAAGAAGTTGCCGAAAGGCGATGCCAAAGCCCGAAGCCCGTCCGCTGGCGGCGATGGATTCGACGCCAACAAGGCGCCGAAGCTCGTCCAGCCTTTGGAGAGTGTCAGAGTGAGCTTCAGGGAAGACAGAAAAAATATTATTCGAGAATTCAGATCCCGGAGAAGCAGGCCTTCACGCTGAGATGCAAGTTCAGCGGCGATCCGAAACCGACGATCAAGTGGTTCAAGGACGGCGAACGCGTCTTCCCCTACGGTCGTCTGAAGCTGGTGAGTTCTGAATCCTGGTTGATTGGTTGCAAACAAATTAATCGTGGTTGATTCAGAACGAGCTTCCCGACGGCGTCTGCGAACTGGTCATCGATTCGGCGATCCGTCAGGACGCTGGAGGTTATCGTTGCGTCGCTGAGAACACCTACGGATCGGCCAGGACCAGCTGCGATGTCAACGTTATTCGTCAGTTTTTTTTTCTTCAATTTCAACGATTCTTTGATTTTTGAGCCTGAAACCATTAGAATCAGTACTTTTCCGGAAGAAGCTCAGTTTTCGAATCCCCTCATAGACGTTAGGAAAACTCGAAAAAAGTTCAAACTCCTCATAAATTTGAGTTCAGTGACTTCATCTGGAGGTCAATCGAGTTCAGGTTAATTTTGGTCTTATAAAATGGCTTTATTGGCTTTTTCGAAATAACTGGCTGCTTTCAAAGTTTTTCGCAATGATGGATGCCCTGAATGAAAAATCACCTCTTCTCAAAAACTTTTGAAGCTTTACCGAATCGGCTGAATCTTTCTACAACAGCTTGACCCTCTGAAGCTTCACCTTCTCTCAGAAATGATCAATTTAGGCGGCGACCGAAAGCCCCGGGACATCGACTCGTCGATCCGGGAGGGCAAGGCGCCCGGCTTCACGATCCCGCTGACGATCAAGCGGGCCAAGCCGGGCGACTCGGTCACCTTCGAATGCCTCCCATTCGGAAACCCGTTCCCCTCGATCAAATGGCTCAAAGACGGCCTGGAGCTGTTCTCCAGCGAGAAGTACAAGATCGAAGCCGCCGCGGATGGAACTCAGAAGCTGACCTTGGTCGACGTCCAGTTCCTCTCCGAGGGCTACTTCCGATGCGTCGCCACCAACGAGCACGGAACGGCTTCCACCAAGGCCGAACTCGTCATTGACGGTTGGTTTTGTTTGGTTGATTCTGTGACGTCTTTCAGGGAGCTCGGAGCTTGATTTTTTCTGTTTTTCAATAAGCTTGAGTTGATTTTTCAGATAATTCTTCTTATCAGCTTAGGCTTAATTTTTAATTAGCTGAAACTTGGATTTCTTGATAATTTTTATCAGATATTCAATCATCTTAATCAACTTGAATGACACCTTTGTGTGTATATTGATCCAATTTTTCAATATTGAAACAGGGTTTTTTTAATTTTTTTCCTTCTTAAAAAAACTTGATTATTTTTCCTTCTCAGGCAGCTCTCAATCTTTATTTTTAAAGAGGAGATTTCAAAGATATTTATTCAAATATTGATAACAAAAATAAAAAAAAAACAATATGAGATCGAGGAGCATGACTTTTTTGAGAGGTTGATTGAAAATGAGCCGCGGAAATAAAAACAATCGCGCTCCATTGAAAAAAAATTGAAGTAGAAGCTTTTTAACTTGATCTGATTTTTTTCAGTGGAGTTCCAGGCTATAGATATTATTCATGAAGATGATTACTTCAAAAATCCGGTCAATTTTCTCCATGGAGCACAGTTATCAAATAATTTTCCGCGGCTCTTTTTTTATTTCAAGTATGAAGGTATATATTATGATTTCTAGGGCCTTGGAGGCAATAAAAAAAAGAGAAGGAAAAAAAGGATCTATGACTTGAACTTGCAAACGGCGACGGCATTGAACTGCGAGAGAATTCTGTCGGCGTAGTGATTGACCCATTTCCCTCGCTTGTTCATCACCAGAACGGCCAGGGCTCTCCGGCCAAACGGCATTCCCCGGTCCCAGTTTTGGTACTTGAATGAGGAGCCTGAAGAAATAGCTCCTGACGATGATTTTTGTGCGCTCCATAGCTAATTGGATACAATTTCGATTTTCAAACTGACCATCCATCCAGTGCCACTTGTTCCCGTTGTTAGACCGCCCGTATCCGCCCAAAAAGACGAATTCAAAGTTGCTGTTCTTCTCCTTGGCTAGTTCTGGAAGTTTCACAGAGATGAACCTCCTCCTAGAAGTCTTACCCAGGACGAATTTGTTCTCCATTTCGTCGCTGACACTTGTAAGCATGGCGTCCTGTCGATGTTCAAGGCCTGGAAGGAGTTCAGATCATTGTATTTAGTATGCTCTTGAGAGGTCCAAATGAGATTCCTAGTGGTCACTTGAGGGGTCAAATTTAGCACCGTGGAAGATACTAGTAGTTATAGAGTGGTCTAATTGGAGCTCCTAGACGTTTAAAATTTTAAGTGGCCCCTTTAGAGCATTAAAAGAAGCTTATTGGACTTGGTATTGATCATTGAAGAAGTCATAATGAAGTTCCTGGGCTGCTAGAACCTATAGTGACCACTTTAGGTGTCTAACTGGAGCTTTGTGATTTTTAGAAAGCATCCTCATAACTTCAGTAGTCTTCTATGCACTCTAGTGACCACTTCAGAAGGTTCAACGAGGATTTGAATGATTTAGATTCATAGTGACCACAATGTAAACTGGGCTTCAAGAAACACACCCATGGGACCCCGAACATACCGAAACTGAAGCACCGATCATCGGCCTCCAAAATCGTCATGTTGGTCTTGGAAATGGTCCGATAGCAGGCTGCGGTCTCCTTGTTGTAGACCCAATGCTTCGGACAGAACTTCTCATAAGGTCGATGGAGTCGCTTCTCGCAGATGACCGACGCCGTCGAGTCGCAGTCGGCGTTGGTCCAAGCACCCGTCTCCTCCATCAGAACGCATTTGTTCAGCTTGTCTATGACGTTTACGCCATTCCCATCGGCCCATTTCGTGAATCGGACGATTTTTCCTGAGATGGATTGGTTTTAGTCGAATCATAATGGTTTTGAAGTTTCGGGGCACTTTTTTGAAGCAACCTTGAAGCAAGGGGAAGGGAAAGTGAGAGTGCAGACATATCAGACGGAATTTAGAAAAAAAAGGAACATGGAACATATTCGACTGTGTCAGGAAAAAATAGCCGCGATGAAAGGAAGAAAGCGCGCTCCATTGATAATGTCATTTTCACGATTTTTCATAAAGAAGTATAACTTTAAAAGATCAAAAAATCCGTCAGCCATATTGATTAGCGGTGGAGCGCACTTTCAGAGATTTAGCAGCTCTAACTTCCGCAGCTCTTTTTGCACAATTTCTTCTCGATTTTTCACGACCAAATCACTCACCATTAGGCCACCGGAAAACGAATCCAGGACCGAAAAGACCGGCCGAACCGTCTAGAATATCGAACCGAGCACGGGCGTCAATCCAAACTTTGCTCGGTGGTCGCAGTAGACCTTAACTTCGAATATTAGACTTATTGTTGAGTTGAAAAAAAAACCGGTGACGAAGTCATTCTCGCCGCCGCATTCTATCCGCAACAAGTGGGAGCCTTCGGAAAGCTTGTGACAGTACTGATGAGCGTCGTTCAGGGACATTTTCCTCCGGGCCACATAGTAACATGTTCGGCCTTGTTCGTCGTGGTGCCAGCCCTGGAAATGGGAGAGATTTGGGTCGGAATTCTTGATTCAAAAAGTTTATTTGTGACCTTGTTTGGCCTGATACAAGACTCCTGGGATGGCTAGTGAAAATTCTTTCTTCCAGTAATTCAAAGATAGACAGGGAGAATTGATAGGTTACTGTAATGAACCGCAACGCGACCGCTCCGCAAATGAGCCATTCTCAATGCGGCTACGCTTTTCTATACTGAGGATTTTTGCACGAAAGGTTTTCTACATGAAAAAAGTTGAAAAAACGAATCTGGGACCATTAAAAAAATCTGAAACCGCAACGCGACCGCTACGCAAGCGAGCCATTCCCTTTTTTAATCGAATTGCCCACCTTTGGACACTTCAGTGGAATAGTCGGCTGTGCCGTCGTCATCCATAACGTGCAGAATGATAGGAAAATCCGCGAATTTATCATTTTTGTCACCGCGCCAATCGATATTTTAACATTCAAATAACTGAAACAAATCGATTTTTTCAGGAGATCGATCGAAGGCGACGAAGCCGGGTGATGAAGACAAGAACAAGGAGCCGGAGGAATGCAAGCCGAGAATCAGACGAGGACTTTACAACATGAGCATTCATGAGGTATCAATCGATTGGAAAAGGATCAAAGATGAAAAATCAATATTATATTGATTGACCCGAAAAAATCTTTCAAAAACCTGTAGAGTGCAAATATTTAGAGCGTTAAGTCTCACTGTAGGATTTCTATGAATTTTAACTGAGAATGAACCAAAAAATCTGTAAAGTGCGGACATTTTTCATCCTCATTTCACTACCAAAATTTTCTTCTACAGGAAGTGCAATAAAAAGTCCAAAAATCTGTAAAATGCGAACACTTTTAGCCTAAGATCTCACCGAAGGACCTATATAGTATTTTGTACTAAAAAGTACCCAAAAAATCTGTAAAATGCGAACATTTTACATCCAAATTTCACTAAGAAGCTTTTCTGTGGTAATTGAACTGGAATAACCGAAAAAAATCTCTAAAATGCGAATATTTTCAATTCTGAAGTTTCAGGCAACAACTTCTATAGTGAATGTGATAAAAAGTCCGAAAAATCTGTAAAATGCGAACATGTTTAACTGGAGATCTCACCAAAAGACCTCTATAGTATTTTTTAATAAAAAGGACCCAAAAGATCTGTAAAGTGCGAACATTTTTCATCCAAATGTTACTACCAAGATTTTCTGTAGTAATTGAACTGGAATACCCGAAAAAATCTGTAAAACTCGGATATTTTCTAGTTCGAAGTTTCAGTCAACAACTTCTACAGTAAATGCAATAAAAAAGTCCGAAAAATCTGTAAAGTGCGGACATTTTTAGCCGAAAGTCTCAACTAACTAGGTTAACCGTAAGTGAACTGAAAACAACACAAAAAATCATCCCGGACCGTAGTTTGATCAGGAAAAAGGGTGAAAAGGTGATTTTATCAAGCTGAAAATAAGAAGCGTTGATATAAACATCATCTGATAAGCGATAAGTTTTTCGTCTCGTTTCCGTACTTTGGAACGATATTTTTGGTGGCTTTTCCGTATCGTACGAGGTTAAAGTGATAAGGTTTCCGGGCAGTAATATTGAATAATGAGTTCGGAATTTGAAATTACGGAGTTAGGGTAAGAAAAAGATCCCGATTTTTAAATCGGGATCTAAGAGACTTTAGGGTTACACTTGGAAAGAAAAAAAAGAAGAAGCCAGAAAATTTTGCTCACAATTTTCTCAGACAATTTTAAGCTTCACCTGTGACGTTTGTAGCGGAACACTCACGTGGAACGTTTGACGTAGCGAAAGGGAAAAAAAAAACTTACCTTGTGCCAAAACCTTATTTGTTTCCGGCTTAAACTTTCGTCTTTCACCTTTTTTTTTTCTGCTTGGGAGAACAAAAAGATGTTGAGAAACGGTCTAGTTGAGGGAACGAAATTTGGACTTTTTTAAGAAAAAAATTTGGGAAAAGTTATTCTTTTTTAGAATGTTCTCAATGAAACAGGGGACACTTCCGAGAAAAAAATGGCAGAAAAATTTGGGAAAAAAATTATTCTTTTTTTAGAATGTTTTTCAATGAAACAGGGGACGCTTCAAGGAGGAAAAATCTAGATTTTTAAAGATTTTTCTTCATTTTCAGTTGTTTTGAGGACTTTGGGTAGCTCTAAAAAACTTGAAGATCAGTAGGAAAATGTGATTTTTCTGAAAATTAACTGGAAAATTAACTCAGGCTATCTTTCCATACCCTTTTTAGGCTTGAAAAAAACGCAAAAAAACAGAAATGATTTTCTATAAGACAACTTTATAAATAATCAACAGAAAAATTGGACGAAAATGACCAATTTCCAGGATTCAAACGCTCAAAAAATGCTTCGAAATGACTCATTTTCCGAGTAAATCAACAGAAAAAGGTGGATAAATCAAGTTTCCTCCAATCCGAAGAAAAGTGAACCAAAATGACCCTTTACAGCAATTTCGCAGCTCTTAAAATGCTTCGAAATGACTCATTTTTCAAGTAAATCAACAGAAAAAAGGCGGAGAAATCAAGTTTCTTTCAATCCACAGAAAAATGGACCAAAATGACCGATTTCCACGATTTAAAAGCTGAAAAAAGCTTTAAAATGACTCATTTTTCAAGAAAACCAACTGAAAAAAAGGCCGAGAAATCAAGTTTCTCCCAACCCACAGAAAACGACCAAAATGACCCTCTACAGTCATTTCAAAGCTTTTAAAATGCTCCGAAATGACTCATTTTTCATGTAAATCAACAAAAAAAGAATCAAGTTTGCGCCAACGCAATCCACGCCTGACTAATCTCTCTACTCGGACATTGGTAACACGAAACGGACGTGCTCCGGACGTTTCTGGGCGATTCTAGAGATCACTTAAGAGTTCTGAGGCTACTAAAGGGGTCACTAGAAATGCCCCGACACGTCCGATTCGCGTCCCGTTCGCGTTACCAAGGTCTGAGTATATATATTCTTTGACTGGACTATAAAAAATTGAGAGGCAATCAACTGAAAAAAGGAGGTTGAGTGCTCTTTTCAAGGTCCAAATTTGGACCTGGCTTAAAATAGAAAATTTTTGAAATTGGGTAAAGTGGCGAAATTTGAGAAGATATAATGTCGGTTTTTGAGAGGAATTTTTTTCTAATTTTACAGATTTATGGTTTTTTTAAAACTTCGTTGCCTTTATCGAGGCCTAAAGAATAAAAAAATGATCGCTTTTTATAGATTTTTGGATTTTTTTTCAGTCAAATCATTGAAGAACTCCTTCATTGAAACTTTGTGATGAAATTTTTTTCGAATTTCGGATTTTTTTGACCAATTTTCGTCTGAGAAGGGCATACACCTGTCTAATGGCTTTTTTTGGATTTTTTTCATTTTTTTTGAAGCGATAAAATCAAAAACGGTCGTATTTTACAGATTTTTGAATTTTTCCTTTTCAATTACTGCAGTAGTCCTTCATTGAGATTTTGTGATGAAATTTGTCCGAATTTCAGATTTTCACGTGGATTTTTTTTTTTGGAAAACGGTCGCATTTTACAGATTTTTAAATCTTCAAGTACAAAAGGTCTTTCGATTATCAAGAAGAATATATCCTTTTTTTGAAAAAGAACCGAATTTTTTTGAATTTTTTTCAGATATTGAAAGGTTATATTAGTCCAGCAAGTCTATAAAAATCGAAAAAAATTTGAATTTTTTCATTTTTCAACAATGAAATACTGTAGTGAAACTCAAGTTTTCAGCTTTAGAAACGAGAAAAAAAAAAGAAATCATTGAAAAGGGTCAAAGTTTGCTCATTTCATTCACACATACGTAGCCGCGGGAGCCGCCCTAGTAGGTCAATAGAAAAAGAAAAAAGTTGCGATAAACTTGGGACAATGGAAGAAAAAGTAGAAGAAACGTTTGCACTGAGTCACTTTTTTTCCGGCTTGTGACGAAATCCAAAGAATTGTTGGGGCGGAAGTGCACAAATATGGACTTTTTTATTTATTGTGTTCGTCATTTTGAGTAGGGAGGGGAATTGGTGGACGAAAATTGGGGGAAACCTCAGGGTTGTTCGAAGAAAAATAATTGTTTGAGAAAGGGATTAGACACATGTACATTTGTTGTACATAGACACAGGTCCGGTGTGAAAAAAGCGGCTTTTTGTTCTGGATTTTTCTGGAAAGAGGAAAAGGACAATGAAGCAAAAGCCGAAAAAATGATACTTTTCTATGCGTAACTGCGCGAGTCGTTTTGGGTCGGGCGCACTTTAAAATAGCCCCATCCTATCTAGATAATCATCATCAAAAAAAAAATCTATAGATCAATTTTAAATGGATTGGAGCAAGGATGGGGCTATTTTAAAGTGCGCCCGACTTGAAACGACTTGCGCAGTTATACATAGAAAGTATCATTTTTTCGGCTTTTGCTTCATTGTCCTTTTCCTCTTTCCAGAAAAATCCAGAACAAAAAGCCGCTTTTTTCACACCGGACCTGTGTCTATGTACAACAAACCTTTTTTGAATTCGTCTTGGCTAGGACCTTCCAAACCCCCTTTTCTGCAGGGAAGCGTCGTGGAGATGATCGTCTGCGCGACCGGAGTCCCAACACCGACGGTGAAATGGTACAAGGACGGCCAGGAGATCATCAGCGACGGCCCCGACGGCAAACGCGTCATCTTCACCGACGAACGCGGCATCCATCATCTGGTCATCGTCAACTCGTACGTCCTTGTTGATCATCTTCAGCTCATTCAGCCCTTTTTCAGAGCCCCAGAAGACGAGGGCGAGTACAGCCTGGAAGCCACCAACAAGCTCGGATCGGCAAAGACTGAAGGATCCCTGAACGTCATCCGACCAAGACATGCTGGCCTCGGTGGAGATAATGACCGGTAGGGAATCAAAAAATAGCCCGAATAGATGCAGCTTATTTGCTCTATTGATAATCAAACTTTTTCCAGCGGCGGCATGCCATTCCCGCCCGGATTCGTCCGCCAACTCAAGAACAAGCACGTCTTCAACCACATGCCGACCATCTTCGACTGCCTCGTCGTCGGACATCCGGCTCCAGATGTCGAATGGTTCCACAACGGCAAGAAGATCGTCCCGGGCGGCCGGATCAAGATCCAATCGTGTGGCGGCGGATCGCACGCCCTGATCATCCTCGACACGACGATGGACGACGCTGGAGAGTATGTCGCCGTCGCGAAGAACAGCCACGGCACCGCCTCGTCTTCCGCCGTCTTAGACGTCACTGGTGAGGATTCAGAAGGGGGAAATGTCACTATAAGGACAGTAGAAACTTTAGGGAAGCTTGAACGTTCTTTGAATGTCATTTTTCTCAGCCTAAACGGTCCCCTACAGCACTTGCTTCTTGTGAAAGCGTTCTCTAGAGAAGGCTCTAGTGACCACTTAAGGGGTCCGCCAAGGACTTCTTGGAGAGAACACTAAAGTGGTCACTTTCAGAGAGACCAACTTAGTAGTATCGTAGTACCCCGTAGACTTTTTAAAAGGCCCGTTTTAGCCACTTAAGTGGCCACTTATTCGACTAATTCAAAATGACGCTAAAGTGGTCACTAAACCCACCTTTATAGAGGCCAGTATTCTGCATCTTAGCGGTCTAAAGTACCACGCAGACTCCTAAAGAGGCCCCTAATTTTTGCCACTTAAGAGGCCACTTATTCGACTAATTGAAAAGGACACTAAAGTGGTCACTTAAACCGCCTTTGTAGAAGCCAATATTATTCGTCGTAGTGGTTTAGTAGTACCACGTAGACTTCTAAAGAGTCCACTAAAATTTAGCCACTTAAGTGGCCACTAACTCGACGGCTACAGTAGCCATTAAAACTTCAAAACCCTCAAGTGACCTCTAGACATTTCCCAGTTTGGCGCTAATTTTAAAATTGTCGCATTTTTGAATCTAGCTAAGCTTTCTTGTTGACAAAATCCATTGTTAACCCCAAAAAATTTAAAAAATGCGATGATGTCTGAATTTTCGCTCGAATTCGACAGGGAAAAGGTTCAAAAAATCACATTTTTCCAGTTCCATTCCTCGACAACATCAAATTCAACGGAGAGATCGACGTGACGCCCTACCTCACCGAAGAATACGGATTCAAGAAGCTCAACTATGCCAGTAAGTCTTGAAATTCGCACTCCAAAACCTAAAAAATCCCATTTCCAGGCCTCCCAACGCCACCCGACCGTGGTCCGTTCATCAAGGAGGTCACCGGCCATTATTTGACCCTCTCGTGGATCCCGACCAAACGCGCTCCACCGCGATACCCTCAAGTGACCTACGTCATCGAAATTCGAGAGCTTCCCGAGAAGGAGTGGACCTTGGTGGGTTTGGGAGAGAAGGGTTTTGAAAAAAAAATACCTGAAAATCTAGGATTTGTTATGAAAGTTGGTCAAGTAAGGTTTGTTGTAAGTTAATAAAAAAGTACTCGAAAAATTCAAAAATCCCTTTTTTTTGGTCTTTTCTGTTTGTTCTAACTTGAAAGCCATGGTCGCACTTGGAATGGCTCGATTGGCCCGACCTGAAACGACTTTCGCTCCTTGGTACCATAGAACTCTTAAAATAAGGAAGAGACTTCCAAGATTTGAGCCATTCCAAGTGCGAGCAGGTCAATGAAAATTGGAAATCCTCTAGGGTAATTTCATAATTTTCAGATAGCGATACATGGAAATTTTAGTTCTGAGCTTTAAAATCAAATTTTGAAGGTTTGGAATAATTTTAGAAATGGTAAAAAAAAATGAGCATTTTCGATACAAATTCTTCTCATTTTTTGACGTTTTTTGGCTCAATTTGGAATTTTTTAGTTCAGAAATCATTTTCAAAGGTTCCTTTTCAGCTGGACTACAACATCCCGGAACCAGTTTGCAAGGTCCGAAACTTGGAACTCGGCAAATCCTACCAATTCCGGGTCAGAGCCGAAAAATATCTATGGTATTTCTGACCCATCGCCGGCTTCTCCTCCTTCTAGGTTTATTGAAAAATCAAAAAAATCATATAAATTGGTCAAATTCAGATTAATGGCCCCACCACAGCCAGTCTTCGACAAACGAACCAACAAAGTCATCCCGCTTCTTGATCCCTACGCAGAAAGAGCTCTGGATCTTCGTCATGCTGAACAATATGGTTTTTTAACTTTAAAAACAACGAAATTTGAAGAAAATGACACTTGAAGAGCTTCAAAACATCTCCAAAAACAATATAGGTATCTTAAAAAAAGCAAAAAAAGAAATGCCCCGAACCAGGATCGAACTGGTGACCTTTAGATCTTCAGTCTAACGCTCTCCCAACTGAGCTATCGAGGCTGATGAACGCCTCGGCTCAGTTTGGCGTCAATAGCGGCCTGGTTTTGGATAGTTTTCAAAGAGTAGGATATATTAAAACACAAAAAAACATCAGTTTTTTTAAAAAAATAAAGGGTTTTTAGAATTGGAGATAAAAATAATAGTATAATTTTTTTAATAAGTAAATTATTTCTGGAAATTATTTTTCAAGTTTTTTTAAAAGATTTCGATTTTTAAAAATGTTTTTGCAACGATTTATATGTTCTATTTTTTTCTTAGATCAAGTTTTTTTAAATTTCAAAGCTTTTTTTATATCCTGAGATAAATTTAACTTCCATCGAGTTTAAAGTGAGAAATTATCACTCTTAAAAAATTGAAATGTCCTTTTTGACCATCAAATATCTTGAAAAAAGCAATTTATTCAATTTCCAAGCTTCAAAAAATCTTTAAAACCATATGAAACACAAATAGCTTCTATAAAAAAAAGCAAAAAAGAAATGCCCCGAACCAGGATCGAACTGGTGACCTTTAGATCTTCAGTCTAACGCTCTCCCAACTGAGCTATCGAGGCGCGTGACATGCCTTGCGCGGAAAACCAACAAACCACCTCTCTGAATTTGCAGCGTGCGCTCCGTGGTTCGCGCCAGGTGTGACCGAAAAGAGATATTGTGCCGAAAACGACACCCTGACCATCATTTTGAACGTTTCCGGCTACCCTGATCCGGATATCAAGTGGAAATTCCGAGGTTTTGAATTGGAAAGGCTTGGGATGGGAAAATGATCGCTTTTTAAAGGCTGGGACATTGACACGACGAGTCCGACGTCCAAGTGCAAGGTCTACACGTACGGAGGCACTGAAACCACTTTGACCATCACCGGATTCAGCAAGGTGATTTTAATAATAATTATCATCGTAATAGGTTTTCTCAGAAAGTTTCTATGTTACTGAAGTTTGAGTTTTTTTTTTTTGATTTTGTTTCAAAAAGTAGATTTTTGTTATAGGAAGAACTAGTTTCAGTAGTTTTTCAACATAATAAAAAGAATAAAAAAAGTTGAAATTTAACTAGATTTCGATTATTTTGTTAAGCGATTCTTGTTCCCTAGTTCCTTTTGAACATACGTTTCAAGATTCGTATAAAAATTAAGAATTTTACTTGTTAAGTTAATAAGTCTTTTGTTGGCATAATAAAATTTGGTTCGAATGTAAAAAACGACCGCATTTGGAATGGCTCGACGCGGTCGCGTTGAATTTTTTGAAATTTGAAAGTAGATTTGAGCTTTTTCTGTTGAAGTTTTTTTGATAGTTATTAGTTACCAAGTTATCAAATGAATTATCGTACCTCTTGGCCGCATTTGGAATGGCTTAAAGCGTTGCTTTTCGAAAAATAAACGATTTTTCCAGGACAACGTTGGACAATACCAATGCGTTGCGACCAACGAATACGGTGATGCCCAGCAAAATATCATGGTCGATATTGCCAGTGAGTATAACTTCTCTGTAAAATGCGAACACTTTTTCCCCATGCAGCCCGACCCAACTTCATCCAGCCCTTGGTCAACAAAACCTTCTCATCGGCTCATCCGATGCGGTTAGATGTGCGAGTCGAAGGACAGCCATTCCCTGAGCTCAAGTGGATGAAGGTGAAAGGAAGAAAATGTTGTCTTGAGCTTGATTTGTGAAAAAAAAAATGAGCTTGAAATGATCAGGGAGATGGAAATTAACAAAGATATTCATGATTATTGATCCATGTCCACTTTAGTAGCTCCAGCCCTCTTAAGTGATCTCTAGAAACGCCCAGAAATGTCCGGAGCACGTCCGTTTCGCACTACCAATGTATGTATGCAAAACAGACGTGTCCGGGTATCTCTAGTGACCACTTTAGTGGTGTCATCGCTCTTAAGTGATCCCTTGAATCGCTCAAAGACGTTCGGAGTTCGGCCGTTTGCGTTAGCAACGTCCAGGCGTTTCTAGTGACCCCTTTAGTAGCCTCATCCCTCTTGAGTGGTCCCTAGAAATGCCCAGAAAAAAACCAAATAATCGCGTTACCGAGGTCCGATTTGAATGAAAATTGTCCATGGAGCGCAAATGTTAAGTTTTTCGCGGCTATTTTTGTCACAGTTTTTTTTTTCTCGGTTGAATTTCTAGTAAGAAGCCAACATGAAGAACTTCAATCAACCAATTTCCTCCTCTCAGGAATGGCGGCCGATCGTCGAGTCGTCCAGGGTGAAGTTCGTCCAGGACGGCCCCTACCTGTGCTCCCTGATCGTCAACGATCCGATGTGGCGCGACAGCGGAATCTACTCCTGTGTCGCCATAAACGACGCCGGCCAGGCGACCTCCTCCTGCACCGTCACCGTTGAAGGTACCTCTTTAGGGAAAACTATTGGTCGCATTTGAAATGGCTCTCCGCATTTTTCAAGCGGTTCTTTTCCGGTTTTTCTCTTTGTTCAGTTCTTATTTGATTAGAACTGACTATTCTGAAAGCTAGAAACCTTTAGAAGGTTGAAAAATCGTTGGTCGCATTTGGAATGGCTCAGAGTGCGTCGCGGCCCTAATTTATGCGTTGAGGCTCTCTCCATGCGACTGGCTTTCCATTCAAAAAATTTGTAAGCCTCAAATTTTCGATTTTCCAGCCGACGGCGACTACAACGACGTGGAAATCCCCAGAAGACGTGTCCCAATCGAATCGCGACGCGTCAAAGAGCTCTACGAGATCTCTGAGAACGAAGAAAAGTAATCAAATCAAATCTTATATTTTTCCAGCTCCTTTTTTGCCCACCCACACACACTTTTGTCATATATTTCCTCGTTTTTTCCGTTTTTTTCAAGCCAAATTGGTCGAAAATCGGACCAATTTGACTCTATATGTCTATATGTCAGCAAAAAACCCAACCGAAACACGTTGTTTTTGGTTTTTTCAACGGTTCGGGTTATATGTCTATTGCTACAGTAGTCCAAAAATTACTGTAGTATGAAAATTCAGTTGATTCCAGTGCCCAGGAATGAGCTGTTTTCTCGGATTACGGTGCGCATTTTCTTACTGTAGATTTAGGGATTGAGGATTACTGTATGATTTGGAACGAGAAGTTACTGTAGGTTTTGTCAAGCAGTTACGGTAGAAATGAAAAAAAAGCTCAGAACAATCTAGGTTACAGTAGCCTTGTAGAAGTTAACAGTCGATTCCAGTGCCCAGGGATTACTGTATCTTTTTTGAGGTTACTGTAGACCTTGGTTGAGATGATGTTTGAAGCTTTTAGATACCTCTCTTTCACTGCAACGATATTTGAAGTGCTTTAAAGAATACAGTAACCTACAATTTTGTAGGTTACCGTATTTTTCAAACAAGGAATGCGCACCAGATTACTGTAGCAAAATTTTATGTTCTTTTTTTCTTCATCCGGTTCTCTTCTTCCACCACCCAGGTTACTGTTTCCCAAAGGCTATTTTTTCTCAAATGATTTTTGCTCATCGGTGAAAAATCCGGTTAACTTTGCCACACGCCCCTCCCAGTGCTCCAGCCAAACGTTTTTCAGTTTTTAATTTCGCTTAGTTTCATATATTATTGTATTTAAATTGTATTCTTTTTTTTCTTCATTTCGCTAGCCTTGTGATTCATTCGATTGTACCCAAACTTCTCGAAAAAGAATTTTTTTTAATGTGCTTTCCCGCCGTTTTTGGACCGCCCGGCCGCGTGTCCTGAAATGGCAGAAGAATAAAAAATTGCTCTTCATTCATCGGATTTGTACTTAATTAACACGTAAATCCCTTTGTCCACGTCGGGTCCGCGTATTTGATTAACCACGCTTTTTCTTTAAGAAAAAGCGCCAGCACTCGATTTGCGCCAAGCAACCAATTCGACTGGCGCAAATCGCGTGCATGTCCACTTGTTCGTGTCGGTGGCTTATCGAGAATGGCGGAAATGAGTGACGTCCGGAAAATGGCTCTCTTCCCGAGTTTTTACTCCGAAAAAGGTATAACAACCCGGAAAAAGTAAGTGTTTTCTCTCCATTTGTGTGCTTTTGTGTGTTGGATTTTTTGCTTGATTTTCGTGATTTTTTTTCAGGTTTCATTTTCCAAACTGCATGGCACGAAAATGAAGCAAAAAATTGGGACATGGAAGCATATGAATGGGAGGGAAAAGTTACTTGAAAATGAGGAAAAGCTCGGGAAGAAGCTTCCTGCAAGATACCACCAAGTGAAAACTTAAGCGAAAATATTTTCGAATATAGTCGTGTCCTTGTCGGAATTAGTTGATTTAGAATTCTTACCTTTGGAATCTCATTCTCTCTTTTATTTTTATTATCTATCTTTTTTGAATTGTAATACCATTTTTTGAGCAAGGTAAGTGATTTCTAGGTTCTGTTTTGAGCCATTTTGGATCATTTTTCTATCATTTTAAAGCCCATTTTGAAGCTGTAGGTGCCTAAAAGCCTTGAAAGATTTTTAAGACGTTTAAGAACCTCAGGAACGACTGTAGTGGTGGTATTTTGCAGGAAGGCCGCTAGTGGAGCCCCTTTTACGGTCACCGAAAGGTCGACCGGAAAGGAGTTCCTGGCGCAACTCAAGCCGATCGATGAGGCCCTGAAACGAGCCGTGGACATGCACAACAGTCTGGATCACATCGGGGTCGTTCAGTTCCATCAGGTCGTTCGGGATCAGCAACTCGCCCTTGTCGTCTTCGAGGAGTTGGTTTTGACTTGATTTTTCTTCCAAGGGGGTCTGAAACATAGGGGAGATATTCGATAAGAATAATGAAAGGGAAATCGAATAGAAAATCAAATAAGAGCTCGAAATTTTAACTAGAACTGGGAAAATCTTGAAGTGTAGTCCTCAATAGGAAGGTAATTTACCTTGAAACCTGGAATTTTTGGAGAATTTGCCCAAAAATTCTTGATTCTGGGAAAATATGGAGGCTCGCCAAGGACTACTTGGAGAGGACACTAAAGTGGCCACTAAACCCACCACTATTTCCGGTTTAAGGGGCCACTATAGAGGTTCTCTTTTTAGTGGCCACTTCAGTACTTTTTCATCCAGCATTCCTTCCAGTAACTCTGATAATTTTTAAACAAAAAGATTGGACCAGTTATGTTGATCCATTGACCCCTAAAGTGGCCACTAAAAGATTTTGTGGTCTAGAGCATTTAGACCTTTATAGTGGCCCGTAATTTTTAACCCTTCAAGTGGCCACTAATTTGACTACTATAGTGGCCACTAAAACGTCGAAACCCTAAAGGGGCCACTAAAAATTTTTCCCATAGATGGTTGTCCCAAAAAATTGGTTTTGCCTGAAATTTCTTCAAAAGAAGATCGAAACAAAGGTAATATATTGAACAATAAGGATAGAACTTGAAAAATCGGTTAAAAGTTCGAATCGTAGCTCAAAATTTCAACTAGAATTGGGAAAAGCTCAAATTTTCGTCCTCATTAGGAAGATTGACTTTTTTTTTTTGACTCGAAAGTTTTCTGAAATTTTGCTCAAATGCTTCTTTAGGTACTGAGAGACTCAGAAAAGATTTTTTCACCTTGGAATTTTGCTTAATTCAGTCAAAAAACGACTTGAAGCTTAAAATTTCAACTAGGACTTGGAAAAGCTTGAAGTTTAGGAAGGTGGCTTTTTTTTTGATTCTGGGATATTCTGAAATTTTGTTCAAATACTCTTTGAGGTACTTTCAATCTTCTGAAAGTTGGCTTTACCTTGATTTTCTCTGAATCGAGTCAAAAATCGGCTAAGAGCTCTAAATTTCACCTGGAACTGTGAAAAGCTTGAAGTCTAGTCCTTATTAGGAAGGTGATTCACCTAGAACTCTAAAATAAATTTTGAAAGTTTGCCCTTGATGTATTGGTACTCTTAAAAAAGTTGGTTTTATCCTGATTCTCTTCGAATTTGATATCAAGCGTGTTCTTGAAAAGTTTAAAAAAGAAATGATTCGAAATAAGCTCTTGATAAATTATTTGAAACACCATGGTCGCACTTGGAATGGCTCTACGCGTCGCAGTCGCGTTGCGGTTAGATTAAAGCCTGCAGATGATATTTATTGATCCTCAATGCGCAAGTAGTTTGGGTCCGACACGCCTTGAGCCATTCTAAATGCGACAAGGTCTTTAAAAAGCTCGGAGAAGTAGAATATGAACTAATTTATAATTTTGAGCTGAGAAAACGATTCAGAACAAGAGAACATCGAAAAATAATGAATAAGGTACTAGAAAATCGAAATTGAAGGTTGTTACACCCAAAGAATGAGTTAAATCTATGAGAATTAGACATTTTCAGCGTTTCTTTTGTATTGCGCTTCAAAAAAAACATAGAAAAATAATAGAACAATCTGGAGAAAATAGAAGATGAAGAAGCAACTGCGCTTTCCGATCGTTGAGGAAGAACGAATGGAGCTGAATCCAATCGGAAAATCAAATGGCGGTCCTCCGAAGTAACGAAACAGATGTCACTGCGCGGCCCCTTCGAAAAACTCAAAAATTCCCAAGATTTCCCATCTTTTTGCTATGATTCGCCCACATGCCGTTTTATTATCCGTCGAGTGCGATTTTCCAAAGTTTGTGGTTTTTTTTTTGATTTATGGGGTTAGAGATGAAAAATATGACGGTTCATATATTTGAAAATGTACTTTCAGGCTTGTAGTGGTCAGAAAGGTTATGAGAAATAATCGAAAAAGAAATTTTTCTTGTTTTTAAATCTAAAAATTGGTTACAGACGGAATGCTAGGTGGTCCATGAGGCTGAATTGAAAAAAATGAAGTAGAAAAATTGGAAAAAAATATTAATTTTGTGATTTTTAGTATGAATTTCAGAAGGGCTTCCGCTATTTTTTTCGATCGAAAAAAATTTTTTTTTCTGAAATTTTTGGGATTGGTTAACGTAAAGATGGATTTTCATGAGATCATTCAAAGAAGAACTCCGAAAAATAAAAAAATAATCTTGAATTTATTTATTTTTTGTACATGATTCTCGAGCATTAGAAAGATTTGTGGGGTTTTTTTTTTGAAGGTTTTTTTCTGAAAGTTTTTTCGGAGCTTTCTTGAAGCTTCGATCCTCATAAATTTCAAATATTTTGAAGATTTTTTCAAAAATTTCTTCCGATCCAAACAAAATTTCCCAAGAGCCCCTTTTTCAGTCACAATTATTAAAAAGATTGATAGAATTTTTCCTCCAGCTTGAAATTTTGACCCTATGTTCTATAGGTTTCAGTTATTATTATTTGAAGATTTCGAGAAAAAATTTGAAAAATCTTCGATTCAAATAAAATACGACAACAGCCACCTTTCTGTCAAAACGGAAAAAGTTATAGTCCTCTTTTTCCTTCTTCTTCTTTTTTTTTCGTCTTGAGCCCTCAGTTTTACTGCCGCTGGCCCGGACCAGCTGCGGACGGAGCCCCCATTTTACACAACATCTATCTTTTTTCCACTGCCGAATGAGCCTGGCCGTCAAGCAAAACGGGTTTTCTGAACCCATCTATACACTCTGTAATGACTCCACCTGAGCTTTCCCTTTATTGATCGCTATTTTGTTCTCTATTTATTTGATATTCGACTAAAAACGGGATTAAAATGGTACGACGGGTTCCTGAGATTTTGGTCCTTAAGGACATGTGAGTTTTTGAAAGAAAAATACCTTCTCTTGGTTGAAAATAATTGAAATAATATGAAAATGCTTTTTAACCTTCGTTTATCTATATTCAGATAAGCTAAGCGGAAAAATAAACCATAATTTATAAAGTTGAGAGAAAATTAAATTGAGCGGGAAGTGGAGTTTACTGTGCACAGTTGCGTACACTGTACTGCACCATCTCGTAAATCGCTTCACGAGTTTTGAAATTTTTTTCGTTTTTCTTTTTTTTTCTTTCATTTGTTGTTGTTTTCTGGTTTTTGAATCATCAAGTAGGTTCAAAATACTTTGAGTAGTCATTTTTTTAAAAAGGTAATATGTGGGAATAAATTTATAGAATGTGGAAATTCGTCAAATTCAATAAACACTGTTTTTTTGAATTGAATTGAATGAACTTTCATGAAGTTTTTTTCTATTTTTTTCGTGTTTTCTATGTTCTTATCAATTGAAAAAAGATAGGTAGTTTTGCTGAATTACATTGATTCAAAGCAAAAAAGTAAGAAATGAACTCAAAACTAGGGAAAGTTTATTTTATTTAAATAAGGGGAAAGTTTTGAACTGCTTCTTTATTTCTTGAATTTTTCTGGGGTTTCGTAGTTTTGAGTTTTCGAAGATGAAACGTTCTAAACTAAGATTTCTCATAATAATTCACTTCAAATTAACTTTCTTATTTTGTTAATAGTTTTTTAATTGCTTTTACAGTGCGAATTCAACAATCGATGGCCTCTCCTCGCTGGCCCATCCAGGTGTCGAAATTTCCGATCCGAAAGGACAGGATCGCGAAAAGTTGGTCCGAATTTTTGTCAGGTATTGTTTCATCTCATTTCTTTATTGTTTCTAGTTCAATTTATCGATTTGAAGTCATTGAAATTTCGAAAAATTATTATTTTTCAGACAACTCCTCCTTGCCCTTAAACACATGCACGACAATCGGATCGCCCATTTGGATTTGAGACCCGAATCGATTCTTTTGAATGATAATCGATTGAAATTGGCCGATTTCGGGCAATCGAGGTACAAAAAGGGATAGAATCGGGCAGAACGGAAAAGCTTTTTTTGAAAAAAGATTCATTAAAGATTTTTTTTCACATCCTTCTTTAAAAAATGTTGAAAGGCAACTTTTTCACACCTTTTTTTTGAGCTGAGGATCTTCAAAGGAACTCCAAAGTGGTCCCTATAGGGGAAACCTGAGCGACCCCTCTAGGAACCACTTTAATAACTCTTTTAGGGGCCACTGAAGTTTGCAAGAGTGGTCCCTATAGGGGAAATGCTAGTGTATCATTTTTACGAACTCTATGCGAAGAAGCATTTTCATGCGGAAAACTGAATAGATAAGCATTTTTTGAATAAAATTGAAAGACCTTTATAGGGACCACTGAAGCTTTAGAGGCTAATGGGTCAAACCCCGAACCCCTACACTTCGTTCATTAAGCATAGGACCCCCTACTCTCTATTTTTGGACTTTCTGGCAAAATACGGAAAGATATCGAAAATCTGTGAAAGCCATTCGATTCAGAGTACAAAATAACCCACTGAGCCAAACTTTCATTATCCTAGCTCTTTCCCCACAAGCATGCCATCGAAAAAAAAAAACGGTTTTTGGACCGTTCAATAAGGATAGGACCACCTGGGAATTTTGACTTTTATTGGTAGTTTTTGGTCAATTTCTCTTCTTGATGAATTGTTTTTTGTTCTCATATCATTTGTTTCAAAGTTTTTGGCGACTTGAAAAGGATCCTCTGAGGCTTCGAGAAGAGGCTCAAAAGCCTTTCCTCACCTTTTTAGGACTTTTCTAGCTCATTCTCAGAGTTCTCAAAGCAACTTTTCTGTTTCACTTATGAAAAAAACATTTGAAGACGCCTTCTGAGAGGTCTGATCACCGGCGAGATCAAAGGGTCGCCGGAATTCGTTTCGCCGGAAATCGTGAGGGGATATCCGTTGACCCTCGCCACGGACATGTGGAGCACGGGGACGCTCACTTACGTTTTGTTAGTTTATTTTTGTGTTTTTTTAAATTTAATAATCAGATCTTCATCAGTGTAGAACCTAATTCAAAGATTTTTGAGTTGAGGATCTGAAAATTTGATTTTAGTCGTGAAATTTAGCCAATGCTCAACATTATCATCAGAAAATGTGGTCGGAAAAGTCGAAAAAAATTATTTTTCATTAGACCCAAGATTCAGAATGGCAGTTTCATCATTACGAATCTTAAAAAATTTATTTTTTCCTGAAAAAGTTGAGAATTTCTCGAAAAAAGATCCTCTCTATGACTGGAACTTCAAATTTTTGAGGTTTTTCTCGAATTCTTTTCAATGATTCACATATAAAATTAGTACTTTTATAATTTCCTTGAAATATAATTTTAGGCTGACCGGAATTTCTCCATTCCATGGCGACAACGACGCGGAAACCTTGGCCAATGTCGATTCCAGCCGATTCAATGACGCTCCATTGCAACAATTCTCCTGGGACGCCATGGATTTCGTCAAGAAATTGCTCCAGGAGATCCCAGCGTGAATATTTTCAGATTTTCGAGAGTTTTTTTGGACTTACAAGGAGAGAATGTCAGTGAAAATGGATGAAGAGCCGATTTTTTCATTATTTTAGTGCATTTTGAGAGGATTTTATGAATTTTGAAGCCTTTAAGCGTCTTTTTTTAGGGATATTTTTTTATTAATATGTGTTTTTTTCTTCGTTTTTTTCGAGCTCTAGAAAAAGCTTTATTGATTTTTTAAGGTTTTGAAGAAAAAGTTGAATTTGTGCACTTTAATGGATGTTGGGATTGTCGTAGGGAACGAGAATTTCCTGTAAATTTATTTTTTGAATATTTTTCTACTCCATAATGATAATCGTTCCATTCACTAGGAGGAACTGTACATGAAAAACCGATAAATTGCCGATTTTCTCATGATTTGAGTGGATTTTGAAAGGATTTTATGAATTTTGAAGCCTTCAAGCGTTTTTTTTTACAGATATTTTTGATTTCACATGCTTTCCTTCACTTTTTTGAGCTCTAGAAAGGCGTTCTTGATTTTTTAAGGTTTTGAAAAGGAAAACATTGATTTTTAGCTTTCTAAGGGCTGTTGTTAACGTGGTATCGATAAATTGCCAATTTTCTCATGTTTTGAGCAAAATTTCAGAAAATTTATGAGTTTTGAAGCCCTTTAATCATCATTTTACAATGATATTTTTAAAATTACCTGCTCTTCTTTCACTCTTTTGAGCTCTAGAACAAGCCGGAAAAAAATTTGAAGTTTCTGTTTTGTTTTTAAAAGGAAAAAAATACTTTTATAAAATTTTGAAGCCTTCAAGCGTTTTTTCAGAGGGATATTTTCAATAATATATGCTTTTCCTTTGTTTTTGAGCTCTAGAACGACGTGGAAAAATTGAGAGTCCCTGATTTTGAGTATTTTTTGAATTCTAAGAGGAAAAATCGGTAGTTTTTTCGAGCTGTAAAAAGTACTCGATTTACTGAAGACTTGAGAAGGGTTTATGAACTTCGAAACTTTTTTTGGGACATTTTATCAAAATTCTGCTTCCTCTTCACTTTTTTGAGCTGTAGAACCATTCGGAGGAGAAATATGAAAGTCCCGATTTGTTAAATTTTTGAGAGGAAATAATTGAATTTATACACTCTAGTGGATGTTGGGACCGTGGTAGTGAACGGAAATTCCCTGAGAAATTAATATTTTATGAATATTTTCCACTTCATAATGATAATCTTGTCATTCATCCAGAGAAACTGTCCTTGAAAAATCGATAAATTGCCGATTTTCTCATGTTTTGAGCAAAACTTCAGAGGATTTATGAGTTTTGAAGCCCTTTAATCATGATTTTACACGGATATTTTTCAAAAAATCCTGGTTTTCCTTCACTTTTTTGAGCTCTAGAACGAGGAAAATTCAAAATTTCTGTTTTTTTAAAGGAAAAAATTGAATCCAAATACTTCATGGACATCTGGGACGTGGTAGTGTCCGTGAATTTTCTGAGAAATTATTATTTTATAAATCAATTTCCACTCCATAATAGTAGTCTATACATGCAAAAGGAGAAATTGTCCATTAAAAAAATCCGAATCAAAAATTCCTGTATTTTATTTTTTTATTTTTTTATTGTTTTGAATATTCCCTACTTCATAATAATAATCTTTCCATGAAAAAAATTTGATATGAGCTGTGTGAAGAAAAAAATAGTCGATTCACTCACGTTTTTTTCAGAGACTTTTTATAAATTTTGAAGCCTTCAAGCGTCTTTTTAAAGAGATATTTTTAATTTTACATCATTTTCCTTCACTTTTTTTCAGCTCTAGAACGACTCGGAAAAAAATTGAGAGCTCCGTATTTGAGTTTTTTTTTTGAATTCTAAGAGGAAAAATGGGTAATTTTTTTGACCGAACTATAAAAAAGTACTCGATTTACTAAGGAATTTAGCCGAGTTTTGAAGGATTTATGTGTTCCGGACCATTTTTTGAAATATGCTATCAAAATTTGGCTTCCTCTCTCTTTTTTGAGTTTTAGAATAAGCCGGAAAGAAAGTTGAAATTTTCTGATTTTGAGGTTTTTCAAAAGATTAGCACTCTAATGGATGTTGTGGACGTGGTAGTGAACGGAAATTACTGAAAAATCGATATATTTTTCATGAATATTTTCCAGTCACCGCCTGACAGTAGATGAAGCCCTGCAACATCCTTGGATCAACGACGAATCGCTGAAAAACGAGCCCCTGGCCGCGGATTGCCTCCGGGAGTTCAAATATCAACACAAGTGGCTGGTGAGTTTGGAAAAAATTTAGGTATAAGTGGAAAAAATCAGTATTTTTCCGTCCAATGATGTCTTAAACGTTTTCTTTGAGTTTCTTTTAATTTTTTTGAATTTAAAACATGGATTTCGGAAAAGTCCCGAGAAAAAGAAACGCGGAAAATAGTTGTTGAACATTTGTTCCGTGATTTTGCAACGAGGATCTGGGAAAATTGATCGATTTACACCGCAGGAGAGGATTTTTCGTGTTTCTCGTCATTTTTCTCATGAAAATTGGCCAAGAAATAATATGTTTTGAAATTATTTTGAAGAGAAAAGATGTCGAAGAAGGTTAGACGTTTTAAAAAATTAGACGTCGGATTTCCAGAATTTTCAGTTTTTACGCTAATTTTCATCATTTCAAAATTTGAACATCCATCGATTTTAGTCTAAATTCGAGCAAAAATCGATAAATCCAGCAAAAAAAAAGAAACGAAAGATCGGCCCCAAGCTGCAAGAAGCACATATATTTGCACAGAAATCCCCCTCGCCATCAAGTTCAGGCTTGAAAGAAAAAGACATTTTTCTTTTTTTCGCTCTTTCTGTTTATTTATGTTATGAAACTATCTTTTTTTTGGGATTTATTGATTTTTTTATTTTGTAAGGGAGGTAGAGTCTATGGGTAATCATTTTTCCGGATTTTTTTCTCAATTTTTTGAAAAATGATCAGCCTTCTCTCTTCTCCCAAGCTTATCTCTTGAGATTTCTAGACCATCCCGATGTTGCGAAAATAAATTGATTGATTGATAAAAAAAAATTAGGTTTTTACGTGTTTAATGTTTTTTTTTTTCTCAAGTCACATTTTATTTTCTTGGATGGGTTATGAGAGAGAAGATTTATCGCCAATCTTATAGTTAAAAAAATGATATTTTTTTGGGAAACTCTTCAGAAAAATTGAAAATATAAAACCTCGCCCTTATTATGATTAAGTTTTTTTAAAAAAATGTTACGTAGGACTTTTTTTCAAAGATTTGTAGTTCTTCTCACCTTTGAGGGACCTTAACTCGACTAGAACCAAATAGGCGCACTTTTTTTCAACTTCTTAGGTTTCCGGAGCTCCGAAAGTACCTAAATACCAATTTTTATTAAATCACAATACCTCGACCTTTTGCACTTCCCGTGTCAGATGATCAAAAGCTTGAGCTCTGAAAAAAAAAATGTGTAAATTTTCTAGGAGCGCCGCGTTTTCGTCCAGCAAACACCGTCGGAGCAGATTCTCGAAGCGGTTCTTGTGAGTTTCAGAAAAATTCAACTTCTAAGCTGAATTCTTCAATCTGAATTGAAGTCTCTGAGCTTCTTAAAAATGATCCTTTTCATGTGAATAATGAGTTGACAAGACTGTTGAGATGATCATTTTGGGTTATTAAGAGAAAATAACGAAATTGGGTGATGAATTTCCCCATTAATGCCTCGTAAAAATTGAAAAAAATTGGAAAAATCTGTGTTTAGGAAAAAAGTTATCATAATTTACTGCACAGAACAATAACAAAAAATTTTTTTCGTCATTTGATTATTTAAAAAAAATCATACCAATATTTTTTAGAAGTCACTAAACACTATATATTCTGCTTCTAGGACTCGGTTTTTAATTTAATCAGCTTTTTCTTAAATTTTGCTTTCTATTACTGAAAAGTCATCGATTTTATCACAGAACGTGTGTTTAGGTATTAATTTTTTTCGCTTCAAGTTTAAAAATTGGAATTTTTGTGAGACTTTTCTGGTTTATTACTAACGAAAACACGATAGCTTTATCACCAAAGAGCTCCTGTAGGCTCCATCGATCGCCCTTGCGCAGGAGCAGGCCAAACGACGCGATAACGCAGTCCGACCCGCCGAGATCTACGACTACCTACGCATCAAACCGAGAGCTCCGGCTCCTGTCGAACAGGTAAAAGTCAGAAAAAAAAAACTGGGAAGCTTGCGTCTAGAAAGTGAGTGGAAAAGAGAGAGATTAGAGCATCGAATTGAGAGCCCCGGCTCCTGTCGAACAGGTAGAACGTCAAATAAAAACTTGGGAGCTTGGACTATAAACGTAATAGTAAAGAGAGAACTCCGGGCTTTGTTGAACAGGTGAAAAAAAAGCAAGGCCCAAAAGCCCACTTTTTAAAGATAGACTCCGTTTTTCGCGACTTGAAATAGCGGGGTTTCTCTGCGCCCTCCTTATCTCTCGCCGTCTCTCTCCTGTTTACGCGCTATTTTCATGTTTCTCTGACCTCGCCGGTGAGGGAACAGAGAGACGCAGACACGCGAAAACTGTCAAGTCATGGCGGACGGACTATAACTTTAACTGAAAGTTGGAAAAACGTTCTTTCAATTTTTTTTTGTCGTTTTAGTGTTATTAATGAGGAATACGACTTTTTAGAAAGATTGAATTTTTGAATTAAATTCGGAAACTCCTTTTGCTCCTCAAAATTGGAAAAAAATAAGTTTTTTTGGGACTGGACGTGTTCTTCAAAAGGAAATCACCTATATGATTTTCAGGAAATATTTATTTTTGTTGAAACGGCCGAAAATCTACATTTCTAGGTACCTCAACCGAGAAAAGAACACCCGCCGTTCATTGACGAATTTGGACAAGTTATTGATCCGGCGGTTTGAAAATTAGACAAAAATTGGTGAAAATAGGTCATTTACAGGCGTTTGACGGACGATACGAACCCGACCACTACGATCCGCGTTTTGATCCGAGGTAGAAGAAAAAGAAGAATTATTTGATATTTTCACTGATTTTAAAGCTTTTGACTTGATAGAAATGTATTTGGATGATGTATAATTTTTCTCAGCCTTCAAAAAAATGAGTTTTTTTTCGCAGAAGACTTCCCCCGGAAGTTCGACAAGACCCACGGGGACATCCAGGCCAAAGGCAACCCCAAAGGATCCCTGTCGACGAATACGGTATCTCTTTTGGGACTTTTATGGAATTTTTTGAAGGGTTATTCGGAGGTAAACTTAGGAATCTTAGAGTGGTCCCTATAGGGCTTAAGGAGGCCGAATAAGTGGTCCCTATAGGAGTTTAGGATCTGACCCCTTAGCCCGTAAAGCTGAAGTGGACCCTATAGGGGTCTCTCAATTCATTCAAAAAAAGCGCTTGTTCATTTAATTTTTTTTATTTAAAAAAAGTGCTTCTTCATAATAATTATCTACTAGCATGTCCCCTATAGGGACCACTAACTAAAACCCCTCAAGGGACCATTTTTGCAAGCTTTAGTAGCCCCTATAGGGGTTGGTAAAGGTCGCTAAAGTGGCCCCCCGCTCTGGAGTTTTTGAAGAAAGTTTGCAATATTTTTTTTAGTATGAATGGTTTTCCGGGAAAGTTAGAACGAAGTTGGAATTTCTAGAAAAAATGGTTTGATTCTTCAATTTTTGAACGCGGCAAAAAAAATAGTCATTTGGAGAGGTTAGAAAGGATTCAGTGTTTTTTGAAGCTAGAAACTATTTCCAAAGAGGTTTTTTTTTCGTTCTTCTGCGTTAGAATTTCAAGCCTCAACTCAAAAAAAAAGCCTGTTCTGGAGCTGACATCGACTTTTTAAAAAAAGCCTATTGATTATGCAAAAATGGGTTCGAGAGAGAAAAATATACTTTTTTTTGAAATTTAGTGATCTGAAGTGTGTCCAAAAGTAGCTCTGTACGAAGTTTCATCGAATTCTGATCTTTAAAAAGTGACACGAACTTTATCAAAACTACCAATCCAGGCCGCCCGTTGCGTCCCGAAGACGTCGGCCGGGCGGTGAACGACCCAAGCCGTCGTCCTGTCTCCCTCGACGACGCCCGCTTTGCTCCCGACCGTTTCGAGTGTCCCGCCGATTACCGAAAAGTAATCCTCGATTCGAAAACTGCATTTTTTGCGTTTTTAGCCCCTCCAACACGGCCCGATTCCCATTGATCAGTTTGGACATCCGATTCGCCAGGGTCAGTTTCGAAAAAATGACTTTTTGAAGCTTTTTTGGGGGTCTTCAAAAAGGGAAATTCTTAAAAAGGATATGAAAAAAAAAGCTGAAAAAAGGGTTTTATAAAGGTTTTTTCGGAAAAAAAAAAATGGTTGTCTTAACTTTGCCAAACACGCCCTATGACGCACCACTGTCTGTTGAGCAATTTTTGAACGAGAAAAAGTGGAATATTCAGTTTTCTCTGTGGCAAATTTGGTTGAAAAACGTTTCTATTCAAAAATCTAGATCATTTATAAGCATAAAGAGGCAATTTTTCGCAATTTTTCATAGGTTTTCAAAGTTTTCCATGATTTTTTCTGGATTTTCGATCATTTTTTCGAGCAACCATTGAAGTTTCTAGGTCCACCACAACCACAAGTCGACCCGATGGCTGAGAAACGGAAGCTGATCCCGCAGGACAAGGGCGAAACTCCGTCCAGAGCCAAAAGAGAGCCCCCGAAGGAGCCTCTCGTTGAGCAGGAGGACTTGCCCAGGGTAATCAATCAAGGAAATAGAAGAGAAATCAGTTCTACATCAATTTGAATTCAAACAATCATGGGCAAGAAACTAGTCGGAATTCGAAGTTGAAAACACGCCCTATGACGCACCACTGCCTAGAGGCTTCTTAAGAATGAAAAAGTAGTTTCGAAAATACACTTTGATGTTTTTCGACTGAAAGCCAGAGTAAAAAGCGTGTGGATGTTGAGTTTTGAAAACACGCCCTATGACGCACCACTGACTGTATCTTCTACTTTTTGCACTCTATTTCAACATTGAAGGTGTCTTGAAATAAAAAACAGCTTCGAAAGTTCACGTTGATGTTTTTCGACTGAAAAATAAGAGTAAAAAGCGTCTGGATGTTGGATTTTGAAAACACGCCCTATGACGCACAATCGTCTATACCTATCATTTACTTTTTGCACTCTATTTCAACTTTAAAAGCGTTTTGAATAGCAACAAGTTAAATTTGGTAGTTTTATACTAAAAAAGGAAAAGCGTCTCAATTTTGGATTTTCAAAACACGCCCTGTGACGCACAACTGTCTGTACTATTTAATGTATGCACTCTCTATTAAAATTCAAGGCTTCTTTAGAAACACAAAAAGTTCAATTTGGCAGTTTTATACTAAAAATGAGAGTAAAAAGCGTCTCAATTTTGGATTTTCAAAACACGCCCTATGACGCACAATTTTTCGTATCTTTTGATGGTTGCGCTCTGTTTCAAAATAAGAAGTGTCTTGAAAAGCAATAGGTTGAATCGGGTAGTTTTATACTGAAAATAAGAGAAAAATCGACTTGTTTTTCGAACTCTTCAAAACACGCCCTATGACTCACCACAGTCTTTTCACCTCCATGGTAATTCAAAAGCTTCAGAGCTCTATTAAGAGCTTATTCGAAGATGGATACCGAAAAATCAAGTAAGTAGGTTCTTAATTTTTGAGTTTTCAAAACACGCCCTATAATTACGCACTACTGTTTGTAAATTCCTTATCTTTCAGAAGTTCAAGGCTTTTTTTAAAGTCAGAAATACACCTTTCAATTCTATATTTTAATGTTTCAAAACACGCCCTACAATGACGCATTACTGTAGGCCGTAGTTCGAATAAGAGATCTTTTTATTTTTCATTTTTTTCAGTCCTGAATTTTTTCAAAAAAAATATAATATACTTTGACAGGTACCTCTGAGGATGATCCGAGGCGAGCGACGTGAAATCGAGGAGGAAATCGCGAACAGAATCCTCTCGGACATTTCCGAAGAAGGCTCGATCGCCGGATCTTTGGCCAGCCTGGAAGACTTTGAGATCAAGGTAATACTATAGTGAACCTGGAAAATAACAGGAAAATGAGAAAATCTGGAAATATACCCCCTTTACAACTTTACATTGCTTTTTGGAACATCTGCACTCCATTCGCAATAAAAATCTTCAGCCGTGTTGTTAGAATTCCGAGCCGGCCTTTTGTTTCATTTTTCTCGATTCGTAGTACTTTTTTCCTGATTTTAAGCGATTTTACAAAGTTTTAGGTCAGTTTAGGACTTGTTTCTTTTTTTTCCGGAAAAGACCTGATGGATTACAGATTTAACAGAAGAAAATTGGATCCGGTTATCCCCAAAATGTGATCGATTCCGAGTAGGAAATATTAAGAAAACTTCAAAAGTAGTTAGATGTTCAGGTTTCTACTACAGTGCCTAGAATGGACTATCGTTGAAGTTAGGCATTTCTGACGGCAACTCATTTTGAAAAAAAATATTAAGACCTTCTTAAATTTTATGTCGTTTCTGAACGGGAAGGTAGGGAAAAACCCTGAAATTAGTTAGATGTGCAGGTTCATTTCTACAGTACCAAAAGTCAGAGAATGGACTATAAATAAAATTAGGCCTTTTTTTACCATAATTATCTAGGTAATCAAAAAAGAATCGCCCTATCAGCTTATTTTGAGTCTTTTCTGGAGTTCGGAAAAACCCTGAAAATAGTTAGATGTGCAGGTTTTGATCTACAGTATCTCAAGAAGTCAGAGAATGTACTAAAGTTGAAATCAGGCATTTTTTGGCCGAAACTCCTTAGAAAAGCCGAAAAAAATTACCTTCGCGAGTCGTTTCTGGACAGAAATATGGGGAATTTTGTGAATTTAGTTAGATGTGCGGGTTTACTACTACAGTCTCTAGAATGGACTTATGTTTAAATCAGGCATTTTTCGACCGGAACTCCTTTAAAAGCAAAAAACTTGACTTCTCTTGTTTCGAATATTTTCTGAGAAAGTTGGGAAAACCCTGAAAGTAGTTAGATGTGCAGGTTTCGCTCTACAGTATCTAGAATGGACTATAATTGAAATTAGGCTTTTTTGACCGAAATTCCTTGGGAAAGCCAAAAAAATAACCTTTTCGAGTCGCTTATGTACTGAGATAATTGAGGAACTTCGTGAAAATAATTAGATGTCCAGGTTTTGCACTACGGTACCTTAAGAAGTTAGAGAATGGACTACATTTAAAATTAGGTGTTTTTTTACTGTAATCTTTTTACGCTAAACGAAAACTTTACCTTTCTCACGTCATTCCGAAGCAACTTGGTCTATTTTTCGACATTTCTAGGAACTCCCACGCTCCGGCTCGGCCACGCCGATCCCCATCCACGAATCCGAGCCGTCCACGCCGACTTTGACCCCGGAGAATACCGTCGTCGAAGGCGTCGCCCCGGAAGAGAAGAAGAAGTCGCAGCCGCAGCAGAGGCCTGGACAGATTATCCCGGCTAAGGTAAACGAGAAAAAAAAGGAATGAAAATTCAGCTTGGCTATTTTTTCTTGTTTTTGGTTGATCCTTAGGGGGCGTGCCAACTATTCAAATTTTTAAAAAATTTGGCTTTTACTCGGACCTCGGTAACGCAAACCGTATGCGCCCCGGGCGTTTTTAAGCGTTTTGTCAGTCCCTCTTAAGTGATCACTTGAAATTTTTGCCTTAACAAGGTCCGAGTAGGGAATATACTCAGGAACTTCAGAGTGGTCCCTATAGAGGCAACTTTGGAGAGACCACTTTACCAACCCCTATAGGAGCCACTAAAGCTTGCAAAAGTGATCCCTAGAGGGGACATGCAAGTGTCGATAACTGTTATGAATTCTAAGAGAAGAAGCATTTCCATGAGTAAAACTTAATAAAATTGAGACCCCTATAGGGACCACTTGAGCTTTGAGGCAGTCAGAAACCCCTATAGGGATTACTTTAATTTTACCCCTATAGGGACCACTTTTTTGACCCCTAACCCCTATAAGGATCACTCTGGAGCTCCTAAATATGTTAGTTTGAACACTAAAAATCTCGTTTTTTTCAGCTTCTGATCATTCTTTGAACAAATTTGAGGGCTTTGAAGCTTTTGTAACAGTCTAAATTCCATATAAAACTTCTTGAAGACTTCAAAATCAAAATATGATTTTCAGTGTTTTTTTATAGTGTTTATTATACCACAGCTCCAAGTTCAGCTTTTCCTGGAATTTCTGTTTTTTTTTTTTCAGCTTCTGATCATTTTTTGAACAATTTTGAGGGCTTTGAAGCGTCTGTAACCGTCTAGATTCAATATAAAAAGTTTTTGAAGACTTCAAAATCAAAATATGAGTTTCAAGGTCTATTTTTATAGTTTTTTTCTATACCTGGGCTTCAAACTTAGCTTTTCCTGGAATTTCTATTTTTTTTTTCAGCTTCTGATCATTTTTTGAACAAATTTGAGGGCTTTGAAACTTCTGTAACAGACTAGATTCAATATAAAAACTTCTTGAAGACTTCAAAATCAAAATATGATTTTCAGTGTTAAGTTTTACCGTTTTCATTGTACCTTAGCTCCAAATTAAGCTTTTCCTGGAAACTCTTTTTTTCCAGGTCACCTACCCTGACGCTGTACTTGCCGGCTTGCCTGCTGAAGATCGAAAGGTGAAATTTTTGGAAAATATTGGGAATAACTTTTTTTTTGTGTCCTGTATGTGTGTTTTTTGTGCATGGGTGTGGGTTTTTTAAGGATTTTTCTGGCTTCGAAAGGGATTCCGCAATTTTTGGCCCTTTTTCTAACTTTATAGCGAGTCCCTCTCACAAAACCAGATCCCTTGGAACCAATAAACTACTCGAAATCGATGAGAAACCAATCAAAGTGTGACAGACGTTTTTCGCGAATGTAGTAAGAGCGGATTTTCCTTGTCGTTGGCGGTGGCGGCGGAAAATCCACGACTATTTGCGCTCTCTCGCACAATCTCTTTTCCCGTGAACCTTGGCTGAGGAGGAGGGCCTGGAGTTTGCTTTGCTCATCCGTCGGTGGCCCTCTCTCTGGGATTCGGGATCTCATTTGTTAACTTACTTTCTTACTCATGGCTTCTTGGAACCTCTTGCTAGCCGGTATTTTCATCGATTTTTGCTCAGAATTGAGAGCTCGAACTTTTGAAATCGAAAACAGGTTCATAGGTGGTTATTCTAGTCCATGATATACTTTTCTGAGTTTTACGGTCCCTCTTTTTTTCTGAGCGTCTATAGCTCTTTTGTCTCCGATTTTTAAAATCGAAAAAATGGCTTCATAGGAAGTCCGTATTCTACTTTTACGGTCCCTCTTTTTTTCTGAGAGTCGATATCTCTTTTTGTAGCTCCTTTTCTGCTTCTTGGAACCTCTTGGTAGCCAGTATTTTCATCGATTTTCTTCAAGTTTTGGTCAGAGTTGAAAGCAATTTTTTTTAACCGAAAAAAAGCCTCATAGGTAGTTATTAAAGACCATAATCTATTGCTCTGACATTTACGGTCCTTCTTTTTTTTTTCTGAACGTCGATATCTCCTTTTTTAGCCCTTTTTCTGCTTCTTGGAAACTCTTGCTAGTCAGTTTTCATCGATGTTTGCTCGGATTTTCAAAATCGAGAAAAAAACTTCATAGGAAGTCCGTATTCTACGTTTACGGTCCCTCTTTTTTTCTGAGCGTCTAGATCTCCTCTTTCGAATTCTTTTCTGCTTCTTTGAGCTTCTTGGTAGCCAGTATTTTCATGGATTTAACTCAGGTTTGAGAACTCTTCTGAATTCTTCGGTCCTTCTTTTTTTTTCCCTTACACGGGAAGTGCGAAAGGTCGAGGTATTGGAACTTAATGAAACTTGGTATATAGGTACTTCCGAACACCCTGCATCCAAAGCAGTTGAAAAAAAGTGCGCCTTTTTGGTTTTAGTCGAGTTAGGGCGCCTCAAAGTTTGCACGCAAAAATTATATTGGAAGGGACGAGGGAATGTGTTGCGGCGGCTATCTCTAACTGCCAGCAGGCGGCGTGGTGTAGTGGCTAGAGGCCTTGCGCTGTGGAACCTATGATGCAGGTTCGGTCCTTTTTTGGTGAAATTTTTTTTGCTAATTTTTTTTATTTGAAAAATGAGGAAGTTTTGATGATGGAGTGAAAGAACAGCTCAAAATTTTGAAATTCACCATTTAATGCCCATCTGAGAAAGAATTTCGACAAAAAATTTTTTTGCTCCATTTTTCCTTGCCTAACCATCCGCAACACATTCCCTCCTCCCTTTCAATGCATTTTTGGCGTGCAAACTTTGAGGCGCCCTAACTCGACTAAAACCAAAAAGGCGCACTTTTTCTCAACTGCTCTGGATTCAGGGTGTTCGGAAGTACCTATATACCAAGTTTCATTAAGTTCCAATACCTCGACCTTTTGCACTTCCCGTGTTAGCGTCAAAATCTTCCTTTTTAGCCCCTTTTCTGCTTCTGGGGGCCTTTTGGTAGCGAGTAGTTTTCTTGATTTTCTCGATTCTCAGGTTTTTGGTCAGATCTCTCTAACTTAAGATTTTGAGCCAATCAGCCACTTCCCCGCCTTTTTCAGAAGTTTAAAGGAAGATATATCGGAAGATAAGATTATTTTAGCGTTCTTGACGTTAAAAGTTACAAGTTTACAATGTTTTTGTCGTTTAAAAGTGATAATCAAACAGTTATTGAAAAAAAAACTGCACTGAAAACTCTAGTGGTCACTTAAGAGGCACCTCAAGGGCTAGTTGGAGAGAACTTTTAAGTGGTCACTAAACCACCTCTATAAAAGCCACGGTTTTGCGTCATAGGGGACACTTTAGTAGTTTTTAATGGTCTAGTAGTACCGATTAGACTTCTAAAGAATTTTGACCACTTCAGTGGCCACTTATTAGATTGCTATAGTGGCCACGAAAATGTCTAAGCCCTAAAATGGCCACTAAGAATTTTCCCCGTGGGCTCTGAAAAAGGCTGATTGAAACCTCAATTTACAGTTCAAACAGAGCTTTTTTTGGAAAGTTCAAAGGTTTTATTGATTTTTTTGAGTTTTTCGAGGTCATATTTTTTCCGTTTCAGCTTTCCATTGGTTCATCGGATCATGTAGGATTTTTTATAAGTACAAAATTTAAATTTTTTGGGAAGATAACCGATTTTCTGTAGTCTCTAGAGTCCTCATGGACCACACAAGCGTTTGCTTCTTGTTTTTCCCTTTTTGTCGGGTTTTTCTACTTTATTTTCTTCTCAACAAGAAACAAATAACTAGCCTGAAGCATGAGCGCGTCGCTGCTGGTCACGGCGCCTGTGGATCCTGCCGGCAAAAACGGTCGAAAATCGCCGCATACCAAGATCTCATGCATCGACAAGGGTATCGAGCGCAAGCTGCTCGAAAAAGCCGACAAGTTGGGTCCGACTCCCAATCGGCTCGTCTCAAAGTCCCGACCGGCTGATTTGAACCTCGTCCAAGTGAGTGTCCCGAGTAATGTCCCGAGCATGGTTTTTCGTGTGGATTCGCATTGGAGCGCACTTTGAGATAATTTTAGCGGCGATTTTTTTTTTTGGTTTTTGAATAATTGGAAGCTTCAAAACTCATTTTTGTCATATTTTCTCGATTTCCACTAGAAATCTTGAAGGAAAAGCCTTGAAGCACAAAAAAACCAACTTGAGATAATTAGAATTTTTGAAAAATGGATCTTTTATTTTTGAGTGTTATTTTTCTTCTACTAACAAGACTGCTAACAGAAAAATTAGGAAAGTTTCACTTTTTAGTCGCACTTGGAATAAATTTAAGAATAAGCCATTCCAAATGCTATCCTCCCCCTTTTATTCGCGGTTTTTAGGTTCTCGAGCAAGCCGAGAACGATCCGTCGATCCCAGTTGGAGCCCCACTCTTCCTCGAAGGACTTCACGGCGCCGACCTCACCGTCGACACCAAAGAAGGCTCTCACGGATTTATCAAGTAAAAATAAAAATAAAAGAAGGGAAAAATACAAGTTTCTCCTCCAGAGTCATCTCCCCGGCCTTGACCCTCAGCCCATCGCCGAAATCGCCAAGAAGATCAACGCCTGGAACGAAAAGTCCAGTCCTTCTCAGCCCCGGAAGGGAGCATTCTATGGAAGTTGGTGGCTTGGGAAAATTAGGCTAGGCTCAGTTTTTCATGCTGAATCCGAATTTGGGATCAAAAGTTGGTTAGGAGGTCTTTGAGCAGAGTTATGAGCTCCCAAAGTCGGAAATGGTCACTGAATGAGATCCTTTTTGAAAATAAGATAGGTCTCGTCACGAAAAATAAGGTTTTTCAGGAAAAAAAGGATTTTCGAACGATAGATGCAGTTTTTCACGTAGATTCTGAATCTCTATTCGAAAATACTTGAGAAGGCCTTTGAGCAAAGTTATGAGCTCTTAAAGTCAAAAAAAGACCTATTGGCTAAGCTCATTTTTGTATGGCAGATGGAGCTCACGAAGAACCTATTTTTGTTTCGTTCGAAAATGATATCTCGGAAAATGAAGCTTTAGAATCGATAATGTGTTTTTTTTTTTTCGAGAACCTACTCTGAGCAAATATTTGAAATCAGCTTGAAAAACTGCACATTATCTTGATTTTAAATCAGTCCTTAGCCAATTTCAAGTTGAAATATACAACTCAACTACAGGTTTTGATCGCGACCAAGAGAGGAAAGCCCGGATTCCTACCGCCTGGAGAAGAAGCCCCGGAACTCGACGACGAAGACGCCCACATGGACGACCGGAAGAAGAAGCTGAAGCCCCTGAGACACGACGGAGACGACGACTTCAAAGACCAGAAGGACAAGCTCGAGAGGGACAAGAACAGAAGACCGGTCGACCTGAACGACCTGGACAAGTATCGGCCCAGCAACTTCTACAAGGAGGACTTGGACCTTCAACATCCCGGCTACGATGTCGACGACTCCCCTTGGGACTCTCATTATCAGGTTTTGGAGGATGACAGAAGCTTAAAAACTTATGAAGATGAGAAAACTTGATATAAAGGCGTTTAGGTTAGAATTACGACGCTTATGGTTCCCCATCGAAATTTTACTTGATAGAAGATGCCCATGAGCGCAAGTAGTTTCTAGTCGGGCGCACGAGAAAATTTGATATAAGGGCATAATTAGGTGAATATCAGGACGCTTATAAGGTCTCAGGTAGGCCCAATCGAAATTTAAACTGATAGAGAATGTTTATGAGCGCAAGTATTTTCTAGTCGGGCGCACGGAAGATTGGTCAAAATTTGAGCTGACCGAGCGCGTTGAGCCATCGTTAAGGAATTCAAATCGTGAAAAAGATGTTCAGAAGTTTCTTAAGGAAGTTTAGAAAAAGAGGGAAAATTTATTCATAGATCGAAATAAAAAAAATGAATTTTTGGAAAATTTAAATTTGAGGATGAGAAAAATCAACGGGAATATCAAGAAGAACATAATTTAGTGGAAATTAGGTCAAATTTTAAACTCAATCGAAAAATCAAGCTATGCCACTTTTTGAGCGACTTTCTCAATGATACAGGGTACCTATTAGCGCAAGTAGTTTCAAGTCGGGCGCACGAAAAATTGGTCAAAGTTTGAGTTGACCGTGACGCTTTGATTCATTGTTGAGAGGCTCAGATTGTTTCTGTGAAAGGAAAAGTTTAAAAAATAATAGTAAGATCTTTAAAGATCGGCCCCGATACCTACCTGATGGCGGCTCGCGGAGCTTCCTTCAACAGTCGCGTCAGAGATTATCGTCGCGAACTGTTCGGAGACGGAGCCCCTACAGTACGCCAGGGCTTCCTGGGATACCGTAACCGAGATATTACTGTAAGGGAGCGGCGAAGGTGGAAAAACATCAAAATAATTGAAAAAACGGGCGGGGAATTCAGATACACGGACATTCTTCGCGAATCGCAGGAAGGCCTCCAGCCAAAGTCCAATGAACATGCGACGGCTTTGAATAAGGTAAAAATCTTCAAAAAAAGGGGTTTATCAAGAAAAGTGGCAGGAAAAGGAAAGGACCAAAAAAATTATAGTTTAAGTTTGAAAATTATATATTTCTGAACGAAGTAGAACTTTGGAAATCGTGTTTTTTTTAGAGAAAAGTTATCGGAATTTTGACTGGAATTGATGTATTTTTGAATCGAAAATCCGGAAAAATGCGGTCAAAAAAATGGCGGATTCCAGTGCAACTCAAGAAAAATTAACAAACTGGAAATTTAAAAAAACTCTTTCCGGTCAAAAAGATTTTAAAAATGAAATATAGTCGTTTTTTTCTGAACGGAAGGGGTTCATGGAGAACTGAAAAATGATGAATTTTTTTGATTCTAGTGGAACTTAAAAAAATAAAAATTCAACCTGAAAAATTAACGATTTTACTCTCAAAACATCAATTTTTTTGGTCGAAAAAAAGTGGTTTTAAAATGAAAAAAAGGGCCTTTTTCCTACACAAAAAAGGTTCATGGAGGATTAAAAATAACGATTTTTGATTTTTGAGGAACTTACAAAATAAAATTCAACCTGAAAATTGACGATTATACACTCAAAACATCAATTTTTGGTCGAAAAACCGGGTTTAAAAATGAAAAAATTGCCTTTTTTCTTGACACAACTGGCTCAGAATGGACTAAAATTGATGAATTTCGATTTTAGGGGAATTTACAAAAAAGTTTCAACTTGAAAACGATTTTACTCTCAAAACATCAGATTTTTGGCCAAAAAAGTGGTTTTAAGATGAAAAAGAGCCGTTTTTCTTGACAGAATTGGTTCAGAACAGACTAAAAATGATGAATTTCGAATTTTCCAGGCCCCGTCATCGAGTGCAATCGAAAGAATCAAGGCCGACATCGAAAAAGTCGCCCCATCGGCCACGAAACGCAACACCGACGGAAGTACGTTTCAAAGGGTCTATAGATTAATTTGAAGAATTGGGATAGGTATTTAAAGAAAAGTTGTCAACGATTTCTGTTAGCGAGACATCAATTTCACTTCAAAAATAGACGAAAAATGTTTTTTCTGTTCAAAAATGCGGTTTTGGTCGCATTTGGAATGGCTGATTGAAAAAATAATAAAAAATAACAAAATTGAGATGTTCTGCTAATGGTTGGGCTCCATATAGATTCTTAAATAAAAATCCCAAAAATTATTGTGAATTTTTCAAATCAAGCTTCCAAACCCTTTTGTCGCATTTGGAATGGCTGAGTAGATAAAATTCAAAAAATGAGAAGTTCTGCTAATGGTTGGGCTCCATATAGATTCTTAAATAAAAATCCAAAAATTATTGTGAATTTTTAAAATCAAGCTTCCAAACCCTTTTTGTCGCATTTGGAATGGCTGATTAAAAAAATAATATAAAAATTTTTGAGATGTGAAAAGGAGATGTTCTGCTAATGACTGTGCTCCATGTAGATTCTTAAATAAAAAAATCCAAAAAAATTAATGTGAATTTTTTTAAAAATCAAGCGTCCAAACCCATTTGGTCGCATTTGGAATAGTTAAGTAGATAAAATTATACAAAAAAATTTCAAAATTGAAATGTTCTGCTAATGATTGGGCTCAATGTAGATTCTCAAGTGAAAATCAAAAAATTACTGGGAAATTTTCAAGTCGAGGCCTTCTATACTAATTTGGGCTTTCAAACCACTTTGGTCGCATTTGGATTGGCTGATTAGATAAAATTATACAAAAAAATTCAAAATATGAAAAAGTTTTTTTCTAATGATTGCGCTTCATATGGATTCTCAAGTGAAAATCCAAAAATTTCGAGTGAAAATCGGAGAATTATTGTTAAATTTCCAAGTCGAGGCCTTCTATACTAATTTGGGCTTTAAAACCCTTTTGGTCGCATTTGGAATGGATTAGGAGCGTCGCGTTTGAGTTTTGACTGTCACATTCTCTTTTTTCAACCGAATTTTTGATAGAAAATCGTCTTGCTTTTTCCCATGAATTTCCCCAAATTTTTCAATGAATTTTCACTCTGCGAAAGTCGTTTTGAAGTCGGTTGCAAGGAGTAAAGCTTCCTTGCAACCCTGAGATTCAAAATTTGATCAGAAAAAATGGTTTTTAATATATGAATTTCCTAAAAAATCACTTGGACCCCGCTAACGGAAACCGGACGTTTCTGAACCCTCTAGTGACCACTTAAGAGGAATAAAACCACTAAAGGAATCCCTAGAAATGCTCAAAAGCGTCAGGTTTACATTACCAAGATCTAAGAAGTTTTTTCCTTAATTATACAATAAAAAATAGCCCGGTTTTTCTCCAGCTTTTGCCCCGATTTTCGTGTCCCGCCTCCGTGACGTCTACCTCAACCAAGGCCGACCGGCCATTTTCGAATGTTCGATCGCCGGAAGCCCTGCGCCGAAAGTCCAGTGGAGCATCCATGGAAAGGTGCTCCAGGACGGGGAAAATGTCAAGATCGAGCAGGTTTGTTTTGATATTTGGTTACTTGAAAAGCGAAATAGTTTTTCCATTTTGATGAAATTTGAGGGAACTTTGCATCTCCGTGTGCAAAAACACAGGAAAACTTTTAGTTATAGATAATTTTTTTCGATTTTTTGAGCTCCTCACATTTACGAAAAGTGAAAAAAATGGGCTATTTAGGGCTCTTGAGAGGTCAAAAAAATCGAGTTAAAAAATTTTTACAGCTTTTTTTTTGTACTGGAGTTAGAAGATCTTGAAATACGGTCAAGTTTTCTTAAAAATCGAAGTTTATTCGAGTTTTAGAGCTCCTTACATTCACGAAAAAGTGAAAAAAAGGGGCTATTTGAGGCTTTTGAAAGGTCAAAAAAATCGAGTAAAAAAAGAAATTTTTTTCATTTTTTTCCTTGTACTGAGGTTATAAGAACTTGAATTAGATTTTTAAAAAAATTTTCAAAATTTTGATTTTGGCAGCCTTTTTTTCAGCCTATTCGAGTTTTAGAGCATTTTAAAAAGATCTACCTAGAGTTTTAGATCAACATTTGAGTAGTTACTTGATTTCTGACCCTTTGAAAAAAACTTATATGACGCCCTCGGCTGTTTCCAGGACCACAACATTGCCCGATTGACAATCAAATCTCCGGCCGCCTTCGATTTGGGCGAATACGTCTGCTCGGCTTCAAATGAGTACGGAAGTGACAAGACGACTTGCCGGCTGATCAGTGGAGGTACAGGGAGAAGACTGAAAAATCGAGGGGGAAGAGAAAAATTAAACCTTTTTGGAAGGCTTGCTAAGACTTTAAGGCCGCCTGAGGCTCCTAGAACATCTTCCGGAACTTCTGAAGCCATTCCAACAACTTTCAGAGACCCCATCCCGACCTGGACGACCCGAGTGCAAGCTGTCGTCCGACACGGAACTCTTCATCCACTGGGAGGCTCCCGAGGGTCCGACCTACCTCGAAGGCATCACCTACCGTCTGGAGTACCGCCACGCCGGTCCCGACGACCACGGAGCTCCCTGGGTCCTCATCAATGACAATGTGAGAGACTCTTCAATGTTCATCTCCTGCCTGAAACTCTTCAAAGTATACTCCGTCAGCACCTTTCTCGTCCCTCTCATGCTCCCGTTCTTTTATCATTTTTCTCTGACCTTGCCGGCGAGAGAACAGGGAGACGCAGACACTGGAAAAGTGACAAGACGCGATGAACTTCCAAAAAAACCATAGGCAATGGAAAAATTTTAAAACTAGATTTTTTTTACAAGTCCCCAATAACAAGAAACCTACTGCCAAGTGCGCAATTTTCCTCGAGTTATTAGAAAAATAGAGTTTGATGAATCCCTGTACAGAGTTATTTGTCCGTAGAGCGCATTTGTAGTCTAGTTTTCGGCCAAGAACAGTTTTTTTTTTCTGGAAACAATTTTTTGAACGATTTCCGCTCTGAAATTGAATCAGTTTGCATATAAACCTGTTTTGCAAAGTGTTAGGCCTTTTTTTTTATTCTAGTGTGCTCCACTGATAAAACTGACCTTTTTCGAGTTTTTTTCATCAGTTGAGTGTCTAATTTTTGAGGATTATCAAGATCAAAAAGTTAAATTTTTGGCTAGAAAGTTGGGAATTTTCAAGATTTACTTCAAAGAGAAAAAAATAATTATTATTAAAAAGATTTTTTTCGCAGTAACCATTTTCTGTACGTGCCTGAATGCAAGTAGTTTATTTTACGGACATTTGTGATTTTCCAAACTTTAGGCCTTTTTTTCTGTTTGTAGTGCGCTCCACTGATAAACCTGGCCTTTTTTTCGTGATCATGATGCGCTCCATTGAGAAAAATGGCCTTTTTCGAGATCATGTTGCGCTCCATTGAGAAAAAAATGGCATTTTTTTCAATTTTTTTTTTTTGTCAATTAAGCGTCTATTTTCTTCAGAAGAATACGAATACCAAGTTGAATTTTAGTTAGAAAGTTGATAATTTCGAAATTTAGTTTTCAAAAATCTATTGAAAAAGACAGCTTTTAATTGATTTTCAAGGCTTTTGTCCCTTTTTAAAGTCCTATTTCTATTTGAAAGTTGTAGATCGACGATGAAGCTGTAGTGGTGAAACACCTCCACCCACTGGGAATCTACCAATTCCGAGTCACGGCCAAGAACGGCTTCGGCCTTGGATTGCCCTCCCTGAGCAGCCGAATCGTCCAGACCCACGGAAAAGGCACCCCCAAACTGCAAATTGGCGTTTTGCGTGGGGAGATCCGACTGAACGTCGTCTCCCTGCCGCATAAGGTCTTGAAAAAAACTCTCAAGTAAGAGAAAAAAATCGACTTTTAGTCGTCGAACCAACTGGAAGGAATCTCCGAAGAGAGTGAAGAAGAATCGGTTAGAACCATGGACGTCGATGTTCCATCGGATCTGAGCCTTCAGACTGTCGAGCCGACGACGCGGTTCCAGGTGGGAATGGGAGAAAATAGCTTATTTTATGTCCTTGCCATTTTTCTGTATATAGGTTGCTCCGGTGATAGGATAGGGTTTTTACAATTTTTGATCATGACGGAAGCTTTTTATCAAATTTTAGCAGTGGAGCACCAAAAGGTCTTCAAAAACAGCCGCTTGTATATAGATTGCTCCAGTGATAGGATAGGATTTTTACAATTTTTCATCTTTTAAAGCGATTTTTTTTTATCATGAAGGAAGCTTTTTTGGTCAAATTTTAGCATTGGAGCACAGAAAAGCCTTCAAAAACAGCCGCTTTCACGAATTTTTTTTCTAGTTTTTCTCACCTTTCTTGATACCTTTAAAGCTTTCGAAAATGGAATTTTGAAGTATTTTAAAAAATTTACCGCTTTTTTGGATTTTTTCCGGTTTCTCAGCACAAATAATGGTTGATTAACCTTTTTGGGGCTTTCGAAACGGAACAGGAAGGTTTTTAAACAACTTTTAAAGGTCTACCGATTTTCATGGGGTTCCTGGGTGAAATGAAAGGTTTAATAGAACCTTCTGAACTTCAGAAACCAAAAAGAAACCTTTTTCAATAGTTTTTCAAGGTCTTTCCGTTATCTACCGGTGTTTTAGAAGAAATGATTGATAAAAATAGTTCCTATGGTTCCAGATCGCCGGCCTACTGTTCAAAGGACGCTTTTCGGTGATCCGGGAAGCCGTCGACTCTCAAACCGAAGCCGGAGCCCATTGTGTCGCCAAAATCCGCCATCCTGCCGACCAGGCCATCAAGGAGTTCGAAACGCTCAGAGACTCCCAACACGAGAACGTCCAGCGCCTCATTGCTGCCTATAATAGGTAATTGCCAAAAAAAATAGTTTTGAAGGCGTGAAATTCGTTAGGAAAAAGATTGAAATACCTTTTTATAAGGTTGAAAATTCCATTTTAATTCGGTTTTTGAAAAAAGAAAACCTGGGCCCGAGTAGCTTGAATAGAGTTAATTCTTCATTTAGCTGTTCGAATAATTTTTTTTCTATAAGATGAGACAACCCTCAAAGTGCTCTGTAAAGAAGCTTGGAAAATTATGAAAATTTTGAACCCTTTGGGATTTTTTTTAGTTGCGCTCTAGTGAGTATTTCTGTGAAATTTTTAAATTTTTCTGAATTTTTACCCTCAACCGACTTCCATACGTCTTAAATTACCTCCACTTGTTCTGAGAGCTCGCTAGCGTTCCGGGCAGTTCTAGGGATCACTTAAGAGTTCTGACGCTACTACAGTAGTCACTAGAAGTTCTATGAAAGTTCCGGAGCGCGTCTGATTCGCGTTACCAAGATTTTAGCTATGGTAACTATTGAATTTTGCATTTATCAAAAGTTGGTTTTTTCAGTACGGAAGGGTCCGTACTCACCAGTCTTCTGCGTCATTTTTAGCTCTCCAGGTACAATTTTTCAGCGGCGGCTTCTTGTATCTGATGTGCGAGCGGCTCTACGAGGACGTCTTCAGTCGATTCGTCTTCAATGATTATTATACGGAGGAACAAATCGCGATCACGATCCGCCAAGTCACCGCCGCCCTTCATTTCTTGCACTTTAGAGGGTTCGTTTTGGGAATTTTGATCATCTTGTGCATAGACAAGGTCTGAAAGGGTGCAAAAAGGTTCCTTAGAAATGCTCCTTTTTTGCTGCATTTTTGCGTCATTTCATCGGCTGTAATGAACCATTTTTGCTGCCTTTTCCTTTTTTCCACCATTTCTTGAGCCTTTAAAATACTCGAAAAACTGGGAGGCTCGATAAAGAGACCCTTTTTGCTCCCTTTCTGCACCCTTTTTGCCGCCTTTTTGCACCCTTTTTGCACCCTTTTTGCGCCATTTCATCGGCTGTAATGTACCATTTTTGCTGCCTTTTCCTTTTTTCCACCAATTTTTTTTTTGAGCGTTTGAAAACCCAGAAAAAATGGGAGGCTCGACAAAGGGACCCTTTTTGCGACCTTTCTGCGGCCTTTTTGCTCCCCTTTTGCACCCTTTTTGCTGCCTTTTCTCTACCTTTTTGCTGCAGTTTCGCGGTCTTTTTTCCGGCTCTTATGCACCATTTTTGCTGCCTCTTCCTTTTTTCCATCATTTCTTGAGCCTTTGAAAACCCAGAAAAAATGGGAGGGACCCTTTTTGCACCCTTTTTGCACCCTTTCTGCAGCCTTTTTGCTCCCTTTTTGCTGCCTTTTTGCTGTCTTTCTGCGGCCTTTTTTGAGCCTCTCCCTTTTAGCGGCCATTGTCCACCATTCCGACTCTGCCCGAGCTGCTTGAATTTGAATCATATTTTCTATTCTTCAGAATCGCCCACTTGGACGTGAACCCTCACAATATCATGTTCCAATCAAAACGCAACTGGATCGCCAAACTCGTCGATTTCGGAAGCGCTCAGGTAAATTTTGATAGTTGCAAAGAAGCTTCTTAAGTAAAATGATTGGCGGCTGTTTTGGAACAGCTTATGTGCTCTGTTGAGAATTTTAGCTCTTTGGAAGGCTTTTAGGCATTTTAGGATCAGAATGAAGTTTTTCAGTTTGTTAGTATCTTCGAACCATTCTTCAAGTTTTGATATCACTTCAGAAGGTCGACGGGTCGGTGAAACCCAAGGAGTTCGACGTGAAATGGGCGGCTCCCGAGATGCACGTCTCCGAGACGCCGGTCACCGTCCAGAGCGACGTCTGGGGCATGGGCGTCGTCACTTTCTGCTTGTTCGTTTCATTTCGCATTATTTTTCATGATTTTTTTAAAAAAAGAAAAATTTGAAATTTTTATGTCATTTGGAAATATATGCCGACTAGGTCGATTTATAAATATTTTTTTGTCTTCTTTAGAAATGATAAAATTACATAGAAAACCACTTATGTAGGATCATTTGAGTGAGGGAAAAGTTTGGGAAGTCAGGCCGCGGCTGTTTTTTCCTTGTTTGGAAAGTTAGGTCGTGGCTGTTTTTTCCTTATTTGGAAAGTTAGACCTCGGCTGTTTTTTCCTTCTTTGGAAAGTTAGGCCGTGGCTGTTTTTTTTCTTCTTTGGAACGTTAAGCCGTGGCTGTTTTTTTTTCTTCTTTGGAAAGTTAGGTCGCCTTGCATGATTTTTGAAATTAGGAAACGTTTGAGACTCCCATTGGTCGACAGAAAAATTCAAAAAATCAGATATATTCTGAAATTAGATAATAGGTTAAGCTGGGAAGTTAGGCCACGGCTGTTTCTTCCTCATTTGGAAAGTTAGGCCGTGATCTTCGATAGTTTCATTGATGAACAGAAAAAATCATAGAAACAAGGAATTCATGTACTTTTACAACTACGTCGTTGGATAAGAGCGTTTTTGTGGTCTAAAAGTTTTTCAAGATTACTTTACCCTTTCAGAGGGTCATTAAAAGTTCTTTGAATTCTGTTGGGTGCTGCGAAAAGTTTGTTTCACTTTTCTGGAATAAGCTTCCAAATTTCATCCTTCAGACTCGGCGGCTTCCATCCGTTCACGTCAGAGTACGACCGGGAAGACGAGGTCAAAGACAACGTGATCAACGTCAAATGCGACCCGAACCTCATTCCCGTCAACGCCTCCCAGGAATCCCTCAGTTTCGTCACCTGGGCACTCAAAAAGTCTCCTGTGTTAGTTATTTTCGTATTTTTTCTATAGGAAAAGTTTTTTTAGTCGAAAAAATACACGTAAATTGGTTATTTTTTGATTTTTTTTTTTGGTCTAATCCTTTGAAATTCAAGTTTTTTCGCTGAAAATTAGAGTGTCCGCACTTTAAAAACGTTCGAAAAGCCCTTCGAAACTTCAAAGTCTACCAGAATTCCTCACTTTCTGATATAAGGATGACTTAAATAAATGGCAAAAAAGTTTCTGCGTTCGGGGGGAATCGAACCCCCGTCGAATGCTTGGAAGGCATCCATGCTGACCATTACACCACGAACGCTGATGCGATTCCTGGCGCCGGATTCGGAGATATTGCCTCCAATGGATCTTGTAAATGAAGGGGACAGGCGAAATTTTGCTAATTTTTAAGATTTTATTCATTTTTATTCTCAGAATATGTACATGGACGCATTTGAAAAAAAGCAAATTCCAGATTTGGCCAGGATTTGATTGATTTTTAGAATAATTAAACTTTAATTTCGGAGCATTTTAAGGACAATAAGTTTCTTAAGAATGAAATTTAACAACTTTTTTTATAGTTTACAGTTTGACCTTTCGACCTTAATAAATGCGATTTTTCAGTCGTAGAATGCGAACGGATGAAGCCCTGTCCCACAAATTCCTCTCCTCAGACCCTTCAATGGTCCGTCGACGTGAAGCTATCAAGTTGGTTTTGAATAAATATTTTCAGAGTTTAGAGAATCTTCAATAGTACAAAATCATTGAGAAAAAGTTATTTTATCAAGAAAAAAAAATCGAAATTCCCTTCACTTTTTTTTTCCATCTCAATAGGATTCTTAATGAATTTTCACGACTTTTCTATTTTTTTAACAATAAAACGGCCAAAACTTCTCAGATACGCCTCGTCGAGACTCCGGAAAATGGCGGCGATGACCCGTCAACACCAAATCGGACGGCCCGTCAGTAATGAGCTCGAAAATCGATTCGGAGCCAAGTAACTAACGCAATTTCATGTGAATATTGACCAAAACATTGAATTTTTTCCCCGCTAATATTGACTCTATTGCAATTTTTGTGCTGAAAACCCGAGTGCCCAAGGATTTTCTTCACACTTTTTTGAACCAAAACTCCCTTTCCTCGGAAAAAGTGCCCATTTTCTGAGGATTTCCAACTTCGAACGATTCATTTTCTGTGTGTTTACGTGTAGGAAATCATTTCTAGTTGTAATTTTTTGCACATTTTCATGCTTTAACCAATGCAAAATCCACCGAGATCGGGGGGTCAAAGTGGACTTTTTTTTTTAATTTTTCGGTTGGCACCGGCCTTGCTTTGTTTCATTGTTCAGCCACGTTTTTGAATGAATCCATTTTTTTCAATGTTTGGAAAAACGTGAAATTTCAAGCAGTCCCTTAAGGGATTTTTCACTCGGATAGCCCTTCAATACCTTCGAAGCCAAAAAGCTGAGAAATGGCGAGTTCCTTTCATTTTCTTCCTTCCTGTTTATGTATTTTGCAGAGATCAACGTCGGCAACATGACCAAGGAGTTACTAAAAACCGAGGAAATGGAATTTGGTAGGAGCTAAGCTACGAGAACAATGGGTGAGCTTAAGAATTCATTTACAAAATACATTCTCAACTTTTTATAACGGAACTATGATTATCATGAAAAACCACTAATCATTGTTGAAAATTAACTTTAGTGCTAGAAAATGCATAAGGATAATCATAAAACCTATTTGCCTCCGGTATTTCTACAGCTTGCTCGGACCTTGGTAACGCGAACGGGACGCGAATCGGACGTGTCAGGGGCATTTCTAGTGACCACTTTAGTAGCCTTAACGCTCTTAAATGATCCCTTGAATCGCCCAGAAACGTCCGGAGCACGTCCGTTTCGCGTTACCAATGTCCTAGTGCCTCACGTAATTCGACAAGAGATTTATCATTAGGGCGCGCTTTCTCACACCTTTTGATTTAATTTTTTCTTCTTCTTTCTTTTCAGACATTGGTAACGCGAAACGGACGTGCTCCGAACGTTTCTGAGCAATTCTAGGGGTCACTTAAAAATGATGACGCTACTAAAGGGATCACTAGAAATGCTCCGACATGTTTCATTCGCGTTACCAATGTCCGAATATTTTTTTTTCTTTTTGGGAGTTTTTCATGTCCTTTTTGAAAGGATTCCGCGAAATTCAAAATAGCGGTCAGACAGTGAAAAAAAAACTCAATTTCGGAAAGTCGAAGAAAAAATAAAATAGAATTTCCTGGCGTTATCTTTTTTCATACTTCATGTCTTCTCGATTTCTGCATTCTATATTCACTGGGCTATTTTTTTCCCCTTCAGAAAATTTTCCTTTAACGCAAAGTTTCACATTTTTTTCTGGCGAGTTTTTTTTTTCAGTGACGATTTTGCTAGGTAAAAAAACAAATTTCATTCTCTGCAAAAAATAAAACGTGAACCCCGATCGAAAAAAATTAGCACGTACAAAAACCACGTGACAACGTTTCATTTCATTTTTATGACCTGATTTATAAAATCATTTTCGCTTCCTTCACGAGTCGTCATGCTCCAGAATTTAACGTCAAGATTAGTTTTAAGTCTCCATAAAACTTGTAGTTCCCAAAATAAGTTTCTGACTCGTAAGCGCTAGTAGACTAGGCCCGCGGGACTCCCGGAGTGCCGATCCTCTTCGCTTGCGAATTGGATACGCAAAGTCACGCCGAAACCCATTCCGGTGGCCGAAGCACAAACTGTTGGCAGCGCGATGCTGACAAAGCGATGATGGGACCCCCGCGGAAAATGCCGTCCCGGCCTTCGGCGTCTAGGATAGTTCTGACAAGGCCGAGCGGAGCTCTAGCGCACCGCCTAGGTAGTTCTCCTGACTGGATCAAGCTTCCCTAACTAACTAACGATTTTACATAGCTAATTAGTTAAAAAATTGCGATTTAAATAATCCAACCACTTGTTTTTTTCAATGTTGAAATTATTGCAGAAGAACTTGTTGGGATCAGTCCATCCAATTCGACGACGCTAGGCCCATGACGGACGGCGTTCGATCAACTGCTCGACCGGCTGGACAATACCAGGTATCAGCCCAATGCTCTAAAAAGCAGCTGAGGGCTTTTTCTGTGTTAATATGCAAAGGAGAGAAGAAAAAAAAGAATTCACGATGACTGGAATCGCTTTTCATTAGTACAAAAATGAAACTATCGTTTATTTAAAAATGATTGACTCCTGTTAAAAGCAGAGCTCCTATTTTTTCATATTCATGAGCACAAAAGATAAAAAAAATCCTTTGAAAACTCGATTTTTTATTTCTCCAGAGTACTGTATCCCTCCCGCCTGTGAACACCACGTGATTGCGGACGACGCATTTTAATTTCCGCACCGCTCTTGTAGAAATACAGAAGTTTTTCCTCAAAAAAAGATGATTTATTTCAATCTGTTTATATATAGCTATTTTTTTGAATTAATAATGTTTAAATTTTTTACCTTTGTTTTCCATCAAAACATTTTCCAGTTCTTCATGAGCTGGAATGATTTTGTACTTTTAAACTACTGAGATTTGAAGTTTTCAAATTTCTTGCATTTTTTGTTTTTTATTGTGGAAATTTTTGGGTATTCTAGACGAGGAGTCAACATTTATTTTCAAGAGCAAATTTTTTTTTTGAAACGAAGCGGCTTCAGGCTTTTTCCTAGGGTTCAGAATGTTTGAACAGTTGATCGTTTTGGCTTGTTTGGTTATTTTTATATTGAAATTATTTTGTACTTTTTTATGACAGTACGTGAAAGCAGTCTGATGAGAGTTTCACAAAAAAAAGATCGAGTCTGATCTGGCCAAAATGTTTGAACTTTTTTGTTCCTTTGTTGAAGGGTGAAAATTTTTTAAATCATTTTTCGTGGAATTAAGAAGGTTTTGCTATGCCGAATGACATTTTTCACGTTCAAATGTCGAAGGAAATTGCCAAAAATATCGAGTCTGATCTGGCCAAAAGTTTTGACCCCGCGTCCTAAGGTCATTGGGTCAAAGGCGCCAAAGAATTCTCTCGAATGGCGCCAAACTCAGGCGGCGAAAAACAACGTGTCATTTTTTCTTTCTCCTTCCGTCCTGGACGGTGTGTTGCTGCTGCTCGTTTCGTTTTTCATTTAAATTCAATTTATTATTGTTTACAATCGTATTTTTTAGGGTAACTATAATATATAGTGTTTTTAATCTTCAAAATTGTCACTTTTTTTCGTAAGAAATCTTTCAAAAATTTTTTTATTTTATGGGACAAATTTTGATTTTTGATAATATTTTCCTTTTTTTATTTACTTGTAGCATTTGTTTTTTTGTTCTTATATACAACAGCATGTCAGGCTAGAAACAAAATTTTTCAACTTTTTTTGAATCGTAAATTTTATAATGTTCTCTAGATCAATTAGTAAAGTTTCAAAAATTTTTGGTTCGTATGGTTTTTCGCGCCGTTTTTCGTTCCGATCTTTCAATAATATGTTGATACGGTCTTTTATTATTCAAATTAATTTTCAGAGGCGTGTCGAGATGATTCTCAGTACACTGGTCGATGGAATTGCCAATATTAACGAGGATTTGTTTAATTGATATACGTTTTTGAACTTGGCTTCTTATTTCTTTTTTTCGGTCATCAATTGAAATTTTTTTTCCAGCGGATTGATTCAAAAAGGAGCATATCTTCATGATTTGTATTTTTTTTTTAGAAAATGGCCAACGAAAATCGAAGAAGCGTACCACTAACGGCTTCCTGGACGACGACGGCAGAAATGGGTAGCTTTTCTTTTTTTTTTCGATTTCCTTCCCTTCTGGGATCGGGATCGTCCAAAAACTGGGGCGGCTGGGCGTCTTTTCCTAGGAAAATTCTCGAAAGTAGGCCAAAAAACTTCCTTTTTTATTCCCTGTTATATTTTTTTGTCTATTCTTCAAATCAACTTTTTCAAATAATCGTATGGAGACAAAGTTTGATTTTAGTTACTAGCCGTAGAAATTATAGGAATCCAGTGATTCAAAAAAATCTCAGGTTTTTTTCGCGGAAAAAAATAATTTTTTTCTTTCTTTACCACATTTTTGAAATTTCAGAAATTCCAAAACCGAATTTTCGACAAAAAAACGAGAATTACAAGTTTCAAAAAAATTAAAAAAATTTTTCCTGATTTTTTTACATCTTTTTTTAACACATCCTTTCCTTCATAATTAGCTTTTTTTCAGGAATTTTTTTCATTTCATTGTTTTTTTCCATCAAAAGGAACTAAAAGAAGTAGTAGTATCCAAGCACGAAAAAATTCACAAGATTTTCCGCAGACTTTCATTTTTTTTTCCTTTTGACTTTTCAACTTTCTCATTTTACGTTCTGAATGTTTTTTTTTCAAAATTTCCAATGATATTTTTTTTGAAGGCTCAAAAACAATAGGCAGTCACAAAATCCGTTGAAAATTTCTGCGGAAAAATTTGAGTATAGGACAAAAGCGCCGATTCCAAGAGCGCCGTTCAAATTTAGCGCCAGTCCGCAATGCGCCGTCGCGTGTATGCGCCGTGTATACAGACGCCGCTTTCTTTTTGCGCCGAGTCCGTTTGCGCCGAATCGTTTTGCGCCGTTATTTCAAACTTTTATTTATTCGCTCTTTTTTTATATTATTTTTTTAATAATTGTTTACTACACATTCATATACGACTCGAATAATTTTTCGCGCCATCCGTTAATGATGAGTTTTAGGTCCACTTTGGTCCAGGTAAAATATTTTTTTCCCCTTTTTTTCTTTTTCAAAGTAAAAAAATAAAAAAAGCAAATATGCTTTTTCTGATTTCGAAAAAAATACAGAAAAACGTAAGGAAAAAGAGAATGGATAAAAAAATTATTGCTTTAAACGACATATTGAGTGATTTTTTTTGTGATTGCAAATTTTCTGCGTTAGGTAAGGCAAAGTTTCAATTCTAGCAGACGTGAAACAGCAGAAAAATCGTTTTTTTCGTAACGTTGAACTCATTTTTCTTGAAACAATAGTTCGAGTTTTTTTCGAAAATGCGGCAGAAAGGTCCATATTAACAGATGGCGCGAAAAATTATTCGAGTCGTATATGAATGTGTAGTAAACAATTATTAAAAAAATAATATAAAAAGAGCGAATAAATAAAAGTTTGAAATAACGGCGCAAAAACGATTCGGCGCAAACGGACTCGGCGCAAAAAGAAAGCGGCGTCTGTATACACGGCGCATACACGCGACGGCGCATTGCGGACTGGCGCTAATTTTGAACGGCGCTCTTGGAATCGGCGCTTTTGTCCTATACTCAAAAATTTTTCTTTTTACGTTTCTTCGACTTATTTTGGTCAGGATGCTCTTTTTATTCTAGAACTCTTTTTGAAATATTTATAAAATCAAACTCTGTTTTCATACGAGCTCAGTTCAACATAAATCAGTTGAGGAAAGTTCGGGATTTTTCCTGGGAACAAATGTCCCAGGGTCGGTCTCTTTTTTTGCAGGGCTTGGGTGGAAGGTCGACTAACGGATCCAAGAATTTCGCCCATCGATTTATCAAATTTAATCCGAAACCTCCATTTTTCGAAATGAAAAACACTTCTAGCTATCGCGTTCATGGGAGATTTTGTGTTGCAGATTCAATTTTTCCATAATTTTGAGGCTTTTTCTTAGAAGTTCAATCGCAACAAACCAACATTCAAAATCTTTGGAAAAGCTCAGTTTTCGGAATTTTTTTTTTACTACTTTTTGACTTTTAAAATAAGATGTTTCAGTCATTACTAGTGTATCAAAAAAATATATATATATATATATAAGATTTAAGTTTCGAGTCGAATTTTAATTGGGCCAGTCTTTTTATTTGTCTTGTTACATTTTTTTAATCAAATGCTTTTTAACAAAAAAATTGAGGTCAAATTTCATAGAATCGAATGAATTTTATCAAAAACTTATGAAAAAATCAGAATTTTCCAAGTTCTTTCATAATCATTTTCATTTTTTTGTATAGCTTTCTGAGGCGGGTGAAACTCGATCACTTTCTTTATTTTTATTATGAGTTTTTTTAAGTTTCAAGTGACTTTCGGAAGAGATAGTTTTTTTAAAAAAAGTTGGTGGAAATCCAAAAAGGCTCATCATTTTTTTAAGTTTTAGGAAAATTAGGAAAACTTGAATTTGTAGAAATCGAGGTAATGGATTTTTTTATCCGCTGTTGTATCAATAAGTTCATGAAAAATGTTTAATAGCGTTTCATTCATTTCAAAAATTAGCTTAAGTTTGAGTTTGCAACACAAGTATTCATCAAAAAGTTGATTAGTTTAAATAAATTAAAGATCGATTGACGAAAAACTTGGATCCGTTAGTCTGACTGAAAGCTTTTGAATATGGGGTCAGTTTTTGCAAAGTTTCACAAAAAAGTCGAGGAGAAGTTCTCTGAAACAAGGCAATTTTCATTGAGATCCTTTGAAAGAGGGAAGATTGTCAAATGATTCTTTGACTTGGTGAATCGCAAAGGGAATTTGGAGATTTTGTGTCGAAATTTCAAATCTTTCGTTGGATTGTTGAAGTTTTGTTGGTTAGGAATTGCAAGTCTCTGATGAATTAGTTGGTTTGGACTGGAATATTTCTAGTTTTTCGGATTTTTTGGCTATAGGCTCATTTTTTATATATTGTCAAGGGGGAATTGGCAACTTTGAGTTTATTTTATCACTGTTAGGTCCTTAGTTATCCTTCAAAATTTTAACTTTTCAGCTTTTCCATCTCATAATGCCCCAGTATTTAATGATGTTTAAAAAAATTTGAATGTTGCAACTTCTTGGAAAAATTTTAGTTTAGACTCTTTGAACTTGATGGAAAGGTTATTAATTTTTCAATCTGTAGCAATGCCAATTCTTCATTGAAGCTTGAGAAATTTCACTTATAACACTTTGAACCTAATGTGAGAACACAACTTAGGTTCAGCTTTTTCAACACTTTCGAAGCTTCATCAAAAACTTGAAAGAAAAAAGACAGTGTAGTCGATTTTCCCATTGAACTTGAATACTTAGTCATTGAGAAACACTTTGAAAAGACAGTAGAAGAATGACTTGGAATATTTATTCATCAGAAACTTGCAAATTACAACATCAACATGATTTCACTGATCAGAGGAGACTTGGACTTTTGTCTGGACATCTCCAAAATACCTTCACCTTTCATTAAGTCTTTGGATCATTTGGCAATCTTTCCTTTTTCAGAGGGTCTCAATGGACTTTGTCATTTTTCGGAGAGCTTTTGGCCTTTTGAGAAACTTTGCAAAAAATTGGTTCTTTATTCAGAAGTTTTCAGTCAAAAAAGCATTCCACTCAGGTCACTGCAAGAAAAAAAAGGGTCGGCTCTGGGTCATTTGGAGAAGACGTCCAAGGTGCCCCAGAGTTGGAGGGTTCCGAGAACGAAGGGAGGGAATTGGGGGCTAATGGGGTGGTTTTTCAGGTCGAGCGATGTGACGGGATGGACGCCGGACGACGTCGTACTCCGAGGGTGGTATCGAACCGGACACTCTGAACCATGATTTTGAATAAAGTATTCTCCTCCCCCTTTTGTACTTGGTTTTGTCCGGCAGGGTCAGAGCCGCTGCCGGACTTTCTTTTGGAGCTCCCGTTGCCGGTCGGGGGCCCCGAACTCGAGCTCCCCAGCCCTGCCTCTGGAGTCTGAGGCGGAATCTCAGACTCCACAGGCTGGCTGTGGAGCCCGAGCCGGAGTCCTCGACCTCAGACTCCAGAGTGCAGTGGAGCCTGAGGCCGACTCTTCGGTAGGTGGCTTGAGGCCTGGTGAGAGTCTTGTCAAGCGAAGCTTCTTTCACCTCCAAGCTCGGCAAAGGACAGTTACCTACAAGTGCATTCATGTCTCTATTGTTCTCTCACACTCTCTGAACTTCATTCTGAGCCAAGGGAGTTCCAACTCCTCCAGCCTGATCACAAGGCCATTTGAAACGACGTGCTGAACTTGTCCTATGTTGAAAGATTGCTCTTGGATGTTTTTAATTTTTTTTTAAATTGAGTCTTTTGAGCTCCAAGCTTTCATTAAACTTTCGTCTCTTTTGACATTTTCAAAGGTTCATCCAAGTAAATCATTTAGTTCAGTGAAGCTTAATACAAAGGATTATTAGAAGAGAGTGAAATAAAATGAAGTCTTTTAGAAAAAAAAAATTACAAGTTTTTGACGATTTTCGAGTGACTAGCTTGGATGAACCAAAGAAGATCTTTAACTTCAACAAGTTTTCAATAAAAGCTTAAACTCCAAGAGACTCGCAGTCATGAAATGTTCACTGTATAAAGATTACATTTCCGATTTTATTCAAAGTTCAACTGCAAGGTTTCGAACATTTCGAAAAAGTTCTTAATACTTTTTCCTAGTTCAAAAACTGATGTGCAAGACGCTAAAGAATTGGAGTTTTCAAACATCACTGTCAAAAAAAAACTGTTTTCGAAGATTTTTGACTTTTTCTTCGAATTCACAAAGGACTATGGTGAACTGGAGAAGTTCAAAAATTGAAATAAATTTCGATTCACTAAAAGAAAGGCTCATTTATTCAATCTCGCCCAACTGATCTCAATCACAGTCTGAAAAAACGTTGTCAATAAAAAAAAAATTACGAAATTGGCTTTCATTCAAAATTTTCAATCGATAAAAATTCACAAGCTACTTGATTTTCGTCTGAACTCGTTGGTGATTGACTGAGATGAGCTGGGAAAGTTTCAAGTTTGAATCTACTGCTCCTTAGAAAAAGTTAAATGAGTAAAGACTCAATAGCCTTGTAGATGAAATTTGAATAAGGAATCGGAAACTTTTTTGTATAAGAGCAATCTTTCAACAAAGTACACTTTCAGCATGTTCGTTTCAAATGACCTCACGATCAAGTTGGAGGAGCTCGAGCTCACTTGGCTCAGGATGAAGCTCAGAAAGTGTGAGACAACAAAAGGGACACGAATTCCCTTGCAAGGCACTGTCCGGTGGCGCCCAAACCCATGCAGAAAGACTCTAGATACTGGTTGGCTCAACTTGATTCATTCATGAGTTCGTAAAATTTCTTTTAAAGATGATTTAGCTGACCCTAAAAAGACATTAAAATTTGACTAATTTGGGGAAAAATCATTGAAAAATGGGTGGTTTCGAGAACAATTGAAGAAGGTTCGCATTAATCAAATCTATTCTGAAACGCGAAAAAAACTAAAAAAAGTTCTCTCTTTTCTAAAAAAACTACAAAAAGAAGTTTATTCAAGCGGAAAAAAATCAACTTTCAAAAAGCACTCTTTGGCTAATTTTTTTCAATGAAAAATGCTTGAAAAAAATTGGAAAAACTGTTTGTAAATAAAAAAACGAATAAAAAGTTGAGAAAAAAGCTCACAAAAATATTTTTTTTAAATAATAATTTAGTCTATTGGAACAAAGTTTTGAAAAATTAGATCAAAATTAAAATCAAGTCTCAAACTCAAGCACTCTATGAATGAAAGAAATTTAACACCTTCTAGAGATGTCTGTATGCAATTTTTAATCTTACTTTGAATAGAAAATGAGTCTTTGTTTTGACACTCAAAAAAAAGGTTCTTAATCAAAAAAATGATTTGAAAACGAACTTCTAAAAACTTTATTCAGAGAGCAATCGAGTTAAGAGCTTATGAACCAAATACGGCTAATAATTTTCCTGAAAATCTAACTGACTGATTTATTAGGCTCAAAAATCTTGACCTTCCTTATCAGACTAATGAGAAGAGTAAGAAATTCGAAAAAATCTTTACTTGAAAACTTTCAAACCAAAAATCGACTACTCAAAACTAAACTATAAAAATTATAACGCTGGAAAAGATTCGAACCCTCGTCTCAAGTTCCGCAAACAATCATTTTACCACTATACCAACCAGCATTTCGAATGTCTTTGCATGGGTTCGGGACTCATATCAGGTCGTGTACGAATAAATTTCGCTTTTATGAGAGCCCATTGGTAAGAAAAAAAAATTAGAAGCTAAAAATAATCAACCAGAAGCCCAATGTATGGTGGTTCAAATTTTGTAAACGTGTTAACAGAATCAAAATTTTTTCTTTTCAAGGGAGCGTAATGATTTTTGAGTTGATGTATTCCACGAAATTGGAGATAATTTAGAAAAAAAGTATATAAAATTTCCTGAACCAGTTTACAAACATCGAACTTCTTACCTTCGACCTCTGCACTAGACAATGAAGTTCATAAAAAGAAACCCTGCTAATTAATTTATCAATACTAATATTTTCTCATTTAATTTATTTTCTCAAGTGAGTTATTCATTATTAAATGGAGTTTCCTTATCAACCCAGAAGAAATTGGCTAAGGGATCCTCTGAAAACCTTTTAAAATAATCATTATTTCGAAAAGTATAGCAAACACATTTCATTAGACTACCTAGAATAAAAAAATAAAACTGTTTCTAAAAAAATTAAGCTAATTTTTTTCCAGTTGATTAAGTTCCATATTTCTGTAACATCTCGTAAACTTCCTAAAAAAATAAATTGATCCGAAAAAAAGTTTGAATAGAAAAAAACTTTTTTTCAACTAATGATAAACTTTTTTTACAATTTCACGAAACCCTGAACCTTGAACAGACTTCACAAAATTTGAAAGATTTTTTTTTGGAGTGAAAAGCGAAAAAACTGCCGAACATCATTCGCATGACTGCCTAAAACAAAAGCGTTCATATTTAACTACTCTGATAAAAAGCTTAAAACCCGCACTGTCTTAATCAACAGAGATTTAAAAAATTCGCATATAAAAACGGAATTTATTTATACACGACCCGATATACTGGACGCCACCTTCGAACTGACGAGCCCGGAGGGAAAAAAGAGCCTCGCCCCACAGTACTGCCACTCAACAGAGGAAAAGGCGCATGTGTGCTCGGCTGAAGCCGGCGAGAGAGCATGGATTTTCGAAGAGGGCAAACTACAGCTCTCTAGTTTTCCCGTACTCTCTCTGGCCGGACAAAAGCCGAGGAACACAGTCGACTTTTTCTCTGCGCCGCCACCGACCAAAGGCCCGAAGCCGGCAACATTCACCCCAAAAGGACAGGACATGCACAAGAAAAAAAAACGAAAAGTAAATTTTCTTCTCGAAATTTCCCTTCATTTTGAATTTTTGAGTAAAATTCGTCATATCGCATGAAACCATCGGTCAAAATTCACTTACGGCTAACTTACGTGAGATGCTATAAAGACTACACCTATCACAGACTTGAAAGGAGCTAGAAAAAAAAAATAACTTCACTTATAGCTAACTTATCACTAATCTAATAGAACCAGGAAGAAATAAAAAAAAATGAATTTTTGGACTTTGTTAAATTTAAACGTAAAAAATCTTGAAAGGAAAAAATTTGCTCATAAAAACTTCTGACTAGGAGTAAATGCCTAGAGATTACAAAAGATATAGAAAACTTAAGATTATCGATTATTTAACTCCGTATAAGTAGCTCTAAAAAAATATTATTTCAAAAAAATAAAAAAACAGAAAAAGTGGGCGAAGTGGTCGGCTATTAGTTCATTTTTTTCTGTCCAAAAACTCGGTCATTTTTATTCTTTCTTTTTCGAACCTAATATGTCGCCCAACTTGTCAAGTCGTGAGCTGAAAAATTGGATCTAATTCTGAAAAACGTTGAAAGATGAAATTTACAATTTCTTTTTTTGTACAATAGTCAAAAATAATTAAATTACAAAGTGAATCAACATTTGTTTTTCGTGGAGTATCGGGTTTCGAAGCGAAAGAGAAGTACTGTAGCTCGGGACTTGACAATTTGGCCGTTGATAGACAGTTATTTATCGTAAAAAGCCTGAAAATAAAATTGCCATTAGAATAAAAAACGATAGCTCTCTACCGCGTCGCAGTCCTAATTGAACTGAAATTTAAAATTATCGCCTGTTTGAAAGAAAATTATTCTCATCTGATCAGAAAGAAAGACTGCAAGCAGCGCGACGTGTTGCGTTCTAGTTCAAATTGAAAATTCGAAACTTACCAGCTAAATTTCAAATCCACAACTTTTTGAGCCACAAGCTAGACTATAGAACTTCGATTTAAAATTGCCTTCACTATTTGAAAAATCAAAATTCAAACTTTTTTTTCAGGAGTCAGAAAACTTGAAGAAGGAACAAAAACGAAAACATTTGAATGAAAAGATTCCTGTAAAAAATTGAATTCAAAAATGAAAATAATCGTGGTTTGCAACTGTAGCTTGTGGCTTAGCAAGTAGTCCTAGGAAAATCTAATTTTCCGAGAAAATTAAAAATTTGAACGCGTGAAATTCCCGCCAAAAAGGACCGCATCACGACCGCGTTGCGTTTTTTGAATTTGGCCACCTAGAGGAGAAAAATTATCCGATAGTTTTATGCGATATATCCCGCAAGTATATTTGAAGTATCACCTGGAAAAATTTACATATTTTAGCTGGTTTAGGGAATTTTCGAGAAGAAAGTTTTCAACAATACTTTTTGCTTTGAGAAACACTGTTTTTGGAAAAATTAGAAATGGAAGGGAAAGGACTAAAACTAAAAAACCGACTTTTGATTTGAAGGTTTCTCAACGCAAAAAGGGACACGAGAATTCAAAATTTATACCAAAAAAGGCGTCCATCTGTCCATCTCGCCCATCTCCAACCGAGCGCTTTTTCCATCCGAAATCGCCTTCCATCTTCGAAAGCGGCGGCTTTTTTTTATTCATCAGGACGTCGATCTAGGAAAATACATAATATTAGTAACAATCAAGTGGAAAATCAACTTATCTTCCAGAAAGAAGATTTTTCGGAAGACGTCGTTCTTCAGACAACGTTCACAATACGGCTGTCCATCCTTCCGAAACGCGGAAGACGCCTGCAAGAAATGAATTGTAGTAAGAAAAAAATAACACGGAAAAAACTCTAACTTTCATTTAAAATCCTAAGAAAAAATTTCAAAACTGGTCCGCGAATCAATCATAATTAAATGGTTGGGTAATCTGTAGTCACCTTAAGATATTTTGTAAAGGAGTATAAAAACAAACCATTTATGAAGACGAGCAGCAGCAACACACCGTCCAGAACGGAGCAAAATTGACAAAATGACGCGTTGTTTTTCGCCGCCCGAGATTTGGCGCCATTCGAGAGAATTCTTTGGCGCCTTTGACCCAATGACCATACGGCGCGGGGTCAAAACGTTTGGCCAGATCAGACTCAATATTTTCGTGGAAATTTCAAGTTCAATGATTAGGAGATTGTAAAACTAATTTTTTACATCATGATAATCAATTAAACTATAAATTGTTGAAAATAGATTTTTAAATGTTAATAACATAATTTCCGGTCAAAATTTTTCAGAACAGACTCGCCGTTTGCTGCCGCAGCTCCCGTGAAAAAAATTTCTTTTTGCAAAAAGTTCTAAATCCTACCGAAACGATTCGACACAAAAATTAAAAATATTAACAAAAAAATACATGAACGGTTTTAGTCTTCTCCAAACATCTTATGCACAAAATGAAACGTTCTTTTTTTAATGCAATTGGAGAAAATTATGCTGGCCAACTATCAACCGAAACAATGAGAAATACTTAAAATTACGCTATTAATTTGGAAAAATTGGAAAAATCCTGAAAATGTTAAAAATTGTCGTGAAAGAAAGTTTTGTACGTAAGCGGTGTCTACGGGCCATACATTTTTTGAGGTTACTGTGAACACTCTTTTCTCTTTTTCGAGCTTTTTCTATTGATCTTTCTATTTCACCATACTAATCCTTCAATCCTTCGAAAAACGGCAATTTTATCCACTTTACTTGAAGAACAGATAATAAACATAATTTAGAATTAAGTCGGCAATCAAATTGTATGAAACAAGTGGGAAATCTTCGCTTGAAGGAAATGTTGAGAGAAAAAATATCGGCTCCGAAACCGGGAAAACAAAGATTAGTCACCAGTAGCTGCAAAAAAGGTTGATTGAAACTATCACCATTGGGAGGAAGGAACAAGTAATCGGGAGTAAAAACCGTTAGGCAATGAAAAATACATTCAGAAAAAAAAAAACACAAACAAAAAGGTGGAGAAAAAGCTTTCGAGTATCCACAAAATTCATTTCATCACCGAAAATAATCTGTTGATTCCATATTTTTTTATAGAGAACAATAGAGAAAAATGTCGCTGGAAGGAGAATTAAACTGAATTTTTTTCAATTTTTTTGAAGTGAATTTTTTTCACTTTCGGCGTTTCGAGCCGAGCGGCTCTTTGAACACCCAGCCGTCCTCGCCATCCTCTTCAAACAGCAAAGTCTTCCACTTTTCGCCCTTGTCCTGACGTTCCTGAATTTGAAAAAAATTATAAAAAAAGTATTTTAAAACAAAAAAATCAAAGGAAAAAGCCAAAAGATTAAAAATTTAAAAAAATAAAAATGTTTGTAAATTCCTTAAATTTATTTTTTTCTTCAGACCTTTTTTTGTATTTTTTTACCTGGTTAGTACAAAAATCGAGATCCTAATGATGAGAAAAATCGCAAAAAAATGGAGAAATTTAATATAAACAGAAAAAAATTGCCTTCCTCACCCTATTGACAAAAACTACGGCAAATTCCAAGCTTATTTTCAAACTTATGCCTATCAAATTCTAAAAAAACAGTTGAATTAACGAATAAAAAAAAAAAAAAAGCGAAAAATGAAAAATTCTTTTCTCAAAATTCGCGTACCGTAACCTCAAAAAAATGCATAGTCCGCAGACACACTCCACGTCCAACTTATTTAATTTGACGACATTTTTCGAAAAATTTTTTAAACGTTTTTTTTTGTCTAATTTTTTTAAAGAATGCTCTTATTTGAAAATTTTCCTAGCAAAATGAGAATAAGTACGATAATTTGAAGCTATGGAGACGCTTCTTCTTTTATAATAAGGGAAAATTTTCAGAGTATTTTTATGCCGTGTTTTTTTATTTTCTGAAAAAGTTTTCGTGTACTTTTTTTTCTTGTCATTTTGATTATGGTTATACATTTCGACCATTTTCAAGGCTGAATATGGGAAAAATCTCAGTTTTTTCTGTGGAAATTGGGATTTTTCCGATAAATTTCTTTCTCTTTCATTTTTTCTCATCTTCAAACCTTCGCCTCGGCCCTCTGTCTCTGCTCGATCATCCTCTTCGAAGTCGTTGCAATTTGGATGCGGTTACGCAAGAGTGCGGCCGTCACGTGTCGCCACAGTCTGAAAAACTTATTGGACGGATTGAAGAAATTCGGGATAAAAACCTGCGACTTTCGCGTTCGCCCTGCTGCAAGACCGGGGTGCACTCCTTCTTGACCTCCTTGGCGGCTTTGACGTCGATGAAGGTCGATTCTTCGCCGCTGGGCGTCTTGGCGAACATGACGCCGTTCCATTCGCCGCGGATCGAGAGCAACGCCTTCTTCTGGCCCTCTCTGATGGCGTTGAATTGATTAGTTGTTTGAGAAGGTATAGTTTGATGTACACTATTCATATATAGCCCATTCGAGGCCAACTCGGGAGGGGCGTGGCCTGTCTGCGCCCTACGCCAACCATGCGCTATTTCTCTTCTCTTTATCGTGTCAGGACCCATTTTTCAATGTCTCAACCGCTGTATGTATTGATAACGAACAAAAAGACTCTGGTACTGAACTTTTGTCTTTGAAATTCGAAAAGCTCACTTCTAAAGAATGGAATGAGGCCCTTCTAACTTTTCAGCATTTCTTCTCTCAAATTTTTTCTTCCTATCAAGATGATGATGTATTTTTTCATATTGTGAACTAATTTTCAAAGAATGATCAAAACCAACTTATAAATGTGTCCCTGGACGCGATGCGGCTTTCCGTTGAAGAACGGCTTGGTCAGGAACTCAATGTCTGCGTAGTAACCCGTCTTCTCGCAAATCACTTTGACCTGGAAAAAAACCGAAAATGAAGAATTTTCGAGCCATTTTCGAGCCATTTTCGAGTCATTTTCGAGCCATTTTCGAGCCATTTTCGAGCTAATTTCGAGCCAATTTCTAGCCACTTTCGAGCCACTTTCGAGCCATTTTCTAGCCATTTTCGAGCCATTTTCGAGCCATTTTCTAGCCATTTTCCAGCCACTTTCGAGCCATTTTTGAGTCATTTTCGCGTCATTTTCGAGTCATTTTCGAGTCATTTCCGAGTCATTTTTGAGCCATTTCCGAGCCATTTTCGAGCTATTTTCGAACAATTTTCTAGCCATTTTCGAGCCATTTTCGCGCTGTTTAACAGCTTTTCTGTTGCCGATTTCAGGCTTTGTTCTCAACTATTCTAAAAAAAAAAGTTCAGTTCCAATTTTTCTGAAAATTACAGCTCTTCTTGGGCTTCTTTGGGCTCATCTCCGAGCTGTTTTCAACCTATTTCGAAGCTATTTTTAAGCCATTCTATAGGGGCTCAAAATTCTTGACGAAAATTCCTCAAATAACCCTTTTCAGCTATTCTCTGAGCGATTTTCTTCCGATATTTCTTATATTTCAAAACTTTTCCGGCTTTTTATGAAGCTACTCTGAGCCAATTTTGAGCTATTCCCAACTGCTCACGAACAAAACTTCCTAGTGAGCCAAAAAAGGTACCTTTCCACCGAGTTCCACCCACGGGGTGCTCATAATCGAACGGCCATAACCACTGGGGAAAGTGATCCGATATTCTTCGTCGAAATCGTGCAGCCGAACGATTCCCTCGCCGATGTTGGCAACGCCTGGAAGAAATTCCTGTTTCACTTGGGAAGGTGTTTCATTTTTTAAACGACTACCTTGACCCTCAATTTTCACAACCAAACATTTTCCTATTTCTCTAGCGTCTCATCAAATCCTGCACTCTCTAATAGTTTTTTTTATTCATTCATTAGTTACCCACGGCATTACTTATGGGGTGAGGGAAGGTAAGCGAGGCGTCAAAGTTTCTGAATTTACAAAAAAAAAGTAAGTGCGCGCTTCGGATAAAAGGACTGTGACGTCGGTGGTAAGAAAAAAACACCAGCGAAAATTCAAAAGGCGACTTTTCCGATTTTTTCATTTCGCTAGAGAACTTTTCGACGGCCACCTTTCCGACGGATCTCTTTCCGACTTTTTTCCCTTATCTTTTTTCGGTTTTTAAAACATCTAAAAATATTTTTTTTTTCCTATTTCTTTGTGTTTTAATCATGAACCAACTACCTACATTATATAGGGAGATTTAAAACGAAAAGTTAATCGAGAAAAAAAGTCGGAAAAAGTTTCGTCGGAAAGGTGTCCGTCGGAAAGTTTCCTAGTGATATGAAAAATTCGGAAAAGTCGCCGTTTGAATTTTCGCTGGTGTTTTTTTCATACCACCGTGACGTCACAGCTAACTATCGTTGCAAATTAAACTGAGTATTCAACGGCATGAAGAATAAATTTGGCTGCGTACTTGAGATTTCAAATTTCGCGCCAAAATTTTTTGACGTCTCCTCATCCCGTTTAGGAACGCCAAATAGCATCGAAATCTTTTTTGAAAAACTTTTTCAAGCCGTCTTTCTTAAAACTCAAAAACGCCAGAGTGGTCCCTAGAGGGGCAACCTTAGGAACAGTTTTTGATTTTTCTTGAGGGATCACTCCCCCTATAGCGGCACTAAATTTTGCAAAATATGAACGAAAAATTCAAAATATCCATATAGGGACCACTATAGCATAAGGATTAGGGACTTTCTGAATTTTACCCCTCTAGGGGCCACTTTTACCCCTTCTGGGGGCTCTTTTTCCGCCCTATCCCTCTAGGGACCAGTCTGGCGTGTCTAAGACGTCTCATCCTGCATTTTTTCAATTTTTCAACCTCAGCATGCTCTAGTTTTTCAAAAAAAGTTCAAAATAAAAAAAAAATGGATATTAGGAATTTTGCAACATAGAAAGTTTATGATAAGAATTTCGAAACAAACCGATCGAAAGGCCCAAAAAGGACGATTTCGTGTAAATGTGAGCGTTGAAGGAAATCCTCTTGCTGGGAATTTCCGCATAGAAAGCAGAGACCGGCGGGTGGTGGCTCACCTAGAAAAAAACCAAAAATTGATCATAAAGTTCAAAAAATGTACTGCTTATTCCAAGATTTTCTATAGGTTCATAGACAAAAAAGCTCTCTTATTACGGAAAAAAAAAATTTCTACTGAACTTTCCAAATCTATACTTACAAAACGTCATAGAATTCTCATGAAATCTTCAAAATTCCTGAAAAGTCTAAAAAAAATTTCTAAAAATCGACTGAAAATCACTTTTTCTTCAATTTTTTCACAGTTTCAAATAACCTAGAGCTCCTTAAAAACGTTAAAAAATACCTAGAATTCAGATTTCTGTGCCTATAGTTCTAAAACGCCAAAAAATGCCCATGAAATCTCCAAATTTTCCCAAGAAAGCCCAAAAATTCTCAAAAACCGACTAAAAAATCTTTTTTTCTTCAATTTTTTCACAGTTTAAATAAACCTAGAGGCCCCTAAAAACATATAAATAGTGCCTAAAATCCAGAATTTTGCGTTTATACTTACAAAAAACCCAGAAACGCCCATGAAATCACAATTTACCCTAAAAATCTTCTCGTAAACCGACTAAAAATCACTCTTCCTCCAATTTTTCGATAGAAAAGTTATTTTTGTATCATTTTTTCTATAATTATTACCTGTTCCGCCACAAAAAGTCAATTGATTCTCGTCAGAGCCAGGAAAAAGGACCGCTCGTGGTTTTTCTTGCCCGTTGGCTCCTCTCCAGGGACAGTGTACCTAAAAGACATTAAAAAAAGTAGGTAATCTTAACGAAAAATTTAATAAATTGGTTCATTCTGAAGCTAAGAAGTTGAAAAATTGAGTGTAATAAGATAAAAAAATGAAGTAATAATTCCAAAAAAACCAATTTTTTTCACCCCAAAAAACCTCATTTTTCTCTAATTCTTCAAATTTTTCTCAACTAAAAAAACCTTTTTTTCTAAAAATTTTTTTCATAAATCCGATTCCAAACGAGCCTGCATCGGAAAGCGTGTACCCTTTGGTACAAATTAGGTAATCTCAGTGAAACGTCCAGTTGAATAAAATAAAAATGAAGCAGTATATCTAAAAAATCAATTTTTCACCACAAAAAAACCTCATTTCCCTCCGTTTTCTTTGAAGATTTTTGTGTAAAAAACCGTGTTCTCCCGTTTTCCTTCAAGATTTTTGAACCAAAAACCTTTTTCTTCCAACAATTTTCTCAAAAATCCGAGTCCAAACGAACCTGCATCGGAAAGTCTCTCCCAAGATGGGATTATACGGTTTTTTGGCGACGCCGCTCTTCCTGGCAGCGTAAAAAGCGTTCAAATAGTAGCGGACCACCGAACTGAAAGTTCAGTTTTTGATGATTTTCATGGATTATAGATGATTTTAACTTCAAAATTGAGAATTGAAATCAAACTAACATTTCAAAGAAAAATTCAGTTTTTTTCCAATTTATAGTACCCAACTCCCAAAAAAATTATAAATTCATCCTGAACTTTTCTGGAACCTTTTTTTTTACTAATTTTTTTCAACTCGAAATATTTTTTTCCAACTTCAAATATCCCAAAAATCCTTCAACTTTTTTTTTTTGGAGCAAAACTGACAGTAAAACTTGTAAAATCAGCCAAAAAACATTGCAAAGACAGTTTCGAAGCATTTTTCAAGATATTTTTAAATCATAACGTTATTTTTCAGTAGCTAGAAACTTCAAAAACATATTTCCGAAAAACGCCAAAAAATCCTCTTTTCAAAGCCTTTCTCATGGTTCCAAGGGATGATAAAGCTTGATTTTCCTCTTTATAACAAGCTCCAGGGCTCATTTTTCTGTATAAAACGGACATCATGCGCTTCTCGGGCGACGTCAACTCGACGGCTTCGATGAAGAGGTCGGGGTGGGCGAAAAAGTCGGCGTACATCTCCAGGAGGGACCGACGCTCCAGGATGAACGTCGGCAGCGTCACCTTGGTCAGGTCCATGCCGACGCTAACCTTCAAAATTAATAAAATAATCAATTTATTCCATCATTTGATCCTTTTTGTTTAATTTCTGAATCCTATCATCGAGAATGTACCGCAAAAAAAAAAATCCTAAACGAGAGATCGTCATTAATAAGGAGACGCTAGAGAAGCAGAGAAACTATCTTTCTCTAGCCTATTTCTAAGCAACTGCTAATCTCTGTCTATAGTTCATTTTCTATCGCAGCTTTTCGGAATAGAAATTTTCAAAGTGAGAGATCAATGAGAGCTTGAAGAGACGCCAGAGAAGCAGGAAGAGTTATCTTTCTCTGATATCTCTTCAGACCGTCGTTGATCTATCGCTTCTGTTTAGTCTTTGAAGTATTAAGGATCAGAAAAGCGAAGGAAAAAAATGAGCCGAAGTGAGAGAGCGTTGACAAGAAAGAGACGTCAGAGAAACAGAATAAACTCTCTTTCTCTGGCCTCTCTTCGGGCCGCTGTTGATTTCTGATTTTTGCTTTTTATATGCTGAATCGTGGAGCTTCGTTTTTTCAGGCAAACGAAAAAAGATCACTGGCAAGAAAGAGACAACAGAGAAGCAGAAAAAACTCTCTTTTTCTGGCGTCTCTCTATAGAGCGCCGTTGATCTATCACTTGCGCCTTTTTTCGATGGAAAAAGCGCCGGAATGAGAGATAATGGTGAAGAAAGAGACACCCGAGAAGCTCTGTTTCTCTGACGTCTCTTCAGGGTGCCGTTGATCTATCCTTTTATTGATAAAATGCCTTTGACTGAATTAAAATGAGCCAGAGTGTGAGATAATGGTCGACAGAGAGACGTCAGAGAAGCAGGAAAAACTCTAATTCTCTGGCGTCTCTTCGTGCTGCTCTTAATCTATCACTTGCGACTATTCCGTTGATAAAATGACTACGACTAAATAAAATTGAGCTGGGAGATAATGGTGAAGAAAGAGACGCCAGTGAAGCAGGAAAAATCTCTCTTTCTCTGGCGTCTCTTCAGGCCTCTGTTGATCTCTCTTGAATCAAAAATCCACCTTTATCTTGCCGAAAAACCACTGAAGCCTATTTTTAATTCAACAATTTTCACTTTGAACTGATCAACCTGTCCAAACTCCCACGTAAAAGGGTTAAATCTCGTCATTTTCCTTCAGTTTCACATCTTTTTCCCAAAAAGCACCTGACTAATAAGGTGCATGAGGACGGATCCGTGTTCCTGCTGGACGTTTCCGACGTCATGCTCTTCGGGATTGTCATAAATCGCGTCGAAATCTTCGTGATCATCGCCGAAATCGAACGATTCTTCTTCTTTGAATGAAACGGGCGCCATTCGTGAGCCTTCCTTGTTTTGACACTGCGAAAAATTTTTTTATTATTCAAAATCCTTTTTTATCATCAATTAAAGCTTCTTGAAACACCTCAAACTCTTAAGAAAAATTTTAAAAGAGCATTGAGTCTGAAAAAAAAGGGTCTTGAAACGAATTCGCCGAAATATACGTCTACAGCGAACCTACAGTAATCTATGCATTGTTACAGGTAAAATTAATCCCCATGAACGCATTTGGAATGGCTCAAAGCGTCGCGGCCGCGTTGCGGCTCAGGCTAGGGGATCTACAGCCTACTTATTCCCTCCAAACGGCCCAAAAGGGCAAGTCGTTTCAGGTCGGATGCAATTTTTAGTATTTTGAGCCAAAATTCGACCACGTAACTTCTCATTTCAATTGAGTTCTAGATTTACAAAACATTCAAAATTTATAAAGTAATATTAATATTCAGGAATTGAAACAGTAAGCCAAGTTATTGGAATAAAATATTTTCCCTGCGGAATTTTTATAACTATTTTTGGTAGCCTTTAAATTTTATCCTCAAATTTTGTTAGAACAGAGTAAAAAAACCCCCTAGACGTTATTATAACCCTGAAAATTCGAATTCACTTTAAAAAATGATCAGAAAACTTCTTTTCCTCAACAAAATAAGACATAAAATCGAGGGAAACACATTTTTTTTGAAAAAAAAAACTCTCACCTTATCGAGATCGATCAATTCTTCATCAGCATCGTAAAACTCTTCTTCGTCGCTGCTGAAAAATGGAAAAATATTGAGGAAAAAATGATCCAATTAGGTGAGTCAATCACTTGAAACACTTAAAATTGTCGGCTTGCAGAAAAAAAAATTGGTACAAAAAATGCAAACATTCTCAGTCAAATAGAGCAAAAATGACGTGTCAAGGGGTGTGTGTAACAATTTTGTTTACCTGAGCGAAAAAAAATAAGGAAAAAGAAAAGGAGAAATAGGCTTTTGAAACAAATGAAATTCAATATTCCATTGACCTTTCGACTGGTTTTGCAAATTTCGAGCTTTTTTCTTGCAAAAATAAAGTTAGGGGTCAAAAATTGTATATTTTATTGACTTTAAAGCTATTTTTTCAACTTATAAGCCCAAGTTTTGATCCAAAATCAAGCCCTTTTTAAAAAAAAATAGAGAAGACGTCCATAAATTTCATATTTCATTGACTTTTTCGATTATTTTTTTCAAACTGCAAGCTCAAATTTTTTTCACGAAGACTCGCCCTAAAAAGGTCATCAAGGACAATTTGAGCCTAATTAAGAGAAAAAGTGTATTTTTTTCTGCCCTAAAAAAGGTCATTCTGTACATCAAAGGATATTAATTTAAAAAAATCCAAAAGTATTTCTGATGAAAAAGTCGATTTCTGTTCAACAAAGTCAGAAAAAAATGTGAAAAAAAGACTGAAACTGAAAAAAATTCAGAGCAGACTTTCCCGCGCTAAAAAGCCAAAAAATGGCTGTTTCTTCTATAAAAAACGCTAAAATTCGCACATCCTGAAGAAAAATTCATTTTTGGAAGTAAAATCTTGGATGAAGCTAACAAAAAACTTCCGAAATAGCACTCAAAACCATTATTTTTGAAGTAAATCTTTCTTTTTCCCTCTCTCAACAAAGGAAACATAAAAATTACGACTAAAAAGGGGACGAAAACGTGAGAGAAAGAGCAAAAAAAAGAAGAGGGAAAAGCTCAAGATTGGTTGAGCCAATTTCCGTCAAGGGAGAGGAACCATCGTGATTGAGACAAAAGAACGGGTGGAAAAACTTAAATTATTGTCACTTTTATATTATTTTCTGGGTAAGTGTTCCCTTTGAAGTTCAAATTATATTATCAGCTTTTGAAAAAAGAAAATGGTCGCATTTTGAATGACTAAGAGCTTTCTAAAAAGCTTTTTGATGATCGCGCGTAAGTCGTTTCAAGTCTGACGCCTTCCGAAAAAATAAAAAGCGACCTTGACGCGTCTAGCCATTCCAAGTGCGACCTAAGGTTTTGAATAACCAAAAAATAAATAATTTTGTGAATACTGCAAGTTTTCTGAATGCGGTAAGAGCCGAAAAATCCATTCAAAACTACTCGAAAAACTAAAAAACCAACAAAACCGTAGAGGATTTGTCTCGAAACGATCCGCCGGCGAATCCGTTTTCGAAAATGATTCAAAACGCCGCGTAGTCCATTTCCATTGTTTACACGTTCCAATTTTATTTTTCCACCTTTTGCAGCGTTTCAGAGTTCATTTTTTTCAATGGTGAAAGTCAATAAAATCTTGAAAAAGGCCGGAAAAAGAGCAAAGAAGGTCATGACTAGACTTCGAAATTTCAGCAGCCAACCTATAAAATTAACACACACACCTCGCATGGGAACTGATAAGAAGGCTGTCCTAATGATGTCCGCTATCAAAAAAAACATCAGGAGAGACTCGACATTGTAGTTACCAAAAAGGAACAAAATTCCGTAGAAAAAACTGAAATCGAACAGAAAAAAGAATGGTCCCACGCGCCGATGATTCCGCCCCATTTCTCACTATTTTCATCTCTCTCTTCTATTTTCTCACAATATTTCGAAAAATCACATGCCGATCATGCACCAAAACAGAATGGAAATAACCTAATAACTATTGATTCTGAAATTTCTTGTTTTTTTATGAAAATATAAAGAGGGAAACTCTCGAAACTTGTTGATATTGATAATAAGAATCCATGATAGCATATCAAATGCCTCAAAACATCAAAACAATCTCATATTTTTCCAAGGTTGCGAAATTTGTGATAATGACCTTTGAAACAGGTCATTTCTCATTTTTCAGGGTTACGGTAGTCGCCGGGTGTGCAGTCCGCAAAACCGCGCCGCGTCGAGGTTTCTCCCTCCCACTTCGCGCGCGGCGCGGCCGCGTTCATTTTCGAATATTTTTTCTTGTTTATTTTCTTTTTAATTTGTTTCTAGCTTTGAATAAATATTTTTGAGGTTGTTCTATAAAATATGATACCATCTTAAGCTCATTTATCGCTTCTTTGAATGGATTCTGTGAATATTTCAAACTCATGCTAAAATTTGAAGCGGAAGATTTTTAGGAGAAAAAGGAAATAACGTTTTCTGGACCGTTTTAGAAAGCATTTTTTTCGCGAGTAGTGCTAGTTTCTTTCGGCTATTGCTTTGCCAAATAAATTTTTCAAATTGACTCCATTCAGAAAAATTTGACCGAAAAATCTATTTCAGAGGAAAATGCGAAATATATGTTTTGAAAGCAATATCTTACTTCCTTTCTCTTAATCACCCGCTCTTTTTCATCCTCCTTTTTTTTTTTAGATAATATTTGATTCTTCGGTTCATACTGGCTCAAATTTTGAGGGAAAGTTTTTTCTTATCTATTGAGTTATTTTCTCGTTTTTTTAAACTTTCTCTTTTAATTTTATGAGCTTATTTTTGAACTTTTCAGGCAGAAAAAAACCACCAAGTGAATCAAAAATGTCGGGTCGAAAGCTGCAAAAAATCATGGTTCAGCCAGTTAACCTGATCTTCAGGTTAGTTTACGTAATTTGAAAAAGGTTTTATCTATTGATACTTCAGGTACTTGCAAAACAGAACTCGGGTTCAAATTTGGCTGTACGAGGATGTCACGCACCGCATCGAAGGCTACATCATTGGTTAGGAAAAAAGCCGTGAAGAAATATATTTTACGATGGTTTTAAGGCTTCGACGAGTTCATGAACATCGTTTTCGACGAGGCCGAGGAGTACAACGTGAAAACCAAGAACCGCAACAAGCTCGGCCGGATTTTGCTCAAGGTAAACTTCGAAAACTATTTTTTCTTTTAGCAATAACTCCAATTTCAGGGCGACAACATCACTCTGATCCACGCTGTCACCCAGGACGCTTGAAAAATTGGTCCAAATGATCAAATTTATATATGAATTGTTGTTTAAATCGATCTCCTCGCCGAGTAAAATGGTATAATCATTTTTCATGTTTTTTTCATTATCAACACATTTTGGGGGTTGCCCAAAAAGTTGATCTTTTTCTCTATTTATTTCTGTTGTTTCTTAAATTTTTCATTTTTTTACTTTGTTATGATGATAAATTTTTTTCCGGGTTATTCCTATTATCATTTTTTTGTTTGAAATGATTATACCTCGAATAGGAGACCGGATGAAGTTTCATATTTTTGAGCGCCCTTTCATCTTTGCTGTCCGGTGTTGAGGAAGTTGAAGCGTGGGTCGTTGGCTGAAAATTCAGTGGTTTTGAAACGAAAAAAGCCCATATTCGCAAAGAAAATGACGTCTTTTTTCGATCTAAACGTCGGCCCAGCACACATTATGTTTCAAGTGCCGTATAAAAAAGGCAGCGGCTTCAAACGCGGTTAGTTATTGAACATGATCCGAAAAAAAAATTGCATATTAGCTTTTCCAATAAGCTCTTTTTGTGAAAGAAAGTTTAAGAAATCCATTTTTGGAAAATTGAAAATAATGTCAGTTTTGCGGAATTTCTGGTAGAATTTTGAACAAAAAGCTCAATAGTTTACAAATTTTCGTTCAAAATTCAAAAAAGGATTTGTTTTCTTTGAAATCGTTACCAAACGTTATGCTAGGAAAATGCCATATTTTTCGGATTCTTTCCAAGCCGGAGCTTCACAAAAATCTCAACAGTTCACAAATTTCCGTTCAAAATCATCTGAAAAAAATGATATTTCTCGATTTTTTTCTTTTTTTGATATCAGTTGAAAAAAATATTTTCAAAAAATGAGTCTATTAATTGGCTAAAAAAACTGGTTTTTCAATGAAAAAACTTCGGAAATGCATAACTTTTAGGTTATTTTCAAGCCGTTGTTTCAGAAAAATCTCAAAATTTCCCAAATTTCCGTTCAAAATCAACTAAAACACGATTTTTTTCAAAAATTTTTCCGCTTTTTTTCGATCAGTGGAAAAAAAGGTTCTCATAGAAAAAAATGCGTTTTAAATTTGGCTAAAAAAACTGGGTTTTTCAATGAAAAAAACTTTGAAAAATGCATAACTTTTATGTTTTTTTAAAGGTTCAGAAAAAAATCTCAAAAAGTTCACAAATTTCTATTCAAAATCATCTGAAAAAAATGTTATTCCTCAAATTTTTCTGTGTGATGCCATTGAAACAAGAAAAAAATGCTTGTTTAAAAAAATTTTTTTCAACGATAAAACTTTGAAAAATTTATGTTTTTTTCGGATTCTTTTTCAAGCCGAAGCTTCACAAAAAAATCTCAAAAATTTTACAGATTTCTGTTTAGAATTCCATGAAAAAAATATTATTTTCAAAAAAATTCCTTTTCAAAAACTTTAAAAAGAGTAAAATTCTCGTCGAAAAAAATTGGTTTTTTTCAATTAAAAAAACTTCGGAAATGCATAACTTTTTAGGTTCTTTTCAAGCCGGAGCTTCAGAAAAAAATCTCAAAAAGTTCACAAATTTCCGTTCAAAATCTTTTAAAAAAACCGATTTTCTTGAAATTTCTTTTTTTGATATCAGTGGAAAAAAATATTTTCATGAGTCTATTAATTGGCTAAAAAAACTGGTTTTTTTCAATGAAAAAACTTCGGAAATGCATAACTTTTAGGTTATTTTCAAGCCGATGTTTCAGAAAAATCTCAAAATTCCCCAAATTTCCGTTCAAAATCAACTAAAACACGATTTTTTCAAAATTTTCCGCTTTTTCGATCAGTGGAAAAAAGGTTCTCATAGAAAAATGCGTTTTAAATTTGGCTAAAAACTGGTTTTCCACGAACAATTTCTCAAAAATTATAACTTTTAGGTCCTATTCAAGCCGATGTTTCAGAAAAGTCTCAAAGCGAACTTTCAAAAGTTCAAAAATTATGCCAAGTGCTTAAAATAAGATTTTTCATTTCAGATAGAGTTTAAAAGATCCTCAAGGTAAAGGACATATCAAAACTGAAAAATAATATAAACAGGAAAATTTTCCAAAAAATCAGCCATTTCTCACTAAAGAACAAAAAAAGCAGAACCAGTGCGGAAAAGGACAAAAATAGGCTCGAATCATGGGATATTTGGACTTTTTTTCTTTCTCTTTCCATCAACAAAAACTGAGAATCCATATTTTGCTAGAGGGATAGGAAAAGAGAAGCAATTTGAGAAACTGGCAACGCGAATCAAAAAAGACCAGCGGGGGGATGGCGGGAAAAAAAAAAAGTTTCGCCGTTCTATAATATTCATTCCTTCTCATCTCATTATTTTCGCTCGAATATGAGTTTTTTTTCTTTTTCTTCTTTGATACGTCATTATGTTTTATGATGCTCCTTGGCGTAAGTAGGTGCGGGTCGGGGGCATTTTAAAGCGACCGCATCGCAGCCGCGACGCGTCGAGCCATTCTAATTGTTCTTTATAAGGAAAGTTCCATTTTTCTCAATGGATAAGATGAAAAATTATCAAAATTGTGAAGAACCAGAACTTGAAAAATCTGTATTTCATCAAAAAAGGCTCAAAATGGAAATTTTTCATTCTTCCATGATTGAAAGGTCAATAAAACACAAAAAATAGCCTCTTCATCACTAAAATTCGTTCCAAGACTAGCTAAAAATCATTTTTTAAGTTTTAAAAATCGTCTTACTCATTCCGGAAAATCTTGAACGGAAAAAAAAAATCATTTCCAGAAAAAAGACCAAAAAAGAAACGTAGCAAAATCCGAAAATAGCTCCAAAAACACGGCGTTTCTACCCATTCCGCCTTTACAACCCAATCTCAGACATTTCACGCGTTTCTATTTATAAACCAGAAAATTGAACAAGGAAACGGGGAGGCAAAAAAAAAAAATTAATCTGATTGAAAAAAAAAGATTGAAAAGGCAGGAAAATTGCAGAATTAATTGGACCCCTGGGAAATCGAGTTACTTTCAGGGAGCTGTTGATGAAAAATCAAGATAAATTGAAGAAAATCGAGGATTTTTTGATACTTTTCTTATTTTCATGTTAAAAATTAAGTTAATCCAAATGCGGACAAAGCTATTTTCTCTTTCTTTTTAGTACATGAATACGTCTTCTTGAATTTTCATCAAATTGAGCAAGTTTTCAGGCCGATTCTCTTTAAATAAAAGATATCTGGGCGCACTAAGAATGGCCTAACGCGTCGCGGCTGCGCTGCGGCTCAATCTTCTGCTCAAAAATTCAGCCATTCGGATGCATTTTAGCCATTCCAAATGCGGACAAAGCTATTTCTCTTTCTTTTTAGTACATGAATACGTCTTCTTGAATTTTCATCAAATTGAGCAAGTTTTCAGGCCGATTCTCTTTAAATAAAAGATATCTGGGCGCACTAAGAATGGCCTAACGCGTCGCGGCTGCGCTGCGGCTCAATCTTCTGCTCAAAAATTCAGCCATTCGGATGCATTTTAGCCATTCCAAATGCGGACAAAGCTATTTCTCTTTCTTTTTAGTACATGAATACGTCTTCTTGAATTTTCATCAAATTGAACAAGTTTTCAGGCCGATTCTCTTCAAATAAAAGATATCTGGGCGCACTGGGAATGGCTTAACGCGTCACGGTTGCGCTGCGGCTTAACCCTCTGCATACCAATACAGCCACGCGGAAGCCGTTTTGCGGTCGGACGCACTCTTAGCCATTCCGAATGCGGACAAAGCTATTTTCTATCGTTTTCATTACATAAATACGTCTTTTTGTACTTATCAACTGTTAGAAGAAAAAACCCTTTCGCCTTAAATTTTCACCTCTAACAAAGCTGAAAACTCATGGTCGCACTGAGAATGGCTTAACGCGTCGCGGTTGCGCTGCGGCTTAACTTATTGTTTTGAAGTACAGCCAAGCGGAAGCCGTTCCGCGGTCGGACGCCCTTTAGCCATTCCAAATGCGGGCAAAGGATTTTTTCTCGTTTTTAGTACATAACTGCGTCTACTCAAACTTACATCAAATCGAGCCGTTTTTCAGGTCGATTCTCTTCAAATAAAAGTTCCTTGGTCGCATTGGGAATGGCCTAACGCGTCGCGGTTGCGCTGCGGCTTAATCTATTGTTCTGGAATACAGCCAGGCGGAAGCCGTTTCGCAGTCGGACGCACTTTTAGCCATTCCACATGCGGCAAAGCGATTTTCTCTCTTTTTTTAGTACATAAATACGTCTTCTCGAACCGTTTTTCAGGCCGATTCTCTACAAAGAAAATCTCCTTGACCGCATTGGGAATGGCTAAACGTGTCGGGGCTTTGGCTTGGCTTCAAGCTACGAAATTTTTATAAAAGCAAATTTTTCTGTGAACTCTTCTAGCCATTCTCAATGCTTTTATGATCCTTTCAAGGTTAATTTTCATTCAATTTTCTACAAAATGAAATTATTTCAATTCCAAACTCACCCCATCAGCAATTTCCTCAGTCAATTTGAGCGTAGATGGAGGGGAAGTTGCTGAAAAAAATATTATTTTTTTGCTGGAAACTTGAAAAATGGAAATATATATTTCTTTCCAATTTCGTTCGATAAGCATCAAATTACGCCTCAAAAAAAAATCTGTCTTTTTTTACCTGAAACCCAAAAATTACCTGTCGATTCCTTAATTTTCCCGACTTCCTCGCTTCCACTCGTATTCCCATTCGAGTCGATCTTTTTCCGGGCCATCTTGAAATTATTTTTATTCAACTCTAACTCCACAATTTTCATAAAAACCCACCCTTTTTGAACCGAAACACATGACTTTGAGCTTTGAAGGCTTCAGGAAATGATAAAAGGTCACGTAAATTGCTATTAATTATTTTTTTCGACATAAGAAAAAAATGTACAAAACTTCAAACTTTACTTTTTAAAAAATGCATTTCCCCGTAAATTTCCCCTTTCTGATGGTTACTCCTATCGAAATTTTCTCGAAAATAGCTCTTTTTTATAAATAATTGACTTAAAGAAAAATCTACGATACAAAAAAGGACCTTGAGGAAAATAATGGCATGCTGAACGGTTCTGAGCAGATTATTGGTCGACGCCAAGATCGCGTCGATATTTTTGCGATTTTCACTGGAGGCCAGGTCGCGGGCCGCTTCGAGTTCTTTGACCTGGAAAAATTCAGAAAATACCGAGTTTTTCGCAAAATAATGGATGATACAACTGTTCACAGCTGTTTCACGGGCTAGCCAGGGCCCGTCAGCCTATCGCCCTCTCCCCCGGCTATTTTCTAAGGCCCACCCGTCCCAAAAAGCGTCAATTTTTCTAGTCTATTACCAGGTCTTTCTACGACAAAATTTCGTTTTTGGTTCTTTTATTTCAACAGAAATTCAGCCGGTAAAAATATTTTTTTCGGTTAAAATTTCGAGTTAGGATTAAACATTTTTTTCAATGGGGCTGAGCCAGGTTTTTTTCGCAAAAACCACAGAGCCTGGTACAGACCGAACGTACAAGCCTGTGGCTAGCTTGGGGCAAGGCACGGCCTGTCCGGGCAAAAAAAAATAAGGCACTGAACTTGGAACAGGCCAGACGTACAAGCCTGTGGCTAGCTTGGGACATGCTTGGTCTGTTCGGGCAAAAAAAAAAATAAGGCACAGAGCCTGGGACAGGCCGGACGTACAAGCCTGTGGCTAGCTTGGGACATGCTTGGCCTGTTTGGGCAAAAAAAATACAGGCACAGAGTCTGGAACAGGTCGAACGTACAAGCCTGTGGCTAGCTTGGGGCAAGGCACGGCCTGTCCGGGCAAAAAAAAAATAAGGCACTGAACTTGGAACAGGCCAGACGTACAAGCCTGTGGCTAGCTTGGGACATGCTTGGTCTGTTCGGGCAAAAAAAAAAATAAGGCACAGAGCCTGGGACAGGCCGGACGTACAAGCCTGTGGCTAGCTTGGGACATGCTTGGCCTGTTTGGGCAAAAAAAATACAGGCACAGAGCCTGGGACAGGCCGGACGTACAAGCCTGTGGCTAGCTTGGGACATGCTTGGCCTGTTTGGGCAAAAAAAATACAGGCACAGAGTCTGGAACAGGTCGAACGTACAAGCGTGTGGCTAGCTTGGGGCAAGGCACGGCCTGTCCGGGCAAAAAAAAAATAAGGCACTGAACTTGGAACAGGCCAGACGTACAAGCATGTGGCTAGCTTTGGACATGCTTGGCCTGCCCGGGCAAAAAAAAATAAGGCACTGAGCTTGGGACACAGGGGGGTGGTCTGCCTGGGCTCTCCACCAACCATGCGCTTTTTTCTTCCTTTTTCAAAAAAATCGTGTCAGGACCCATTTTTCGATGGCTCACCTTAGATTCGGCTATATTTCAATCAAAGAATGATTAAGCGTTGCGTACGCGTCGCGGCTTTTTGGCGGGAAACTGGAGATCTAACTTGAGCCCATACATCGGCTGGATAACACCCCAGCCTTTTGCGCTCCACCCGACGTTGTCAGGACCCATTTTTCGACGGTAGACCGGCTATTTTTCAATCAAAATGATTGAAAAGTCCCACCTGATCGATGATAACGTCCAAATATTGTTCGCTTTCGGTGACTTTCTGGGACAGCGACTCCAAAGGCGACTCTTTCGTCTTTGGCCGGCGGTTATATCCGCTAAAAATGATTATAATCGATTTTGAAAATTCAAAAAAAAATCTTAGAGTTTCGGCCGGGTATCTTATTTTTGTTCTTCTCTTTTGCGAACGGTCGCCATGCTGCTCGTTAGGGCACCATATGACCTTCTTAGCTTTGTTGTCTGTCCAATGTTATATTATTTCCTTTCTATCTGTATCTTAATTATTTGCGTTTTTCTGACAATAAAGAAATAAATAAATCTTATCACCATCATTTATACGGTTAAATAAGCCAAACCGCAGATTTTTCGCTAAAATCTTCAAAAACCTACTTCAAACTCGACTTTCAGCGTTCAGCCTCTAGCATGATCCCAAAAAATGGAATATGAAGGGATTTTAAGAAAAAGCTTCGAAAATTTTTTTTCAAATGTTCAAGTTTCATGAAATCAAGTATTGGTCCTTGAAAAAAGCTCAAAAGTCCATTTTCTAGTCTAAAACTTCCGAAAAGGAAAATTTTAGTGGCCATAATTTTGAAACAAACAGATTGGACCAGTTATGCTGATTCATTGACCCCTAAAGTGGCCACTAAAATTTTTAGTGGTCTAGTAGTAAGACTTAGACCTCTATAGTGGCCACTAATTTTTAACCCCCTAAGTGGCCACTAAAACGTCAAAACCCTATAGTGGACACTAAAAATTTCCTAGATACAAAAAATCAATTTCTACCTGCAATCCCGGATGGCCGACTCCAAAACCTTGACCCACTGGTTCCTTTCGCGCTCATCGCGACCCTAAAACATACATTTATTTAGAAATCAAAAAAATTATCAAAAAAATCAAAATGTTCCTCATTTTCACCTTACGGAAACGGCTCCGCCAACCCATCGAAAGATGGGATTTTTTTATGGATTTATCGGTTGGGAGATCTGAAGAAAATTCGATGAAATTTCTTATAAATAAGAAAAATGGTATGCAGGGAAACGAAACCAACATGAAGATTCTCGAGGAAGGAAGTAAAAAAGAAGGAAAAGAAACTAAAAAGTTTGGGGGGAAAAACATCGAGAACGGCAAGGAAACCAGTTGGGTGAATCATTTGAAAACACAATTCCAATGCGGTTTTTCGATGGGAATTAGTTCGGAGATGATCAGGTAAAAGTGAAAAATTGAGAAATTAGGGAATTTCTGATAGTTCATTGAGGACAATCTTCAAAAGTCCTTCTCTTACTTTTCAAAAATCAAGAAAGTGAAGAATTTTGGTCAATTTTTTCCGTTTTTCGAAGCTTAAAATAAAATATCTTCTAACTTTCATGTAAAAGCATCATTTTTCAAATGATAAGCCAAAAAAAGCCTCTCGAAATCCATAAAAATACCTAATTCCTACCCAAACTTCTGCAGAATCAAGCTTAAAAACTTCCAAAGCCTTGAAAATATTCAAAATTTCTGTAAAATCCGTTCGGAAACACTCAAAATGGATCAAAACGCATTAATTTCAAATTCTTTACAAACATCTGGAGACGGCGAAGCGGTTCGTAAACATAATATTCGGCCCGATTCACAGCTGAGAGGTCGTCCAATTAAACTTGGGAATCGAGAGATCGCAGAGCAGAAAACGTAGTGTGAACCGTCTACAAGGGGATCAAGCTCTACGACAAAAACAAAAAAAAATCCCCATCTCTTCATTTTCGACACAAATAGCCTCATTTTTTAATTTTAAACAGTTTTCATCTCTTTTCAACTCAACTCAGTCCAATTGAGGCAAAAACTAACTGTGAAAAAATGGCCGCGAAAATTCGGACTCATGCGCTCCACGGTTCATCGACCTTATTAAGCTCAAAATCTTGGAATCACAGAGGTTTTCTGTCGATTTTCACCAATCTAAGCTAAATTGTGAAATTTTTTCAAATGATCTGAAAAAATTACATCAAAAAGTTTGTCATTTTTTTAAAAAAACATTTTAAACTTCAGACTCTTCTTATTGACGCGTCATCATTTCGCGTTTTTTTTCAACGTTTTTGTGATGAAATTGAAACAGGAAACATCTGTGAAAAAATAGCCGTCGAAAATTAAAGTTTGTGCGCTCGGTGGGCATTTTGAGTACAATGTTTTACAGCCGGTAATAGATATTTTAGTCACTTTTAGATATTTTAGTAACTTTCCATTCATTTTTGGCCTATAGACTTGTGAAAATATCATTTTTCAAGTTTCTAAGAAAACCATAATAGTATTTCCGAATTATCATTAACTCAAAATTTTGAGTCGAACCGCGACGCGACCGCAACGCATTGAGTCTATTCAAAAATTTCCAAAAACATCTTTTTTTTCGCATTTGAATCCCATTTCCTCGCCGAATTTTTCACATTAACTAAAAAAAGTAGGTCAAAAAAGAAAAATTTTCTCCTCACAAATGTCAAAGCCGCCATAACATCGTGTGAAACGCCACGAGAAAAATGTGAAAAATAAAGAGGCTCAAAAAAACGAGAGGAAGAGGAGGAAATAACAAGAAGATGTGGGAAAAAAAGATAGTCGCCATCTTCTGTTTTTCTCAATTTCGAAATTAATTGGAAAAAAACTCTGATTCTACGTCTGAAGAGGATCGAATCAAGGGGGTCAAAAAAATATTTTTTTCAATTTTTTGAGGTGAAAAAAATCATTTTTTTACCGTTCGAGCACATTTGACCACAAAAAAAGATCCAAGAGATTTAGTGAGAAAAAAATCCAAAAAAACTTGTTTTAAAAAAAGTATTTATCAATGGAGCGCATTTGATGTAAAAAGAGCCAAGAGATTTTTCGTGAAAAAAATTTTTCAAAAAAATTCGAATAAATTTCATTCATTTCTTATTGGAGCGCATTTGACGACGAAAAAGAAGCTGAGAAGAAAAAAATTCTCAAAAAAATTCGAATAAATTTCATTCATTTCTCATTGGAGCATATTTGACGACAAAAAAAAGCCGAAAAATCGAAATAAATGCTTTCCTTTATTATTGGAACGCATTTGATGACCAAAAAAGAGCTTTCCGAAAAAAGATCCTGAAAATCTTTTGAAAAATGTAACCATTATCATTGGAGCGCATTTGATGACAAAAAAGCGCCAAAAATCAAAAATAATGTTTTTTTTTCAAAATTATCATTGGAGCGCATTTGACGACAAAAAAGAGCCAAAAAAATCAAAATTAATTGCATCAATTCATCATTGGAGCGCATCTGATTCTGAAAAAAGAGCCTAGAGCTTGAATGAAACCCAAAAAAATCCCTTCTTACTCAAAAATCGATATTTTCCGGCCAATGGATCAAAACAAAAAAAATAATTCGTCATTGTTTTTCTAATAACATCTTCATGTACTAAGTCTGCACTGAAGGGCTTCTTCTGGATTGTTTTCGAGGAACTTTTCGGCCAAAAAAGAGTTGAAAACAATAATAATCTTGTTTTCTCGATCCTAATATCGAAAATGGAAAACAATCTGAATTATTTTGGAGTTAGGGGAATGAGATTTTGAAGATCTTATTTGGGGAGAAAGTCGAAAAAAGCTTGCTGAATCAAAAAAAATAAATAAAAAATTTTCAAGCTGCTATTTTAATGGCTAGGAAGATTCCAACAATGCCTCAAACTTCAAATTTTGAACTTTACCAGTAAAAATGAACAAAAATTAGATTTTTCTGCCAAAAAAAGCAGAAAAAAATCATCAAATTTCATTTCAAAACCTCAAAAAAAGGATCCTTTCTAAAAATTAGAAAAACTTCAAAAAAACGAGAAAAAAATAAAACGGGTCTCAAATTTGAAATTTCGAGGGTTCCAGGTCAAAAAAATCAAAAAAAAAATGAAATCTTAAAAACACATTTTTTTAAAAAAACAAGGAAAAAAATTAAAAAAAGGGTCTCAAATTTAAATTTCGAGCTTTCCTAATCAAAAAAATCAAGAAAAAAACATGCAATCTTAAAAAAATTTTTTAAAATGGACACAACTTTCAGGAAAAGTATTCTAAAGCCTCAAAACTGAATTTGAAGCTTTTTTTAAGCCAGAAAAAATTTGTAAAAAAAGCTTTTTAAAAAAATCTAGAAAAACCTCTAGAGAACTTTCAAATAGTCCCTGAGTTTCAAACCTCACTTTTTCCAGCCAAAAAGTCACAAAGAATCTCCAAAAATCGTATCCAACATCAATATAACAAGGAAGAAGACCTTCCAGAAAGGCTTCCTTCTTTTTTTTTCTGCTATTTCCTTTGCACGAGTCCATTCCATTGAATGAGCCCTTGAAACAGTGCAAATTGAATTGAGAAAAAGTTAAAAAAGGAAGAGAGAGGGGCTATGAAAGGCATGTCAGGAGGCCAATGAACCCTGGGGTATATCCGGTCTTTTCGGCTTTTTGACGCCGAATATTTGAGTTCTTTTTTCCAGTGCTGTGTGTGTGCAAATGTTCAGTGACAAGTTCACTTCGGAGGCTAATATTTGACTTGTTTTACCCACGAGGGAAAGGGGATTAAACCTGGAGAAAGACTCAAGAAGGAGCAAAAAAAAAGCTTTTAAACCCTGAAAACAGCTATTTTTTATCATTAGAGCTTACTTAAAACAGATAATACCGCTGAAAAAAAACAATAAATAATCATTTTGTCTAAAATTCCGGTTAAAAAGTGTTCCTACAAGCCTGTAAAGCCTAAATTGTCATTGGAGCACACTTCCGCTGGAAAAAACAGCTTTTTTTAGAGCTATTTGCTGGGAAAAACATGATTATCATTGGAGCACACTTGACGTGAAAAAACAGCTGTTTTTAGAGCTTTTTGTTGGGAAAAAATATGATTATCATTGGAGCACACTTACAATGAAAAAACAGCTGTTTTTAGAGCTTTTTCTAGAGAAACCTAAAATAATCGAGAGGGGACGTTTTGGAAAAAAATCAAAAAAATGAGATCAGGAAAAAAATTTTTGAAGATAAAGCCGAAAAATTGCATGTGCCAAGCTTTAAAAAAATTAATAAACTTGAAAAAAATTTCAATCGCAGTATTTTTTTCAAGTTAAAAAAAGATTTCAGAGCCAAAAAAAGATTAACATTAGAGCGCATATGCAACCGAGAAAATGCCGTTTTTCTTCTGCCGCAGAACCAAAACCAAAACAAAAAAAAAGAGAAAATTGCATCTCCCAAGCGTTGAAAAACATTATAAAACGTGAAAAAGTTCTATTCGCAATGCTTTCCAACGACAAAAAACAAAATTATCATTGGAGCGCATTTGCAAGCGAGAAACGGCTTTTTTCAGTCCTAGCTTTTTTTTGGCTAAAAAACCTCTGGAGGAAGAACGTCAGAAGCAGAACCAAATCTAAACGAAAAAAAAAATCTTAAAAAAAGGGAAGTTGGAACACTATCTTTGGGGCGAACTTGCTAGTTGAAAAACGGCGTTAAAGGTTCCCTGGAGACTCATAATCGTTAGGAAATAACAAAATGGTCTCAACGGAGGTCACTTAATGGAAAAAAAAGAGCTCTTTTGATTTTCTACGTCGAAAATTTTTTTTAATGAACAGATTTTTTTCTCAAGGAGCTTTTTGAAATGGGAAAAAAACTACGAAAAATTGATTAATACTGAGATAAAAATTATTCGATTTATAAATGGAGCCCAAAAAAAGTTTCAAATTGGTCCCCTTTGAAGGCTGGCCGCCTCTTTGCACAAATATTATCATTGGAGCAGACTCTTCAAAAAAAGCTTTTTCGGTCACAAAATTCAATTAAAAGTAGTTAAAAAGTGTCGACTGGACCGAAAAATTAGAAAAAAAAGAGTTTCAAGACAAATACGTACTCAAAATCAACATAAAATTGGAAAAAAAGCTCTTTTCAAATACAGAAAAACTCAGAAAAATCCGAAAAAAGCCAATGAAATGAAAAATATTATTCCAACCAGTGGAAAAACAAAACCGACAACCGTATCAGTATACATAATCAAGTCATTCTGATCAACAAACAAAAAAAAATGTCGACAGGTGGGTCTTTTAAAATCGGATTACAATACTAAAAGTTCACCTAACTTTCAATTTTCTTTATTCTCATTGGAGCGCACTTGGGTCTTAAAAAAAGCTTTTCAGATTTTTTTTTTGTTGAGTCAATGAGGAAAAACTTCTAACATCAATTTTTCCTAACCAAAACTCTCTGAAAAAAATCGTCAAACTACGAAAAAAAAAAAACACAGATGAGGAGGATCCTCAAACGACCTGGAAAAATCGAACGATTCAAGCGAAACTGGTCCCCTAAACGCAAATCTCCGGCTGAAATCTCCGCGGCGAAATCATCCAAACGAATGGTTTTTTTTTTTTTAAACTTAATTTCGAGAGGGGGTTTCAATACAGAAATATTTGAAAAAAAGACTAAAAAAAGGCCTTTTTTTCTGGGGGTAAGTTGTGCTCCACGGCTAAATGGCTGATTTTTTTGGTTTTTTTCTTAATCTATAGACCTCGTGAACTCTCTTAAAGGTATCATAAACTGATATAAATTAATGGAGAATTTCAAAAATCCTGGCGGAAAGACCTTTTCAAGCCTTTTTTTTTCTAAAACCACTGATTTTTAGTCTTTTTTCGCATGGGACACCTCAAAAACTGTTCAAAAAGGACCAAAAAATCGTTGGCTCTCAGAAAATCCTTCAAGGAATCGATTCTAGATCAAATTTTGCTACACAAAAATCACTAAACCACCTTCAAATCCTGACAAAAACCTTTTTCCAAGCCAATTTTCGCTTAAAACCACTATTTTTAGTTCTTTTTTCACATGAAAATCTCAAAAACTGTTCAAAAAGGACCAAAAAATCAATGGCTCTCAGAAAATCCTTCAAGGAATCGATTCTATAGCAAACTTGGCTGCACGAAAATCCCTAAACCACCTTCAAAATCCTGGCAAAAACCATTTTTCAAGCTAGGTTTGCCTCAAACCACTGATTTTTATGCTCTTCATTTCACACAAAAATCTCAAGAACTCATCAAAAAAAAGACCAAAAACCATTAAACCACAGAAAATCCTTCAAGGATTCGATCCGAACAGCCACAAAAGAGGGAGATTCAACGAGTCGCTCAAAACTGTCTCGTCGGCCATCGAGAAAAACGAGAGAAAGTAAACAAAAACCAATTTTCCACACATTCACCCACGTTCCAAAGGGAAAGTCGCCGACTCTTTTTTTCGGAAAGGGAAACAAAAAAAAACTTTACGACAATAAAATGGAGATAAAAGTTGAAATAAAAGCTTTTTTCGGCAATTCTCAGCATAAGACTCTTTAAAAACTTTATAAAATGCTTGGAAACTCCTCAAAAATCGGTAAAATCGAAAAAATTCCTAACTTTATAATGGACCAATTTGCCCAAAAATGGTTCTAGTCTATTTTCCAAAGTCCAGCTTACAAAAATTCATCGGAGAAATTGTAAATTTAGCTTCAGAAACTGTAAAAATCCTTAAAAACACTAAAGTGACCCCTCAAGAGCTTCTAAACTCAAATTTAAAGCTTGGTTTCTCAAAAATTGAAGGTTTAGTGTCAGAAATATGCAAAATATTCTTTTCAAATCTACTTAAGTGACCACTTTTCTAACAAGAGGACAGAATTTAATTATTTTTCGAGGGAAAATTTCCAATTTTTGAAAAAAATTTTTTTTTTGCAATCTGTTCTAGCCCTATTTTTAAACGGAAATCCTTAAAAAAAATCTTTAAAATCCCTAAAGAGACCACTTAAAGCCCTAACCAAGCTCAAGATTTTCTCCATCAACAAAAAAAATTAAGTTTAAATCCAGTTTTTTTCTAAAATCTCATAAAAATCAACGAATCAAATCTATTCTAGCCCTATTTTTAAACGGAAATCCTTAAAAAAATATATTTAAAATCCCTAAAGTGACCACTTAAAGCCCTAACCAAGCTCAAGATTTTCTCCATCAACAAAAAAATTAAGTTGAAACCCCAATTTTTTTTCTAAAATCCACAAATCCAGCTTCATTTATAACCCTTCAGAACCTTATAATCATCATTTTTCACTTTCTTTTTTCGGCTATTAAAAGCAAATCCCATAATTTTCCAGGGGATAAATGAATGAAAGCCGGCTTTTTTCTCGCTATAAAAGAGGCGAAATTGAATAGCACATTCGCGCATTTCACTCACTCAAAGGCACAAGTGCAAAAAAAGAAGGCGGGAAAAAAACGGCACGTGAGTGAATTCTGGACCTTTCCGTAGGAAAAAAAAAACATGTAGAAAACATCCGGAAACGTGACCAATATTGAGATTTACAATAGGGTTAATGGATGAGATTGAAAAAATGGGCTAGAAATGATAAATGAAACAAAAATGCATGCAGAAACTATTCCGGAGCCGTTTTATCGATATAAAGTTGAAAAATTGATTTTTAAAAAAATCCGGAAAAAGCGGCTAATATAAAAAAAGTACTATCATGTAAAAAGGATGAAATCGAAAAAACGAGCCAGAAAAAAAGATTTGAAGCAAAACCGATATTAGAAACCTTTGCGGAATATATTTTTCGAATAAAATCAAAAAAATTAATGTTTTAAAAATTAGTAAAAGTGACTAATATGAGGAAATACAATTATTGGAGCGACTGAATTTAGAAAAATAAGCTAAAAATGAGAGTAACGAAGAAAAATTGAAAGTAGAATCTTATTCCGGAGCTCATTTTCGATATGAAGTTGAAAAAAATTAATTTTTGAATAGTTTGAAAAAAAGTGACTACTATAGAGAATTACAATAGGATTAATGGAGGCGATCCTAAAATTGATCCAGAAAAAAGAAAAATAAAACTATATTGATCCCAGAATCTTACTGAAAAGGTTATTTTTTTGAAGAAAAATCGAAAAATACATTTTTTTAAAAACATTCAGAAGTGTGACTTATATAGGAAATTACAATGAGAGAGATGGATGAAATCGAAAAAAAGACCTGAAAAATAAATAGAGAAAAAAATATAATAAAGAAAAAAAGGGAAAAAAACAAGAATTCGAAAAAAATATAGAAATGAATAAAAAAACTTGTAAAATGGGCGCGCGAAAAACGTGAAAATTCAAAAAAATTAAGTCGTTTTGATGAAAATTCATTTTTTTCCGAAATTTTTTTCAAAAAAATCGGGAAATTTTTAATTTTCCTAAAAACTCTGGTTGAATTGAGATTTTATCCAAACATAATTATAACATTAAAAAAATGGAAAAAGGCAATTTTTATAAAAATAGTCTATTATATCTTCTTTTTGAAAAAGAAGCTAAAAAGTTATTTTAAAAAAATCCAATTTCTAGATAAAATTTCTTAGAAAAAAATGAGAAGTTCCCAAAAAAATTATGGGTTCTGAAAATCTGTAAAAAAACCATTTTTACAATTAAAAAAATTGTGATAAAAAAATGCTTTTTTTCGATTTTCCTTCCCTTCAAAGACAATTTTCCAGTTTTTCAATACCCCACCTTATTTTTTTGACTTAAGCTCGGCCGTTTCGAGTAAAACAAAAATGACTTTCGAAAAAAAAATTCAGTGGAAGAATAGGAAAGGCACCTGTAAATGGAAGGTCTTTCCATCGACGGTGACAGTGAAAAGACTGTGATTTTCGCCGTCGATGCCGACGACGGCGCCTTGAAGACGCATACATCCTGAAATTCACATAAATTTAATATTCAAGATTGTGAAATTAAAAAAAGAAACGTCAATTTTGTGGTGAAATATCGAATTGAACCATTTTTAACGCTAAAAATCAGCTGGAAAGGGTGAAAAATCTTTTTTTTTCGATTTTTTTCGATAAAAAAAAAGATAAAATTAAAAATATTTGTTTTGATTATGTAGTAATCACTATTATAGCCTTAAAACGACAATTAAAATTCGAAATTTTTCAAAATTTTCAGACGAATTTCTTAAAAATTCTGAAGTTTCAGCAAATAATACAAAAGAAAAAAACATTCCTTTCCAAATTATTACTGATATTTGGCCGATATTAGCTATAGAAACAGGCTCTTTGAACAATTTAACAACGTGAGAGTGGAAAAATAAAAAAATTCCCATCCCAAAAACCTTGAATAAATTTGAAATTCTTAACAAAAAAATGAGCTTAAAAACTTTTTAAAAATAATATTTTTATACTAGCGCCGAATTTAAGAAATCTAGAATCTTTGTAATTGCGGTTTAATTTCAAAAAAATTGATCGCGTACTCCCGAAAAAAATCAGAAAAAAAGATTTTTTTCCAGCTTTTTTTCTGATAATACCGGTCATTTTTTTCAATTTTCCCACGTTTTTTTATCACATTTTTTTCTATCATTTCTCGATAAAATCTTTTCATTTTTTCGTCAAAATCCAACCTCTCTGTTGGCTTTTGTTCATTTTATCACGCGAAGTGTAATAAAGCAAAACGTCGCCGTCCAATTTGAACCAACGGTATTGCCAACCGTGAACCATGTTCGTCCATTTCGACAACGGACCTTCCATTTTTCGTCACTTTTCAGGAATTTCAAGCTGAAAAACTCCCATTTTCTCTAATAAAAACTCAAAAAGTCAAGAAATGACACGGAAAAGAAAAGAAGAACGATAAAAAAATGCTCGGATAGAAAAAAGCATGGAGAACAAATAAAGGAGACGCACTTTGTAGTTTGAAGAAAAATCAATCGAAGTTCAAAAAACGCTGCATTTTGTGGAGATCAAAAACAATTTCGCCTCATTTTTTCATTAAACTTGCAGCATTTTTCACCAAAAGCCTCATTGAAGAGAGAAACTGGCAGAAAAGAAAGGAAAAACGCCCTTGAAAAAAAAAAAGAGAACGTGTGCTTTTTAACATGCAATTTCTCGCCGCAAAAGTCGATTTCCTGGTGGTTTTCTTTCCGTTTTTCGGGCCATTGAGCTTCATCTCCGTTTTTTTGTTTTTTCAAAGCCAAGTTTGTATCAAGGATATCCCTAATATTAAAACAAATGAAACATCAGATTTTAAACGATCTTTTGATGCAAACAAAAGCCGAAACTTTCTCTTTGGCTTCTCGAATCTTCTGTTTGTAGATCGTAATGTTTGGAAGATCTGGAAATTCAAAAAACACGCGTAAAAACGAAGAAAAGACGACGAAAAAGGGCAAAAGCTGCGGCCAACTCGAATGGAGGAAAACGCGCTCTACCGTGGCGAGTTTGATAATTTGAGAATTTTTTACGGGCCCGTTTCATTAATTTTCAATATAGTTTTGATTGAATATCGAAACTACACTAAGAATAACTGACGAGATAAACGCGAGGTCGGTGGCGGTACATTGACGAACTCGCAAAAATGTCGCTTTTTTCTAGGCGCGCTCTCGCATTTCTCTCGGCGCGACCTCGCATTTTTCTTGGCGCCATCTCGCATTTATCTCGCATTTCGGAAATTTTCAAATTGCTAGAAAAGTGCGAGCTCGCGCCCAGAAAAATGCGAGTCCGGCGCGAGAAAAAATGCGAGATGTTTGCGAGCTCGTCAATGTACCGCCAGTGTCTCGCGTTTATCTCGGCAGTTATTCTTAGTGTATTTCTGTTACATAATACTGTTCTTCAGTTAATTGAAAAGTTTACCTCCCGTAAAAGGAGAAGTTCCAGATTAAAATTTATGTTCTTCGCGTGAATTTTTTTGAATTTCATTTCGAGTTTTTCAAATTTTTTTCTACTCTTTTTCTTGATAACAAATTGTTTTTGGGCTTTGTTTCAACCCGAATCACATGCAGTTCATGAGAAAAAGCTTGAAAATCAAGTGAAATGAGATCTTTGGCAACAGCTGTCGCTCTAATCGCTTTTTTCTTTCATTCTTCTTTTTTTTTGTCTTCTTAATCTTCAGCTTACAGAAACGGGATGAAGTTTCTCATCTTGGCGATTTTCATTTCATTTGTCTTAGCCGATAAGGAGAGAGAAGTGAGAATTTTTTTTAATTTGATAAAAATGATAAAATTACAGACGGATGGAGCCGCGGCACGTATGAATCGCCATGTTCATGAGGCAAAAGGGAATCATCATGCGGATCACCAAGCCGTTTTAGGTGTTAAAAAATCTTTGAAAGCGTTAAAAATACTTTTAAGGATCCAAGAAAACAGCCGAAGAGTTTGACTCCCTTCCAGTTGAAGAAGCTCAAAGGAGGTTGAGGATTCTGGCCAAGAAAATGGATAATGATAAAGATGGGTTCATTGGTAGGAATTTATTGAGGAATTGGATGAAATTTTTTGACTTTCAGAACAAGAAGAATTGGTTTCGTGGGTTAAGAGTTCGATGACGAGCTTGGACGAAGAAGAAACCAAAGAAAGGATGCGGGAAATCGACGTGGATGGGGATGGATTTGTGTGTTTCTGGTTGATTTTCGAAAATATTGAGATGATGATTCATAAAAAACTTATTTTTATTCAAAAAAAGAAATTAAGAAACAAGTCGTTTTTGAATTTAATGTTCAAAAAAATGAATTTATATGGCTTTTTAATGTTAAGAATCGTCACTCAACATTTCAATTTTTCCGAGTTTCGAAGTTTTTGAATGGTTTTTCAAAGCCCAAATGTCTTTCGTGGCTTAAAATAACCGTGAAAAGGGCTCCTTGCCTCGAAATTTTCATTGAAAAAATCAATATTGTGCCTTTAAAAACCTACGGAAACTTTTGACCACTTCAAAATCAAGTTTTAATCGTTAAGATAACCTGGAACGAATATTTGGAGGATTCTTTCCCCGATTCGGACATCAGCAAACTCGACGCCGAAGACAGGAAGCTTCTCAATGAGGATGAACTTTATTTCAAAGGTTTACATTTCTTTTTCGGAAGGAAAATTCATTTTTCAGCCGCCGACCTTGACCGCGACGATAGGCTGAACGTTTTGGAATTGGCGGCGTTTTTGAATCCGGAAAATTATCCCCATATGCATTCGACTCTTGTCGATGTTCGCATTTTTCTTTTTCTTTTGTATTTTTCTGGAAACAGGGAAAGTCGGAAAAGGTGGAAAAAGGCTCCATAAAATGTTCCTTTTATGGTGACAAAGGCTCCTTTTTTGCGCCATTTAATCTGCTCTTATGTACCATTTTTGCTGCCTCTCCCCTTTTTCCACCATTTTTTAAGCTTCTGAGATCCGAGAAAAATGGAAGGTTAGATATAGGGACCTTTTCTGCGGCCTTTTTTGAGCCTCTTAGCTTTCATTATCCACCATTCCGACTTTACCCGAGATAATCTTGATTTTAAAGTTCTCACGATTTTCTGCTTGCTTTTGAAGTATTTTCTAGGCTTTGGAAATGTCTAGAAAGGCCTTTAAAGTCGAAAAAAGGGCTGGAAAACAAGAATTTGAATTTTATTTTTGTCAAAAATAGACGCGTTCCACACTTTTTCATTTTGAATTTTTGAAAGTTTTCTCAATTTTCGCTCTCTTGGGAAGTGAATTCCAGGCTTTGAAAAATGTTTAGAAGTGTTTTTAGAGTCGAAAAAAAGGGGCAGGAAATTAAGAACTTAGATATTTTTAATCGAAATTTTCTATTTAAAATGAGGAAAAAGTTGTATTTCATCAAGCTGATTCATTAAAAATCAATAACTTATTGAAAAAAATGCCAAAAAAATATGAAAAAAATGATCGTTTTTTTATTCATAAAAAAATGTACGTGTTTAACACTTTTTTTCTTTTCATTTTGGATTTTTTTAAAAGTTTCTGAATTTTTTTGCTCGCTTGGGAAGTAATATCCAAGCTTCTTAATGTTCAAAAACCGCTTTAAACTCGAAAAAAGGGCAGGAAAACAAGAATTTGAATGTTGTAATCAAAATGTTCTGATTAAAGTGAGGAAAAGTTGTATTTTATTGAACCGATGCATCAAAATCATTAGCCCATTGAAAAAAATGACAGAAAAAAATAGAAAGAATAATAGTTTTATTTATAGAAATGTACGTAAATCAAATTTTTTTCTTCTTCTTATAAACTTTTGAGACTTTTCGAATTTTTTTCGCTTGCTTGGAAAGTAGATTTCAGGCTTCGGAATGTGCAAAAAAATGGCTTTAAATTCGAAAAATGGTCAGGAAAAACAAGGATTTAGACACTTTTTATCAAAAAAATTTCCTGTTAAAATTAAGGATAAGCTGTATTTTTTTAGAACTGCTACACGTCAGACACATTCAAAAAAATGCTTGTGAAAAAATCTTTTTTTAATGGTATTCTAACTCAAATAATCATTTTTGCAGGTAACCCTCCTGGAAAAGGACCGAAACGGCGACGCCGCCATCGATGTTCACGAATTTCTTGGCGAAATCGATGATCAACCACAGAGTGAATGGCACGCCGTCGAGAAGAATCGGTTGGGAAGGACAGAAAAAAAATAATTGAGAAAAAATTGCAGATTCATGACCGAATATGACCACAATAAAGACGGATTGCTGACCGGTGATGAGGTGGGGATTTTTTTTGGAAAAAAAACTAAAATTTGAAAAACCTGTAGTTTTAAGGGTGAAAAAAGTTATTGAATGTTTAGAAATTTCGAAAATTAAAATTGAAAAGTAAATTTAATTCTGCAGAAAGTTTGAAAATCTTTAAAAATTGCATTAAAACATGCTCTTCTTCCAGTTTTCTCATCGTCTCAAGACCTTTTTTTCTTGAAAAACTTGTTTTTTTCTTGAAAAACTGATTTTTTTCAAATTTTGTATGAAGTTACCTATATATTAGCTAAAAAAATGAAAAATAAATTTCAAATTTTAGATCCGAAAATGGCTGATTCCTGACGTCGACGCCGTCGCGGCTCAAGAAGCTCAACATCTTCTCAATGGAGCCGATAAAAATAATGTTCGAATTCATTTTTGGCTTCAAATTGTGCAAATCTGCTCTATTGATAACTTTCTTGGATAGGAAAAAAAAATTAAAATTTGATGTCGTGTTCAAAGTAATTTCCGCGAAATGCAAAATGATCTCTGACTCTCCAAAATTTAGTGATCTTTTCCTTTCTCTAACGGGTATTTTGCATTTCGCGGAAATTACTTTGAACACGGCATGACTTTTTTTAATTTTTCAATTCAGATTTAAATTTTTTTTTTTTAATGTTTACATTGCAACTGGCAATATGAATTTTGGTTCTGCGAGAATTTGGAGTCTTTTTTTAAAATTCTGTAAGTTTGAACTCTCATTCTATCAATGAAGAAGTAGGAAAAATAACGAAGAAATGAAAAAATAATGGAAAAATGTCAAATTTTTAATGATTTCTTTCAAAAAACCATTTTTTCTCCATTTCCAGGACGGAAAACTGTCGATTGACGAAATCGTCGATGCTCATGCTCTTTTCGTCGGCTCCGAGGCTACAAATTACGGAGAAGACCTTCACAAAGTCGTTCATGACGAGTTTTAGACCTTGAAATTGTACATTTTTCATATTTTCTTGTCCAAATCGTCCATTAACTGGTTTGTTCCTAAGTTGCCATTCTTTGTCTAAATTTCCCTGTCTTATAATATTTTTTTATGGTCCTTTATAACCTTTTTTTCTGTTCAAAAAAATCCTTTTTTTCTTGTTTTTTTAAAAAACCAACTAATATACCTTGAAAACGGCTTCCCACCTCGAAACTTTTATAAATTCCATGCGCCTTTAAATAGTTTTCCAGCCGCACCTCGCTTTAACATTTCCATCATGATCTTGTACGTTTTTCAGCTTTTTTAATTGATAATTATAAATATTTTCATTTCCCGGAATGGAACATTGTCCACATGATTCGATCATTCATTAAATTTCTCGATTTTCAAAGAATTTTCCAACAATTTTAATTTCCAGATGAAGATATTCCTCATTTTCGTTGTATTTTTGATATTTCACACGCCGGCGAAGAAATTTCCCAAGTTCAATGTGACCAAGGTTTTGAATAATTCGATTCTTGAGAAAAGTTTGAAAGTTCAGTTGGAAAACTTGAGAAAAGATATTCTGGAAATGATGAAAACGATCGATTTGGAGATTGACATCGAGGAGCTGGACACTTTGCTCGGTTGGAGCAATTTTAAAAGGAAAAACAGAGAGGAAATGTTCAGAACTTTACGAAAACAGAGACGAATTGAAGCAGAAGGCGAGAAAATTGGGAGAAATGGAAGAAATTCGGAGAATGACGATTGTGGCTGGGGAAATGGACCAAAATAATGATGGATCCATAAGTAAGGTTTCTTTTTTTTTTTTTGATTTTGATTCGATTTTGATTTGGTTTTGTTCAGAGGTTTGACAAAGTTGAATATAATTTTCTGTACCTTTTCTTGGAACTTTTGAATGACCTTAATCAGTTATTTTTTTAAAGTTTAGATCCATTTTTTTCTTTTTTTCTAAATCTTCTTATAAAAACTTTATTAAATAATTTAAAAAAATAGGATTCAGGCTTTCTTTATTTTATTTCGAAGATTTTTTTGTTTTATCCCAGTTTTTTTTGGTCACAGTCTCACAAGAACAATTTAAATTAATTATGAATCGTTTCATTTTTTTGTTCAAAAACTTTTTAAAAGCACACAGAAGAAAGTTTTTCAACCGAACATTCGAATTTCAATAATTCGAATGACAACGGAGCTTTGGAGGATTTTTAAAAGGAAGTTTTTTTGAAAAAAATGACTTATTGATAATTTTTCCAATCTTTCTTTATAAATTTCTGTTGGAAAGATATTTTTTTTCAGAAGGCAAAAAGATTGAAAAAAAAATTGTCTTGTTATTTATGAATAACCCTTTAAATTCCATGTTTTCGCTCAATTTTTTTCAACTTCAAAGTGTAAAACCAGAATATTTCATAATTTGGCTAGAAAAAAATTAGTCTCTAACTAAATTCTCTACTTTGCATGTTTCAAAGTCTATGATCTTCTTAAAAAAATTTATTGAAAAATATATTTTTTTTCAGCTGAAAAAAAGAGCTGACAAGTTGGATTGTGGAGCGATTTAAAGCTTTCGATATTAAATTGGCTGAAGAACATTTGAAGAAATACGACGTCGATCAGAATGATATGGTAGGTTTCTATAGAAATAATAGAAAAAAACTGATAAATTTTCGGAAGTTTCAGTTAAATTGGGAAGAGCACCAGGCGTCGATTCTCGAGGATACTTCATTGGATTCTCTGGACAAACTAGAGCAGGGCCAATTGAAAAGGCAGAAAACGCTTTTTGAAGGTTTGAGTGGAGAAAATGCGAAAAATGCTTCTTTCAAAAATTTCTCAGTTTTTTTCCCATTATAATCGTTCAAATTAATGTTTTTTCTCTTTCTTAGCAATTTTGATCCTACTGGGAAAGTTATTAGGGGCCACTATAGAGGCTCGCCAAGGGCTACTTGGAGAGAACACTAAAGTGGCCACTATTTTCCGTTTTAGTGGCCACTTCAGTAGTTTTTCATCCAGTAATCATTCCAATAACTCTGATAATTTTAAAACAAAACAAATTGGACCAGTTATGTTTATCCATTGACCTCTAAAGTGGTCACTTAAATTTTTAGTGGTCTAGTAGTAGCACTTAGACCTCTATAGTGGCCACTAATTTTTAACCCCTCAAGTGGCCACTAATTTGACTACTATAGTGGCCACTAAAACGTCACAACCCTATAGTGGCCACTAAAAATTTCGCCAGTACGAAATTTCTAAAAAACAAAAATTCTTCAAAAAAAATTTCAAGATGAAGGCCTCAAAAATTTTGGAAATGATGACTTTTTTTGATTTTCAACGAAGTTAATTTCGTAAAGGAGCTTGAATTTTTCGATTTTCAGGATTAAAAGATTTCTCAAAAAAGCTCAAAAGTTTTGCAAAAAGTGGGAAAAAGGAATAAAATGTTTTTCAAGCCTACTTCATGATTTTTATGAGAAGGTTCAGCCGCCGATTTGGATTCGGACAAAGAATTGGACATTGAAGAACTTCCGGCCTTGCTAAATCCAACCCATCAACGATATATGGTCGGCGTTTTGACAGAGGTTTTTTTCTTCATACTTGGGACAATCTGACCTGTCTGCGCTCTCTTCTCTTTCGTCAGCTAGATGAGAAAGCACGTAAACACGAGAGAGCGCAGAGAAAAAAGGGAGTTGTGGCGAAAAAGGTATATTATCCACTTTTCAGGTGATGATATCCGAGTTCGACGAAAATGGCGACGGATATGTCAGTTTCGACGAGCTGATCAGTTCTGAGGATCCGTCTTTTCGAGACTTCGACAAAGCTATGTGAGAAATTGCGGAAAAATGGTCGCACTTGGAATGGCTTAGGGACAGATTTTCAGTGCACCCGCCATTGAAAAGGCGCTGCTTACTGAAGAATAAGAATGTTTCAGAACTTTAGACCAAGGCGCTGCTTACGAGAAGCTTTAAGAGAAGTTGGAAAAGTCATGACCGCGCTTGGAATGGCTTAGGGAGAAGCCGTCATTTTCTCAGTGAATCTGACTTTGAAAAGCTCTAGAACTGTACAAGAAGGCGCTGCTTAAAAATGGTGCTATATCTGATTCACGGCTGGCTTGAGCCATCGAGAAAAGGGTCCTGCCACGAAAAGAGACGAGAAAGTGCCCTGGTTGGTGGATAATGCACACAGGCCACGCCTTTTTGCGTCCCAAGCTAGCCGTGAATCATCTATACGACAAGAGCGAGTTTTCCATTTGCGAGGAGTACTGTATGCGGATATGCGCATTGCGTGCATACACTTTGCGTGTTTTTTAGAAGGGTTTAAGGCGAATTTTAGGGATTTTATGGAGTTTTTAGGTCGATTTTGAGGGCTAGTAGGATTGTTGAAGGTCTGTAGAAGCCTTAGGAAAAACTTTATGTTGATCATAATTATAGTTTCATTTAAGGTAAATTTTAGGGTTGTTTTGGGGTCTTCAGGCTTCAGAAGGCGATGCTTGTCAGAAAATAGAAAAGCTCTAAACATTCAGACCCAGGCGCTGCTCGATGAAAAATAGACTCGCATGCTGAGCAGGCGTCTCAAAGGGTGTACCCGTATTAAACCCGTCTTTCTGAGATTATTTTAGTCTCAGTTTTGCTAAAACGGGGGAACAACGGGTGTAAGAATAATATTCAACCCAGCTGGTCTAAAAATTGCCAAAAGTTCTATCAGCTGGGCATATACGGGTTTAAAACGGGGGCACCCGCTGAGACCCCGTGTTAGCACGGCTGGGTTACCCTGCTTAGCATGCGAGAGAGATGCTCTCGAACTTCAGAAAAAGGCGTCAGAAAATAGGGAGCTCTAAAATTTTAGACCAAAGCGCTGCTAGATGAAAAATAGGGAAGCCTTAAAACTTCAGAAGAAGGCGATGCAAGTTAGAAACTAGAAAAGCTCTAAAATTTCAGACCAACGCGCTGCTTGTTGAAAAACAGAGGAGCTCTAAAACTTTAGACCAAGTCTCTTACGAAAATCGTTAAGAAAAGTTGGAAAAGCCATAAGCGCACTTGGAATGGCTTGAAGTGTAGCGGCTTCTGAGCGGTTCTTAAGATATGAAATATTTATTCCTTGCACCCGACGCTGAAACGACTTACGCTCGGTGAAAAAGAGTGCTGCTAGGTCAAACTGTCACCCTTGATAAGAAATTGAAATGAATTTTCTTATTCATGCATTTGGCTGGCCGCATTTGGAACGGCTTCGGCTATAGCGGCTGCTTTTTGGATAAATAAGACAATTCATTAGCACCCGACTTTGAAACGACTTGCGCACGAAGGCGTCAGAAAAGCCATTCCAAACGCGACCTACCCAATCACAAAACCTCGGCTTTTTCAGGTTCGACGTGATGATGGACAGGAATGCTGATGGGAGATTGTCTTATGAAGAGGTTTTTTGCTCAATAAATCTAGAAATAAAGCTTTTTTCTTGAGTTCTATCTGTGGTTGGATCAGGATTTGGAAGCCGAGGTCGAAGCCCAGCGATTGATTGAAAAATGCGATTCTAATGGAGTTTGTGTCCTAAGGGTTCTATTCTTCTAATAAGAATAATTTAGGACGGAAAACTGTCGTATTCCGAAATTTCGAGCAATCATAGGAGATTCGAGGCGTCGGCTGCCACGGAATATGGCGAATATTTGCTCAAGTATTCTCATGACGAGTTGTAGATGTTCATTTTCAGAGAAAAATCGGTATTTCAGGGTATTTTTGAAAATAGTTCGGTCATAATAGCTTACATATTTAGAGACTCATTTTCCTTTGTAATTTTGGTCCATTTTGTCTATGCGCCTTTAAAAAACCTTCGAGAACCGTTTTCAAACTTAGAACCTTATTTTTTAGTTTTTTTTTTCTACTCCATACGAAAACCTACTGCTTCCCTTTATTCTAGTCGAAAACCTACTTAAAACTTGCCATAAACTTTGTTTTTCTACATTTGTGTACCCTTTTTCAACCCCTGTGTCATTGTTTTGCTGGTCTTTTGTTTCAAATAAAGATTTCTACTAATTCAGAACATTTTTTTCACAAATAAAAATCATCACTTCTTTCAGAACACGCAGTTTACTGGAATCAAATGCGGGATTATGTAAATTTTCAATTTTCCCTTCTGAAACTCTCTTATTTTTCTGCCTATTTTATAGATTTGTGTATATTTTTAAAATTTGAAGCCAAAAAAAAATCCTCAAAATGCAAGGTCAATCTTAATTAGATTGAGTTAAACGCCCAGAGGAAATTGAATGAAATCATTGATTTTTTTTTTCCCATTGTCTTCTTTTTCACTTGGCTTTTTTTGCTCAACTCTTTCCAGAAATGGAGAAACAAGGTTCGCTTTTTTTTTCAGATCTGATTAACCCTCAAAATGTGAAAAACGAAAATTTACAGCTCTGTTAGCAGGAAGACTGCGAGAAAAATCGAAAAGAGCCGATATGAGCCAGGTAAATTGTTCAAAAGGTGGTGAAATGGTCAGTCAGAATTAAAATGGAAACTATTAGTTTTGAAAACGGCAAAAATGTTTCTGCGTTCGGGGGGAATCGAACCCCCGTCGAATGCTTGGAAGGCATCCATGCTGACCATTACACCACGAACGCTGGTGCGGTTCTTAGCGCCAGATCTGGATATGTCTCCTCTAGATCTTGACTGCATAATGTACCCTTGGCCAAGAGAAGCTAGATATATTCCAAGTTTACTTTTTAACAATAAGATATAAATTTCATATATCATACAATGAAAAGTGCTTTGTATAAATTTTCTATGCTCGTTCTAAAATTTAAATGCTCATATTGAAATTTGAAATAATGATTTCTGCATTTTTCAGCGTGAAATAGACATTGACTTTTCATTAATTAGCGTATTTTTAAATACGTATTTGAGAAGTAGAATGCAAAAGTTGAAATTTTAAAGGGGCAGGCACACAATTACGAAAGGGGACCTATAACGAAGAGCTCCGTTATGCGATTTACCACCGGTATTTGCCCTGTTTTGATATTTATCATTGAAGCGTTCTTTTTAACATTTTTTTAATTTAATTTTTTTCTTTTTTCTTCTCGGACATTGGTAGCGCGAAACAGACGTGCTCCGGACGTTTCTGAGCCCTTCTAGGGATAACTTAAGATTGCTGACGCTACTAAATTGTCACTAGAAATGCTCCGACACGTCCGTTTTAGGCGTTACCAATGTAAAAGTTATTTTTTCTTTTTGGGAGTTTTTCATGTCCTTTCTGAAGTGATTCCAAGAAATTCAAAATAGCAGTCAGACAGTGTAAGAAAAAACTCAATTTTGGATAGTCAAAGAAAAAATGAAATTGAATTTCCCGGAAATTACTTCGAACAAAGCGTTGTCTTTCGTCATATTTCATTCCTACTTGATTTCTGCATACTACGTTCACTGAGCCATTTTTTTCACTTCATATACTTTTCTTTACTTTTCTTCAGATACTTTTCTAGAAAGAATTCTTTTAACGCTGAGCTTCACATTTTTTCTGACAGCTGTTTTTTTTTTTCAGTGACGATTTTGCTACGTGAAACACTTAGGTTAACAGAAACGAGCTTGTCTTATAAAGCGAAGGATAGGAAGATCACTCCATTTTTTTCACGCATGAAATTTGAAACTGAAAAACTCGATAGGGTTTTTTTTGATACGCACACTAAGAATAACTGCCGAGATAAACGCGAGACACTGGCGGTACATTGACGAGCTCGCAAACATCTCGCTTTTTTTCTCGCGCCGGTCTCGCATTTTTCTGGGCGCGAGCTCGCATTTTTCTAGGCGCGAGCTCGCATTTCTCTCGCAATTTGAAAATTTCCGAAATGCAAGATAAATGCGAGATAGCGCCGAGAAAAATGCAAGGTCGCGCCGAGAGAAATGCGGGATCGCGCCTAGAAAAAAGCGACATTTTTGCGAGTAAGTCAATGTACCGCCACCGAGCTCGCGTTTATCTCGTCAGTTATTCTTAGTGCAAGTCAAAACACTTCGTAAATTATGGTGTTTATGGTGTAAACACACCCAGACGCACTATCGCATACTCTCAAATTTTTTTTCCAATTTCAAAAATTGCAATTTCAAGAAAAAAAGTCCTTGAAATCTTTGAAATCTCGTCAGCGTTTCTATAATTGCTCAGAAACATCCGGTGCGCGTTCGGCGTTACCGAGGGCCGTGACAGGGTTGAGCGGGGGCCGGCTTTTTCCGAATCAAATTTCAAGTTTTTTTTAAGCTTTGACCTGGGCCAAGCCGGCGCAGGACTTCGGCCAGGCCAGTCTTCGCAAAAATAAGTCCAACCAGACGCACAAGTTCGGACCTCGGTATCGAAAACCGTACGCGCCCCCGACGTTTCTGATCATTACTGATAAGCCCTTCAGCGGCTACAGCACTCTCGAAATTCATTGTGAATTTACTTTTGTTCATTCTCTCGTTTGCAATATAACACAGAAAAAACCCTAAGCTGCTTTTTAGAGCATTGGGCTGGTACCTGGTAATGTTTGACCGGCCCAGCAGTTGATCGTATGCCGTCCACCATGGATATAGTGTCGTCGAACTGCATGGACAGATCCCAACAAGTTCTTCTGCAATAATTTCAACATTGAAAAAAGCAAATCGTTTGCATCATTCGAGTCGCAGTTTTTGACTGATTAGCAGTGTAAAGTCGTTAGTAAGTTAGGAAAGCTTGATCCAGAAATACTTAGGCGGTGCGCTAGAGTTCCGCTCGGCCTTGTCAGAACTATCCTAGACGCCGAAGGCCGTGACGACATTTTCCGCGGGGGTCCCATCATCGTTTTGTCAGCATCGCGCTGCCAACAGTTTGTGCCTCGGCCACCGGAATGGGCTTCGGCGTGACTTTGCGTATCCAATTCGCAAGGGAAGAGGATCGGCACTCCGGGAGTCCCGCGGGCCTAATCTACTAGCGCTTACAAGTCAGAAACTTATTTTGGAAACTAGAATCTTTATGAAGGTTCAAAACTCATCTTTGCGTTGAATTCTGGAGCATGACGACTCGTGAGGGAAGCGGAAATGATTTTTGAAACCAGGTCATAAAAATGAAATGACACGTTGTCACGTGGTTTTTGTACGTGCTATTTTTTTCACGTTTTTTTTGCAGGGAATGAAATTTGTTTTTTTATCTAGCAAAATGTTATATTTTGCTAGACAACGCAGTTGTTGAAGTAAAATATCTATTATATATTAATACGAAGAAACGATCACATTGCTGTCCCACTTTGCGTCCATTACTGAAGTTTTAAAATTTCCACGTGTTCGAAGATCACGTGGCGATACACAAACAGCAGTTTCTGCTGAGAAGTGTATCTCATTCCCAAAAACTTCATGCGTCCGAGCCCGAACCATGTTCGAAGTTAATTTACACTTCTTGTTTTGGGAATGACGCAGCTCTTGTGTGCGGCATGACCTGAGCGTTGCGGCTTCACTTTTGTTCTTCGCTTCACCTCAGACAACCGTTTCGCCAATTTGTAGCGGTTCAGCTGAGCTGCTGTTAACAGTAACGATGGCCATGCGGGTATGCCCGTATTTTTCACTGACCTTCTGCGCCTGTTGTACGCTTTGATTACCTCACCAAATTCCCCACGGGTGGGAAAATGTATCTTCTCTTGTGAAGATACCTAGGGTGGGAAATCTGATCGTTTCTTCGTATTAATATATAATAGATATTTTACTTCAACAACTGCGTTGTCTAGCAAAATATAACATTATATACAAATACTACGAAACGATCACATTGCTAGTTCAAAGCCTCGGAATTTGGGATTTTCCTGCTTGCAAGGCGTTTGAGCGTTATCTGAAGCTCTCCTCGCGAAGGGGCCATCTGGCGACGCCTTCGACTGATAGCTCAGCCTCTAAACCTCAACCTTCAACTTCTTTGTTGTGTGTGCCTCCTGAACTAGCTCGGTGTGAGCACGATGATAGTCTCTCTTTGATGGGTCTCCTGAGGCCTTAACGGTCCTGTTTCAGGATTTCGCGATGTGTATTTTGACACAATTTCGCTTAGTTTAGAGAGAACTGCTTCTCAGGACTTCTTTCAGTGCTCCTCTACGGATCGCCAACCGATTCGAGGGTTGCTCTGCCTATCTGGGTCCGAAGCCAGTTTTTCACCGTTCTAATAGCTAAGAATCCCGTTCAGTCTGATAACTGAGAGCATAGCTTGCCCTGGTCTCACACTAGCGATAGCTATCGTCCGAGACCTGTTAGTTATTTGTTCAGACGAATTCTTAGTATTCGACACCGTTCTTCTAGCAATTGGAGAGGTTTGTCTTTGCTTCTCTTTGAGCACCTCTGAATTCAAAAGTTGTTCGAATCAATCCTGCTAGTAAGCAATGGAACTACTGCATTGTTCCATACCGAGAAAAAAAAAATCTAAACTGGAATCCCGAATCCAATAGCTCATTAGGCTTATTGGAAATAACGACGTTTCATAGAACGGCGTATTTTAGTTCCAAACAGATTCTCGCTTTCTCTACACAGATTTGCTCGAACTTGGGATTCTCACTTGGTGCATAACCTACACTCTTGGATCCGTCAGGATCTACGAATCTGCCAAGGTTCGCCTCTCCAGGAATGATATTTCGCCAGGACTGTTATGAACCGTTCATCCGAAGATTCGTCCATTTTCTAGTCCCTTTCTTTTGCGTTTCCTGTGCGATCTGTGGCGTCCAATGAACCTGGTGGAACCGAGAGGTCGTAGCGACCAGCGTTTTGAGGTTCTTCCCTTGTTACGCTTGCTCTCCGTTTCCCCATTGGTCTGCTTTGCGGTATTTTCTGATGGTTGAACCACTCGATTTACCGGCTAAGCTCTTTCCAGAGATCATATATGATGCAATATTATCCCACTGGAGGCCTCCTTTGAGTTCCTATCCGCTCTGGGATTTCTTGATCTCTGATTCATTGAACTGACTTGCGTGCTATCGGAAATCTATGATCACAATGGAGACGCCAGTGGAACAATTCCCTGGTCCTCTTATTCGGTCTTTGAACCTTTCCGAATGTACCATCTGATTGATTTCAATAAGCACGTGGACAAGTCTAGTGACCTCTTTCTGGAAGCGTCTAACTTTCTGACGTAACTTCCGCTGAGGTCGCATACCACGATACCTCCCCGCCTCTTTGCAAGGATTCTTTTGGAAATTTCTTTTCCTTTCGTGGATTATCTATCAGGCTTATTCCTTCTCAGAAGTTCTCTATGATTACGCATCACTGAATTCTTTTCATGGGCTCTTAGCCGAAGTAAAAATCTCCGACTTCGCCCTTCAGCTGACGGTCATAAGAGTGTTTGCTGATAGTACTTCTGGAGGATTGGTAGCTAGGGCATCCTTTTTGCTCGATAGAGTTTTGGGAAGCTGCTCTCCAGGGTTTCGATTATACTTATTCGCCTATTTAAGCAATCGAATACGCTCATTTATAAGGTTTCGCCCAGTAATCCTGCTATGACTGTAGCACACAGCGCCGTCCAGGAATCTCTGGACTGTCGATTACTGTTTCTTGCGATGAAACCTCTGTTTTCAGAGCACTCAAGAGAAACTCCGGTGAATCGCCGTCGCGGTAGACGACTCACGTAGGCTTATTGCCTTCCGCTCCCACCTAAGCGTCTTGAACGCCTCCGGTGGAACCCCGAACATTTTGTTCGTTTTGGAAGACTAGATATGGCCGTTCCTCTTGATTGCGATCCGTTTTGGACGTTCCAATCTTTTTTATCGCTTATAGCGAAGATTCGGAATGTCAGCTACCCAATCACTGCAGCTTCGGATCCACGAGGACGTCTCACTTTAGTTCGCAGACTGTCCCCGTTTGGCACTGTTAGGCTCCGTCGAGTTTCCGACTAATTCCTATTAGGCCCTTTTCCATCGATATTTCCTGTTGGATCCTACCATATGATGGAAAGTCTCAGCTGGACTTGGCACTGTTGCGTGCTCTCGATCGGCTTATATCAGATCCGCCTTGCTTTAGAATCTGACACTATGACGTTTTTAATTCTGATACAGAATCAAACTGGTCGTCATCCGTAACGCAACGTTTTTGCACGGAAGAAGCGATCGTCATACTTTTTACCTTGTAACTCTCTTCCCTTTCCAGACTGTTAGCATGCGCTATCACTCCGGTTATCGGGCTTTTGATTGGAATGCTTTTCAAAGTGTGTCGAAGCAACTTCCAGTTTCGGAGTACGAGGTCTTGTCTCACTTTGTGATGACAAACTTTCCAGCCGTGAGCTGATGTCGTCCTTCTGGGCATTTTTGTGCCGCGGAGGATTTGATTTTATACGCTGGAAGAATTTCGGAGCGTTCAAAATCTTTGGGTCTCGTTATCCCGCTCTGATCCCTTTTAAACTTTCACGCTGTGCTCGGGACCGACCTTCGTTGGAAGGTTCTTCGAACACTCATAACATTGAGTGCCGTCTTGCGAGAGAGAGACCTGCTTGAGGTGGCAATTTTACCCTTAGTCGAGTGATTACTGATTTTGGTGTCAGTATGATATATTTAGATTTCGACTTTCGGATCTTAGCAGGACAAACCCGTCCTGTAAGTTCTACTGAACTGAGATCCTCTAGGGCAACTCTCGATCTGGTTAACTTTGACAGTGAGGGGATTTTCCCTACCATTGTCTAAGGAACACCTTATTTGGTCGCTCCTCAACTCAACACAGATCAAGTCTTCTTGACTCGATGTCTGACAGAGCCCCTCTTTCCGGGTGCTCCTTTCTCCTAGCTATAATTGAAGCTCTGGAGTTTTGAACTATTTTTCTCTTCAATGGGTTGATCTTGAAGATGGCTTGTTCATGCCGTCATATATGTATATATCTAACTTGATATATACAAGGTCTTAACTTCCTCAGAGCCTGATTCTACTCATGTGGCAGCATGCCCGTAGAGTTCGAGACGTGAGAGTCTGAGAAAGCGACCAATGCTTGGAGCGATCTAGTGCTTTATCCCTTGTCTTCATGGGGATTTTATTCAGGTTACTAGACGCTTTGTAGCAATTACTACAATTGAGGTATTACTTCGTACCTCCCACCAAGCATAACTATGATTTAAGTAAGCTAGTGTGTAGGCGTTAGCCTCACAAGATTCCGATTAATTCGGATGGCTTTATGCCACGTAGTAGTACTACGATGAAGGTATAGCTTCGTACCTCCCCCAAGCATAACTCTGCTTGGAGCAAGCTGGTGGGTTGGCGTTAGCCTCACCAGATTCCGATCGATTCGGATGGCTTTATGCCACGTAGTAGTACTACGATAGAGGTATTGCTTCGTACCTCCCCCAAGCATAACTCGTCTTGGAGCAAGCTGGTGGGTTGGCGTTAGCCTCACCAGATTCCGATTAATTCGGATGGCTTTTTATGCCACGTAGTAGTACTACGATAGAGGTATTGCTTCGTACCTCCCCAAGCATGACTCTGCTTGGAGCAAGCTGGTGATTTGGCGTTAGCCTCACCAGATTTCGATCAACTCGGATGGCTTTATGCCATGTAGTTGTACTACGATGGAGGTCTTACTTGAAAGACCTCTGACCAAGCTACGACGCTACTTGAAGCGGTTTAGTATAGCGGGATCACAAGGATCCACAGAAGCATAGCTTCTGGCCCAAGTACGGGACTTTGACGACTTCAAGACCGATACTGGCTGTTTGGAAAACAGCTGGCTCTCCAGTGGGGAACCGATCGGCGAGGGCGCATGAAGTTTTTGGGAATGAGATACACTTCTCAGCAGAAACTGCTGTTTGTGTATCGCCACGTGATCTTCGAACACGTGGAAATTTTAAAACTTCAGTAATGGACGCAAAGTGGGACAGCAATGTGATCGTTTCGTAGTATTTGTATATAATCGTCACTGAAAAAAACTCTTGCCAGAAAAAGTTGATATTTTGCGTTAAAGGAAAAGTTTCTGAAGTGAAAAAATAGCTCATAATGTGCAGAAATCAAGAAGAAATGAAATATGACAAAAGATAACGCCAGGAAATCCAATTCTATTTTTTCTTTGACTCTTCAACATTGAGGTTTTTACTTTCTGGCCGCTATTTTGAATTTTGCGGAATCACTTCAAAAAGGACGTCAAAAAACTCGCAAAAAAAGAAAAAAAAAACATTAGTAACGCGAAAAAGCGTGAAAAAAAGCGCGCCTCAATGATAAATCTCACAAATACCGGAAGCAGGCGATTAAGCCAATTTTTCTGTTTTTTTTTTGTTTTTCTCTGTAATTTTGAATCCTTTTTAGGAGAACTATGAGACAGACTATGGGGCAGCAGTTACAACGGCACAGAAAAAAATCGTCAATAAAAAAAGATCAAATCGTCTGTTTTCAAATTTTTTTTATATATTTAAAAAAAGTTTATTTAGGAAGCTAAAAGACTCGTATTGCGGACCGTTTCGTAGTATTGATGCTTTTCTGGCCGCAGTTGTATCATTTGTACCGATTTTTGATTGGTTACCTAAATACGATGTCAGGTTTGTCAGGAATTTCAATTTTTTCTTGATTTTCTTGTTTTGTTCAGCTAATATTGTCTATTTTGGAGTTGAATTTCGTTATATAAGCTCATTTTTTTGATCCTTTATCTATATTTTTTTTCAATTACTAAACTGGATCAAAAATCAAAATTCGACCTGAGAAGAGTAAATTTATTTTATACATTGTATAAACAATTCTTAAAATTCACCACTTTCCTCAATATTTTTATTTTTGTCATAGTTTTGAGCTATTTGAATATGATTTTTAGACCAATCATTCTGGATAAATGTTTTTTAAAAGTTATTGTTCATCGGGATTTCAAAAAGTAAATTTAATTTCAGAACAAACCTGGCTGGGGATATTATTGGTGGCTTAACTACAGGAGTTATGCATGTCCCGCAAGGTCAAAAAAATTCTAATAATTTTGAAAAATGAGTGAAAATTCAAGGAATCGCCTATTCGGTCCTTGTTGGTGTTGACCCAGTGTTCGGCTTGTATTCTTCGTGCTTCCCGGCGTTTTTTTCTACATGTTTTTTTGGGACTTCGAGACACGCTAGTATAGGTATTTTTTTATTAGAAAAATTCCATTTTTTCAGGCTCGTTTGCTGTTGTAGCACTAATGGGAGGTGTTGCCACTGATAAAGTTAAAAAAATTTTTTTTTGAAAATCAATATTTATATTCAGGTGATGGAAGCGAATGTGGATTTATACCAAAAATGGGACAATTATTGAAAAATTCGGCCATTTCTCCGATTCAAGTTGCCGCCACGTTAACTTTTGCATTGGGTATTTGGCAGGTGGATTTTTTTCAAAAAAATTTTTGCAAAAAGGCCTTTTTCAAGATTTGATCACTTTTTCCAGCATTTTGAGAGAATTTAATATGAATTTCCGGAATATTTTCAGACTGAAAAATTTTAAAATTGTTGTGAAGAATTTAAAGAGGCTTGGAAATTACCGAAAATATACCAAAAAAAATTTATTAAAGTCCAATTTTCCTTATGACTACAGTTCCTATGCGGCGTGCTTCGGTTACAATTTCTAATGGCCTATTTTTCGGATCCGTTGGTCTCCGGTTTCACGACAGGTAGATAAATATTTCTTTCCAATCTAATAGTTTGATCCTGTCATCAGCAATAGATCTAATTTTTAAAGTGCGAACAGTTCGTTTTTCACGGCGTTTTTGTTAGTGGAAGAAAATGCAAATCCAAAAATTAAGGAGGCGGGGTCTCAAAACCTCCGCCGTTCCCATGTGACGTCATAGAAAAAACACGTAAAAACAGGAAATATTAAAGGCGCATTCAATGGGTCATGAGACGAATTTATTTCTCATTAAAAAATACGCGACTTTCCTTTTTTTTTTATTGTTTTAAAACACATGCCGTGTTGAAAGTTCGCGAAATTCAAAGTAGCCACCAGAGAGTGAAAAATATAACTGGATTTCTGAAATTCAGTTATATGTGTGCCAGAGCGCCGCAGTGTATGCACACGACACACTTAACTCTACGGGGAAAATATGGGCGAGGCCGCCGTTAAAAAAAACGCCGTGCTTTGCGAAAATTACGTTGAAGTGTGCCAGAGCGCCGCAGTGTATGCACACGACACACTACACTTTACGGAAAAAAACGCCGTGTTTTGTAAAAAAATTAGGGTAAAATTTTAGGAGCCGCCGTACACGTTCTTCTTGCTCAATTCGACGATATGCTCGGTGTAATTGTTCCGAAAATTTCCGGGCCTGGATACGTTTTCAGGGTGATTTTGTCAAATTATAGATCAAAATACAGGTTTTAGAAAAATAATATGATAGAATGAAGCTAGAAATATCTTTTTCAAGTCAAATTTTTGCGTAAAATCAAGAAATTTCTACCGCATAACCACCTATACTCTGTTCAGATTTTGAATGTCAAGTGCAATGACGTCATTAAAAAACACTCTGTGGATGGCTCGCTCTCTGATTGGTTTATCGCGCCATTAGGGGCGGAGCTTGAGCGACAACTTGACGTTCAAGATCTGAACAGACTATAGGAGCATTGAAAATCGAAATTTTCTCAAATCCCATGCTTCAAAATTCATTTTCCTGAAATTCCAGCGTCTCTATGACCTCGCAATCCGACTCCCAATCGTTAATCTTCAAACTATCGCCATTTCTGTGTGTAGTTTGACCTTTCTCATCGTTGGAAAGGAGATTTTGTCCCCCTGGCTTGCCCGTAAGTGCAACCTTCGCTTCCCGGTACCTTATGAACTTATTTTGGTAGGGATTTTGTTAGGGTGAAATTTTAGATTAACGATTTTAAGGTCATTATTACAACTTCCTTGTCTTACGTCTTCAATTGGCACGATGCCAATGATGTTATCATTGTCGGCAATATTCCAGCTGGGTCAGTTTGAGAAAAAATATAAATAATAATCTGATGAATCTGATTTCTGTGGTTTCATATTTGTTTTTGAAAAACTCTGATATTCTATAAGATTTGTTCCTAAAAACTGGTCCCTATAGAGGTAATAGAAGTGGTTCCTTTAGGGCAACCTCAGGGACCACTTCACCAACCCCTATAGGGGCCACTAAAGCTTGTGAAAGTGGCCCATATAGGAATGAAATTAAAGGAAATTAAAAGGCCCCTATAGGGATCACTTCAGCTTTAAGGGCTAACGGGTCAGACCCTAAACCCCTATAGGGATCACCTAGAATTCACCCCTATAAGGACCTCTTTTTCGGCCACTATAAGGGCTGTTTTTCATACTAACCCTTATAGGGTTCACTTAAGAAACACCTTTGTGAGGTGACGTGTGGCCACTATAGTAGTTACAACTTCAGAACCCTAAATTGGTCACTAAAAATCGTTCCAGTAACTTTTTTCGATCGAAAAGAATAAAAATCAATTCCAAGCCTACATGTGCCAGGGCTCTTTTTAATAGTGACGTCAATGTGGCACTTCCCTTAAAAAATGGGGCAGTTCCTCCAAAAAATGGCGCACTTCCCCCGAAAAATGTCGCTCTTTCCCTGAAAAATGGGGCAGTTCCTCCAAAAAACGGCGCACTTCCCCCGAAAAACGTGGCACTCCCCCCGAAAAATGTGGCATTTCCCCCGAAAAATGGCGCCCTTCTTCCGAAAAAAATGGCGCACTTCTCTCGAAAAAAATGGCGCACTTCCCCGAAAAAAATGGCGCACTCCCCCGAAAAGTGTGGCACTTACCCCAAAAAATGGCGCACTTCCCTCGAAAAATGGCGCACTTACCCCAAAAAATGGCGCACTTTCCCCGAAAAATGGCACACTTCCCCCACATAAATAAAATTTTCTAGTCAATTCCATACTGGAAAAGCGACTTTTTCTAGGCTTCCTTTGCCCCAACTACCCATGTGGTCCATTCTAAAAGACTGTCTCGTGCAGTCATTAGGAATCGCCGTAGTTACAATCGCGATACACATTTCGATGGCGAAAATGTTGGCCAAGAAGCATGGATACACTGTCGACGACAATCAAGTTGAGAAAACCAGAAGAAGGGACAATTTTGTCGAATTTGAGGAGCTCTACGCCCTGGGTATGACCGGGATTTTGTCGGGACTTTTTCCGGTTTACCCGATTTCGACGGCTCTCGGCAGGACCATGGTCAACGTCAACAGCGGGTCCAAGACTTTGGTCAATAATTTTTTTCTGGTCTGGACAAATCTTTGTGAAAATGCTCATGGAGTCGCAGCTATTGACGGGCGAAAAAAAGTTTTATCATTTCCAAGCAAAAAATTCCACGTTACTAACGTACACGTATAGCTGATCCACGGCTGGCTTGAGCCATTGAAAAAGGGTCCTGGCACGAAAATGGACGAGAAAGCGCCTGGCTCATGGAGAGCGCAGACAGGCCACGCCCCCTAGCGTCCCAAGCTAGCCGTGAATCAGCTATAACCATTCAACGAACTATAAAAATACGTTTTTTAGCTCTCCACGGTTTTCAGCAGCGGATTATTACTTGCCATCATACTGTGGATTGGCCCATTGCTCAGGGATCTTCCCAAGGTTTTGAAAAACCGGAAAATCGAGAAGATTATCGATTTTCAGTGCGTTTTGGCGTCTATCATAACGGCGGCTTTGTATTCAATGTTCAAGAAATATGACGAGTTGAAGACTTTGTATACCATCTCAAAAATCGATTTTGTGAGTTAAGAAGCCGATAGCGGAAAAAAGGGTCCTGACACGATTGAAAAAAAAAGAGACAGTGCCTGCTTGGTGGAGAGCGCAGACAGGCCACGCCCCTCCCAAGTTGACTACATTTTTTATCGCTCAGTGTAAAATTGACATCAAAACTTAAGAGAAATAGTTAAAATATGAAAAATGATAATGTTTTTTCAAAGGGGCGCGCCGTAGCGCAACAGGTTGTGTGCCTGTCTACGGTCCACAGGGTCACAAGTTCGATCCCCGCCCCAACCAAGGGGTTTAAGAAATGTTGGTAGTGGGGAAACCACGACTTCAAAGCTCCTTCATGTACCACCTCTCCGCGGTGATGGGGATCAACGACCATTTATGGCGGCAACGTCATAAATGGTCGTTGATTCAAAAGTTAACGAATTTTCCTCTCCCTGATGGTTTCAACTCACATTTGTCCCGCTCTTTCGAGGATTTCAAAAACTGGGCAATACTCATAAAGTTGCCCCTTTGCACGGAAATCTTTAGTAAAAGGCGAAAGATTTTCTCGGTCAAATGCAAAGGAACCAAAGTTGATATTTGTGAAACCATGGAGAGAGACCCCGTGTTTGGCTGCCCCCGACTCGACGCGCCTTGCGCGTTCGGGTATCTACAGACGCGCTGACCTTTTTGTGAAGAAAAGTTTAGCAAATTTGGGAAAAGTCTCGATTTAGATGTTTAAACTGAACCAAGATATCTTGAATGGAAGACAAAGAGGCGTGGCCTGTCTGTGCTCTCCACCAGCCATGCACTATCTTGTTTCTCATCGCGTTAAGACCCTTTTTATGATGATTCAAACCGGGAAATTCTACGTTTCGTGATCTTCATTTATAGCATTCAGTTCAATAGTTACCAGTTTTGAAAAACATTAACAAGAAATAAAAACTCTAAAATCAAAAGATAAACTGATATGTCGAAAATTAAACCATGATGGGTGTTTCTAAAGTTTTTTTCTTCATCTTTTAACGATTTCTCTGAAGTTTTGATGTCAATTTTTCAATGGCTTTTCTTCAGCGCGACGCCAGACGCGTAAGCCGCTGCGAGTCGGGGGCACCCAAACACCGGGTCTCTCCCCATTATCCCTTCGATAACAACTCTGGTTCCTTTGCATTTGACCGAGAAAATCTTTCGCCTTTTACTAAAGATTTCCGTGCAAAGGGGCAACATTATGAGTATTGCCCAATTTTTGGAATCCCCTCGAAAGAGCGGCACAAAAATGTATAAATCAATACTTTCTGTATTTCATATTCAAGACCTGATTAAGTATTGAAGAAGTGGTCATGTTAGTGTAACATAGAAGGGTATCCTTTCAAGTACAAATAAAGTAAGACTTCCAAAAACTCCAAAACGTTCGCACTTCAAAAACGTCTCATTTTTAAGGCCGCTATTTAATTTCCTAATAGTACAAATACAATATGATGAGAATACGTTGAAACAAGCTTAAAATTTTTTATAAGAATTTCGAGACAATTGGGCTTTCAGGAATTTTTCAGTGACTTCCAAGAAGATCCATATGCTTTTTCAAGCTTTACACTTTGACCATGAAAATTGAAAAAATTCAGACGATTTGGATAGTCTCATTTTTCTCAACGGCTTGTATCAACGTGATGGAAGGTCTAGCGATTTCGATTCTCTGCGCCTTGGTTTCCATCGTTTTCAGATCACAATGGTTGGTTTTTACTTCGAGTTAAGAAGTTTTAAAGTCTGCAAAGTTCAAAATGGTTTAATTTCTCGGAAAGTGATAAAAATACCTTGACGCACTGTAAATTTTATTTTTAACATAAGTAGAACCGAACCTTCTTGCTCAATTAGAACTGGAACTGTGATTTTCTGGATTAGAAAAACGCTTTGAAAAACTGTGAAAAGATATAAATAAAGTATTTGGATTTTTTTCAAGAAGGCGATCAAACTTCTTTCAGACCAATCCAAATATTGATAGCTTTTTGATTGACTTTAAATGCAGTGTTTGACGCTGAATCAAACCTGGTCTCACAAGCTGCCACCCATTTCCGTGGAAAAAATTTAGTGTTAGGGACTCCCAAAAACCAAAAAGCTTCAGTAGCCATTGAAAGTTTGTGCGAAGTTTCAGGGCATCATAATCACGTTCAGATATAGCCAAAAATTATTTTTTAAGTGTCTTGATATCTAGTACTTTGACAAGTAAACAAGGACAGTAGAAAAGTAATAAATTTGATAATTTGCATACTTTAGAGCCATTTGGATCCAACCCAGAACGTTTTTTTTCCGTGAATTTCCCTTTTAGGTGACTTATAACTTCTGGAAGCTCTGAAATTTCTTGTTTCCTGGAGCTTTCCAACTATTTAGCATATCTAAAGGCAAAGTCCATTCATAAAAAAAAATTTATTGAGTTGAAGTAGGTCTCAAAAAGTTTCAAGAAGAAATTGAAAATTGTGACTTGGTTAGGAGCTTCCAAAAATTCTGACATCTCAGGCCTCGCTGGTCATACTTCACAAAGAGAGGCGATAATGTGGCAGATGTGGAATTTGGCGGAGTCGACCGCGACGCGGACCGCTACGCAGACCTCTGCGTTTTCCGTTTCGATGGTCCACTCTTGTTCACCAACGTTGAGCGCTTCAAAAAATCTCTCAAGGCTGTTTTCAGCGATTGGGAGGCCAAGTTTGCCTCCAACAAGGTGGATAGATTACCTGGGAATTCATTTTTTTTTTTTCGATAATGTAGTTAGAGGTCTTTATTTTAATGTAGGACGGGTTTTTCTAACAAATAAAAAGCAAAAATTGAGCCATTTGGTACCGAAATTCCATGATCCTTTTGGAGAAAGTTCCGAAAAATGTTCAAATTTCGAGATTTTAAAGTCCAAAAAATCCATGAACTGATTATTTTGGTTAATCTTCTAGTTAGTAGGAAACCAAAAAAAAAGCTTCTTTCAGGCCAACGTCCCGAAATTCTTCATCATTGATTGTACCCCAATCGCCTATTCGGACTACATGGGTATCAACGCATTGAAAGATGTATTTCAATACAATTCGGATCATTTTCAAAATTATTTAAAGATGACAAAAGAGCTGCAGGAGCGCAATGTTAACGTCTACATTGCAGGGGCTAATGGTCATTCTCCTTCTCAAAAGAAAAATCTTTAAAAAAAAGAAGTTCAGACTCGATTCAGCGAAAAATGAGCAGCAGCAACTTTAACAAGATTCTGAAGGAGGATCGACTTTTCTCAACGGTTCAGGAAGCGGTTTCCATCGCCAGAAGGAATGGGTTGGTTTGAAAAAAAAAAAGGGGGAAAATCAAGAAAAAGTGGGATTTGTAGTGGGAAGTTCAAAGAAAATTTGTGTCCAAATTTGCTGGTCTTTTTTTCTTCTTCCAAAGGTAAAGTCGAAAGGACCCTTTATGGGCCTTTTCCGGGCCCTTTGAGCGTCCGTTATGGATCAAAAAGTGTCCAATAATTGTTCCTAAAAGGTGAGCAATAGTTTCCTTTTCACTGCCTTTCTCCGTCCATTTATCGAACTTTATCCACCTTTTGGGACCTTTTTTGGACCCTTTTTGGACTCTTTCTGAACTATTTTTGGACCCTTTTTGGACCCTTTTGATAAACACAAAGTTTTTAATTTGAGAATAATCTTTACCAGTGACTGTGTATGCACCAAAGTGTGCTACAGTAATGAAATCGGAAATCATTAATGGCCGAGGTTTTCAGCAACCTTTTTGCACCCTTTTTCACCCTTTTTAGCCCACCTAGCAATAAAGGTTCAATAAAAGCCGCGAAACGGAACCTTTTTAGCGGCCATTTTGCACCCGTTTTCCGCACTTTCGACTTTGGCAGTGCTCTAAATTTCAGGCTGAGAGCTTAAAGGCGAAAAAAATAACTTAAAAGGAAATAAATAGTATAAAAAAATTTTCTGGCCTTGAAAAAGCTTGAAAATTGCAGCTTGAAAAAGTCCTGATTTTAATGTGATGATCCAGAAAAACGGTCTTTTTTGAGAAGGGTGGCGAAAAATGGAAAAATTATAGTCATTATCATTTTTTTTTTCGTCGATTCCGTGCCGTTTTCAGAGAAGTTTTCAATTTTTTATTTACGGAGCCATTCAAGCCCATGATATTTTTTTCATTTCCTCAAAAATAAAAATCTTCCGAAAAAAACGCTGGACTCTCGCCGTCCATTCCCTCTTTCTTTCACCACGGCGCCAAACCGTCCCAAGTCGGGACACGCGAGCGACCAAATATTGCGCCAAGCATATGGCTCTTTATCGCTTCTCGGCCTCTTGGCTAAGATCAGTTTGTAGTTACCGTTCTTATCGTATTAACCTACGATATGAGCTCATCGAGCTCTGTATAGGTTATTCCATTTTTGGAGCCAAGGAAGGATTCTGGAGCTTGCTCCGGCCTTCCGAGGGTCGTTCCGGCGTTGCACCGCTGTCGGACTCGGCCCAGACCTCGAGAGGGGTCGAAAAAGAACAGAATATCAAGTAATAAGCAATCTAGTCAGGGTTCCTCGGTGAAAAATATGATCAGAACTCGAAAAAAAATTGTTTAGAGAAGGCCTTCAGACCTCTTCTTTCATTCTCTCAATTTTAAATAAGTTTTTGAAATATTTTAAAATAGAAAAAGGTATATTATTGATAGACTTCGGCTTAGATACAATATTATGATTTGCTGAATAAAAGGTGCAGAACCTTTTCTAAAGCTTCAGATGTGGTTTGAACGGAAAAATTCTTTTTTTTTTAATTTTTTTATCTGGTGTTCGAAAGAACATGGAAAAAATTCATGAAGGGTTTTTCAATACTTCTGTACCTTATAATAGAACAGAATGGTTGGAATCTACAAATTCATCGAATTTTGGTTCAGAGAGTTGTTCCACATGTGAACGAATTTTCCTTTTTTTTTTTCTGATGGTTTCAACTCACATTTGTCCCGCTCTCTCGAGGGGATTCCAAAAATTGGGCAATACTCATAAAGTTGCCCCTTTGCACGGAAATCTTTAGTAAAAGGCGAAAGATTTTCTCGGTCAAATGCAAAGGAACCAGAGTTGTTATCGGAAGGAACTAAGGGGAGAGACTCCGTGTTTGGGTGCTCCCGACTCGACGCGGCTTGCGCGTTCGGGTATCTTCAGACGCGCTGACCTTTTTGTGAAGAAAAGTTTAGCAAAAGTAGGGAAAAGTCTCGATTTAGATTTTTGAACTGAACCAAGATATCTTGAATGGAAGACAAAGAGGCGTGGCCTGTCTGCGCTCTCCACCAGCCATACACTCAAAAATTTAATCCGGATGTGTGATTTTAAAGTTTTCTTCTTCATCTTTCAACGATTTCTCTGAAGTTTTGATGTCAATTTTTCAATGGAGGGTTCAAACAGAACTCTTCTTCACAAAAAGGTCATCAGCGTGGCATATTCAGACGCGTAAGCCGCCCCGAGTCGGGGGCAGCCAAACACGGGGTCTCTCTCCACAATTTCTCCAATATCAACTCTGGTTCCTTTGCATTTGACCGAGAAAATCTTTCGCCTTTTACTAAAGATTTCCGTGCAAAGGGGCAACTTTATGAGTATTGCCCAATTTTTGGAATCCCCTCGGAAGAGCGGGACAAAAAAATGTCCGTATTTAACAAAATCCGAGATAAATATTGGGGTATATGTCAAAAGAGCTGTGAAAATCGTAAAGAAGTCATAAACTTTTTGAAAATTTCAAATTCCAGTAGTGCCGCTCAAATGCTCTCAACCACCAAGAGGATCCAACTTCAAAAAATGAGCAGCCAAGCCAGCAATCCTGCAGTAATCTTTATAAAATCTACCGTAACCCTTAAAAAACCGTTGAAACCATCAGGAAAAGGAAAATTCGTTCACATGTGGAACAACTCTCTGAACCAAAATTCGATGAATTTGTAGATTCCAACCATTCTGTTCTATTATAAGGTACAGAAGTATTGAAAAAAACCCTTCATGAATTTTTTTCCATGTTCTTTCGAACACCAGATAAAAAAATTTAAAAAAAGAATTTTTTTCCGTTCAAACCACATCTGAAGCTTTAGAAAAAGGTTCTGCACCTTTTATTCAGCAAATCATAATATTGTATCTAAGCCGAAGTCTATCAATAATATACCTTTTTCTATTTTAAAATATTTCAAAAACTTATTTAAAATTGAGAGAATGAAAGAAGAGGTCTGAAGGCCTTCTCTAAACAATTTTTCGAGTTCTGATCATATTTTCACCGAGGAACCCTGACTAGATTGCTTATTACTTGATATTCTGTTCTTTTCGACCCCTCTCGAGGTCTGGGCCGAGTCCGACAGCGGTGCAACGCCGGAACGACCCTCGGAAGGCCGGAGCAAGCTCCAGAATCCTTCCTTGGCTCCAAAAATGGAATAACCTATACAGAGCTCGATGAGCTCATATCGTAGGTTAATACGATAAGAACGGTAACTACAAACTGATCTTAGCCAAGAGGCCGAGAAGCGATAAAGAGCCATATGCTTGGCGCAATATTTGGTCGCTCGCGTGTCCCGACTTGGGACGGTTTGGCGCCGTGGTGAAAGAAAGAGGGAATGGACGGCGAGAGTCCAGCGTTTTTCGGAAGATTTTATTTTGAGGAAATGAAAAAATATCATGGGCTTGAATGGCTCCGTAAATAAAAAATTGAAAACTTCTCTGAAAACGGCACGGAATCGACGAAAAAAAAAATGATAATGACTATAATTTTTCCATTTTTCGCCACCCTTCTCAAAAAAGACCGTTTTTTTCTGGATCATCACATTAAAAATCAGGACTTTTTTTCAAGCTGCAATTTTCAAGCTTTTTTTCAAGGCCAGAAAAATTTTTTTATACTATTTATTTCCTTTTTAAGTTATTTTTTTCGCCTTTAAGCTCTCAGCCTGAAATTTAGAGCACTGCCAAAGTCGAAAGTGCGGAAAACGGGTGCAAAATGGCCGCTAAAAAGGTTCCGTTTCGCGGCTTTTATTGAACCTTTATTGCTAGGTGGGCTAAAAAGGGTGAAAAAGGGTGCAAAAAGGTTGCTGAAAACCTCGGCCATTAATGATTTCCGATTTCATTACTGTAGCACACTTTGGTGCATACACAGTCACTGGTAAAGATTATTCTCAAATTAAAAACTTTGTGTTTATCAAAAGGGTCCAAAAAGGGTCCAAAAATAGTTCAGAAAGAGTCCAAAAAGGGTCCAAAAAAGGTCCCAAAAGGTGGATAAAGTTCGATAAATGGACGGAGAAAGGCAGTGAAAAGGAAACTATTGCTCACCTTTTAGGAACAATTATTGAAAAGCTGTAGCTGCAATTTTCAAGCTTTTTCAAGGCCAGGAAATTTTTTCACAAAATTTAGTTCCGTTTAAGTTACTTTTTACGCCTCTGCTCTCGAATTGACATTCAGAGCACTGCCAAAGTCGAAAGTGCGGAAAACGAGTGCAAAATGGCCGCTAAAAGGGTTCCGTTTCGCGGCCTTTATTGAGCCTTATTTTTCTTGGTGGGCCAAAAAGGGTGAAAAAAGGGTGCTGAAAGTCTTTGCCGTTGCTGATGTCCGATATTGATACTGTAGGACACTTTGGTGCATACACAGTCACTGATGAAGATTATTCTCAATTTATAATTTTTTGTTTCTCAAAAAGGTCCAAAAAGAGTGGATAAAGGCCGATAAAAGGACGGATAAAGGCTGTAAAAAGGAAACCGTTGCCACCCGTTTAGGAATCATTAATGGAAACCTTTTGATCCATAACGGACGCCAAAAGGGCCCGTAAAGGGTCCTTTCCACTTTTGCAAAGAAGATCGCTACGGGAGAAAACACTTGGGCGAAGAAAATCGTGGAATGGCGACCATGGGCGAAAACTCGCGAAGTTGGACGACCCAAACCCCGTTGGCGAGATGACCTACGAGCAGTTCTTGGTGAAAGATGGGCGACAGTTGCGCGAACCAACAAACATCTCTTCAAATATTCCATGATTTAGCAGATACAAGATTACTCTGAGGACTGAATAAATGTAAATGTTAATGTAAATGCTTTTCAAAACTGGTGACTATTGAACGGAATGTTATAAATGAAGATCTTGAAACGTAGAATTTCCCGGTTTAAATCATCATAAAAAGGGTCCTAACACGATGAGAAACAAGATAGTGAATGGCTGGTGGAGAGCACAGACAGGCCACGCCTCTTTGTCTTCCGTTCAAGATATCTTGGTTCAGCTCAAAAGTCTAAATCGAGACTTTTCCCTACTTTGCTAAACTTTTCTTCACAAAAAGGTCTTAAGATACCCAGACGCGCAAGCCGCTGCGAGTCGGGGGCAGCGAAATACGGGGTCTCTTCTCCACTGTCCCTCAAGTAACAACTCTGGTTCCTTTGCATTTGACCGAGAAAATCTTTCGCCTTTTACTAAAGATTTCCGTGCAAAGGGGCAACTTTATGAGTATTGCCCAATTTTTGGAATCCCCTCGGAAGAGCGGGACAAAAAAATGTCCGTATTTAACAAAATCCGAGATAAGGATTGGGGTATATGTCAAAAGAGCTGTGAAAATCGTTAAGAAGTCATAAACTTTTTGAAAATTTCAAATTCCAGTAGTGCCGCTCAAATGCTCTCCACCGCCAAGAGGATTCAACTTCAACGAATGAGCAGCCAAGCCAGCAATTCTACAGTAATCTTTGTAAAATTTACCGTAACCCTTGATAAATCATTTAGAACTCACCGATGCATTCGCCACAACCTCCGCCGAGAACTCCGGATTCCATTTATAGGGTTGGAAATTAACTATAATTATATAAAGATACTAAGTAGTTCATTCATAGCTCTTTTGCCAATTTTGAAATCATTTTTTAAAACAAGAGACTTATAAAGGAAAGACAAGGTACCGCTGAATTGACTATAGGAAATTTATCCTAAAATTATTAAAAATTGCAGATTGAACGAAGTTTGAACTCGCCAAGGGAAAACGTCGACACTTCCTTTTCAAACTCTTTTCTTTACAAATAATCGTTTCTGTAACGTCCTATTGTTGATTTTTGCGAATAATTTAATAAATAAAGGCTTTTTCCAATGTTTTCGCAGTTATAATGCTATTGGGAAGCTTGAAGAACTTGTTTCATCTGATTTTTTTTTTCGACATTATTGGAAATTTTCTACATTTCTTAGCTTCCAGTATCAAAGGATTCGCAGATGAAAAAAAGCATAAAAATAAACTTGTAAAAAAATATATTTCCTTCGCCTTCTCAAATGGTCGAATTTTTCCAAAGTGACCGCGGCCGGGAAACACAACTGAAGCCCGTAAAATTTTTTTTTCAAATTTCCTCTTATTTTTTTCTTTGTAATTTTCTTTCTATAGAATTTCATTTTTATTTCGAAGAAAATTCAGATGTCACGAACAGAATTCAAGTTCAAAGTTTTCAACGCACAATACAACGGCTACATTTTATCATTTTCCGCCGATTCTACATGGATTTGGGTCGGCGAACGGTGATTCCCTATCAAAAAGTTGTTTTCATTGAAAGTTTATGTTTTAGAGATGTAAATTCACTTGGATTGGCCCATTTTCCGCTTTTTTCCATGCTATTCGACGCCGACAACGCTCAAAGGGAGTTTCACAAGGCGGCGACGTTGAGATTAGCCAAACAATTGGCCGTTACTCAGGTTTTCACGATAAAATATTATAAATAACTGATTTTAAGGTATTTTTTTCTCGTCTGACATTGAAAAATGAGGACGCCTTGTTCTCGCAGGAACTTCATAAAGTCCTCCTTCCGATTTTGAAAGACGCCTTAGTGGAAATAAAAGATAAATCTTCTTAGGTTTGGTTTTGAATTTTTTTAAACTGTCATACCGGTATTTTCGTTGTTATTTCCATGTGCATTTCAATAAAATTTTCTATTTTAGTAGTTCGACTTTGATAATTGGTTTGAAATCCAGTTTTTCCTGTTATTTTCCATCTATTTTCTCAAAATTTCCTTTTGAAAGCCTCTTAAGGGATATGTGACACTGTTAGCCCGTTATTTGTAAACTTTTTTTCTTCAGTCTGTTAAGTTTTTAAGTTATGGAATTATGGAAAACATTACATTTTTTTATCATTTCAATAAAGTTTTGCACCTTCTCAGGAATCTTTCGTTTTTCTAACTTAGAAATTTTTTCCATTTCGAGTTATTCGCTCCCTCATTTATATATATTGTTTTAATTTTTAAATTTGAATGAGAAAAAAAGTGCTTTTTGATATTTAATTGAGGTTTCATTATTTTACTGCTAAATTATTATTCTTCCAAATTTCCAATTTTCAGAATGCTTCGCCTTTGCCCATCTTTCGTCAGAAGTTCTGCCGGAAGATTTTCGATCACTGGAAACAGTAAAATGAGCAGCGAACACAAGGATCCGAGTAAAACGAAGAAAACGAAAGAGGAAATCGTGAAGGAGAAAACGCCCATTGGGAAACTTGATGATAAGGTTTGGACTTTATTTATTTATTTGATTCAAATCTTGTTTTCCCAAATTTTCAAGGCACTTCTAATTATGGGAAAGCGTTCATGCATGATTTTTTTGTTTAGCTGGAAAAATTTTTTTAAAAATTTGGAGAAGCCATTTTTTTTTTCATGAAAATTGTCTTATTTCAAAGTCGATTTAAGAAAATAATAGGTAAAATCGGATTTTCGAGACTTCTTTTTGAATTTTTTGTGCCTTTTGAAAAGGTTCTCATCGATTTTTAAGCGGTCTTTTTAAATATTTCCAAAATTTAGGACATTCCTTATTCGGATCCCCACCTTCCGAGGCATCCGGGTGGCGTCAATCCCAACACTGGCGAAGTTTATAACTTATTTTAAACTTCAGAAAGTATTTATTTTTTCAGCGAGGAGGTCCAGCTGGACCTGAGCCAACTCGCTACGGTGATTGGGAAAGAAAAGGACGAGTCAGCGATTTTTGAAATAAAATTCTATTTCGTGTAATTTTTGTTGATTTTTACCGGTAATTTAGAGATTTATACCGATTATATTTTGTCTAGGTGCATTTAATCTTGTTTTTTTCCGTTCAGTTCAATTTTGTGCTGATAATAAAGTATAAATGGATTTTTGTGTGGTTTTTTTAATGTTGGTTTCAGCCATTTTGAACTATTTTTTTAATGGAATCATTTCTCTGAAAAAAACTAGTAAAAAGATGAAGAAATTTTTAGCTTTTTTTCGAAGTTAATTCCATATTTTTTTGAATTTTGAAACTCAAAAATCTTTTTTTCATCAATATTCCAAGCTTGCTGAATCTTAAAAAAATCGATATTTTGAGCGATTTTTTTCGAAATAAAAATTGTTCGAATTGAGTTTCGACACGATTTCAGACGTTTAAAAAAATATCGAAAAAAACAAAATTTAGGACCTCCCAAGTGGTCCCTTAAGGGGTACCCTTAAATACCTTACCAATCCCTATAGGGGCCACTAAAGCTTGCAGAAGTGGTCCCTATTGGAGTTATGGAATCTAAACAAAGACAAAAAAGCCTTTCCATGGTAAAACTCAATAAATAAGCGTTTTTAAATAAAATTGAGAGACCCCTATAGGGTCCACTTGAGCTTTATGGGCTAAGGGATGAGAGCCTAACCCCTGTAGGGACCACCTTGATTTTACCCCTATAGAGACCACTTTTCGGGTTGTTTTGCTCCCTAACCCCTATAGGAACCACTCGGGAACTCTTAGATCTTTTTTTTTTAATTTTTGATCCAGATTTCACGAGAAAACCTTCAGAAATGTCGACGGAAACGGAGCTTTTGGTGGAAAAAGCTCTGATGGCCCCGAATGTCATCAATTTTTCACCCTACTTTGCCGAACCACAGATCCAGGTGAATAAAAATTTAGTGAAATAGGTTTTTTCTAACTTTTTATATTGTTCTTCTGCTGAAAAATTCAATTATTTTGTCTCAAAAATCTTTTTTTCAGGAACTCGAGAAAAGTAATTCGAATTTGTTCAAAACGCTGCAGGTTTTTTCGATGGGTGCTTTGGAGGACATGCCCAGTGATGTAAGATTTTTAAAAATCTTCAAAAATTAAAAAAATAAAACCCATTTTCCAGTGTTTTTTTCATAGTGTAAAAGTCGAAAAATACCTGATTTTTTTGTCGGAAAAAAAGTTAATTTAAAAAGACGTTTAATTGAAATTTTGGACGAAATCGTCGATTTTTTTCGAAACTTTATATTTATTATCATGCTTACAACTGTTACGAACAAGGATCGAAATTGAAATATTGTTTCTGGTTATATCTGGATATTGAAACGTAGGTTGAGAAGGTCTTTTTTTCGGATTTTCGACCATTTTCAAATAAAAAAACAATAAATTTGATAATATAATGCTGAATTATAATGTCCGTTATTTAAAACAGTCCTGGAAATGATATTTTGAACAGGAATATTGAATTTTTCAGGGAATAATAATTTTTTTTGAGGGTTTTTTGAATTTTCTCAGTTATTCTTTTCTGAGGGAGATCTCTTAACAGCCAATATTTTCCTTCCCTTCTTTCTTGATTCATTATTCAAAGGTCCAATTATTCAGATCATTCTCAACCCCCTGGCTTTGAAAAAACTCCGCCAACTTTCGATCATTTCCTACGCTGCCGAATCCAATCGCCTTTCTTATGATGATCTCCTAATACGGTTTTTTCCATCATTTACATAGGAAATATAGAATTTTACAGGTTGAGAATGAGCGGAGTCCGGGAATTGGAAGATTTGATCATCGACGCGATTTACAAGGAAATGATCAAGGCCAAGTTGGATTCTCAGGCCAGGGTCGTCGAGGTTTGTTTGATCGAATTTCCTCATTTAAAATATAAAATTGGTATACTTTTAATCAGCACCTTAAAAAAAGTATAGAAAAATTCTGAATATTTGAATTTAATTGAATAAATGTTAACTTTTGAATGATTTTCCATGATTCAGCAGAGAACCTACTCCGAAGACTGAAAAGAATTTCAATTTCAAAATTTCAAAAAATAACTTTTGAAACCTAGCCGTGTTAAATTTACATTGAAAAGGGTCTTGAAAATGTTTTTTTTATTTTCATCACTTTTAATCTGCGTCATCTGGAGCGTTGTACAATGTTTTTTTCAGTATTTGTCGCATCAAAACTTGGTAGTATGAAAAAAAGAACAGCGAAAATTCAAACGGCGACTTTTCCGATTTTTTCATATCGCTAGGGAACTTTCCGACGGCCACTTTTTCGACGGATCCCTTTCCGACTTTTTTCCCTTATAGTTTTCAGTTTTTAAAACATCTATAAACATTTTCTTTCCTATTTCTTTGTGTTTTAATCATGAACCAACTACCTACCTTATATAGAAAGATTCAAAACGAAGATTTTATCGAGAAAAAAAGTCGGAAAAAGTTTCGTCGGAAAGGTGGCCGTCGGAAAGTTCCCTAGCGATATGAAAAAATCGGAAAAGTCGTCGTTTGAATTTTCGCTGGTGTTTTTTTCATACCACCCAAAACTTATATCCGATCTTTAAAAACCATCCTGTTTTGCTTTGAAAAATTTGATTTATTGTCTCTTTTTTTGTTCTAGAACCCACTAGAGTGGATTTTTAAACATTTTTCACAAGAACGTCTTTTAAATTAAAAAAAAAAGCCATCTTTAGCCTTGTCCGCCGTCTTTTCCTCATTTCCCAGATTTCATAGTCTTCTCTGGGAATTTAACATGATTTCTCTACCCTCTAATTTTCTGAAAGTTCTCTGATCTTTCTCTAGCTTTTAAAGTTTGGAAAAGATAGATCAAGGTTGACTAGAGATGCCAGAGAAATTGAGGGGCTTCTCAGCTTCTCTGCCGTCTCTTCAGGCTTTTGTTGATTTTTCGTTTCCGCTCCCCAGTCAGCGCTTTTTAATGTAAAACTCCAAATTTTTGAAAATAAAAAGAGGGATAGATCAGGGTTACCCCGAAGAGACGCCAGAGAAACGAGGAACTTCTCTGCTTCTTTGGTGTCTCTACAAGGTGCCCTAGATCTCTTTTTCTCGCTTTTCAGCCTTTCTGTCAGCGCTTCTGAATGTAAAACTCCGAATTTTTGAAAAAAAAAGAGATGGATCAGGGTTACCTGAAGAGACGTCAGAGAAACGAGAGAATTCCCTGCTTCTCTGGCGTCTCTTCAAGGTGCCCTAGATCTCTCGTTTTCGCTTCTCAGCCTTTCGGTCCGCGCTTTTTTCTTTAAGAAACCTTTAACTTATTTCTCTAAGCATTCAAAACTTCAATTTCATCCTAAAATATCAAGTTAAGGTTTCGGAATGGATGGCCCGCGACGCGTCGGCCGATTCCTTGGCCCCGACAGTTTCCGCCCTGCAAGAATGGCTGAGTAATGTGAAAGCCGTTGGGATGACGGCTGAAAGAAAAGCCAATGAGTAATTTTTCCTACAAAGAAGTAAGTAAACCAAAAATTTTCAGAGAAGATGAGCAGCTGGAAAACCAAAAAGCCAGCGCCGAAGAGGTCAAGAATGAAATTTCCAACGCCCGGAAGAATATTGAAATGTCCATCCGTGTCAATGATCCTGGTAATATCCTCAATTGATAATTTTAAAATGATTTTCCGATTTTTCAGGCCTGAACTCCCGCCGGCCACGACCACAGAGATCTCGTTTGTCCAACTTGTTCAGCAATAAATAAAATTCTATTGTTTTTTTGTGAATAAAATGTTCCATATCATATTAATTGTGTTGGTTTCGAAGCTGTAAAGTTAAAAGGCCGAAATATTGAAGTTTTGAGGGTTACGGTAGCCTGGTTGGACGCAAGCATTTAATCTTACGCTCGAACTTTCAGCGCGAATTTTAATATTCTTACTTGTTTCTTTCCAAGTTCTTATTGAAATTTAAAAGGTTTTTTTCATTAAAGGAGTAATTATTAGAAGGGATTTTTGCTCTAGAATGGTTTTGACTAAATGGATAGAACTTTCGGTATGATTTTGAAGAAAAATTCAAAAGAATCGGTTTTTCTTTTTATATTTTGAAGTTTAATTGTTTTAAATATTATAACGAAGAAGGTTGATTAATAGTACTGTACAAAAATAAATATACGCTTTCCGTTTTTGTCTTCAAACGTTATGATCCTAATTTCTACATTATTTCCGAGAAAGTTCAACAAAACGAATTTTTTTAAAAATTTTCGAACATTTTTGAATATTTCTAAATTTTCACATATTCAGAGAAGAGAAATATTTTTTTGAAATAAGTTTTAGCCTCGCGGATTTCTTGTTCACTTCATTTCTTTGATATTGTATGTGATATTGTTTTTTTCATTTTCATTTTTTTAAACCTTTTTGAAAAAAATCTTCGTTTCTTTCATTCTTTTGATGGTTCAAGGACAATTTTATATTCTAATATCAGTTCCAGATGGTTTTAAACGACTCATTTAAGCAGTTTTTTTCTCGCCAGTGATAAGGAAAGGCGACGAAAGTTTAAACGATTCCGTCCTCGACGAGGTAATTTGGGAATTTTTGAGATAAAATCAGTTTCAAGTGAAATTCTACTTTTTCAGGGACATTAGAAATTATTTTTATTGATTTTGATAAAATGTTCCAGGAGATTCTGACACAATCGACTTTGCTTCGAAAATTGAGAAAAGCTCATGATTTTGCACTTTCTTCTTTAACGGCTCATTCGGCAGTGCTGAATCAGTTCCAGAAGCCTTTGATCGAGTAATTTAATGATTTTTCTTGAGAAATCGCTAAAAAATGGATTTAGAATCGTCAGTCTGTACGAGAGAGCAGAGGAATCGGCAGAATGCTCGAAAAGCAGCGCACTTTTGACGATCGGAGTCTTTTGCAATATATGTGCGAATGTGCTGGCTGTATTGCAGAAACATGTAGGTGTTTCGGACGTTTTTAAAATACGGGCAGTTTTAAAATAAGGAAAGAAGCTTTATGAAAATGTTGTGTAAATAAATAATATTAATAATCTGAAATTAGTGAGTATGTAGTGGTTGTATTGCAGAAAAAAATGTATGGAGTTCGGACGTTTTGAAAGTTCGAACAGTTTGCATAAAAAGGGTAGAAAGTTTTTTTAAAAAAATGAAGATAATTAAGAAAAAAATTTGAGCATGATTCATGATTTATGCGAATGTGTTGACTGTATTACGGAAAAATGTTGGTTTTGAGGAAGTTTTTCGGAAGTTTGGACGTTTTGAAAGTGCGAACAGTTTGAAAAGTTAGGAAAGTGAAATTTCAAAAAATGAAGATAAGTAAGACAAATTTGAGCGTTTCTCATGATTTGTGCGAATGTATAGGCTGTATTGCAGAAACATGTAGGTGTTTCGGACGTTTTGAAAGTGCGAACAGCTTGCAAAAAAATAGGAAACAATCTTTTGTTAAAGAAAATTGTTGGTTTCAGGGAAAAATCTAAGAATTTTTAGACTTTTTTTGAGACAAAATTGAAAGAAAAAAAGGCAAAAATCTGATAGTGATTTTTTTATTTATGAAAACCAAGAAAACTTTGAGAATTTTCCAAGATTTTTGCGAATGTATAGGCTGTATTACAGAAACATGTAAGCGGCTTGGACGTTTTGAAAGTGCGACCAGTTTGAAAAAAATTAGGAAAGAAAGCTTTATGAAAAATATTGTGTAAATAAATAATATAAATAATCTGATATTAGAATGTAGTGGTTGTATTGCAGAAAAAAATGTGAGTGGTTTGGACGTTTGGGAAGTGCGAACAGTTTGATAAAAAAAGGAAAGACAAAAATTTTTAAAAAAATTGAAGATAATTAGGAAAAATTTTTAGCATTTTTTTCATGATTTGTGTGAATGTAGTGGTTGTATTACAGAAAAAAATGTAGGAGGTTTGAACGTTTTTGGAAGTGCGGACAGTTTGAAAAAAATATGAAAGAAAGTTTTATGAGAATAGGGGAAATGCAAAAATTTTTTTGAATTTTCTAATTTTTTTATCTTGAGATTTGTACGAATTTATTAACTCGATTATAGAAAAAAATGTTTTTTTCAAGGAAAAATATAGGGAGTCTTGGACGTTTTTGAAAGTGCGAACAGTTCCTAAAAATAACACGGAAAGCTTTAAAAAAATTTAAAAAGTTTTTTTCTTGTTCCAAGATTTTTTTGTTGATTTATTAGTTGTATTGTATGAATTCGTACTTTCTTTCTTAAATTATAGGAATTCTTGGATTTTTGAAGGTAATTTTAGAGAGAATCCGAAGTATTTCCTTTTTTTAAAAATCATAAATTAAGATACTTACCACGAATTTTCTCATTTTTTGGATCCTTTTTTCAGAAATCCCTCCAGTTCACCATGTACCGTATAGCCTACGGTATCTTGTCAAAAGTCGAGGAACAAAAGGAAAATATTGGCGTGGATTCGTGGGTTCTCAATATGGCCTTAGGTTGGTTCGAAAAATGTTTCTTCAATTCATATTTTTTTTTTTTAAAGAATCCGCCGTGGAATTGAATATGACATTGACGACAGACAGTATCGTGGCGACGTGGGATGATCCGGAAGTGAATTTTTTATTATTTTCCGTGTAATCTTCGTTTTTTAATGGAGATTATTGCTTAAAAACGGAGTTTTTTAGTCAAGTTTTTTTCATGGAAAACTTCAATTTTCATCAATCTGGAAAAATTTTTAGTGACCACTACATGTTTTAGACGTTTAGGGACCGCTATAGTAGTCAAATTAGCGGCCACTAGAGAGGTCTAAGTGCTGCTACTAGACCACTGGAAATTTTAGTGGCCACTTTAGGGGCCAATGGATCATCATAACTGGTCCAATCTGTTTGTTTCAAAATTATTCAATTCAATTCAATTTGTTTATTTTTCGCAACATCGGGATGGTATGGTGATGTTGCAGGGAGGGAAAAAGACCACTAGGTGGATTAACTAACCCCACCTATGAAGAAAAAGTTTTTTGTGTAAGAAAGAAACATAGAACCATAATAAGTAGATATTTAAAAACCAAGTTGATCATGGCACAAATCTGTGAACACTTGAAAGAATATGCTCGACGCCAACATCTTCTGCATACACTAAAAACATGTCCTTAAATTTTTTCTTGTCTTCCTCTGCCAATAATTCATGTTCAATGTCCTTCCAAACATTAGTAATGCGATGTGATAAGAAATTGAAGAAAACCAGTGAAGGTTTCGTTTTTATTTAAAACCATTTCCTCTGAGCTGACTGGGACGGTCAAAGATGTTATGTACCTGGATGGGAGAGTCTGACCAGCACTTATTATGCAAAAACTGATGTGATAATACCAGATCCTTAACTAAACGCCTAAACCAAAGAGGTTGAAGACCTAATAGTTTTAACCGTTCATTATATTCCATTCTTGGGGAAAGGCGCTTCGTGAAACGCCTCTGGACCGATTCTAATCGATCAATACCTGACTTTGTCAATGGACACATTAGTTCCGAACCATACTCTAGAATGGGAAGTACCTTGGCCTTATAGCATGTCAAGAAGTTTTTGTTTCGAGAAGCTAAAAACAGCGGAATAGGTTGTTTATAATACGCATAGTTTTTTTGACGATAACTTCAATATTATTATGCATTTTGAGGTTAGATGAAAAAATAACTCCGAGATCTTTCACACAATCCTCGTTATTCACTGTTGTACCATTAAGCTCGTAACTCGCAACACTTCGAACTCGTTTCCCATAACTAACATGGAGACTTTTGTTTGCTGAAAGTATGAGTTCTCTATCTGCAAGAAAATTTTCAATGGAATGGAGATCCTCTTGTAGCTTTGTTTTGATATCCTGGAACAGAACTGCTAATCATTACTTTGCAATCATCCGCGTAAATCAACAGTTTACTATATTTAAGTGCATTATCAGAGTTATTGGAAGGATTACTGGATGAAAAACTACTGAAGTGGCCACTATAGCGGTGGGTTTAGTGGCCACTTTAGTGTCCTCTCCAAGTAGTCCTTGGCGAGCCTCTACAGTGGCCACTAAAATTTTTCCCAGACTATTTGATTTTTTTTTCTTGCATTCAATGATGAAAAATTGATTTCAGCTCGCCGACAAGCTGATCGACGCGTTGACTTTAACCACTGGACGATTTCAGCTCGTCAAAGCTTCCATTTTTCAGTTAATATTTTTGGTCTTTGTAATTTTTTGATGTTGAAACGCTGAAATTTTGTTGGTTTTGAGACTTTCCGTTTTTGTTTTTATTTTGAAATTTTGATTTTTCATTGTATTAAGGGTAGAAAAATCGAAAAATCAAATTTCTATTTTGGAAGGTTTTATTTATCCAACTGATAATTATTTCGATTGGCTGGGAAATTTTAAAAAAATGAAGGTTATTTGAAAAATTTTTGAATCATTTTGTTGCTATTTTTTTCGTTGAAAAAAATCGCATTTTCAAGATTTTTTTCCTTTGAAAGTATTTATTTATCCACCTTCCAATTGAGGAAACTTTCAAAGAGATAATAAATTTGATTGAAAAAAAGTATTTCGAAAAAGTTTAATTTATTCTTTTGTTATTTTCAGAGTTTTTTTCATTGAAAAGAAGACGGAAAAATTTGAATATTCAGGATTTTTTTGATATTATATTTTTTTCCATCTGCGAATTGAGGAACTTTTTGAATAGATAGTGAAATTCAGACGGAGGTCTTTCAAAATTTATGTAGAAAATTCAGCGACGGAGAAAAAAATGGGGACTTTTTCTGTATAATTTCGAGAAAAAAGGATTTTTTTTGATCTATTTTCAATATAAAAAATGAATTTTGAAGTTTTGGGAAGCTTTTCAATCAATTAAATAATGAAATATTGTGTAGAAAAAAATAGGAAAAAAAGCGGAAATTTTCAGAATAGCCCGAGATTTGGCCGACGAGACGCCGTTAAAAAAATCGCAAGATCCGATTTATTACACCTCATTGAAAGTACTGTACTTTCCGCATTTTATAAAAAGTAAACTAAAGATTTTTTTAGAACTCGAACCATTTATTAGCAACGAAGAAACACTCAAGTTACTTCTCTGGTGTATAAAAAGGAGCGAGATTTTCCAAAGTTGTGAGTTTTTTTTTTTGTAAGAAAAAGGTTAAATGATTTTTCCAGGTAAATTTATCGACGAGTTGTTCTCGAAATCCCTCCCAGCGGCTCCTCAAGCAGATGACCTTCTGAAAAGCCCGCTTTCGGTTCTGGATGTTAAGGTGGGAGTTTAGGGAAAAAAATTGTTTCATTTTTGAGTCTTTGAAGGTTTTTGGATGTTAGGGGAACGTGTGGAAAATTTCAGAGAGTAGTATTTTATGTCCAATTTTAGTTGGAAGTTCCGATTATTGATAGTTTTTGAGTTCAGTTCCGAAGTTTTCTGTTGCTTAATGGTTTTTGAGCTTGAAAATGCTTCTTTATTTCGTATTATCTCTTTGCTTTGCTCTTTTCCAATGATTTTATTTCGTTTCCAGTGGAAGATGTGTGATTTTTAAAAGTTTTGAAATCATTTTTTGAACTTTTAAAGGATTTTGAACGTTAAGCTGATGTTTGACAATGTTAAATTTGCGTTTAAATAACGATTATTGATAGTTTTTGAGTTCAAATCTGGAATTTTCAGTTTTTTTTTGAAATAGCAACGTAAAAATGCACCTCTTTTGAATTCAGCGCCCAATTTTCTTCCTTTTTCATGTTTTCCTTCGATCTCAGTGAAAAGTTTGTGGTTTTAAAGAATTTCCATCATTTTGTATCTTTCAAGGTTTTTTTTAATGTTAAGGTAACGTTTAAAAATTTCAGAAAAAAATAATTTATTTCATAATCATTTTTACTGCAAATTACGTTTATGCATAGTTTTTCGGGTCCTATTTCAGATTTTTTTCTGTTGTTTTTTTGAAAAAGTGAGCTAAAAAAATGCACCTTTATGTTTTTTTCCCCAATTTTGCTTCTTTTTTTAAGTTTTTTTTAAATGATTTTTTTCTATTTCATTGAAAGGTGTCAGAATTTAAATTTTTTTCATCATTTCGGAAGGTTTCCGTATGTTGAGGTGCAGTTTGAGAAAACTTTGAAGGCGGAAAAAAATTCCAAATTCCACTAATCATGATTATTGATAGTTTTTGATTTTTCTGTCGAAAATTTGTGTTGCTTTTTGGAATTTGAGCACAAAGATGCGTTTTTTGAAATTAGCTCCAAGTTTGGCCTCTTCTTTTTATGTTTTTTTCCGTTCTCAGTGAAAAAAATAGGTGATTTTTAAATATTTTGAGAAGTTTTTTTGAACCTTTAAAGGCTTTTTAGATGTTAAGCGTGTGAAAAAAATTTCAGAGGGAAGAGAATTATTTTAAGTTCAGTTTTAGCTCAAGAGTTCTGATTTTTGAAATTCTAGGGGTTATTTTCAAGTATATCTGTTGATTTTTGGCATAGCTCAGCTGGCATAACTCATTTCTAACGTCCGCAAGGTCGTAGGTTCGAGTTCCCCCGAGGTCGACCAAGCCTTTCATCCCTCCGGGGTAGATAAAATTGGGAGCTGCATGCAGCGAAAAGGCTCAATCTCTGCCATCGGCCTTTGGAAAGCCGGCACCGTAACTCTTCCTACGACCTCTCTTGTACCTGATGTTCTACGAGCGCAATTCACAACTTCTCTGCCTAAGCCACAGCTCCTGCCGCCGTTTAAACACAGTTAAATCAATGAAAGTCGTTTGCACATGTATTCTTACATTGAAGATGCAATAAACAAAAAAACAAACAGTTGATTTTTGAAGTTTTCAACGTTATTTTGACTTTTTTTTTTAATTTTCTCTTTTTTTCATGTTTCAAGTTTTTAGTTCGCTTGATTTTAGGCCGATTTTCACAGTAAAAGAAGAAAAAAAGCCTCAAAATCTTTTTGAAGATCTAAGAATCTTCATAATCAGCTAAATATATTGATTACACACACCTTGTCAAAAAAAAAAAATCTGAAAGAACACGTTTTCAATTAATTTCACGTTTAATTATTTTTTTGAGCCGATTTTACAATGAAAGATAAAACACTCCCAGGTATTTCTACGTTTCGCGAACTTAATTTATACTCTCCTATTCAATTTTGTTCAGTTTTTGAAATACATAATTACGAAATAAAAAAACTCTAAAATGAAAAATAATAACCTGATGGGCAAATTTTTCGTCTTTTTACATTTTGCTTTTTAGCGAATTTTTCTGGAAAAAAAGTATCCTTGAAACGATTTAGATAGTCTTTTTAAGCTTTTAACGATTTTTTTCTGAAGTTTTGAGGTCTATTTTAAACAAAAATATCCATAAAAAAATTCACGTTTTGCGAACTTCCTCTCAATTTCTCCCAATTCTGAAAAAGCTTGGTAACGAAAAAAAATCATGAACTTCTAAAATTGGACGAATGTCGTGTAAAAATTGATTTCGCAAAGCTCCAGTTTTATTTTTCGTCATTTTTGAATTTTGATGGCCTTTTTCCTTATATTTTTTATCTTGACTCGATTTTTCTCCCCTTGAAAATTGATTTCCAAAAAAAAAAAGCTTTCTTTTTAAAGATTTACAATTTTTTTTAAACTGTTGAGCTTCCAATTATTTCATATCTTTTGAGTTTCAGATGTTCCTGGACTCTCTGATGTCGGTCAGCTTCACAGTGACGCCGTCGGGGCGGAAATTCCAACAAGAACCGACAATTTGCGCCCAATTGACACTGACGAAATTGCAAACGCAGTGCTGGGCTGCCCTTTGTGATGCACCTAACAGGTGAATCTCGAAAAAATTTCATTATTTTTGAAACATTCCATTCTTTATGTTTATTGTGACCTTCATACCGTGTAATTTCCAAATCAGAATAATTTTCTCTGTCTCTCCAAATTTTAGTCATCTTTTCCTTGCTCTGACAGGTATTTTGAAAATATAGCTCATCAGCTTGTCACGTTTTTCTATCCGCCAAAAATACCGTATACCAATTTAGATCAAATTAGAGCAATTTTCGCTTCAAGACCTTTGTTTTTTTGAGCAGATTTTGGTGTCCTTTTGCAGATTTGTAGAGCAAAAATTTCTTCCAGGGTAACTTTTTTTGCTGTTTTTTCAACTTTCTTGCGCGAAACCCCTATAATTTCCGCGAAACTCGAAATTATCTCTGACTCTCCGAAATTTAGTTATATTTTTCAATCTCTATTTCACACGAAAAGCTTCCAGAGCTCGAAACCCCGCCCTTCGTCTGAGATGTTCCCGTGTCGTCGACGCCGTCAGGTTGACCGACGGCGGTAGCGAAGACGTCCGAGTTCTCTTCGAGACCTGGAAACGGGTCCTCCAATGCGCGCCTTCACAAGACGACAACGTCTTCGAGGCCGTCAGGGAGATCGGGGACGTCTACAAGGAGAAGATGAACAAGCTGCTGGCCGTCGGGTGGGTCGTTGTTCGATGGGGAAAATCGGATCGTGTACTGTATAAAATCAAAAATCGGTTGAAAAGGCGAGCAGCCAGAAAAATAAATGGGATAGTCTCGGTGGGACCTGAAAAAGGGGACTTGGAAAAATAAAACGAGAAAAGGGGACTTTTCTGTCGCCAGTCATGCTCATCCCATGACTGTTTCAGAAGTTTACGGAAAAAAAGGAATTATTTTTTAGTGTAAATTGTCGTTTTCGCGCTCTAATTTGAATAGTATAGTTTGCTCAGATGTTGTAGGCCAAACAGCAAACTCCGCCCTTAAAAACTCTCTGTGAATGGCTCGCTCTCTGATTGGTTTGATCTATGTATAAGGGGCGGAGTTTGAGCGACATTTTATCTGGAAAGATTATATTTTTACTGGGAAAACACACTACACTTTACTGGCTCAATGATTTGTTCTTTTTTCTTTGGTCCACAAAAGTTAATTTTTGAAATCAAATAGCTTTACTTGTGTTTTGAGAGTCTTGGGCGCGAGTCGTTTCTAGGTCTGGCGCAAAAAAAATTTAGTTTTCAACGACTTTGCGTCCTGGGAGAATTTTTAATGGCCACTATAGAGGCTTGCCAAGGATTACTTGAAGAGGGCACTAAAGTGGCCACTAAACCCACCTCTATAGTGGCCAATATTTTTCATTTTAGTGGCCACTTCAGTAGTTTTTCATTCAGTATTCCTTCCTGTAACTCCGATAATTTTGAAACAAACAGATTGGACCAGTTATTTTGATCCATTGATCCCTAAAGAGGCCACTAAGATTTTTAGTGGTTAGTAGGAACACTTAGACCTCTATAGTGGCCGCTAATTTTTAACCCTTTAAGTGGCCATTAATTTGACTACAATAGTGGCCACTAAAACGTCAAAACCGTATAGTGGCCACTAAAAATTTTCCCAATAAATCGTCCCTTCAAAACTTAGGCTTTTTCGCGACTTAAAAATGCTCTTCTCTGCGCCCTCCTCTTCTCTAGGCAACCCTCTCATGTTCCAGTGCTATTTTCAAATTTCCCTGACCTCGCCAGTGAGATAACAGAGAGACGCAGACATTCGAAAACCGTCAAGTCACACTATTTTTCGTTTCTTTTCAGGCCAGGCTACCAGCGCGTGACGTCATCGGTGAGCTTCGGAAGTGGGCGGAGCGTCAACCCGATCGCAGAGACGTTGCTCTTCCCGCTGCCGTGCGACTACGATTTTGTTGATGTCACCGAGGCCGATCACATCGGCGCCATTATAAACAGCGCGTTCGTCTCGAATTCCTCTCGATTTTTTGCGATTAATCCATTTTTTGGCTTGACTGTGGTTTATGAGCAAAGCGTGCGAAGACTTTTTGCATTTTTTGGTTTTGTAGAAGTTATTCATTGATCACATTGTGTAAGTTTCACAGACTTCAGAGTGGTCCCTATAGGGGCAACTTTAGGGTCCCTTGAAGCTTCTTGTCCAGGGTCCTCTCTAGAGACCACTTTACCAACCCCTATAGTAGCCACTGAAGCTTGCAAAAGTGGCTCCTCGATGTTATGAACTCCGAGTGAAGAAGCATTTCCATGCCAAAAGAAGTCAGAATCTAAACTTCTGTAGGGACCAACTAAGATTTACCCTTATAAGGGCTATTTTTACTCTAACCCCTATAGTGATCACTCTGGAGTGTTACATGAGATGAAGATGTCACCAGATGGATTATTTTTGAATTGGCGCCAAAACGCATCGCAACCGCTTCGCGCCTCAACTGCAAGTACCTAACCTCAATACGGGAAAAATGGATTCCAGAGAGGCTTTCACCGAAGAAGACAACGTCGACGACGAGGATTCCGACAACGAAAAGTCTTTCCTGACGGCGCCCGAGGGAAGGCCGTCTGATGCGTTTAGTGTGAGTTCGAAAAGGGAAACATGGTGCTTTTTGAGAGTTTTGAACGGTACAAAATCGTAAAAATGAAGCTGGAAATTCGGAGAGAAAATTTCTAAAAAAGAAAAAAATATAGGGGAGTTGAAAAGGGCTTTGCGATGCGTTCAGTGTGAGTTTGAGGACTTAGAAATTTTCTTTTTTCGAGTAGCATAAGTATAGGATTTTCAGTCCGCGAGCCTCAACTCAACTGATATACTACTTACTTAGATACTTAGATGGTCCATCTTCGCTTTCGACCTTTTATTGCCTTTTAGTGCCTTTTATTGATCGAAGCGTGGACCACACGTCTTCCAGGAGATCTTATGCAATCGGTCATCCAGTGTTGTCGTCCTGGTTGACTGGTATGCTTGCGAAAAAGTTCCACCCGTGGGGTTGAACGTGTTATAGCATAATTGTGGTCTTATTATCCTTTTTGCCTTGCCAGGGCTAAAAAAGACCGCCCATTCTGTTAGCAGAAGCAAGCCGAATTGCGTGACCGGTGTACCGTTAGCCGCCATAAATGGCGTTGCCTCCCCATCACCGCGTAGAGGTGGTACTTGAAGGGGAACTGATATAAAGAAAAATAAAATGATATGAAAAATGAAAATAAAGAAAAAAACGAAAGAACCGCAAAATGAAGCAAAAATCGCCATTGGTTTGAAGTTTGTAAAGAAACTCAGAAATTGAAATTGGTTTCTTGATTTTTATCAGATCCCGTTCGAATGGGAAACGATTTTGAGCGTAAAAAAATGTAGGAAAGTTTTTTTTGAACTTCGAGGTTTGAAAATTTGAAAAAGACAGAAAGTTCGAAAGTTCCTAAGAATGAGAAAAATTGGATTTTCAAATCATCTCATATTAATTTTCCAGCTTTAGGCTAAGTGAGAAAGTTAAGTGATTTTTCAAAGTCTGTTTAAATTTTCTTGAAAGTCTTTCCGTGATATTTCTAAGAAAACTGAACCGGAGGATCTTTCTTTTTCAGCCCAGCTAAAAATAGTTGGCTGAAAAAAAGGTTTTGAAGCTAGATAAAATCTTTTTGTTTTGAGAACGTCGTTCTGAATCTTCCCGTCATTTTTTTAAAATTTTTTTCCCGGCAATTTTGAAGAAATATAGAACCTTTGAAATGTTTTCACAAAGCGAAAAACGGCCAGCTGATGAACTTTTTCGCTCGAAAAGTCTCGTTTTGAAGACATTATTGAGATTGAGGAGGGTTGAGGGAGGTTAGACAAAAGTCTGCTACCCATCTGGACCGTTTTTCCTTTCTGAAATCGGTCCTCAAGCTTTTTGAAGACTTTTTCTTTCAAATCCTGTCAAATATTCCGTTTTCAGACCTTCGTGTCGCCTATGCACCAAGCCACCCGACTTTCCATCCTCTCAATGTCCCAATTCGAGTCACCCATGCAGAGTCCCGTCCACGTCTCCAGCAAATCTGTCGTCCTGACCCCGTCTACCAACATAGGAACTCCTCAGAAAGAGGCTCTGAAAGCTTTCAACTTCGGTACTCCAGCTCAAGGCACACCTCAGCCAGCTCCTCGTAACTCCATTTTTGGCACTCCTATGTCGGCGCTGCCCCAGAGCGTCTTTGGCAGTTCTCAGAAGTCTGTCTTTGGGACTCCGCTGAAGCCGGAAGAAGGGATCCTCACCTCGACGCCCAAGGATGGAGCTCAGCCAGCTCCTCGCAACTCGATCTTCGGAACTCCCTTGTCAGCGACACCGCAGCAGAGTTTCTTCGGAGGACTTGGTCCAGCTGGAGCGACGCCTCACCCAGATCCTTCCAACATCTTCGGTAGCGCTGCTTCAGGAACACCTCAGCAAGCCCCTACCAGCATCTTCGGTAGCGCTGGTCCAGCTCCTTCCAGCATCTTTGGAAATTCTCAGAAGTCTCTCTTCGGAGCAACTCCTCAGAATCCTCCTGGAGCTCTCGGAGCTACTCCAGCTCCTACCAGCATCTTCGGAAGCTCTCAGAAGTCTCTCTTTGGAGCAACAGCTCAGACGCCTTCTGGAGTAATTGGAGCTGCCCCAGCTCGAGGGACACCTCACCCAGATCCTTCCAGCATCTCCTTCAGTAATTTCCAAAAACCGCACAAGGAACGATCTCCGACGATGAATGTGAGACTTCTTCATCGCTTCTGAAGCTCAGACTTGTTTTCAGATCACCTCGGACGAAGATGAAGACGAGGAGGAGGATGATCTCCACAGTGCCCTTCTGGAAAATATGGAGAAAAAGGCGACCCCGAAACTCGAAGTTGTAGCTCATCCGTGTGTGGATCAGCCGCCCTCACCTCGCAAAGAGGTGAATTTTTCAGGATATCAGGAAGAAGTTTGAGATTTACAGGCTCCTGTCCAAAGTCCCACAGCGAAAGCGCCAGACTCGCCGTTCTTGAGCAAGGAGGAGGACGATCAACTGGCTGACGTCCTTCTCCAGGCCAGCACATCGATGCTGAAGAATATTCACATCAAGAAGGCGTCGCCTGAGGTGAAGCGTCCACTAGGAGTTGTGAAAGGGTCTTGACACGAAAAAGTTGAGAATAACGTTTGATTGGTGGAGACGCAGACAGCTTGAGATAGTTATCAGTGCAAAAAAAGAGTTTTTTACTTCTCCCTACGAAATATTGAAGTAATTTCTGCAGCCGACCTTTGACGACTTTGCCAAATAGTGAGAGACAATGGAAAATGGAGAGAGCGCTAGGAAGCTTGATATGAGCATCTAACCAGGGAATGGTCTCAGCTCACAGTGGGACTTCTGAAAGAGACCATATTTTCTAGATGTAGTTTTTCACGCTGATTCCAAATCCGTTTTCAAAAGCTGCCACCGAGGTCTGTGAAAAAAGTTATGGACCCTCAAAAGTCGAAAATTTCATAGTCTCCGATCGAGCTCATTTTTAGAGGGTATATAGTCCTTGTTTCCCTTGTCACGATAAACCATCAAATTTTTTCAAAAATTGTTTGTGAGCCAAGATATGAGCTTCCAAAGCCCCGCCGCACACAAGAGAATGCGCGCGCGGTGTCCTATTGCGATCCGACGGCTGTCGAAGCAACGGCAGCGAGGAGCAGTGGAAAGGCGGCGGACTGGGGATCACGAGGTCATAGGTTCGCTGCCCACGCTGTGCAAACTTTTTTTGCAGTTTATTCTTTTTTGGATATTTTCGTGTAAGTGCTTCTTTTTTGAGCTTTGAAGCGTAAAAACATGAAAACACTGCGTTTTGAGCCTATTCAAACAGCTGGACTTCTTTTTGTCGCAATTTTTTTTCATGGATTTTTTCGTGATTTTCCATGTGTATGAGCATGGGCTGGGGTGAAGGAAAATTTTTTTGGTTTTTTTTTTCTTCTTTTGAAAGCTGGCTATACGCAAGTTTTCATAACGCAGACATTTTTTCCGGAATTTTTGGCTCCGGTTTTTACTTACCACTCTACGAGAAGAAAAAAACTTTCAATTTTATTTCAGGTTGTGGCTGAAATTTCCGAGGAGGTTTCTTTGACTCATAAATAAAAAATTCAAAACAAACTCCCCACAAAAATGTTTCGTTCAATGTGATTCCTGAAAATTCATAGTCAGACGGCAAAAGGCGACGGTAATAGGTGAGCCCACTGCAAAGCACGAAGAGTTTATTGAAGAAAAAGACAAGCGTAACTATGATGACTTGGGGTTAGACAATATTTTGAAGAAGGAAAGATAAAAAAAAAAACCAAAAAAATTTTTCTGAAAATTTTCTCACTCCAGCCCATCATACACATGGAAAAATCACGAAAAAATCCATGAAAAAAATTTGCGACAAAAAGAAGTCCAGCTGTTTGAATAGGCTCAAAACCTAGTGTTTTCATGTTTCTACGTTTCGAAACTCAAAAAAGGAGCACTTACACGGAAATATCCAAAAAAGAATAAACTGCAAAAAAAGTTTGCACAGCGTGGGCACCGAACCTATGACCTCGTGATCCCCAGTCCGCCGCCTTTCCACTGCTCCTCGCTGCCGTTGCTTCGACAGCCGTCGGATCGCAATAGGACACCGCGCGCGCATTCTCTTTTGTGCGGCGGGGCTTTGGAAGCTCATATCTTGGCTCACAAACAATTTTTAAAAACATTTGATGGTTTATCGTGACAAGGGAAACAAGGACTATATACCCTCTAAAAATGAGCTCGATCGGAGACTATGAAATTTTCGACTTTTGAGGGTCCATAACTTTTTTCACAGACCTCGGTGTCAGCTTTTGAAAACGGATTTGGAATCAGCGTAAAAAACTACATCTAGAAAATATGGTCTCTTTCAGAAGTCCCACTGTGAGCTGAGACCATTCCCTGGTAAGCATTGAGTTAGCCGCTTTCCGACAGCCAAAAGTAGGATTTTAAGCAAATTTCGTTGCGCCCGACCTTTCACGACTTTGCCAAATAGTGAGAGACAATGCTTTATGAAGAGAGCGTTAGAGGCTTTTTTGCCTGACCAAACTGAAACTGTGTGAAACTGGGATCCAAAAAGAAGGTTCTAAAAAGGTTCCGACAAGTTGAGCCATTCCAAATGCGACCATTTCAGCGGCTATTGATTAATTTGTATACTTCTAGAAAGTTGAAACGGATGAACCGGAAAAGGAAGACAGCTTTGACTTTTCTGACTTCGATAACAAGTTGAAATCGTGAGTTCACAACGGAAATTTCAATAATTCAACGAGATTTTTTTTAGAATATCGGGTAGTCTGAACACGACGATCACGAACTTCAATCAGTTCTGCAAGAAAATCTCGCCTTCCAAGAAGGAGCCTGAACCTGAGCCGGAGCCAAAAACGCTGTCCTCCATCGACTTCACGCCGTTCGCCCTGTCTCCCGGGTCTTCTTCGGCGAATTTAACCCTGAAATCGACCCCCGGCCCTGGAATGATGACCGATTACGTGGCGCCGCCGAAACCGTCCGCGGCTCAAATGAGAGAGGCTGAAATCGAACGGAGGACCGATGTTCTGGTAGGTATACGGTAGAAAAACAGCTGCGGGAAGAATAGCTTCGAAAAATTTAGTTGCTTGAATTTTTCAGACGTCAGATCTTGAACCCCTAAAGCGACCACTCAAATTTTACCCCTATAAAAGGCACTTTTTTCCCCCTCAAGGATTTGTTTTTTTCCTCTCACCCTTATAGGGATCCCTTAACCTCTAGGGACTTGGGGGTAAGATTTTAAAACCCTAAAGCGACCACCTAGATTTTACCCCTATAAATCAATCAAAATGTTTTATTTCTCACACACAAGTACTAAATTTCACGAAATAGATGTAGGGAGAGTTTGGGAACATATGTGTCGGAAACTTGTGGTGATGGAGGGAAGAGGACTCGCGGTCGTGTTAACCCCCCACTTGAGTAAATTGGAATAACCTTGAAGTTATTCTTTTAAATGTCGATTATGTAGCTTTCATATTTTTGTTGGATCAAGAGTGTTTAGTTCTGTAATGTTGTTTTCAAACCATTTCTCGAGTTTAGATCTGAACTTATTTTTTTCATACTCAAATACTATGTTTCTATCCATGTGATTCCATTGATGGTAAACTCTTTGATTGATGAACCGGTAGTGTATGTCAGAAAGTAGAGGCCGCTCTATTTTGAGACCATTTCCTCGCAGTTGATTCGATCTACTTGTTGTATTTTGTAAAGGGATTGGAGATGGGCACCAATAGTATCCGTAAATGAAATTGTGAGCAGCAGTTATGTCTTTCTTTAAACGTCTTTGCCAAAGGGTGTTTAGTCCGAGACGTTGAAGTCTTTCTTTGTAATTCATTTTAGGGAAAAGTCTTTTAGTAAACTTCCTTTGAACTGATTCCAATCTATCGATATCTGTTCTTGTTAGAGGACAGAAAAGTTCTGACCCATATTCAAGAACAGGTAAAATCTTCAACTTGTAGCAATTCATGAAGTTAGTGTGCGAGAAGGTAAAACATCTAAAAAGATTATTCACGATTTTCTTGCATTTTTTCACAATTACATTCACGTGACCATTCATTTTTAAATTAGAACTAAAATGTACTCCCAGATCTCTGATGAATACATCTGTTGGAATTTTTTTGAGCCATTTATTGTGTAAGAAGGGTTCTCAGTATTGGATTTACCATATCTGACATGTATACTCTTTGAGCTCGAAAGGACAAGCTGTCTATCTGCTAGCCAGTTATGAATAGAGTTTAGATCTTCCTGAAGCTTATTTTTCGAAATTTTCTATTTTTCGAGCTTATCATTAATTTACAATCGTCGGCATATGTTAATAGTTCGCTGTGTTTGACTACTTTATCAATATCATTGATGTAAAGTAGAAAAAAACAAAGGACCCAAACAACTACCCTGTGGTACACCCTGAAAGTACGGGAATTTCATCGGATAGAGCTTCATTTATGCGTACCATTTGAGTACGTCCAATGAGATAGCTCTGAAACCAGGAGAGTAGCCGACCATTGCAACCATAAGATCCCAGTAAGTTCAACATTCTTCGATGTGTTACGGAATCAAAGGCTTTACTTATATCCAGATAAATTACGTCAACTATGGCTTTTTTTCATATACGTTTTGAATCAAATATTTTTTTGCTTTTTGAAGCAATTGCGAAACGGTATTTCTGTTGTTCAAAAAAATCCGTATTGGGCTTTGGATATTATGTTTTTTTGTTCCAAAAGATGATTTCTTAAACTTCTAACGATAATGGATTCGAGTACTCTGCATGGGACACATGTTAAACTGACAGGTCTGTAGTTTTGAGGCTCACTAAGGCTTCCTTTCTTATATATAGGTCGAACTATTGATTTTTTCCATAAACTGGGCAAGCATGAGGTGTCCAATGATTTTTGGAAAATCATTGATAAAGGTAGTGCCAAAGGGGCCGCTAGTTTTTGTATTATGATATTAGACAATTTATCCGGACCGGCAGAATGTAAAGGTCTAAGCTTCTTCAAACATTCGTATACGATATATGGCTCAACATTTATTTCTTCCATACTTCTAACCGAGCTCGTATTATTTATGAATGGTCTCTCATCGTCTTTAGTAAAAACTGAACAGAAGAAATCATTAAATGGCGCTTTTTTCTTCTCAAGGGGTTGTTTTTTTCCGCTCAAGGGGTTGTTTTTTTCCGCTCACCCCTTCAGGGACCACTCTGGCGTTCTTAAGTAACAACTGAATTTTTGAATAGATGAAAGCCTTTTTTTGGACTCTCAAATTTTACAAAAAACTTTTTTTTGAAGGTTTTTTCAGGATTCGCTTCCTGTAGAGGTTAATGTCTTGGAAAAAAAGTTAGTCCAGAGAGAGTAGATAAAAAAATGTTGTATTTGAAGAAGCGCTAAATGTGCCCCTTTTTGAATTTGAACAATGAACTGAATGAGCATTCAGATGGAAATGGTAGAAGACCCGGAGGCGTTCGACAAGGCGACCACCGCCATGTTCAGTTCGAATCCGCAGTCTTCGATGGCCGACGTCGGGTTCTTCCAGAAGAACGCCTTGTTCAGAGGTGGTCTATTAGCGGTTTCATGTGATTCAGAAGTATTCGAAAACTTTTTTCATTGTGAAAACTTGAAAAGTTTCATTAGAAATTAGTTAAGGACTCACTTAGATCCGCAACAGAGCTGTAACCGAAAAAAATTGGTCTCATAGCCTCAAGTTATCGTAATTTCTCATAACTTCAACTTTTTCGAACTCGTCTAGATTTTTGTAGAAACGGCTCAAGGCGTTTTTGTTAGTGGAAGAAAATGCAAAACTAAAAATGAAGGGGGCGTGGTCAAAATCTCCGCCGTTCCCATGTGACGTCGTGGGAAAAACGCGTAAACAACAGGAAATGTTAAAGGCGCATTCAATGGGTCCTGAGACGAATCTCTTTCTCATTTAAAAAACGCGATTTTTCTGTTTTTTTTTTCAAAAAAACACATGCCGCGAAATTGAAAATAGCCACGAGAGAGGGGAAAATATAACTGAATTTCAAAATTTCAGAAAGGATTTTGAACTTCGCGAAAATTACTCAGATCGTGGCATGTGCCAGAACGCCGCAGTGTATGCACACGACACACTACACTTTACGGAAAAATATGGGCGGGGCGTCGCAAAAAAAAAAACGCCATGGGTTCCTGAGCAATGCTTTAAATAATTGGATATGATGCTTTTGGACTGAACGCAAAATACCAACATAATATATAACTTTTTTATATTCGTACAGTCAAATACTGCATACAAAATTTAAATTATAACAAGCGTCAGCATCTCAAAAAGCGTCAACGGCCACCGCGTTGACGCAAATGTAGGGCACACCTAACATAAGTAATTTTTTTGTCAAGTCCCCCACAGTTTGCGGCCGAACCGAGGTTATTCCAAGTATGCTGAGTCTTCATAGGGTTTGAAAAAGTTATCAACTTGGAACTTTCTGAAACAGCTGAGGAGGCCTAACTTTCCGATCCACGGCGTTTTTCTTTAAATTTTCTCTCAAGCACCCCTGTAAGGACATACCGTATTCTGTGACTTTGAAGAAAAAGGAAAAATTAAACTTCACCCTTTAAAGACATGCCGCGAACTGGGCCAAGGAGTACGGTGCCGCTGGTGATGTCGCCCTTGGTGACGTCATCAAAGAAGACGACGTCTCCTGAAACGCCGAATCACGACGCGACACGATGCCTCGGCTGTCAGGACGACGCCAAGCAGGAAGCCGCCCTCCGACGTCTCGACCAGCTCTCCGCCGAGTGGGACCGAGAAGGAGACTCCTGAATTTGCTCTTATACCCCATTCGTGCTAACTTGAACAATCTGATATCTCTGCGCTCTCTCTCTCTTTGACATGCTCTTTTGAAGTTCCCTGATATCTCTGCGCCATCTCTCTTTACAAGCTATTTTCGAGTCTCTATAACCTCGCCGATGAGAGAAAAGAGGGCGCAGACAGGTCAGATTGTATCGTCGTGTTTTTTTTTTGTCGAGTCTAGGTTTATAACCTCCAATCTATCAAAACTAGAGAGTACTGGAAAATAGGAGAGTTTAGAGAAAAATTCTGCCTTCTGATTTTCGAACACTCTTCGAATATTCCTTTTGCATTTTTGCCTCGATTTTGTTCATATTTACTGGGGAATCGTTGGTATCGATTTTTCAGTGAAATATAGGGAAATCAGAGAAAGGTCGCATTTGGAATGGCTCAAGTTTAAATTTTGAAATTTCTGCTTGAAATGAGAAAATTTGGAGACTATATAATCCTTGGACTATGGAAAAATACGTTTTTTATTGGTTAGGAATGTTGGGTCGCATTTGGAATGGCTCATTGTGGAAAAAAAATTTTTTTAAAGGTCCTGGCATCCGAATTTTAAAGATAATTTCTTACAAAATCGTTTCCAAAATTTCCAAATCTTTGTCTTAACCTGGTCGATTTCATCTTTCTTATCATACTTATGTGTTCTTTCTGTTATTTATCAACATATCGCACTTTTTTTTTTCAAAAATTTATTGTCAGATGCGTATTTTACATCTTGTTTTAAAAACCAATCATTTAGGTGCCAATTCACTGTTGATTTTATCATATTTTTTGTTGTAAAAAATATTTATTTTCCGGTTGAACCCGTGGTCCATGACGAACGAATAAAATTTACTGTGTTTAAAAAAATTATTTTTTGACGATAACAAATTCCAGGTTATTTTATGAAAAAAAGGTTTCAGAAAAAAATGATGCGTCGTTTTTACAATGCTTTGGAGGTGCTCCCAGATTGGTTCGTTTTTTTATTTTTTTTATTCGGAAAAAATTATTTTTAAAACAAGTTTTAAGTCTGATAAAAACAACTACAGTTCAAAAAAAGGGGAGAAATTGATTTTAATTAGTTTTAGTGACTATTTTTTTAATGAAAAAAAGCCCAAAAATTCAAGGCTCATTTTTTTCGCTGAAACTGCGCTCTATTGATAATATTTAAAAAAAGTATCCGTTTTTTCTGTTTTTTTCAAAAACATTTGGATTTCGTATCATCTTGTAGCCTTTCTGAGGAACTTGAAGGACACGAGAATCAGAAAAATGAAATAAACGCTTCCGGCCATTTTTGGGTAACATTTCAAAACTCGATAAAAATGAATCATTTATAGCCTTTTTTTTCTAATCTTCCGATTTTTCCTTCTTTTTTTGAAGCGATGACTCGTTTCTTTGCATAATAGTGAAGGCGGCGAATTTAACGATATTTCTATATTTTTGCCCCATTTTATGGTTTATTTGCAGTTGTCTAGCGTTGAAAAATGTCAAAATGTCTGACGAGGACCCTATTTTTTGGTCTTTTTTCATTTTTTGAAGGTTTTCCTACCATTTTTATAGTGATTTTTTGTGGAAAGTGTTGAAATTTTTCTAAAAGGTGAAGGAAAATTTGAAAATCCTCCTTGAAAAAAAGAATCCTTGTCTTTTTTTCGAATTTTTTTCAAATTTTTTTAAATTTCTTGATCTTATAGTACGTTCATCTAGGGACTAGAGAAAAATGGAAAAAGAAAAATTTTTTTCAAAAAAATTTCTATTCTAGAGTTCCTTTTTTTATTTTTTTGGAAATTTCTCATTCTCATAGTAGATTTTCCTAAAGTTTAGAAAAATAACTTGAAAAAAATAACTTTTTTTCAAAAAAATTTATAGTCTGGTCCGCACAAAGTTTTTTTCGAATTTTTCGGACTTTTTTTCTTGAATTTTTTTCCAGTCTCATAGTACGTTTCTCTACAGATTTTATAATTGTGAGATCATTTTTTTAAAAAAATGACTAATTTTTTTCCAGTCCGGGACAAAAAAATACTATTTTATAAGTTTTTTTCTTAAGAAATTTTTTTCGATCATCCTTTTTTTCTATGGATTTTGAAATTTACACATTTTTTTACTTATTTTTTTCAGCTTCTCAGAATGTTTTTTTCCACAGTTTTTTTGACTTAAAGTAGTAAAAATTAAATTGAAAAATATTAAATTTAGAGCCAGAAAAGTTTTAACAAAGTTCAGAAAAATCCTCCTCGAGGAAGATTCCTTGGATTTTTTTCGAATTTTTCTCGATTTTTCAAATTCCTTGATATTTAGTACGCTCTTCTACGGACTGGGAAAAATACTGGAAAAGAAATTTTTCAAAAAGATTCCAGTTTAGGCCTGAAAAAGTTCCTTGTCTTTTTTTCGAATTTTTTTCCGAGTTTTTGAAAAATTCTCATCCTTGTAGTATTTTTTTCTACAGAATAAGAAAAAAACTGTAAAAAAATATTCTTAAAAAAATTTTTCTAGTCTGCACCAGACACCGCTCACGCGATTTCTTTGTCTTTTTTTCAAAAATCTCGAACTTTTTTTCTCGAATTTTTTTCCAGTCTTATAGTACGTTTCTCTACAGATTCTAAGGTTATCTGACTGTTTTTCTTTGAAAAAAGGACCTTTTCTAAGATTTTTGACAAGCCTAGCCAATATCAAGCCTTTTTCTGTAGAAAAAAATCATCGATTTTCGATTTTTTTCTGTGGAATTTCGCAATTTTTTTTCTAATTTTACCAGCTTCTCAAAAATTTATTACAGTGAATTTTTTTGAGTTAAAAAAATTTTTCAAAAAAAATAAGAAATTTTTCTAGTCTGAGCCAGACAAGGCTAAAGTCTATTCCAAACTCGTCTTTGTTTTTTTTTTTCCTTTTTTTTTGGGATGAATAAATCATTTCCGACATTTTTCCCGTAATTGCTAGGCTACCCCCTTTTTTTTGAAACAGGAAGTTTTCAGAAAGAGGAACGGATCTCTAGTCTGTAGTTATGGAGAACCTGTTCTTTTTTTGGATTTTCATGACAAATCCCTGTCTTTCACCTACATAATTGTGCGTTCCTTTTGGACTTTTCATATTTTTTCCTTTGGAAATGATTTTTATCAGTTTTTTTCCAGAATAAAAAGAAAAAAATGACGGAATCTACGGATACTGACAAGATTATCATGGTCCTGCTCATTCTCCTCCTTCCGGTTGGTTTTAAAAATAATTTTTTTGGGTCTTTCAAATTTTCCTATAACATCGGTCTTGTTAATGAAAAAAATTTTTTTGAATAAAAAAAGTCGATCTCAAAAATTTTTCTAGTTCAAAAATTCGCGTGTAAATCTGTTCATTTTAATTTTTTTCCACTTTTTTTGAAGGATTCTGAGGTACTTAGGGATAACTGAAGGGATTTCACGCCACTATAATGGTCACTTCGGAAAGTCAAGATTTTTCATGAAAAGTTACGCGCAAAACTCACTTATAAAGCTTTTTCAATCGAAAATTGTCACTGGAGCGCATTTTCTTATTATTTTTTCTTCTTGGTCTTTTTAAAAATATTTTAAAGTCCGCTATTGCTTCAAGTTGCATTTGACACTTCTTTAAAACGCGCCTATTTTGATTTTCCTTTTGCGCCCGACCAGAAACGACTTACGCCCAGGGGAGTTATGTCGTAGTTGAGCTTGATTCCTAGCGCTACCCTTCAACCATTCCCTGTAATTTTAAAATTTCTTTTTTCTGAGGTTTTTAATCAAGAGCGTTCCAGAGCCGGAAAAAAAGTAGAGATAGAAGAAAAATGAAAAAAAAAAATGAAGGTATCTAACTAGGGAATGGTATCTCGAAAAAAATCTCGAAAGAACTATATGTCAAAGAACTAAAAATAATGAATAAAATCGAAAAAGTCTTAACATACAATTTTAGTTGAAAATTCAAAAAGTACTTGACTTTCAGGTGTTCCCAATGGAACGGTCTGTGCAAAAGCAAGGATATTTCCGTTTTTGGCACGAAAAAAACAATTAGAAAATTGTCAAAAAAGGGAAAATATCAAATAAAAGAAAAAATGGAAAAAATGGAAAAAAGACCGAAATTCGCAAAGGCGAGACGCTTCGCGACAGCGCGCACTAGAACCACATGAACATCGGAGTGTCGTTCCTTGAAATTTCAAGCCGTGGCACATCGACTATAGAGCCTGTTCACCTGGTCACGAAAAAGCATTCATTTTTTCAAAACGTGTTCAAAATTTCAAAATCCATGTTTCAATTTTTCCAAGAAAGGCCTCTACAAAGTGTCTGGGGGCTAAATAAATGAACTAAAACGCAAAAAAAAAAATGAAGATATTTTCCAGCCGGTCGCAGTTTGGTACAAGGAGAAGGCGTGTACCTGTTCGGTGTGTCTCAATATCTTTCTCCTGCTTCTCTTCGTTTTCCCGGCGATTTGCCACGCCGTCTACGTCTGCTTCATCCGCGAATAGAGGAACTTTGTATTTCGATGCAATAAATCAATTTTGCAGCAAGTTTAAGGCAGGAAAATTGAAAGAAGGAGCCATTTTGAGAGTGTGAATGCAGTTTTTGACCTTCATTTTAAAAAAAAGAATGTCTCTCAGTTATTTTAGAGAGAATAAATTTTTTTGAAGGGAAAAAAAAAATTGAGAACCACGAAAACTTTTCCCCGCGAAGCTCATACTGTAGCCTAGCTTGATAGCAGTCAGCCATAAATAATTTTGATCTGCAAATAAAAATTCACTATGCCTCGAGCCTACCAAACTCTCTCCTGTAGTCTAACTCTTTTTGAGTGTCATCCAGTTACACTAAGAATAACTGCCGAGATAAACGCGAGACACTGGCGGTACATTGACGAGCTCGCAAACATCTCGCTTTTTTTCTCGCGCCGGTCTCGCATTTTTTTCTGGGCGCCAGCTCGCACTTTTCTAGGCGCGAGCTCGCATTTCTCTCGCAATTTGAAAATTTCCGAAATGCAAGATAAATGCGAGATGGCGCCGAGAAAAATGCGAGGTCGCGCCGAGAGAAATGCGGGATCGCGCCTAGAAAAAAGCGACATTTTTGCGAGTTAGTCAATGTACCGCCACCGAGCTCGCGTTTATCTCGTCAGTTATTCTTAGTGTAGTAGTAATTTGACATAACGTGTTTTGAAGAGAAAAAAAAAATCCAGAGTACCCATCTCCAGATGTGGTGATCGTGCAAGACAAGACGTGAATAAACGGAAAAGGGCACTAAAAGAATCATTTGACACTAATAACTGAGAAAGTGGTTCGGATAAAGCATCGAACGTTGGTTTGGAAAAGCATAGAGCGGTTCGGGTTTCGGTCCGGAAAAAGGACGGTTCGGAAAAGTATCGGCCGTTTTTTTTATTTTTCGAAGCGCGACCGACCAAAAACGACTTGCGAGCTCTGGTACCCTAGAGCATTAGCCACCTTTTATAACTTGAGCCATTCTACGTGCGACTTAACACATTGAGCCGCTCCAGTCGCATTGAGAATGGCTTTTTTTCGATTTTTCAAAACGCGACCGACCAAAAACGACTCACGACCTCTGCTATTGGAGATCATTAGCCATCGTTTATATATCTTGAGCCATTCCACGTGCGACCGATTCCTTCCAAATTTATTATTGGTATTCTGAACCTCATTTTCAAGCCTCATATTCTCTTTCTCAACCGAAAAAGGACTTGGAAACCTGCTCGAAACCAGGGAAAAAAAGACGGGAACACGGAAAAATGAATCACAACATACATGCTTTCGCAATGTTTGCCGTCTACACCTTTTTTCCTGGCCGACCTCATGCGATAAGCAATGTCGAAACTTCTCAAATTTCTTCCTTTCATATAGTTGATAACTTGTTGATAACTTAGAAGCCGGTTGAAAACCGTAAAAGTTGACTTTTTGCAGTTTTTTGTGAAGTTATACTTTTGAAATGAGCTCAAGAGACGAGGAATACGACTACCTGTTTAAAAGTGAGTTTTTTGGGGCTCTAGTTCATTTATTTTTAGCTTAGAATACTTATTTTGTGTCAAGATCGTATTTGGAGCTCAAGTCATGTGCCTTTAACATTTGAAGCTTTTTTTTTCAATTTTTCAGTTTTTTTTTTGCAATTAGTTCATATAGAAGCCATCCAAAGGCGCATCAAAAAGCCTCCATTTCGGGTCAAAATATTACTTTGAGCTTTAGGCCTGCGCCTTTAAATTTTGAAATTTTTTTCTTCTAATTTTTCAACTTTTCAGTCATTTTTTTGCAATTAGTTCATATTAAAGCCACCTAAAGGCATCTTTGAATTGAAGGCGCATCAAAAAGTCTTAATTTCGTGTCAGAATCTTACTTGGAACTGAAGCCATGCGCCTTTAAAATTTGAAACTTTTTTTGCAAAATGTGCAAGTTTATGAGTTATTTTTTGCGGTTTATTCATATAGAAGCCATCCAAAGACTTTCAAAATTTAGAGGCGCATCAATGAGCTTTAATTTCATGTCAAAATCTTACTTGGAGCTCTAGGCATGCACCTTTAAAGTCTGAAGTTTTTTTTCGATTTTTCAAGTTTATCAATCATTTTTAATCAATTGATATTGAAGCCTTCTAAAGGCCTCTTACAATCAAAGGCGTATCAACAAGTCCTAAAAGACATTATGAAATTATTTTCCATACAATTCTTCAAAATATGCTTCCAGTTGTCCTGATCGGCGATTCTGGAGTCGGAAAAACGAATATTTTATCAAGATTCGCCAAAAATCAATTCTCACTCGATTCTCAGACGACGATAGGTGTGGAGTTTTCGACGAAAACGGTTCAGGTGAAAAATTACTTGGTTTTGAAAATTTTGAAAACTTGATGAGATGGAAATGCGCTCCATGGATAAAGAAAAGTCATACTCCATATTTTTCGAATTTTTTACACAAAAATTAGTATTTTGATTTTCTGAATTGTTTCTAAACGCTTGGAGTTATATAAATATTTTTTAAACCTCTTTCTGACCAAGAAAATGATAGAAAAGAGAGTTTCCAACGAAAAACCGGTGAAAGTTGTTGATTGAACATTTCAAAATTGACTTTTTTTCTTTTTTTCTGTTATTTATGTTATAGGTTGTTTATAAGAGAAAAAAATAACCAATTTTTTTAGACAATAAAAAGATTTTTTTCAGATCGAAGGAAAGACAGTAAAAGCTCAAATTTGGGACACGGCCGGCCAGGAAAGATACAAGGCCATCACTTCGGCTTATTATCGTGGCGCCGTTGGAGCTTTGGTCGTTTATGACATTGGTGAGGGAAATGATCGCACTTTAAAGATTTGATCCGTCTGGCCAATAGATTGACCGAAAAAAATCCACTGGGAAGGTTAGGAATTGTGTTTTTGTACTAGGAATTTTTTTCGAGTATTTTCCTATAAATTTATCGATTTAAAAATCCAAAGAAGTTCATTTTTAGGAATGTATGTACACATACTTACGTAACTAAACAGAACTTTTTTATTATTCAGGAAAAAAACGATAAAAAAATTTTTTTATTTTTTTGAACGATTTTGGCATTAGGGAAACTGTCGCAATACAAAAAAATTCTCTGTTCCAAAAATATTCCTGTCTTTTTCTCGAAATCCGATCCTTTTCTCATTCAAATTAGCTTTTCAGAACCTCAATTTACAATAAGAAACAGGAAATATCTCGTTTCAAATTAATTTTGATGGATTTTAAGGATTTCTTTTTTTCCGAAAAAAACCAATGAAATTAAAGAAATTATCTTGTTTTTTTATTTTAAAATTGAACTGAATCATCCTGAAATTCTTTTTTTCTATTAATTTAGCGCTTTGAAGCTTCCAGTTTCCATTTACAACAAAAAAACATCTTGTTTTTTTATCAACCACTGATAATTTTAACATAATTATTTCATTTTTCAAGCCTTTATTCAAGTTTTAAAATTTAGCCAAGCATGGATCGTACGAAAGTGTGGAAAAATGGCTGAAAGAACTGAGAAACCACGCCGATCAGAACATTTTCATCATGTTGGTCGGAAACAAAACCGATTTACGACATCTGAGATCTGTACCAACCGATGTCGCCAGAATGTACGCCGAGAAGAATAAATTCGCTTTTATTGGTAGAAAAAAATTGAATAAAACTCAGTAATACGATAAATTTTCAGAAACCTCGGCATTGGACAGCACAAACATCGAATCGGCCTTCCTGAACATTTTAACCGAAGTTTTCCACAACGTCAGGAAAAATATCCTGACCGATCATCAGCACATCGACAAACAGACGACAATTATCCCTTCCGCCGACTCGAAACCCGAAAAATCTTCCCGATGCTGTTCTTTATAAAAATGTAAATAATATATCCGCCTTTGAATAAAAGAACATGTAAAAACGGAGCATCTGCGTCCGGAAATTCCTCCGGCGCGAGAAAGACGCCCGTCGCAGTCTCCTTGACGCATTCCGCGTTCTTGCGGTCAAATGGTTATGGCGCAGTGTTAGTGCACATGTACTTTCCGTTTACAAAACCTTTTTGTTACACATTTTCGGTTCCTTTTTACCTCGTATTCAGGTTTTAGAGCAGCCTGTCGGCTTTATCAACGCTATCAGGTGAAGTTCAGCCTGTTTTTCTTCATATGACACACGTTCAAAGTAAATTTTTAATTTTTGAATTATTTGATTTTCATCAGTATTCCGCTTTATCTGGGTGTAAAGCTCAATCATAAGGTTTTGAAATCATAAGTCACAGCAAGTCCTGATTTCACTTGAGATAGAAAACATTTAAACCTTCTGAAGGTTTGATTTCGACAGTTTTTCGCATATTTTAATCCGATAATCACTTTTTCGATGATTTTTGATGTTGAAATCGTTTTCAGAGATTTTTTTGTTTTCTTTTTTAACGGGAAGCTTGGTAGAACAAGTTTCTTTGATATAAGATGTTAAGAGGTCTTTTAAGGCTGAAAAAAACATAATAAATTTAGTGCAAAAAAACGCTTTTTTTAAATCCCACAGCAGGGCCTTTTGAGCAGTATTTTAGGGAGTTTTTTTTTTCTAAATGCTGAAAAAGGATTGAGTTGGAAATAATCGCAAAGTTTCGTAACGTGTGAATAAACGATAAGGGAAGGCTTCATTTCATAAGAAGGTACTCTCAAAAACTCCTCTGGACCTTCGGGAAACGCTTTTGGATTATTGTTTTTTTCTGTTGAATGCGATTGGGTGAACCCGTCGCCCGACAGAACTTCGAACTCGAGCTTTATCTCATCCTGGCAGCCACAGCGCTGTTGGCGACTTTTTGGAGAAAGTTTGTCGTTTTTGAACTTTTTTGTGATTTTTAAAGTTTCGACAGACTTTTTCGAGTTGTGTTCAATGGAGAAACGAAAAATGTATTGAAAATCTTCAAAATTATAGATATTTTGTGTTTAAAAACAGTTTTGGAGCATTTTTAAACATGTTCCGGTTTTTTTCTAATGAAAACGCTGTCGAAATTCCTTGCTGAGAGTAAAAAAAACATTAAAAAAAGCTCGAAGATGTTTTATTTTGGGTCATTGAAGACCTCTGCGCGTTAGACCAAGAATTTTTGAACCTTTTTTCTTTTTTTAAAGTTTTCTAATGGTAAAATTCACAGGGAAAATATGTTTTTAGTGATTATTTTGATGCTAAAATTGAGCAAAAATCAATGAAACTCATGAAAAAAAGAGCTTTCTCGTTTTTTTTAGAAGAGATTTCGTTTAGTGGTTTTTTTAAATTCACTTAATTCGTTTAGTTATTTTGATTTTTAATTCAATTTTTTTATAGTTTCAATTTATTTTTCACTACCAGTTACCAGTTACCAGTCAGTGTGTAAAACTAAAAAAATTTGAGGTTTTTTTATTTTAAATCTTCGAAAAATTGTGTCCAAAACCCTTTTTCCTATTCACCCGAATCACGGGATTTCATTAAAAATCACTTTATTTCTAATCTTTCATTTTTGAAAGTTCTTCTGGTCTTTAAAAGCCCTAGACAAAATTCTGTTAATATTCCGGCCCGTGGAATAGTCCAAACGTGTGGGAAACTACCGTGATTCGTGGGAAAATTGGGATTTTTGCAAAATTTTGGTCATTTCCCCACGACTTTTTTTCGATTTTATCGCTTTTTTGGAATTTCTAATCGTTTTAGAGTACTTCCAATCAATTTTTGGGGTTCAAAGTTTTGTGGAAGGCGAAAATTGGCTGCAATCTTTCTTCCGATCATTTTTTTTCGTCTTTTCTGTTCCCGTGTCTTGTCGATCAATCAATTAGGTTCAAAGTTTTCCGGTTGTAGAGGAAGATAAATTTCGTTTTTTTCTTAACTCTGGTGTGACTGGGAAAGTTTTTAGGGGCCACTTTAGGGTTTTGACGGTCTAGTGGTCACTATAGTGGTAAATTTAGTGGCCGCTTAAGAGACTAAAAGTTAGTAGCTTCTTTAGGAGTCCTAGTGTAGTACTAGACCATTGAAAACTGCTTTCATGGTCACTAAGAAGCAAATTAGTGGCTACTTAAGGGATTAAAAGCTAGTGGCCACCATAGTAGTCAAACCAGTGGCCACTTAAGGGGTTAACAGTGGCCACTTTAGTGTCCTCTGCAAGCAGCCCTTGAGGGATTACTTAAGGGACCACTAGAGTTTTTTTCCAAGACTCTAAAAAAACTTTCATGACTTTTTTTGTATGATTCGATTAGGAATTTTTATTTTTTTATAATTTTTTTGGATTGGTTTCTGGTTTCTGAGGGTTATAAAAAAATACTAAAAAGTAGGATTTTAAAAAAATTTTTGAAAAAAACAAATCTTAATACTTAATTTTCAATTTTCAAAAAAATTTTTAATTTTTCAGCTCTTGGATCTTATAGAAAAAAAGGTTTATATTGCAAAAAAATGATGGTTTTCATTAAAAAAATATTGTTTTTTTGGTTTGGAAGCACAGTTTTTCTGATGAAAAGAAGTAATTTTTTTAAAAAGATGAGATTTTTTTCAAGGACTTGGGACCTTAAAAAAAGTGGATTTTTTTCAAGAAATTAGGATTTTATTATCAAAAATTTTTAATCGATTGCTACATCAAAATTAAAGTTTCAAATTGATAATTTATCACTTTATCTTTATATTTTCGATGCTAGAAATTTTTTTCATTTTCATTTTTGCTCGTTTTTCAATCATTTTTTTGTTTCAGATTTCAGAATTCCTATCTGTAAAAATTTGCAGGATACGTCGGCTGTTCCGACGCCAGAGAAGGGGCCTTGACGGCGTGGCCCACGACGAGAGAACCGACAGTTCCGTAGACGAAGAAGGAGACGAAGCGTCGCCAAGACGCCTCCAGCAATCGCCGACGTCTTCCCGACGCCGAAGCAACTTTGGCGGCTCGTCCGCGCCCTCCATCCCCGCCATGGAACATCTACAAGCTCGTCAGTAACATGTGGACCTTGGAAATTAGGAAAATAGTCTTTTTATGAAGGGAAACGGGGCAATTTTAAACGGGAATAGGGCATTTTTTTTTGGTATTTAACATCAAGTGGACAGATTTTGCTACTAGATAATTAATTTTTGTACAAAATGGAACTTAATTTCATTTTTTCTGTAGTTGAATGCTTTTTTTCGGAGTTTTCAAGAAGTTTATTAAGCAGTATAAGTTTTAAGTAACTGATCGACCGCTTTTATTTCTGTCAGGTACATCTACAAGCCCGTCAGTATCATGGGGACCGGGGAAATTGGGAAAAATATTCATCCTACGAACAGAAATAAGGCTATTTTGTGTGTAAATAACGTTAAAAAAAGACAATTTTTTTCAACTAAATATTGAATCTTCGTTCAAAAAAATGGTACTGAACTTCATTTTCGCTTTTCTTAAATTGGTTGTTTGGGGTTTTTGAAAAAGTTATTTTTTTATTTCTATGTTAATAACTTTAAAAGGACGACTTTACAGCTGAAACTTGAGATTTTTGTATTTTTGGTTGGGAAGTTCGAAAAGAATGAACTTTTTTTGAACATCTACAAGCTCTTCAATAGATTTGGAAGCTTGAAATTAATAAAATTTCAGTTTTTTTATTTCTAAACTCGGTTTTGAATGGTCTGATTTTGAGCTTAACACTGAATTCTCATATTTTTCAATTTAAAAATGGTTATCATTCCATTTTTCATTTGATATAAGATAGTAAAGGTTGTCAAAATGTATTGAACGATCCTAAATTGGTCGAGAACATGTACAGCATTTTCAGTAGTTTTTGAAGCTTCGAAAGTGATACAGCTTATCTTTTAACTTAGTGTGGTTCTATAGGTATGAAGTTTTTTTCTTCATTTTTTTATCTGTTTTTGAATCATAGAATTTTTCAGCAACCACGAATCGCTTCGATCCAGACATGGAACTTGAAGGATTCGTCGATGATATTAATGGTTATTTTTGTCATTTTTCATGGATTTCATGTCAATTTTGATTCAATTTACATTTTTTTATTTCGTTTATTACTCACCAGAAAGCTCTTTTTTATATAATATTGATAATTTTTCGAATTTCAACTCATCCAGGCTCAAAAATAAGCCTTTTCCCTGTCGAAAAAGACTTTTACAGTCGAGTTTTTGATCGAGTTTTTGGAATTTTCAGCTAAAAAATTTTTTTGCTTGATTTTTATGGATCTTTAGGAATCTTAGAGTGGTCTCTATAGGGGTTAGGCAAAAAACAGCCGCTCGACTGGCCGAAAAATGGCCCCTTTAGGGGTTTTCATTTTCATTCAAAAAGGCTTATTTATTCAGTTTTTCCCCATAGAAATACTTCTTCGCTTAAAGTTCATAATAATTATCGACAAAAATTTTCCCTATAGGGACCACTTTTGCAAGCTTTAGTGGCCCCTATAGGGGTCGATAAAGTGGTCCCTAGAGGGGAGCCTACAATGGCCCTTAAGATTGCCCCTATAGGGGCCACTCTGAAGTTCCTAAGATTAATTAATCTAGGACAGTTTGTATCTTTGAAATTTCAAAAAATATATATTTCAGACACCTCAACGACGGCCCCCGAATGGTACGACGGGCCTCGCGATGAAACGACTTTGCCCGCGATTATCGCTTCCATTTACAGTGATAATACTGAGGAAGCGTCAGTTTTACAGAATTTTTGAACTGGTTTTTGAGAAAAAAGTGCTTGAAATTTTGATAAAAATTGAAGGAAAGATGGATTATCAGCTGTAGATTTTGATAATTTGACGAAAATCGTTGAAAATTACAGAAAAAGCGCTTTTTTGGCTGATTTTTCGGTGTAAAGTTGAAGCGAAAATGGATTTTCAGCTCTTGATTTTCATGGAAGACGAACTGAAAATGATATTTCAACAGTAAATCGTCGAAAAACGACCGAAAGAGCTCTCAATTTAACGGATTTTTGCTAGAAAATTGAAGGAAAGATGGATTTTTAGCTCTAGATTTCGATGGAAAGTTAAAAAATAGGGATATTTTTGCGAAAAATGACCGAAAGTAAGCTTTTTTGACTGATTTTTTGAAAAAAGTGCTCGGAAATTTGGTAAATTTGAAGAAGAGGCTGGATTTTGAAGAGAAATGAAAGAATTGAAAGAAAATTTGTGTAAAAAGTCACCGAAAAGGGCTTTTTTTGTGAAAAAAATTGCTACAATATGGATTTTTTTACTGTAGATTTTGATCGCAAACGAAAGGATTTCAATATTTTTTTACGGAAAAACGGCCGAAAAATACGCTTTCTTGAAATAATTTTTCATGAGAAAAAAAGCTCGAAAAATTTTATAAAAAAATTCAATAAAAAAATGGATTTTTCACCTCTAATTTTTTTGATTAAAACTTGAATTATTATGATAGTTTTGCAAAAAAATACCTAAATGTGCAATATTTAACATTTTCCCATGAATCACCATGATTTCCCACACGTTTGAACTATTCTACGGGCCGAATTATTCATAGAAGTTGGTCTAGAACTTTTAATGACCAGAAGGACTTTCAAAAATGAAAGATTATGTACAAATTGATGGTAATGATGATGAATTTGGCGGTTCTCGTGGATCAGAAATGGGTTTTTCTATATATTTTTGAAGAATAATCGAAATTTTTCTTCATGGTTTATAGATTAATTTTTGGGAAAAATACTTCGAAAATAAAGATAAATAGGTAAATTGATAGTTGGGGACTTTTTAGAATACGTATTATAAAAAAATTACGTCCAGATTTTAAAAAAATGTTTTTCTTTTTTTCAGATGCTTTTCTAGGCTTATAATAAGGGGATAATTGAGAAATTTTCAAGAAGATTTTGGAAAAAAATAAAGAAAATCATGGTCAAGATTTGAACAAGAATAAACTATTTTTCAGAGTTTTTTTGCGAATAAAAAAAGGGCTAAAAAGGATGATAATTGAGACATTTTAAAGAGGTTTTCGGAGAAAATGAACAGAAAATCATGATCACAAAATTTGAAAAAAAAAAGACTAATTTTTAGAGATTATGCTAAGGAAATAGGCAAATAAACCGAGAATCTAGATCAGGACTTTTTTTTGAAAATAATTCATTTTCAGAGACTTTGCTCTGAAGCAAACCTTGTCGATACTGGAAACGATGGAGCCGAAAAGCCATTTTCCGGTTTTCGTCGACGCCCTCCAAGCGATTGGAAATCTTCTGCCGCCGATCATTAAAGATCCCGATATTGGTCGGTTTTTGAATGGAAATAGTCGAAAAATCGAATAATTTTTGATATTAAAACTTGGTGATTTTTTTCTCGTTTTTTTAGGTTTATGGAAATGAAAATGAGCTTTTTTTCCGGAATTATCTTTAATCATTATGAAAAAAATTATTGAATAATCTTTTTCGGTTTCGTTTTGAGAATTTTTTTCAGCCCGAATACTGTAGTGGATATAATATCGGGAAAGTATCTCGATTTGTTAAAAAAATTTTTTTCGAATTATTGTTTTTTTAGGTTTTTTTCTAAATTTATGAAGTATTTTTTTGGATTTTTTTAAAGCTTTTTTTAAAGTTTTTTTGCAAGAATTAGATCTTTTTCAAAGCTTTTTTTGTCGATTTTTTTCAGTTTGAAAAAAATTGAAAAATTTGTAATTTAAAAGAAGATTTCAAGGTATTTTTTTTGCTTTGAAAACCGTTACAGCTCAATTTCCATGCAAAAAGACAGGGATTTTCAGCTAAAAAAATTGGTAAATCAAAAAAAGAACTGTCTTTTACTGCCAAAAAAAGGGGGGGGAGGACTTGGCAAAAAAATACGATTTTTTTAAATAGAATTTTTTTACTTTTTCCGTTAAAAAAAGGGAGTTGAAAATTTGTTATTTAAATAATATTTTAGTGTTTTTTTCTGCTTTGAAAAACCGTTCCAGTTCAATTTTCGTGCAAAAGACGGGATTTTTTTCAGCTAAAAATCGAAAAAAACCAAAAAAAGTGAATTGACTTTTTACTGCCAAAAAAAGGGGGGGGTGGGCTTGACAAAAAAACACGAGAAAATTGGGGGGAGGGTATTTTGGCAAAAAAACTGTGAAAAAAATTTTTTTTAGGGTGCGTGCTGGACGGCGCTAGCCCGAAATATTTGAAAATAGCCAACTTTTCCAGCTTGAAAGTTAACTTGTTCAGGAGTCCCCTGGAGCGGCATTCTGGACCTCGTTCGGGAGGACCCGTCGACTGCGGGCGTCCGTTTGAGCCCGAATATGGCCCAGATCCTCCTCGACGGCCTCCCGTCCCTCTTCGAGCTCGTCACCAACAACGAGCCTCTGAATCGGTCCTTTCTTTGTCCCTTTTTTATTACTCGGAACTCCGGACGTTTCTGAGGGATAACTTAAGAGTGCTGACGCCACTAAAGTGGTCACTAGGGCTCAGAAACATCCGGGGGAAGGTATCCAAATTTTTTTCGTGTGAAAAAAAGCTCAAGAGTAATTTTAGAAGTAGGGGAAAAGCATTATTTTTAAGAATAACGGGAAAAAAAAATTATATAGAGAGTCTAGAAAAATTGATTTTCAGTGAAGATTCTGTTGCCAAAAATAAAAATAGGAAGCAGAATTTTTTAAGGCAAAACTAGATTTTTTGGATTTTTCCTTTCGAGTCATTTTTTAGGGGTTTCAAAATATTTCTGTACTTTTTTTTGTGTTAAAAAAATGGTTTTTTTCCAGAAAAAAAGGGAAGCATTTTTTGTTCTGATCAGTTAGTTTAGTTGATGAAAAATGTCATAGAGTTGGTAGATTTGGAAAAAAAAAAGTGATAAAAATCCATCTTTCGGCTCATACCATACGGATCCCTTCCCGGGATGAAACCTACTCCCCCAAAAAAATTGGGCTCATTCCAGTACATTTTAAAATTTTTTTCGCGCCCAAATGCCTGGGGTGGGATCCAGCTGATGAATTATTTGTTTACCTTGTAAAAAAATTCTCATATGGAACATTTTGTTATAAATTTATAGCCATTCGAATCGTTTTTTTGTGACATTTTTCCATTTTTTCCATTTTTTCCAGATTTCGCGACGTTCTCTCCTTGTTCATCTCGATCAGCATCTGCACCGAATCTTACGGAAACGTGAGGATTTTTTTTTTGAAATTTTTCGGGTTTCTACTGTCAAATTTTGAATGTGAATTCGGTTCGGGGGGATTTTTCAGGGTCTTGCCGGTTTTTCTTTGGCTTTTTAGGCGGGTTCCCCTTTTTTATTGGACTTTTTAGAGGATTTTTAGTGAAAAAGTTTGCTCTAACCTCTTTCTGCTCATTTTCCATTCAGGAAACAGGATTTTTAGCTCAAAAATCGAAATTTTGGACTGTTTTTGATGGTTCTATCAATTTTTTCGGATTAATTTACAGTTTGAGTTTTTTCTTCAGTGCTTTGGACTGTATGTGGATTATTTATGGGATTTTAAGATCGATAAATTTTCGAAAGAAACTATTAATTTTGACTTTTTTGGATTTTTTCCACTCTAATCTTCCTTGTCTGGAAATATAAGCTTGAAAATGACCAAAACTGGAAGATCCACCTTCAAAAACATTATTTTCATCGTTTCTTTGTCACAAAAAGGACAATAGGATTTGAAAATGTACAGTGGAGTGATGGCTTCCCTTTGTCTGGTCCCAATCTTCCGATATGATAACTTTTTTCCCTTTTCTCATGAATTTGAGAGTTGATAACAGTATTTGGATTACTACGATTTGTTTGCCGAAGGTCATGCTGTCTTGCTTTTTGTTTCGAATTTGATAATGATACGAGGAGTTTTTGTACGATTTGAGAAGGAGTGGAATTGGTGTAGTTAGTTTTTTGAGAGCGTGGTAAGGAGAATTTAACGGTAAGATCATTGAAAGCCGGAAGTTGGGGAAAAAGTGAGCTTCGGATTTGACAAATAAAATTTTTTTTTTCGCTCTCTTTAGCTATAAAAAGCTTCTGTGAGGCTTCAAAAGGCTTATATTAGCACAATTTCTGTCGATATTAATCTTTTAAGAAGTTATTTAAGATTAACTCATTTTAAAAAAAGTCCTCAGCGGAAAAACGAAGCATTCCAAGAGTACGTCGCAAAGCAAAAAAATACCCAAAAACCCCACTTTTTTTAAGATTTTTCTGGAAGAATTGACTGGTTCTAGAACTGGAATTATACATTTTTTTCATGTTATTTTCAAACGTGTAGATGAAATTTGATTTCTGATTTGAAGAAAGTTCAAAGAAGTGTAGATGCAATTCCAGCCTAAAAAAATTTATAAAAAAATTTTTTTAAGCTGAAAGTTTTGTATAAGTTCACTTCTAACGAGCTTGAATTACCTTTAGCTCGTACCAAAAAAATTTTTTTTCTGAGTTTCTCACAATTGCGAACGATAAAGCAGCTACAACAGCTTTGAGAGTTCTGTTTTTCAAGTGACTAAAAAAAGTTTAAAATTATATTTTTTTAACCAACTAATCTGGTCCCTCTAGCTAACCGAGAAACTTATCAAAAGTGCATACCCAAAAACGTTTTTGTTTAGGGTTGTTCTGTTGTCTGATCTCACTTTGCACTTTTTCTTCCTCCTCTTCTTTTTGCCAACCGACGCCGCCGCTTTGTTCCGATTCCTCTTTGTCTCTCTCTCTCTCACTTTTTTTGCTGCGTTCGTGCCGTCGTTGCAATTTTTGATCGCATTATGTGTAGTACATGCGATTTTGTGTTGTCTGTGAGTGAGTGAGTGACGATATTGCAACGTGTGTTCCCCTTGGAAAGACGATTTTGGGCAGGAAAGAGAAAGAAAATTTGATGGTGGTATGACGATATCGCGTGATTTTTTGCGAACAATGAGGCTTTTTTCAAAAGGAAGCTTCTACAGCAACTTGTACTCTTGGGAGCTCGATTGTCTGAAGTTTAGAACCTTGGCTTGGAAGAAGATTTCAAAGTTGGCTGGTTTGCGGAAAATGTTCTTGTAGCTTCAGAATTCAATGAAATGATACGGACTTGGAGCTTTATGGGTAAATGGAATGATAATTTAAAAGTTTGAAAAAGGCATTGTTCGTTTCAAATACTATTCAAAAAAAGACGATATCGCGTGATTTTTTGCGAACCATGAGGCTTTTTTCAAAAGGAAGCTTCTAAAGCAACTTGTACTGTTGGGAGCTCGATTTTTTGAAGTTTAGAACCTTGGCTTGGAAGAAGATTTCAAAGTTGGCTGGTTTGCGGAAAATGTTCTTGGAGCTTAGGAATTCAATGAAATGATACTTTCAAAGTTCGAAAAAGGCATTGTTCGTTTCAAAAAATATCCAAAAAAAAGACGATATCGCGTGATTTTTTGCGGACAATGAGGCTTTTTTCAAAGTTTATTTGAAGCTTCTACAGCAACTTGTACTCTCGGGAGCTCGATTATTCGAGTTTTAGAACCTTGGCTTGGAAACAGTTGAAAAAATTGGCTGGTTTTGCGGAAAATGTTCTTGGATCTTCAGAATTCAATGAAATGATACGGGCTTGGAGCTTCATGGGTAAATTAAATGATAATTTAAAAGTTTGAAAAAGGCATTGTTCGTTTCAAATACTATTTAAAAAAAGACGATATCGCGTGATTTTTTGCGAAAAATGAGGCTTCTTTGCTTCTACAGCAAATTGTACTATTGGGAGCTCGATTTTTTGAAATTCAGAACCTTGGCTTGGAAGTTGAATCTTCGTAGAATGTTGAAGAAAGGTCCTGTGATTTCGTAACTGATTGACACAGTAGAAGTTTGAAAAAAATGTATTTTTTTGATGAATTTTTTTATTGAAGATTATGGGAACCCCTAGCGCAACTTGTACTGTTGAGAGCGGAATTATTAGAAATTCGAGAATTTAGAATTTTGGACTTGAAAAATAATTGAGAATTTTTATGGTTTTCTGTGGTTTTTTGACCAACTTTTGAAGAAAAAATGAGAATTTTTCGAAGTTTTTGAACCCTTTAAGATTCTATTTCCAAGAAAAAGTCTTACCCAGCTTGAGTCTTCATAACTGAATAATGTGACACTATGAAAATTTGAAAAGGGCGTTTTTTATTGTCCCAGAAAAGCAAAAAATAGTTGGATTTTTGAAGCTTGGAAAGTGCGCTCCGTAGATAAAATTTGATACATTTGAAAATGAATTGAGGCGTCAACAGCTGAAAAAATGGACTCCAAGAATTTTTTTTTCAATATTTCATAGCTTAAAGCCGTTTAGAGCTCAAAAAAACGGCTCTTGATGATAAAAACTCATTTTTTTAATTTTCTAAATAAGTTTCCTTAAACAAGCCTCAGTCAGAAATCGCTACATTTATTATTATTCAAAAAAATGGTCTTTTTCCCCTCAAATTTACATCCCTTTAAACTTTTTTTCTCACCCTGAAAATGACCAATTTCAGGCTGTTCATTGAATGAACGCCTGTCTATATTTGCAAGCTAAAAATGGAGAAATTTGATATTTGATGCCTTTTTTGCACTTTTGCGTTCTCAAGAAGAAGGAAAATGGAAAGGAAAGATACTAATTGAAATCGTATAGTATTCTAAAAAAAAGTCGCACGATAGATCCATCTTCAGCTGTTGCTCGCCTGCAAAAGGACACGATGAGAAAATGTTTCTTTTTTATTCCTGAGCCCCTATTTTTTCCCTCGCTATACGAAAAAGAAGACGAGCTTTTTACGTGATTACTTATATGTACGAATGAGTGAATGTTGCTAGAGGAGAGATAGAAAAAATAGCGGAATTTCCAAGTTATTATTATCAATGGAGCGAACCTACTCAGCTTGAAAGGCCTCGGTAAAAATTATAAGGCAAGAGTTTTGAAGGTCCTCAAAAATGAGTTTTTATCAATAGAGCACATTTACTTGACTGAGAAAGGCTACATCTTTTTATAAACTAAGAAAGTTTGAAAAACTCTATTAATGAATTAAGCTTACAAAATCCTCTCAATGGTATCATTTGGACAAATATACAAAAATCAAAGTTTTATCCGTAGAGCATGCTTTCTCACCTTAAAATAGCCTTGCTGCATGAATTTTTAATTTCAGAGCGGATTTAGTCGGAAATATGTAGCCTTGATTTATCAGTAGAGCGAACTTTCTGAGCTTGGAAAAGCCTGGCTCCTTCTTTTTCCTGAGATTTTTTAGCGAAGTTTATCAAAAAATTTTGCCTTTTTTGAGCTTTTTGATTCCCCAACCTTTTTTCCCCTATTCGCCCCATTACGATTCTCATCTTTGCCTCCCAGGTCTTTTTTTTGCTGCCTTCTCTTTTTCGACCTTAAGCCAGCTGCTACCAATTTTTTTTTCGCTGCGGAGATTGGTGCAAACGAAGAGGGAAAAAAACTGAAATGAATGGATGACTGGGCAGTTTTCGTTGCAGCTGTTGTTCGCCCTTTTTTTGCGAATAATTTGGTTCGGAAACAGAGATCTTTTCGCAAGAAAAAAGGTTGTTTCTGGGAGGAAATTGAAAAATTTTGGAAAAAAAATCAAGATTTGACGTATTGAACTGTCTAGAAGACTTCAAAATTTGAAAAAATGAAGGAATTTTGTATTTTATCAATAGAGCAAACTTGCCAAAGAATAAAGAACCTTTTTCTTATTTTACCGATTTTCGAGCTTTTTTGTTGAAATTTCAATGGTTTCAAATGCCTAAAAGCCTAAAAATTTTGAAATAATTAAGTCATTGAGTATTTATCAATGGGGCGAACTTGATGGAGAAAAGAGAGCCGTATGCTGGTTTTACCGATTTTTGAGCTTTTTCGATTTATTTATAACAACTTGAAAAACCTCGAAAACATTGTAAAATACAGGGATTTCGGTATTTTATCAATGGAGCGAACTTGGCGAAGAATAAAAAGCCGGTCACTTATTTTAACGATTTTTGAGTTTTTTTTTTCGTTTTTGCAATGGTTTGAAATGTATAGAAGCTTCGAAAATTTGATAAATGTAGAATTTTTTTTTCTGTTCTAGAGGAGCGCATTCAATTAGGAGCAAAGGGCTTCTCATTATTTTCAACGAATTTCAAAATGCCATGTAAATTTTTCATAAGCGGGTGATTTTTCCTCAAATCTAAAGCTTGAAAATTCGAAAATCCCCGTCTCTATTAGGCTCAGTTTGGTTGATGGCTGTTGTTTTTTTTTCTCTTCTAGCTTGCTTGAAAAGAGAGAGAAATATGAGGATTTCCCGTTCCTCCTCTCGTTTTTCCCTTGGCTTCCCATCGTTGGAATTTTTCCTCTTTCCGTCTCTGTTGCTTTGGAAGTGAAAGGGATTGCGGAAAAGAATAGCAGAAAAAAGAAGAAAGAAAAGAAATGGAGAACCTTTGGTGAGCTTTTTCTTGAGATGTGTGAGCTTAGGAATGAGCTCAAAATGTCTGGGAATTTTTTTGGAGATTTCGGTGTTTTTGGGCTTGAAAAGGGTATACAACATTACTCACTAGGAACATGGGACGATTAAATTTGCCTTTAAAGGGGGAAAAAAAAACAATCGATAGTAAAAAAAAATCCGGTACAAAAAAAAATATAAAAAAAGAAGTCTCTAATTCAAATACAAATATTTAAAAAATTGAATCTGACGAAAAACAAATATTCCTTGTTCCAAGCTTTTTTATAAGTAAAGCTCGGATTTTATCAGCAGAGCACACTTGCAGAGGAAATTATAGCCCTTTTTAGTGGGATCATTTTCAAAGTTTTCTATCAGATTTATTTATCGATGGAGCACACTTGTAGACGAATTTCAAGGCTTACTGTCGTGAGCTCAAATTTCACATCAATCAGGCCGATTTAAAGTTTTATCAGTAGAGCACACTTGCAGACGAAATCACAGCTCTTTTTAGTGGGCTCATAATAACCATCGAAATTTTTTATCGATGGAGCACACTTGTAGACGAAGTTCAAGGCTTACTGTCGTGAGCTCAAATTTCACAAAAAATAGGCCGATTTAAAGTTTTATCAGTAGAGCACACTTGCAGAGGAAATTATAGCCCTTTTTAGTGGGATCATTTTTGAAGTTTTCTCGATAACTATCAGGTTTATTTATCGATGGAGCACACTTGAAGACGAATTTTAAGTCTTACTGTCGTGAGCTCAATTTTCACAACAATCAGGCCGATTTTATCAGTAGAGCGCACTTTCAGATCAACTTTCAGCCTTGAGATTTGTAGCGTCTTTCTCAAAGTTTTTTCGCCATATTACTCATTTTTGTTGATTCTGTGCCGATCCCCGCAGTGTCAGGAATAGAAGTGTCTCGTTTTTTTTTCCTTCTTCCTTCGTTCTGTGTGTTCCTTTTGAATTGTCGACGACGACGCGGCTCACGTTGCTCTCTTCACATTTGCCCCGTTCGTCTCACTCTGACTCTCTCAAAATCACCCACTATTTCCATCTCCTCTCTCTTTGTGTGCAGCATTTCTCTCTCTTTTTTAGTTTTTTTTTCCACTTTTTTTTTCCTGCTGCCGTTTCCCCTAGCGCCGCATTCGTCTGACTTCCTGGGCTCTCTGGATGCGGAAATGCTATTTTCCTCTCTATCTCTCTCTGCCACGACCCTCAGGCCTTTTTTTCGTCTTTTTTTTCGGTTTTTTGGGCCCTCTCCTGCCGCTCCTCCTACTATGTTATTATGTTGGGTTGGGATGGATGGATGGAATGGTTTTTTTTTTTTTGGGAGAAAAGGAAATTTTAGTGGGAAAGAGGATGGAAGGTTTAGAAATGATTTTTGGATTGGAAAAATCAGGTTTGAAGAGTGAAGAGTCAAAGGTTATAGTGTTAAAACGCTAAATTTTGAAATAAAAGAGATAAAATATACATTTTTTTACATGAAACTTAATTTTTTTAATGTTTTTTTAGTGTTTTTTTCAGTTTTTTTCCTTTTTTTGAATGCTAAAAAAATAAAAATAATAGGATGGAAAGTGGACATTTTAGTTTTTTTCGAACACTGAACTTGGAAAAAACTTTTTATTAATTTGAGGCAATTTTTATATTCAAATTTTTTTATAAATCAAGTTTTGGAAGTTTTTTTCCCACTTAAAATTAAATTTTTTTCCATTTTTCTAAGACCGCAAACTTGGAGTTTTTAATTTCAAAACTCGAAAAACTAGAAAACGAATCAGAAAGAAAGACAAAGATCTTTTTTCCCTTTTTGCTGTAATTTGAACGAGAAAACCCCGGAAAGTTGGCGATTTTTCGAGTTCTCTTTGTCCCTCTCTTTTTTCCAAGAACCTTGGTTCCATCAGTTAACGGGTAGCGGTGTTTCACGATGAAAGACGTCTGAAGGACGAATTTTTTTCTTTTTCCTTTTTTTTTTGTTCCGAACTTGGCAGTTGGCCTTGTACCCAATTTGCCCAAAAAGAGGCGTTTTAGCTGAAGGAAATTGGAGAGAATTGAAGAGTTCTCGTTACAAAGATCATGCAAAAAAATGAGGATTTTTTTCTTTTGATTGCTCTGTTAATCGCGAGCTTTATTTGTTGAGGTGTTGCTGGGTTGGTTTCGTCGTCTGTTTGCTTTTTTCTCATCAAAAATGATCAAAAAACTCGGATTTTTGCAGAAAAAAATGTTTGAGAAGGAATGGCTGCGATGGATATAGCAAGGTTGCTCCATGGACAATTTTAGGAATTTTGAGGATTTTTGAAAGTTATTCCTTTAGGAAAAACAGTAACTTTTAACGAAAAAAAGCATTCAGAAAAAATAGCCGCCTTGTGAAGAACAAGGGTGCTCCATTGACAAAAATTATTTTTTACTTATTTTTCGAAAATTCAAAATTTTATTCAAATCTATTAGGTTAGCAAAAGAGCGAACTTTTATTTAGAGGATTTGCCCTAAATTTTTTCCCTTGTCTTCGAAGCTTCTACTTTTTCTGGATGTATAACTTTGAATCAAAAAGAAGTTGCAATGGAGCGCACTTTGTAGTGAATTAATGGCCTTTAGACAGAATTTTCTTCTTTTGAAATGATTCTTCCCGAAATGATTTATTTGTTAGTTGGTTGCAGAGTTTTATCTCTCTTCTGTTTTCAGTGTCCTTGGAGGGGCTGCTTGCAGAAATTGAGATTATAGATTAGGTCCGAAAAGAAAATGGTTCACCTTGACGATTTTACCGTGTGTGTGTGTTTCCCTTCGACTGAGAACGAAAAAAAAAAGTAAAATCTTTCTTCTTCTTTTTTTTTTTTTGCGAAAGATTCGTCGCGGGGCACAAGGTCGGCCGCCGAAAGGACCCCATTCGAAAACCAACTTTACAACGGCCTTGATTTTGATGCGACGGACGAATTCTCTCTTTTTCCCTTCTTCTTTTTTTTTCTCGTCTCGTTCGAAAGAGACGACGACGACGACGGTACGCAAACACACGCACAAGACAAACGCAAAAATCGCCTTTTTCACAAAGTTTCAAGGTTTTATGGCAGTGATTTCGGCTTGGCTTGCAGCTTTGGGAGGTCTAGGAAGTACAGGAATCAGAAAAAAAGGATGGAGATGAAAATTTCTGAATAGATCCTAATAATAATCTTCTGTAGGAATTTTAGCAATGGAGCACGTTTTCCTGGAAAAATGGCCTATTTTTAATACGGAGAAATGCTCCTTTTTTGACAAAGTTTCAAGGTTTTATGGCAGTGATTTCGGCTTGACTTGAAGCTTTGGGAGGTCTAGGAAATGTAGAAATGAGAAAAAAAAATGGAGAGAAAAATTTCTGAGAAGAGCTACTAAAGTGAATTTTTAGCAATGGAGCGCGTTTTCCTAGAAATATAGGCTGCTTTCAATAAGAAAAAAAAATGGCCTTTTTCACAAAGTTTCAAGGTTTTATGGCAGTGATTTCGGCTTGGCTTGAAGCTTTGGGAGGTCTAGGAAACGTAGAAATGAGAAAAAAAAGATGGAGAGAAAAATTTCTGAGAAGAGCTACTAAAGTGAATTTTTAGCAATGGAGCGCGTTTTCCTAGAAATATGGGCTGCTTTCAATAAGAAAAAAAATGGCCTTTTTCACAAAGTTTCAAGGTTTTATGGCAGTGATTTCGGCTTGGCTTGAAGCTTTGGGAGGTCTAGGAAAAGTAGAAATCAGAGAAAAATAGTGTGGATAAACATTGTCGAGAAGAGCTACTAAATGAATTTTTAGCGACAGAGCGCGTTTTCCTAGTAAAAATGTGCTATTTTTAATACGGAGAAATACGCCTTTTTTAACAAAGTTTGAGTTTTTATGGCAGTGATTTGGGCTGGATTTGAAGCTCTGGGAGGTCTAGGGAATATAGAAATGAGAAAAAAAGAATGGAAATGAAAAATTTTTTTGAAAAATAGCTAGGATATGGTCCTTTTTAAGCAATTTTTATCAATGGAGCGCGTTTTCCTCGAAAAACTTGAGCTCTTTTTAAGAAAAATGAATTTTTCGAAGTTTAATAATTTTTTTAAATGATATCGTAGCCTTTGAGAGATTTTTTTCTGAAGTTTAAAAATTTGAAAATGCCACAGATTTTACACAATAATGAAACGAAAAAGTGAGGAAAAATTTGGATTTTTCGCCATGGAGCGCAATTTGCCAAAATTTTGATTTTTTGTGACTTCTGCACTATATGAACGCTCAAAATATAGTTCACATTACTATTAATTAATGGAAGAAATTCATATCCTTCTCGGACATTGGTAACACAAAACGGACGGGCTCCGGACGTTTCTGGGCAATTCTAGGGATCACTTGAGAGCGTTGAGGCCACTAAAGTAGTCACTAGAAATGCCCCGACACGTCCGATTCGCGTCCCGTTCGCGTTACCAAGGTCCGAGTTTGTAATTGAAAATTTTATCTTTGGAGCAACTTTGACCGCTGCAGTAGTGGTTTTTTACTGTGAGATTAAGAAATTTTTAACGCACAAAAAACTTTTTTAGTTCACAAAATACATGAAATCTCGAAGTCACTATCTTTAGAAGAAAATAAAATATTAAAACTGGATATTTACTGTTAAATAAACCCTCTAAAATGCCACCTTTCTGTGTATAGTTTGTTGGTTTGTTGATGCTGAAGGTTGACATTTTGCCTAGGCCCAGTCAGCGACAATTACTCACCATCCAACCCGATGATTGCACTTTTTTTTTTCTGTCGACTTTCTGGGTTACGGTATTCTTTTTTTGTGCAGCTTTATATATGTTGCGCCCTTTTGTCTGCCACGGCAGGGGTGAGCAAAAGATTTTTTTTTCCTCCTTTTTTTTTGCTCTTTTTCTCTCTTCGGAGCAAAAGGACGCCGGCGGCTTTTTTTTTTTGAGAGTCATGTCGATCTGAAATTGTTTTTTTTTCCGTCGTTAGAGGATGTCGGCGTCTTTTTTTAGGTTTGATTTGGTTGGAAAGAGCACGGCTAATGGAATTGTGAGAACGGGTGAAGTGGAGGTGCTGGAGTTGGAATTTTTGGGGAGGATTATAAACTTTTCATAACGATACGAATGATTAGAATGAGACTCTGGGGTTTGAAAAAAAAATGATCTTTGAAGGTTGCAAGAGCTCAGTGAAGCTTAAAAAAAGGCGAAAAATGGGGTTTTGAAAGTTTGAGGACTTTATTTTGAAAAAAACTTCAAATATTATTTGTTAGTTTGTTTTTTTGACAGTGCTTTAAAAAATTATCTGGAATGATAATTTGAAAAAAATAAATAACTGAAAAAAATTGCGAATTTTCAAAAAAAAAAAACAAAAAGATGAATTCAGGTCTTGATACAAGGGCTTATTAAGAAACTGCAAAATTTGAATTTATTTTTATTTTTTTCGAATAAATTTAGATATTGGGCCATTGAATTCGATTTTTTAAAAAAAACTATGATTATTCTAAATATCCATTTCGGGACACAAAAACTAGCTCTGAAATCAAATTTCGGATAATTTATAGCTTTTTTCTTTCCAAATCACCTTTCTAGACTTAATTTCAATTCACCCGATTTTTTCAAGCTTTAGACTTTCCCTTCTCCTCTTTCTTCAAATTTCAGTTTTACTCGAGTTTCCTGTTTTCTTTCTTCCCGACTTCTCGTTTCCGCCTACGCCTTGGTCCATTCAATATTTCCTCTGTGTTTTTTTTTGTCTTCTTGTTTCTGCAGACGAACTCTGACTTTCGATAGTTTTCGAGGCGCCGGTTTTTCTTCTTTTCTCTGGACCAACAAGTCTCTTTTTCGCTTCCTGCTTGGCATTTTGTGTGTTCAATGGGGGCTGGGAGTTGGGATGTTTCAGTTTAGAATGAAATTTTAATGATGAAAAGGACTTTTATGGTACTGGGAGTGGTTTTTCGTTATAAATGATTAATATTCCTATATTCGAGAAGGAAAGTAATCGGAAATATCTACAAGAATAGAAAAAAGAACCAAAAAGAATCCAATAGTTCAAATATTCTCAAAAAAACGGCAAAAAGGCAAATTTTCGGGTCGCATTGGGAATGACTCGAAGCGTTGCGGTCGCGCTGCGGTTCAAGACCGAAATTAAAGTATTGATCTTGCCAACGCGTAAGTCGTTTTGCGGTCGGGCGCAACGTTTTTGTAACCGCTTCGCAGCCGCGACGCATCGCGCCATTCTTAATGCGACGGAAAGCTTTTCTCAAAAGACAGTAATTTTTTTCTTCTTCAGAAAATTCCAAAATAACAACTAGTTCCCATCGGTGCACCCACACACACACAAAAGGCCATAAAAACCAACCAACCAACCAACCGGCTTGAGAAGCCGTTTTGAGCCGAAAAGAAATGGCCAGGGGTCATAAAAAACCAAACTCGACTCGTATACAGAAAGAAAAGACCTCCCGAGGCAAAAAGAGAATAAAAAGAGCTTTTCGGAACAATTTTATGGCCTCCTCTCTCTCACTCACTCACTCACAACCTCACTTACTGATTACACCGTCCCACGAGAAAAAGTCGAGGAAAACAAGATGAAAAAGCCGCGGGTCGCATTTGGAATGGCTCAGAGCTTGTTGTAGGGCTTTCTGATGCCCCTGAGCGCAAGTAGTTTTGAGTCGGGTGCATTTCGAAAAGTTAGCTATTTAACTAGCGGCTTCTCCTGCAAATTTTGGATTTAATCAAGCTTTCACCTTGAGATTTACTTTTTTTAAATTCAATTTTTTTGAGCTTCTTGAACTATTTTTTTGAGATAGAATTTGCTATAAAAATAATTTTAATAACTTTCAATTAAACTAAGGATAGTTTTAATTATAAGGATTTTTTTCAAATTTATCTTTATGCCTAATTTCCTTCTTTTGTAAGTAAAAAAACAGACCCATGATCGAATACTACAAATTTGATACTTTTTGCAAAAATATTTACATATTTTCATATTCTCACTTTTTCTCCATTTCCCCACGGTGATAAATCAAACGGAGCATGGGAAAAAAAAGCGGAGAGAAAAAAAAAAACAATTTATTGCCACTTTTGCTCGGAATATTCAAAGGGAAAAAGAAGGCAAGAAAGTTGCTTTTTTGTCTTTTCTTTTTTCGAGCATGCTTAGTGTTTTGCTCTTAAGCCCCCCTCCGATTTATTTTTTGTTTTTCAACCATGCCAAAACAAAATGCAGCATAGCAAAAGCGGAATTGAAATTGGGATTTTTCCTCTTTTTTGGAAGGAGATGGTTGAAATTTAGAAAATTGGAAGAAAGAGACGGAAAAAGGCCTTTTTCGAACTTGAGTAGGCTTGAAGAAAACTTGAATGGTTTCTTATAGTTCAGAGCGCAAGTAGTTTTGGGTCGGGTGCAAGGGTTTTGTAGCGGAGTCATTCTAAATACAAAAAACAAGACGCTCAGAAAAGTCAGAATTTTTGAAGGGAATCAAGAACTTCTGAAGAAGCTACGAATTGAATTTAAAAACAAGATACAAAAATAATGATGAGTCTGTTTTTTTGACATTTTGGAGAAAAAAATGAATAAAATCGGAAATTTCATCATTCTTAATCATTTCTCCATCAAAGATTTTTTTGGAGAAAGCGATCACTAGACCAAAAAAATTAAGGATTTTTTTCTATTAAAAAGCCCCAAAAAGGTTTTTTTGGTTTTTAAAGGTTTTTGTTCCTTCCAAATGAATGAATGAATTGGGCGGAAGCCTCGTGTCATGCTCATTTATCAAGCGTCGTCAACTTGTCTGCGGCTTTTTTTTTTGCTTGTCTTGCCTTGTCTTTTTGGCCGGAAGCAGTTAGCCGCCAGTGGAGGATAGAGTCTTTTTCGGTTGGGTCTTTGTTTTTTAGTCTGAGTGGCGATTTTTGTTGGAAAAGTTGAGGAAATTTGGAAAATGAGCATTCTTTGAAGATGGTGAAAAATCGGGCCTTGCAATTTTTTTTAGATTTTCATTTGTAAGTTCTTTTGAAAGTCAAGTGAAAGTCAAAGGAGGAGGTTTTTGAGATGGAAAGAAGAAAAGAGGAAATTTCCTAAGTTTGAAAATGTGTCCTTAGAGCGTTAATGTGTAAGGAATCATTCAAAAACTTGAGTTTTTCCCATTTTTCATAAGAAGCTTTAGTTCAGCCCGACTTGACTCTCAAGAAAAAAAAAACAATCGGATTTTTCTGTAGAGTAAACTTTGAACTTGAATAAACGTTTTTTTTTCTAAATCCGACCTGAATGGACCAAGAAAAAATGTCAATAAATGTCGATTTTGAAATTTTATGAAGCTGATTCCTCTCCATCTTAGCCATACTGAAAATTTGGCAATCTGGACTTTTTCTTCTTCTTCTCCTTAACTCCCAATTGTTCTCTCTTGAATTTTGAATTTTGGACAAGGACGAGTGTGAGTAGATAGAGATGGTGGGAGGTGCCATCAACCTGGTCGATTTTTGGCGCCGAGCGTGGCAGAAAGAGGGAGAAAAGAGAGAGAGGCGTGGCCTTGGTCGCTGATTGGACGCTATGGCGCCGAAATGGGTGTGGCCTGCCTTCGGCTCCAGAATCACACTCAAACACACGCAAACACACGCACTGTTCCTCTCAGAGCTACTCCTAGTTCTCCCAGTCGTCGTCGTCTTCTTCCATTCAGTCTTCTTCTGCTACCATGGATGCGGCTGAAGCGATGCTGGCAGTAGCGACGCCAGCGCCGGCGGCTGCAGAGACGCCACGGCGCAAGCCACGCCTACCTCGCAAGGCCCTGCCAGCGCCGCCGCCGCCGCCGCCGTCTGCTGTCTCTGCCCCCGGTCGTCGTGGCGGCTCCTCACACACAAACCTCCAACACGACGGCCTGGAACGGTCGGTTCGGTTGAGGTTCCCCCTCCCTCTACTCTATTCCGTTTCGACTTTTGGAGGTTCTGTAGCTCTCCCTTCTTCTTCTTCTTTTTTGGCCCTTTCTAAAAACCTGTTAGGTAGGAGTAGCACTAGATCAAAAAAGAACCCTGCCTTTTCGGAATTATTTCTACAAGTTGAGCTTGCCTTGCCCTGATTTTTCGGTTAAGCTATTTTTAGGTGTCGTCGTAGAGCTTCAGCTTCTTTTGAAAAAGTAGCCCTGGCCTCCGTATGGATCGAAGACTGACTAGAACGACTAAAGATTCAAACATTTGGCGTTTTTTGAGGCTCAAACTGACGATTTCTACCTTTTCTGAACCTAACTGGACTGGATATTTTAGGAATTTTAGAAAAGCTCACCATCTGAAGATCTGCAGAAGTAGTGGAATACTTGCTGTAGGTCTCCAGAAGTTCTTTGAATAGGCTTCCAAGCTTCTCTAAACGGCAAGCTGCAGAAGCTCAGCAAGCCTCAAAAGTCATCAAGACCTTTCAAAGAACTGACTAGTTTCGAAGTCTAGCCGAACTTCTTTCTGACCTTCGGAGACTCCTAGGGAGAAGCTGAATAGCTTCTGAAGTTTATAAGGTCTCTAGGTAGTTCTGGAGCTTTTTAGGATCATTCAAAAGTTGCGCTAGTTCTGAAACTCTAGCCGTACTCCTTTTTCGGCCCCTCCAAAAGAGACTTCATCCATTTCTAATCACTTTCCGCTGATCGATCTTAAAGGTCGTAGTCCTTGGCGCTTGAAGTTGAAAAGTGCAAAGTTTTGGGGGCACGGTGTGTGTGTGTTTACCTCGGCGCGGTGGGAAGTTTGCAGCGGTCTCTCTTCTTTTTTCTTTCTCTATTTGTTAGTGCGTCAGCGCGAACCGAATTCACATTCAAAAATGAAGCAGAAATTCAAAAAAATCAAGAAATCAAACATTTTTGTACCGCTCTTTCTCATTGTAGGTCCGAAGGCAAGCCATTTCGGCGGTAAATTTGCTCCTCGAGCATCGGCTTCTCAGTCAAGGTTTTTTTGACCCAGAAAAAAAAAAGAATTCTAAGCCTTGACATGCCTTCTAGATGTTCTGCGGGCTTGCATCGTCCCAGGATTATTTGATTTATACGAAGCGAAATCGGAAACCTGGATGTTTACCGCCAATGATCAACGCCTTGAGGCCGCATCGGTACGCGGAATTTTTCAACTTATTGGAATGGCTTCAAAAATGCAATCCTTGGCTTTATACCGTATTTCAAGACGGTTGAGAATCGCAGAAACTGATTTAAAATGAGTTTGAGAAAAAATAGCCTCCTAATCAGGCACACTTGTGCTCCATTGTTAAAACTTTCGTTCTCAATCTTTAGATGAGAAAAAAGTCTAGATAAACCGAAGAATTTTCGCTTCATGAACAAAAATTCAATTTTCAATTTTTGGCCTAAAATTTCAACTGCCGCAACAAAAAGCTCAATTTCAAGTTTTGAGGACATCAAAAGCTAAAAGAATTACCTTGAACCCAAGCTTTCCCTCAAAAATTCGAAAAAATCTTGTTTTCTCCATGGAGCAAACTTTTGCATACTTAAGAGGCGATTTTTTCTCACCTAAAATTGAGTATTCTGCTTCAAACAGGCCATTTTCCGAGCCTCCAGTGGCCTAAATTTTTAAAAAATTGCAATCTTTGGCCTCTGTTGATCCGAATAGAATTCGAATCTTCGGCATCGTCATGCCAGAAGCAGAAGAAGTAGAAGAGGGGGAAAAAAAGATGGAAAATTGAGCGCTCCAAGAGACGACGAGGAGTCGTTTTGTTGACGTTGGAGCGAATTTTTCTCGTTTCGTTTCGTTTTTTTTTTCTTTTTCGTATGCATGTCTCTGTGTTGTTAGTGTGCTATGTGTGTGTGTGTGCGTGTGAGTCTCGACGTGTCTGCGCCGCAGCCGGAAGAGAGCACGACGATCGGAGAGACGCAGCGAGACGAGGGACACCAGCCACACGACACTCCACAAACCGAACGCTGTCTCGCCAATGCCATCGCTCTGCCTGCCCACGGGCGGTGCATTTTTTTTTCACTTCTCCCCTCGTCTGCTGGACTTTTTTTCGGTCTTTTTCTTCTTCTCTTTTTTTTTGCCCCCGCTCTGTGCCGCGTTGTATGCATTTTGCCATCGGGCGCTGCGGCGCCGCGTCTCCTTTCGGCCTTTTCCTTCGGTTCTTCTGTAAGTTTCGAGGATTGGACTGTAACCTGTAGGTTACTGTATAGGTAGATTGGATCCTATAGCTGATTTTTGAGTGAGAAATGGACTGTGATAGAATTTCTCGGCCTGAACATTTAGAAGTTGGACTCGAAACTTGGACTCTAGGAGGTTCCTACAGTAATCTGCCCGATGAATTCGGCTTTTTATGATCCGAAGTTTTAGACCTTGAAGAACTCTTAGACTTTTTCCTATCGATATTTCGTTTCAAGATGCTTTTCGAGACATTACTGAAGTTTGTGCCAAAAAAGCTTTGAAGCACAGTTTTTTTTAAAAGGAAAATAGGCCAAATTTGAGCTTTTTAAATATTTTTTTCGATACTGAAGCTCAGGGTGAATCAAAAAACTTGACAAACTGGAATCGAGTTAAGAAAAACAGAATTTATTTTAAAAAGTCGATAAAAAGCTTCAGTTTGAGCCATTAACTCTTTGGAAACAATATCAACGGTTTTGATTCCTTTTTTGGGCTCTATCTAAATTTAAATGAACTTTATGAAAGTGCATTTTTAAAGACGAAAAAAGAGGAAGAGCAAAATAAATTCCTTTTCGCCTCACGTGCTCCTCTAACATTTTGATTGATCTGTGTGCGTCGCTCGAAAAAGTGCATCGGCAGCATCTTTTTTTTTTCTTTTTGAGAGAAAGAGAAAATTCTTCTCCTGCTTGTTATCTCGATACACAGACACGCTCAAAAACGTTATCACTTATCACGAAATGTGGAAAAATGAAGAAGAAAAGAAGAAGAAAGAAGAGTTTCTTATCAACCTTTTGCCATTGCCATCGTGGCAAATTGAAGCATTTTTCGCCTTTTCCCCCCTGTCCCCAAATGTCGGTTTGACGGTGAAAGACATGGGTAGTGAGACGAGTTGTTCTTGGCCGTATCACTATTCTGTTTTTCGCCGTCCGATTCGTACAACTTTTTGTCCCCTGAATATTCAAATATTCTACTGCTGACTCGACTGTTGCTGCTGATATTATTCGACTGATTCGAAAAGAAATAAAATGATTCGAATGAATAAAAGGAAGGAGGAAGCAATGAAACAATGAAACAATGAAGCAAGGAAAGAAATAAGAAAAAAAGCAACTGAAAAAAATAATGAAAAAGATGAAAAAGAATTGGAAGAATCCAAGGTTTCAAAAAAAGAAAAAAAGAGGAATTTTGGGAAGAAACTGCATTGAAATTGAATTTCAATCATTTGACGAAAATTTTTGAAATAAAAAAATGAGTAAACATGAAAAAAAGAGGACCTCAATTTTTGGCTTTTTTTATGGAAGTTAAAAAGGATTTTCCTCAATATTTCAAATTACTTTGGGATTATCTTTTAAGTAGAGAAGCACTAAATTTCAAAAAGAAAAACTAGAATTTTTCAAATTTACAGTCCAAATTTCAAATTTCCCTACGAATTTTTAATAATCTGATCGAAGTTTCCAAGGGTCTTTTTGAAGTAGATTTTTTTACTTATTGGATATATTTATTAACAAACAAGAACAAAATAACATGTACAGAGTATACAGGTTTTAAAGAAAAAAAAAAAATAAAAATGTAGACCCAGAAAATTTTGAAAAAGGTCCACAAGAATGAGGACTTGAATTTCGAAAATATCATCAAATTGAGAATTTTTGGGCGCGGAATGGGAGAAGTAATGATTCTGGAACGAATATTGGTCGAAAGGACTGGAAATTTCCTATTTTTTATCCTTTTTAGGAGATTTTGAGCCCAGTAGTTGTTTTTTTCAGTACAATGTTGCCTAAAACTATGAAAAATTACCTTCTTTGACTGGACTGTGATTTTAGGGTCTCGAGACGGATCAGAAGCGTCATTTTTTCTCGAAAATGGAGTCATAGACTTTCTAGAAAATCCCTCTTTTTTGAAGTTAGATTTTAAGTTTTTCGGACGATTCATGTTCTTGAAAAGATCATTTTAATACGAGTAACTATCTTCCGAAATCCCAGATTTGATGAATTTCAAGACACGCTCTTCTGAACTATACTACGAATCAAATTTTCGAAACCACAACTAAAAAAAAAATGCTGAAATGTGAAAATTTCTGCATCGGTCTGCACTATTTTTGGAGTTTCCTCCTTATTATCTCTGAGAATAATCGGCATTTTTGCTGATGAAGAGTCGCTTGGTTGTTACTTTTTATCGCCTTATTTGGGGGTTGCGATTTTGAAGGTTGATAGTAGTAGGAAAGAGAGAAAATTTGAGAAATTTCACTGGAATTGAGGGTCTGGATTATCGAAAAATGAGGGTCTTGGTGTGAGTTTGAAAAGAAAAAATTCATTTTTTTAGGTTTCAAATAAAAATTTGTAATTTTTGTTTCGCAATCAAGGAAGCTTGTTTTGAATTAGAAATTATATTTTCCGTTGAAGAGAATGAAAATTTCAACATAAATATTATTTTTTTCAAATTCAAGGGCTCAAAGGATTCATGAAGTAACGAAAAATTCCAATTTTTTAAAGCTTCATTGACCGAAAATTCGCTTGAAGATCCGATTTTCGGTTTCAATATATCCTTGGTCAATTTACGGATTTTTTTTAAAGCTTCTTCGACTAAATACGATTTTTTATGTAGTGAATTTGTGAAAGGCGAGACAAAAGTTTTAAAATTTTGAAAACGGCAGTAATAATTGGACTCTTCATGAACTCAATCCAGAAACCAGTTCTCTCTGGAGTTGATTGGACCGTATATTTTCAAATAAGGCAAATTTTTGCGCCAAAAGGAACTCTCAGTATCCTCCAATTTGATGGTTCCAAATCTTCAGGCCTAATTTATTTGACGCCTTAACTAGCTAATTTATTTTGAAAAAGACGAACGGTTTGGCTTTTTTTTATATTCTTTCAGTGACAATCTTCACTGTTGATTTTTTTTTCTATAGTTTTTCTGCGTACCTAATTCCCATGAGAGAGCTTTAAGTTCAGTGAATCTGTAAATTACGGACATTGTTTCTTACTATCTGAAGCTTTTCTAATTGAAAATGCCGTTCTTCCTGTTCACTTTTCAAGCTCCTACATTTCTACATCAACTTAATAAACTATATTTTAACTTGAAACGGTTTCGAGCTCAGAAAAATTTGTAAAACGCGAACGGAACGACTATTCTTTCCGAATCTATAGAACAATCTCTGAGCGTTCCTTTCACTTTTGTCTTTTTCAAACGACGAAACGAACGTTGCCATTTTTTTCCGCCTCTCTTTTCTCTTTTTTTTTTGTGTGTCATTGGCACCTGCGCATGGCAGACGTGTCTCCACATTCAGAATTTTTGGCGACGACAAAGAAGAAACGCCTTCTTTGTTTCAGTTTCAATGGTTCGAATTCGAATTTGAATCAGAAAGAAGTGAAAGTGGTTTGGACTTTTTGAACGATTCGGAAATTTGTAAGGGGTATTCCTTCATCGAGAAGGTACAGGGAAAAAGAAAGGAGAAGGGCAAAAACTACGATGAAAAAAAAGTAAAGGGTTTTAAAAGAAAATACAATGGTTTGAATTTAGAAGTTTTTGACCTATATTTTTCAACCCGAGAATTTAATCCTTTTTTTGGGTTTTTAAAAGCTAACAGCTTGATTTTTGAATCTTTTGAAATTGAATTCGATTCTCAAAAAGTTTTTTTCAATTTTTTTACAGGCTTGTAATTTTCATGTGCTTTTTGAAGATTAAAACAAAATTCCAGTTTTTTGGCTTTCGAACGGTATAACTTTGTTATAAATCTTGACAATACGTTGTTTTTTTTATTCAAGTTGATATCTGGAGTAGTAAAACACCTTCTTTCAAGCTTCGACCTGTATTCAACTCCCTTTTTGGACTTTTTTCTCTAAAATACAAAGATTTTTTGAATTCATTGAAGTTTTATTTTTTTTCTTGGCATTTTTCGAGTTTTCTCAATACTCTGAAACAGTTACAGCGTTTTTCGTAACTGTGAATTTGTTTCGAAGCAACGATTTTCAAAATCCAAAATTCAGAAAATTGAGAAAATTTTATTTGGAACCTTATCAAAGTCAATTAGCAGCTTAGTTCAAAGATTGAATTTTTTTGAGCTTCAACGTTTTTGCTTTCCTTTTTTGGCTTTGTTGATGTTATAAACTTTTTGAGATTTACAGCTTTCTCGAAATTTCAAGATGCAGAAATTTGTTAAAATGCCTTTTTTTCATTAGAAGTCTGCTCTAGATTCAACGTCTCTGTTCCTCCTAAAATTTTCAAATCTCATCTGGACAACATCCCCGACAATGAATTATTCATCAGCATCCCTAGACGGCTACTATGATCTCAAAAATCTCAATATGCATATACGTGTATTTTATCAACTGTGATATCTAATGTATTCCCTATCCGGTGAAGTCACTCGTGAGGGTGACCTAAAACCGGTTCTTAACCTTATTTATTCTTTTCACTTTGTGGATGAGTAAATTATTATTATTAAGTCAAATTCTGCTCCCTTCTCTCACTGTTACACTAACGAGCAAACAGTTTTTTTGGAGCCATAACTTTTCCGAAAACTTTTATCGCTCTGCCAATGTTTAAACACAGGTAATGGGCGACTTTTACGACCAAAGAATCTGTGAATTTTTTCGAAAGTTTGCCGGTTCAAAAAATTTGTTGTTAGGGTCGAGGACCAAGAAATGAAAAAAAACGATCTTTTAATTTTTGGGCGGGTGAAAAATAGAAACAAGCTTTTTCTATGCTTTATTTGAAATATTCAGCTGTTCCAGGAACCATCTAGTCTTCATGTACTCACTCTTTTGACTGAAAATATGCTGAAACCCTGTAAAATTGCGATTTTGGTCCAAAAAGACTTTAAGATTCAGCTTCAAGTTGAAGCCTTCAACCCTAAGTTTATGAAAATAGCGTTCTAACCAAGTTGGAGCTTTAAAAAATTCCAAAAAGCCCCATGAAAACAATTAATGTGTAAAGAAGGTTCTGGAAATGATTTTTCATTATTTTTGACAATATTTGACGATTTTTATAGGCTTGCAATGGTCAATGAAAGACGAATTTGAGGATTTTCCGTGAATTTTCAGGAGCTTTCCCAGCTTTAACACCTTTTTCAACCCTCTTTTGATCTATTCGAACCGTTAGACCAGACTCCGACATTGAAATCAACTCGAACAAGAACAAAGACCACACAAAGGATAATTTGGTTTCGGCTTTTTGGGATCCGATTGATTTATAGGCCTTTTTTCCACGACGAAATGCCCTTTTGGCGCGACGCCAGGAGACAAATGGACCACATTTGTTTGTCCCGACGGTGACGTAGTAGAAGACTCTTCAGACGCTGAATTTTCCAACACACACTGAGAGACGTCTAATCTATTTCTTCTTTGAAAAGCAACCGAAAGAGACGGATTTTTGACCTTTTTGGGGTGAAATTTCTGAAGAGAAGGGGGGTTTTGGATTTGAGAATATTAATAAAACTTGTTGAATGGTCCACAAAAAGGCGTCAACTATTGATATCTATATTTTTAAAGAATGAGAAAGTTTTCAATGCTTAACTTGTCGAAAACTTGAAAACTTTGAGTAGTCAGAAAAAAAATAGCCGCGTCAGTTTGGAACTATTGCGTCCCATAGCTAATTATAATTGTATTTTTTGCCTTTCCGAGAATTTTCGGACTTTTTAGATGCGGTTTTTCAAAAAAAAAAGTCGAAAATTGAAGAGTCGGAAATAATAGCCTCAGCAACTTGGAACTTTTGCGCGCTATGGCTAATCGGAACACGAACTTTCTTTTGGATATATTGAGATAATCATCTGCTTCATATAAAACAGAAGCTTTCAAAAATCAGCCGCAAAAATAGCCTTCAAAGTTTGGAGCATTTGCGCTCAATGGATAATTAGAGTGAAAACTTGCTTTTTTATTGACTGAATTATTTCATTACAAGAGAATCAAACGCTCAAACGTTTTCGCCCTATAGCTAATTATGAGTGTATTTTTTGCCGAGAATTTTCAGACTTTTTTGGACGAGGGTAGCCAAAAAAAAAGTCGAAAAGTGTAGATCTGGAAATAATAAAAATAATAAAAGAAATAATAGCCTCAGCAACTTGGAACTTTCGCGCGCTATGGCTAATTGAAACACGAATTTTCTTTTGGATAAATTGAGATAATAATCTCTTTTTTTTTCGGCTGAGTAGCTTTTGAAAATGAGCCGCAAAAATAGCCTTCAAAGTTTGGAGCATTTGCGCTCCATAGATGATAAGAGTGAAAACTTGCTTTTTTATCCTCCGATTTTTTTTATTTCAATAGAATGAAAGGCTCAATGTGGTCTTTATCTTATGAGGTGCGACCAAAATCTGCATTTTTTGACTTTTCAAACCATGGAGCATGAAAATTGGGCCATTTTTGGCTCAAAAGTCGAATCAAATATTCATAAGCTTTTTTCATACCAAGCTGTGATGGCATAAATTTGCATTTGACTTCTTTTAAAAGCTTTTTTTGGTTCCGTTGCCATGGCATATTCAAATTTGGTATTTTTCAGGTTGGATAGGTAAATTTTTGGCTCTTCATTTGAGAGTCATTAGGCAACCTGAAATGATTTTCAAAGGGGTTTGGGGATTTTGATGATATTCTTGAAAACTATACGGTTCGGCTTTTTTTTAAATTGCTTTTTTGAAAATCTGGATTTTCACGCTATCAAGTGAAATGACGAATGACAGCAAATTAAAAAGAAGAACCCGAAAAACCAGATTTTAAACATGAAAGCACACAAAATCAGCCTTTTTCGGCTATATTATTCTTTATTTCGCGATTCCGAGAACTATAAAGTCGAGTAGAACTTTTTTTAGCCATGGAGCACATAAATCAAGCTTTTTATAGCCGTTTTTTCTTAAGCCTCATCGAAACTTTTCATCCATTTATTCTCCATCAATTTTAGACTCTCTTTTCCCGGTTTCAGTCCCAAAAAGTGCAACACTTTGATCCCTTCTCCACATAAGACATTTATGGAAATGTCCTTTTTCTCCCTTTTCGGCGAAGATTCCAGTAATTTCTTTCTTTCTTTCTTTCTGTTCACTTGCCGATGTTGAGGAGCGATTACACGAACACAAAACGCCATAAAAATTTCCGGTCGAGTGCACTTTTTTTTCCATCCCCCCAACGTTTTTCGGTCTGGTTTGAGCAATTTTCAAGGGACATGTCAACCGACACGCGAAAGCTGTTTTCACGTGTAGAAATAATGAATGAATTGGAGTTTATTTTGGGCACGAGAAGTGGAGAAATCGGACCGTTTGGAGGGGATTTCCTGGAGCTTGAAAGGAGATGATTTTCCCAGACGAATCGAGAAGGTACCATAATGTGTCCACCGTGAGACCTCCAGCATGCCTTTTAGCTATATCTGAGCCATCTCGGAGGTACTTCAGAGTCTCCCTCAAGTCCCCTGATTTTTCTCAAAATCCTCAGAGGTATACTCGAGGTACCATCGTGAGACTTCAGAGCCTGCAATATACCTCAGAGGGTCTCGCGATACCCTTTCTCGATTCTCCTATGTTGGAGGAGAAGCTGAATGATCCGAGGCTGCCAAGGTGCAGGTGTAGACTTTCCTGACCTCGTTGAGAACGTTTTTTTATCCGATCAAACTCTGTCTTTGCATCTTCCCTTTACTCAGGATGCTTCTCGTAGGAAAAGCTGAATAAATGCAGTTTTTTTCGATTTAAACATAAGGAATGATGAAAGTGAGGTAGTTGAAGTTTCATGAAAGCGCTGGGATAATGGGGGAACGAGGAGCTTGAGAAAGTTCTTCTGAACCTTTACTAGAAATGAGAAACTCAGATTTTAAAAAAATTTGGTTTAAAAAAGAAAAAAAGTAGGCGTTTTTTTATTTTCTGAAAATAGCTCCAGAAAAGTGGAAATATTCGTCAGTTTGGGCCTGGCTGTACTTTTTAATTTTTCTAGGCTTCCAAAAAAATTTCGAGGAAATGTTATAGAAACCACGGTACTCAAAAATTTGGGTAAACATTTTTTTCAAAAAAATCGGGTTTTTCAGACCACTGTAGACCAGATTTACTGTGGAATTGGAAAAAAGACATTTAGAAGATTTTTTTTTAGATTTGTATTGAATTTCTTCCAATTTAGTCAGTCTATTTCTTTTTTTAGTGCACATTTGAGGCAGGTAGGTTTCCAAAAAGTCCCAAATTTCAATAAACATCTGGACTTTCAGGTTTAAATATTTTTTTTTCACCCTCAATCCTTTTAAATTTCACCAATGAAGAAGCGATGTAATTTCACGTTAAGTATCAAAACACTGTCCCTTTCACTTTTTCGCACCTTTTCGTCTGAACAGACGCTCCTTTTTCCGTTAAACCGGATTGCAATTGCGCAGTTGAGAAGGGCGTCGTCTCCATCCAAACTTTTGGCGCCCTTTTTTTTGCGTAATTTCAAATTGGCCTGGCGTCGCCCACGCCACATGGCCGTTACCCACACCGCGTCGGCGAACATCAAAAAAAAAGTGGAGAAGAAAGAAAGAAACGGAGGGATTACCGGGCCTCCGATGAGAAGAGGATGGATAGGGCAGCTGTCGAGTGGCGAAAGAAGTACGACAGGAGGCCAGGTTGTGCAGGAGACGAAGAAGAAAACAGCAGGTGTTTTCCCTCTGCTCCTTCTGTCCGCACTTTAGGACCGTCAACTATAGTTCGATCGGAGGATAATTTAGTTGGAGAGGCCTGGGAAAATTTATGGCAAAGAGTTCTGAGGCTTCACAGATGAAATTATATCCTCAATCTATGATATAACTGGTTTATAAAGTTTTAAGCGGTTAAAAGAACACCAGAACATATTTTTAAAGAGGATTCAAAGAAAAAGGCGTCCTGAAGTTATTGCGAAATTGGGCAGGTGTTTTTACTCTGCTCCTTCTGTCCGCACTTTAAAGTCGTCACCTGTAGTTTGATAGGAGGATAATTGAGTTGGAGAGATCTGGGAAAATTTATGGCGAAGAAAAAAGATGGTCCTGAGGTTCATATTTCGTTCTCGCTCTACGGTATAACTGGTTCATAAATTTTTTGAGAGTTTTAAAGGAGCACCAGAACATATTTTAATGAGTATTCAATGAAAAAGGCGTCCTGAAGTTATTGCAAATATGGCAGCTGTTTTCTCTTTTCTCCTTCTGTCCGCACTTTAGGACCGTCATCTTTAGTTTGATCGGAGGATAATTGAGTTGGAGAGACCTGGGAAAATTTATGGCATAGAAAAAAGATGGTTTTGAGGTTTTATAGTTCATATTCTGTCTTGAATATACAGTATAACTGGTTCATAAATTTTTTGAAAGTTTTAAAGGAGCACCAGAAAATATTTTTAATGAGATTTGAATGAAAAAGGCCCTCCTGAAGCTTTTATAGAAGGTTGTAGCTGTTTTCCTTCTTTCCTAACCATAACTAACCAAACTTCAAGCCCGCAAACTATAGTTTGATGGCAGTATAATTGAGTTGGAGAGGCCTGGAAAATGTATAATGAAGAATAGGCCAGAAACAGACGATTCTGAGGCTTTATTGATCACATTCTGTTCTATCACTACGTTATAACTGGTTAATGAGTTCTTGAGAAGTTCAAAAGAGCATCAGAAAATTTTTTTAATGATTGTTAAGGGAAAAAGGCCGTCCTGAAGCTGTCAAAAAAAAGTGGCAAGTGTTATCCCTCTTCTCCTTCTGTCCGCACTTTAAAGTCGTCACCTGTAGTTTGATAGAAAGATATTTGAGCTGAAAAGGTATGGAGAGGCCTGAGAAACTTATACAAAGGTGTAGGCCAGAGAAAAGATGGTTCTGAAGCTTCAGAGAACAGTTTCTGTCTTCACTATACAGTAAAACTGGTTCATAAGTTTTCGAGATTTTTAAAAGAGCATCGGAGAAAGTTTATCAATGAGATTGGAATGAAAAAGGCCGTCATGAGCCTTTCACAAAAAACAGCAGGTATTTTCCTTCTTCTCCTTCTGTCCGCACTTTAAAGTCGTCACCAAATTAAGTTTTGAGGAGTGAAAGACCTATTTCTAACGTCCGCACTTTAGATTTATTGGGCTGAAGCTCTTATAACGTTTTTTTGGTTTGTCAATGCCTCAGACTATCGCAAAGCTGAGATAAAGGTCAAGAATGAACTGAAAAGAAGAAATATACGTTTTTGAATTTATGGAATTTTTTCCCTTCCGTCCCCTTTTTCTAGTTTTCAAGTACACTTTCTTGAAGTGTAATTGATGCAGAGGAGTTTCGAGACGTTTTTAGGAGCTTATCAAACTTTTTCTGTCATTTTTTTGAAGTTCCGGTCAAAAACAATCGTTGGAAGCTTTCGAATCATCCTGTAAGTTGTAAGGAATATATTTTTTGACTTGAGAAGTTTGAAAAGCTCAGAAAAACTTCGCCTTTCCCGGAGGAGCTCAGAACTTTGATGCCGTTTTGATGAGAACTTTTAATTATAGAATCTATAGCTCTTTTCCAAGAAAGACTTTATCTGTCTGATCTAGAAAAACCGGACTAGAAATCGCAAAAACAAGAAGTTTATTCTTATTAATGGATCAAGTACAAATATGAACAACATTTTGATGAATTCCAGCTGGATATTTTTGACTTTTTTGCTTGAAATTCGATTTTTCCAAAGTAGTGCTTCGAAGACATTGATAAGTCTTCTTTTGGTGTATTTTAGGTGATATTTTCAAAATTTTAATTTTTGAAACTATGATTCGAAGACGTTTATAAGTCTTCTCCAAAAATATTTCTGTATTTTAATCGGATAACCTATGAAAACAGCTCTTCAACGACATTTATAAGTTTTCCTTCTGGGAATTCACGGCTTTGAAGTTCTTCTTTAGTAGAAATTGATCATTGAAATCCAGGCTTGAATGAGAGTTTTCAGCTCAAAAACTGGAGAAGCGAAAATTTGAAGTTTATAATCTTCCATCCGAGGATTTTTAGAATAGCTTCCAGGATTTCACGGCTTTGAAGATCTTTCTTGGATACTTTTTTGAAACTGAAACTTTTTTTCAGTCTTCAGAGTAGGTTCTCTGCGGAATTATGGAATAATTGAAGGGTTTTTTTGTCGTTGATCAAGCGTAGACGGAGCGTAGAGCATTCCGCCTTTCTTGTTATAGTAGTAGACGATTTTCGAGATCACTGCTTGAACAGTACGGCGCCCAGCTTGTCCAGGGTCGGATTTAGTCTCAGACGAGAGCGGAAATGAAGACCGACCACTAATAATTGGATACTTTTTCAAACTATCACAAGATAACTTTCTTTTGTTTGGATGAAATATCAGTATCATTGTTCTGAGAAAATGCCGCTCCCAGATATTAATGCACTCTCGGCTCAGGAGATTTGGCTCGAAATACCTTGAAAAGAGGCAAGTGAGAGCGAGAGCCATGCCGGCGTGCGCATGTTTACGCATTTTGTCGGTCTTTTTGCCCTCCTCCTCCTTCGTCTCGCGGTCGCCATGAGTGCTAATCAAAATGGCTATTAGGGGGCTGGGGCACAGAGCGGGGTGACGACGGCCATCGTCGTCGTCGTTGTCGTCGAAAATCGTGCACGAATGCCCTAATCCGAGGCGGCAGCGTGTGTGTGTGTGTGTGCGAGTGAGGGTGCCCACGCAATTCCTCCTAACACGCATCCGGAGCCTTCCCTTTTTGGCGAATGTTGAACAGAAAAAAAAGTTGTGAAAAGCAGCGGGTCTTCTTCTTTTGAATTGGATTGATCTTTGGATAGTTTGAGAAGATTTGCTGGCTTGACGTCAATAATTTGAGATGAGGAGCACTACTGAAAAGGCAAGAAAGAAGTATTGAGCCAGAGAAAATCTTATTTTGGCATTCCCTCGGTTTGAAGCCTTTCGGCTTTAATAATCCGCATCCGGATCCTTCCCTTTTTGGCGAATGTTGAACAGAAAAAAAGTTGTGAAAAGCAGCTGATCTTCTTATTTCGGCTTGGGTTGATCTTCGGCCAGTCTGAGAAAAGTCTCTAATCTTAGATGTGCTGCTGAAAGGCAGAGAACCTCATTTTTGGCATAACCGAGGTCTTGAGCTCCTTTTCGGTTTATAAAATGGTTCTGAAGTCACGAGACAACCTTCATAAAGTGTGGAGGCGGAGACATAATCTCGATTAAAAACTTCGTCTGGCTTGACCGTTTAGACGATTGAGAAAGAAAAATCTTGCTGTCGGCTTTCAAATCGGTCCAAGAAGCCCTAGAGAAAACCTAGAGGAGAGGAGATACCTTGTCTTGTCTGAAACGATTCTGAGGTAGACAAGAGCTGCTGAAAAAGCGTCACAGTAACCTGGAACCGAAGAGTACCTAAACTTTGACCCCTCTTCGATTTTAAGCTTTCCTTTCGACTTTGCCTGATTATTAGGATGACCCCCAAGAAAACTTCCGCTGAGGAGGCGACAAAGAAGTTCTTTGAGGTTAAAATATGTGATACCCTAATTTCCAGCCCATTTAGCTTGACTAGATCTTCAGACTGTTCTGGAAGAGTCAAGATTTTAAAATATACGTTCAGCTACTCTCCAAGTAACTGATTTATGAAAGTTAGATTATAAAAAAGAAGTGGGATTTCGTGATGGAAAAGATTACATGAGATGATGAAATTTGTCATTTTCGAAATGGGAAGCACCTTCTGAAAACGCGCGAGAGAAGACCTAATTTTTGATGTCGTTCAAACCTTGTTTGGCTTCATCTGATCTATAAGATGATTCAGCTGGAATTACAAGCAATGAAGTTCTGGGAAAGAGCTCACTTCACTAATTGAGAGCTGGGAAAAGGAGAAAAAACCTTGAAGCATTAATGGACATTGGCTTGACATCACCAAAGAAGACCTAGTTTTGGACGTTGGTTTCAAACTTTGTTTGGCTTTATCTGATCTGAACGATGATTCAGCTGGATTTACATGAGTAAGAGCTCACTTCACTAATTGAGAGCTGGGAAAAGGAGAAAAAACCTTGAAGCATTAATTGACATTGGCTTGACATCAACTTTTGGAGGCGCCAAAGAAGCTAGGAGTTTTAAAGTTTTTTTCAGCTCTAGAACGGCGCAGAGAGTCTTTCTGATGGAGACTAAATGCTATTTTTTCTAGATTTTCTTTAAGAAAGCCCCTGGTTGATCTCAATGACAAAGCTTGAGCTCATGCTCAAGATTAAATCGGATTCCGTGGTCAAGCTTCCGTCCAGCTATTATTTTTCTATCCCTTGGCATTCTTCAGCTCTTTGTCGAGATCAAGATCTTCTGAGCTTTTGATCAAAATCGGATCGAGTTCAACTTTCTTCTCGGTTCTGCTCAATGGGCGGAGCCACTGGATGGAGCTACAAGAAGAACGAAGAAGACGCGCGAAGGGGTCAGAATAGTGGGCGGAGCCTGCTGCTGCTGCCCCTGCCAACGTCGATGAGGACGGAGGCAGCAGACGCACGCTCTCTCAGTGACTCTGACTGCCTCGCCTCTCCCCGTCAGCCGTTCTCTCTCCGTACCGCCTGATTCCCTGACCCTCCCTCCCTCTCTCCCTGCGCGGTCGTCCTCCTCCTTCTCCTAGTCGTTTGCCAATATCTTCCTCCGTGCTGCTGCTCCTACTTCTGCTGCTGTCGCTTTTATTTATATATATTTTTTTCGCCTTCTGATCAATTCCGGTAGGTAACCAATACTCGCTACTGGCACGTCAAAGCGGTGGGTGATCTGTCGTTTATATGATCAAATCACAGCCAGCTTTGATGTGCTGTATGCGACGTCAGCCATGTGATTTTTTTGATTGGAGGTTCTTACCTGTTATAGGTAAAAGAATGGGTCTTTCTTGAGGCTATAGATTTTTCTTATATTTGAAAGAGGGCTTCAGTGTTCTGATTTCGGCTAGAGCTTGTGAGGTTCAGTCGTAACTTGATTGAAAATCGACATCATGAGGTTTCTCGTCTTGGTGCGATTGTTTGATATCCTCTGAAGCTTACTGTAGCTTTCTTTCTAGTGCTTATATTTTTAAGAGGAAAAAACTGGAGATTGAGCCTAGAAAAAAGGAAATGCAAGGCTCTCTTTGTCGACTTGGAGGCATTTTGTCTAACTTGATCGCATTCCGGTTCTAAAAATTGTTCAATCAGTTCCTTACAAGCTTAGTGGAAATTCTAAAAAGCTTATTACGGACTTATATCAAAGTTGGACCAAAAATAGGAGATCATGATTTGGATAGACCCTTCGCGTATGCACCGAGAAGGATCTGGAACATTTGGATTCATGTATAATTTACAAGGTTGCGATCCTTGTAACCTCATAACTTTTAAAATTTTCTTTGAGAGAAGTTCCAATTTTGAAGTTCAAGACCACTAGAACGGTGGATTCACTCTGCTTCAGAACTGTCAGTTTTTCGCAATTTTCCAAAGACTCCCGTTGATGGAACCCTTTCTGAGTATCTCTAGTATTGATCAGGGCAACATGTGTTGGGTTGGCGTCGAAAGGAAGAGTGAGGTATAGGAAAGGCGGAGTGTAAAAACTGGACGACGGGGCAGCTGTCGTTGCGGCAGAACATCGACTCATTGTAACAGCAGCAGCAGCAGGAGGACAACTGGCGCCGGTCGTACGCCAGCAGATCTCTCTTTTTTTCTTTGTTTCCTGAGCGTGCGAGAGATGGTTATCTCTTGGGTTGCGGACAGAGATTTGGATGTTTTCAAAACTTGACTTGAATTGATCAGATCTTCGGTTGGTCTGAAGATGTTCATTGGGAATAAGAAACTTCTGATGTTTTTGGGAGGATTTTCCTGACTTTCTTGTTCCCTGAGGCTATCTTTTGGATTACAGAGAACAAATTGGAAGGTTATGAAATCTTTAGTTTTTTTTTTCAAGGAAAAAAGATTGCTTATTTTAAATAAAATTGACTTTTGAAAGCCGGTTTCGGTCAAAAAGAAGTAGAAGTCAAACTCTACACTTCCTTGAGGATGGGATGTTGATTTTTCAAAGACATTTTCTTCAAACCGAAAAATTTTGTCCGGTTTGAAGAGCTCTGCAAACTTTAGTGTAGTTCCTTGACTCTTCGAAAAAAAATATTGGCGTCAGAAAGCTCTTCGAGGGCTTCTAGATTATCTGACAAGAAGCCTGGTTTCGAATTCGTCAAGTTTTTTACTTTTTGAACTCTCAAGGTCGTTCAGCGCCTACAGAGTTTTAAAATTACAGATTTTTTTTGATAGTTGAAGGCTTTTCCTCAAGTTAAACCGCTATTTCCTAGTTTTTAACATTTTTATCAGCTTCCGAAAGAGTTTTGAGCCATTTATAGACCTTTCCAAGTTTCCAAGCTTTCCAGGGCTCTCGTATGTTTTTGAGATTCTCAAATTTTAACATTTTTATCAGTCTTTGAAAAGAATTAATGATGATTCGGCTCTTTTGAGGGATTTTTAAGTCAATATGTGAATTTCTTTGTCGCATGGAAAGTTTTGTGTTATCTTCTGTGATTTTTCTGTCGTTTAATAAAGATTTTCAATGTGTCTGTGTCTTTTTCCAAGTTCAGAAAGAAGAAGAAAAGCCAAGGATTGCATTTGAAGTCATGGAAAATGTTGAAAATGAGAAAATAATCATTTTCAGACTCTTACCCAATTAATCGTCTGGGATGCCGTTTCGGACCGCGATTGGATCTATCACAACTATTTGCCGCGCTACTCGATGATCCTCAACGATTCGATCATTCATGCCAGAAAAGTTGGTAGCAAGATTTTTAGAGGCAAAATTCGGGATATTTTTGAAAATTGGGTGTAGATTTGTTGTAGGAAGCTTTTTATTCCATTCTTTGAAGAAATAGGTTTGAAAAAAATCGACTTTAATGACGATGGTCGCATAGAGAATGGCTCAAAAAGTAATGGCTGAACCGCATCGCGTCCGCGACGCTTCAAACCATTCCAAATGCGACCAGAAAATTTTTTGTTCAAAAAAATAACTAGGAATGATTAGTTTTTGAACGATTCGAGATGATAATTTAAAGGAGCATGGCTAAGATAATCAGTGAAGTATTGACGCGAACGGCTTTTTTTTGGGTTTTAATCCTTAAAATTTCGAGTTATAAGCTATAGCCAAACTCTTTGAATCATTAATAACGGTCCCACGGAAAAATACAGGATTTTCAGGCCGGAGTTCGTTAGGGCGCACTTGAAAAGTATAAAAGGCCGTTGGAAAAAAAATTGCGCTTTATCTGATTTTTCTCAATTTTCTGCCCAGAAGCCTTCTAAAAGGGTCAGAAATTTGTTTAAAAAAATCTCAACAATTTATCAAGAAATGGCACAGTTCATTAGAGCGCATTTAACAAGTCAAGGACAAGTTTATATTCCCAAAATGTCCCTTTTTTTCAAAATTTATGGCCTGAAATTGTCTCCCACGCCTTTTTCCATCCCACTGCACCTTCGATTCCGTTCCCACGACTCGACAGTTTCGGATTTTTTTTTTCCCACCATACAAAGACCCACCGACATTTTTGGGTTCTCACGTTCCGATGACAACGAAAAAAGAAAAAAAAAATGTTGGCAGTTTTCCAAAAACTTGGATGTTTGAACTTTTGTGGTGGGATTTTTTTGTTAGGCAGTTTATGACCTGGAAATGTTTGAATAGGTAACACTGAACTTTTTTTCTTTATAATTGAGAGTTCTGTGAAGTTTGACAAGGCAGTTAGTGAACTATATTTCAAAAATCCCTGATTTTTTGACCCCTGATTTTTTCCCTGATCTTTTGACCACTGTCGTTTAAAATTGCTTCAGTTAGCCTCTTCAAAAATAAGATTTATGATTTTTTGGGACCAAGGGAAGGTTCTGAAGTACCTTTAGAATTTACTAAAGCAAAAAAGCTTCAAGTTCAGCTTTACCTCCTTTTTCCACTTCAAAACGTCTCTAGGAAGATTTTGTAGCCTTTTTTTTCAAAGCTAGGCTATTTTCAAGTACAAATCTTGGAGGAACGGATAATCGTGAGAAATGATATGAGGAGACTCTTTTCTCTTCCTCGCCAGGTTTCCTGATTTCCTGATTTCTGTTTGATTTCGGCTTCTTCTCTCGAAGATCCTTCAAAAACTCCTCTCACACACACTCGCGAGGGGGGAGGCCACAACCCATCCATCGATTTGCGCACACGCTCTCGGGTTTTTTTTTCCTTCTTTCTTTTCTTCGCCTCCTCCTCCTCGTTCTCTTGGCAGCCGTTTGGCTCGTCTAGCTCGCTTGTGTATATTTGTTGCCAACGGAACGTGAGAAGGGATCGGCGTGTCTTTGTATGGTGCAAATGGCTGGGAAAAAGAAGGGTTTCGAAACTGTGAAGACGTGGGAACGAAAGGTGCAGTAGAAGAAAGCGTGGGAGAAAACGAAAAATTTGAGAAAAATGGACGCTTCTGAAGTATAGTCCATTCATTAGCTTGTTAATTTCAAGAATTTTGAAAAGTATAGTCCCATTTTTCTAAGAAGTATAGTACATTTCGAGAAGTATAGTCCATTCATTAGCTTCTTAATTTAAAGGAATAACTTTTTTTCGGCGTGTTTTTTTATATGGTAAAAAAATCATTGCGGACCGAAAAATTCCGAAACTTTGAAAAATCTGGGGAAAGAAAGGTGTAAGCAGCTGGATGAAAAAATTCGTGGGAAGGCCGAAAATCGAGAAAATGTCGACGATTCTGAAGTATAGTTCATTCATAAGCTCCTTGATTTCAATAATTTCTCTTTTAGGCGTGTCTCTGTATGGTAAAAATGACTTAGGACTGAAAATTTTGAAACTTTGAAAACCTAGGAAAAGAAAGATATGAGCAGCTGGAATGAAAAAATTCGTGGGAAGATCAAAATTTAGAAACATTGGACAGTTATGAAGTATAGTCCATTCATTAGCTTCTTAATTATAAGGCTTTTTTTGTTTGGTGTGTCTCTGTATGGTAAAAATGACTTAGGACTGAAAATTTCCCAAACTTTGAAAACCTTTGAAAATCTGGGAAAATGAAGGTGTGAGCAGCTGGGATGAAAAAAGTCGTACGAAGGCTGAAAGTTGAAAAAATTTTGACAATTCTGAAACATAGTCCATTCATGGGCTTGTTAGCAGCGTCAAGTGCGCTCTGGCGAAGTTTATCAAAAATTCTAGTTCAAAAAATCCTAAATCGTGACCCAGAAAGCGGGCTAAAGGAAGGTTTCTGGCTCATTTTGAGAGATTTGTGATGAAAATTAGAGAACTAGAGAACCCTCAATGAAAATTTGGTTTAAATAATGTTTGCACTGTCTTTCTAGAGTAACTTTTGAATCTTTAAAGTTGATAATTTTGAGATGGAACCTTTTTTTTCAATTTCACAGCTTCATTCGGAACGTTCTTCCATTTTTTTCTAAGTTCACTTTAATTTTAGGAGAACTTCTTAGTTTAGATTTCCAACTGTACGAATATTGTTTAATGCAAAACTTGACTTAAGATTATTTTCTATTTTGAAAACGTTAAGGGATTAGCTTGTTTTTGAACGCGATGGAGATTTTTCTCAGCTTTACGATTTATTTTCTTCTTCCCAATACTCATTATTTTTTGCTTCACGCTCCATTCAAGCCTCCCATTGTACTCTTTTCTTTTATTCTGAAGAGCTGGAAGAGATTTTTTCTCCCCGTCTTTTTCTCGCTCTCTTATTTTGATGTGAAAGAACTTCCTGGAACTGGGAAGGATTATGGTGTGTCATGTGCGTTTTGTGCGCTCTGAGTGGAGATTTCCTGGGATTGGATAATTGGAATAGAAAAGAGTCACGCGTTTGAACCATTACAGAGATCGAGATTGAGCCAATTTTGTTAAAAATAAGTGGAAAAAAGGCCGTTATTCATTGGGATTTTGCGCTCTGTGGATAAATCCGAAATGGTTCATCTCTGCAAGGAATTATTGAAATGGAAGAAGTTGAAAAATACCCAGTTTTATTGAAAAAATTCAGCTCTACGGATAATCCCAGAAAGATCCGTTTTTGAACTAGTTAGCACCAAAATTTTGACAGAGATCGAGGTCGAGCTAATTATGTTAAAAATGAGAAGAAAAATAGGTAAAATGAGAAAAAGGCGGTTTTTTATTGGGATTTTGCGCCCTATGGACAAATTCAAGATAGCTCTTCTCTGCTGGAATATAGTGAAACGGAAAATTTTGGAAAATAGCCAGTTTAATTGTAGAAATTGAGCTCTACGGGCAATCCCAGCAAGGTCAGTTTTTGAACTAAAGTTTCGTTATATGACAAAAAATAGCCAACTTTTTTCTGGAACTTGCGCTCCATGGAGAAACCTTTGAAGTCATTTTGAACTTATCTTCATAAATTTCTAGACTAGAAACGAAGTTTGGAGAAGTTTTTCTTATCTAGTTTGGTCTACTATAATTTATTCAAAAAAAGCCGTGATAGCCAACTTTTTTCTGGAATTTGCGCTCCATGGAGAAGCATTTGAAGTTAGTTTTGAACTTATCTTCAAGAATTTCATGAATTTATAGATCAGAAAAAAAGAATTTGAAGTAATTATTCTTATCTAGCTCGCTCCACTATATTTTACTCAAAAAAAGCCGTGATAGCCAGCCTTTCACTGGAATTTGCGCTCCATGGAGAAGCATTTGAAGCTAGTTTTGAACTTATCTTCATGAATTTCATGAATTTCTAGATCAGAAAAGGAGTTTGAAGAATTTTTTTATCCAGTTTGCTCCACTATATTTTATTCCAAAAAAGCCATAATATTTTTTCTCCTTTCTCATTGTCAAAGTCGGAATTCCTCCTCGGGGAATCGTTAAAACACGGCCGATTCCTCTGCGTTCCAAAAAAGGGCAAACTGAGGAAAAATGAAATGGAAGCGCCTTCTCACAAAGCGCCATTAGTTTTTTCGCTTCGAAAAAGGGAAAAAGGAGACGATTTTGCCATGGGTGGCCGGCGGCCATGTCAGCGGGAGATTCGGCCTTCGAAAATGGCGCCTTTTTTCAAGTTTTTGGTTTCGGTTTCGAAATTTCTCACACCTTCATGGTGAAAAACGTAAGATGGAGAGAATTTCAAGGTTTCGAAAAAGGAAACTTTATCAGTAATGAGGAAATTTAGTAATTTATCAGACAAAAAACGATTAATCGTAAAATCGAGGCTTAAACAAAATATTTAATCAGCCCAATAATTGATTATGAAGATATCAATTTTTGAATATTTTTTTTTCCAGGAAGGTTTATTATTCCCTTCACTATGAGCTTCAAAAAGAGGAAATGTAGTTTTTACAAGATTAAGGTGTTATAAAGATGCGAGTTTTTGAAAATTTGTTAACGTTATGAAAAAAAAAAGATTCTGAAGGTGTAAAAAATTGTAGTTCATGAAAAATTATAGCTCAAGGTTCGAAATTTTCTATTTCATCAGCTCTTGACGAGTTTTCTTTGACTTTGAGCCCTTTTTCACAGAATTTGTAGTTTTTTGACAGGTAGAAGTTTTCAGGATTGTCAGTTGGTACTTTGAAAAGAATACTGGCCAGAAATTGGTTTACTACCAGAAGAGATGGATTCTCGAAATTTATTTTTTTAAGGGACTACATCAAGATTAATATCTCGTTCAAATCGACTATATCACTCTTTGGGAAATTTGTTCTTTTGCTCTGAATTTTCAAAAGACGTGACGCCTTGCTTTTAATTGTCCCGCGGGCCGCCCAAACGCAACGAATCGGTCTTTATTACCGTTATTTGCCGACAGACGAATGTTCTGGCCGGCTGGCTGACATCTGCTCTTCCCAAGGCCTTTGCCCTGACTTGAGCCGTTTTCGCGCAGTTTTTTTGTTGGAGGGGATGAAGAGAATTGAACTTAATTGGTTCCATTTCAGTTAAGCCGTTTTCAAGCAGTTCTTGAGATATATAGAAAAATATAAAGCTGGTCATTCTCAAAAATAAAACTTGAAGTCTCCAAAAAATCATTGAGTCATCAAGAAAGGGAAGTCAAAATCGAAAATTTACTATTTTTTAGTTGAAAATTCCCAATAGAAGAGCCTAAGACCTAATGTTTTGAAAAATATTTTAGTTGAGCCGTTTTCGAGCGATTCTTGAGACGCATGGAAAATATAAAGCTGGTCGTTTTCAAAGAAAAAAACTAGAAGTATCCAAAAAACCATTGAATCATCAAGGAAAGGGAAGTCGAAATCGGAATTTTTAAGTTTTCCAGTTGAAATTTCACTACAGAAGAGCCCTAGAATTTCAAGAAAACATTATAATTTGACTGTTTTTGACAGGGTTGAAGGAAATGAAATTAATGAATTTTTAAATGAAACTAAGGATTTTCTAGTGTAGGTTACAAGAAGTGAGATGGTTAGAGAAAATTAGATGACTTGTAAGTTTTGAGATGGGTGAATCAACTATTAAAAGGCCTAGGAGCCCATCTGACATCTGCTCTTTCAAGGCCTTTCCCTTGACTTGACTTGTGTTTTCGCACAGTTTTTCTAGGGATGAAGAAAACTATCTTATAAATCAGAAAGAGAATTGGTTCTAATGATGAATTGGTTTTAAGGAAGGGTTTCGTGAGGAAATTGAGCCACGAGCTCTGAAATTTTTTGTGTTCATTTAGAATTAGTTGTCGTAAATTCATATTGGGATCAAAAATCAAAAGAAACAACTTGCGCATGTCCAATCGTGCTACTTTTTTTTCAATACAACTGTTTTTTTTTGAATGTTATAAAATAATTTTTTTCATTGCATACAATGTGATGATACGCTGAAAAACTGAATAATATTTTTGAAATCAATTTTTGTATTTTTGTTAAATATATCGTTTTGAACAAAAAGAAATCGCTTTCCAGAATGCCATTCAAATATTCGGCGAGCTGGCGAGGATGTTCGGCGAGAAATTCACTGAAATGGTACGGTTTCAATTTTAAAATTCTAAATTTTCAAGATTTTTTGGCGTGAAGATGAGTCCGAATTTTCGAAAATTAGAAAGCGTTCAAAAATGAGAGGACAAGCGTTCTTTTTTTCTCTGAAAGCTCTCCTGTTTGCCAGTGCTCTCTAGTTTTCGAAGAATCCTGAAAAAATTCATGCTTCTGATGCATTTTTATTCAGTTCCTTGTCCCGCATCTGGTAGCCCTGTGCGATGATCCGAACTGGGCGGTGAGGAAAGCCGTCTGTGAAGTTTTCGTTTCTGTTGCTGAACACACTTCCTATGAAGTTCGGAGCAACGTCCTTGCGAGAAATTTCGTCCATTTGATCCATGATCCGTGTCGTTGGGTTGGTTTTTCTACTGAAATATCGCGGATCACTTTGAAAATAGCTTAACAAAAAAGCAACATCACAAATTTTCATGAGGCTGAGAAAAACTAGCCGTCAAGAGAAGGGGCTTGTTTGCTCTAACGATAACTTATGTGAGGAATAGATAAAAACGATTACCTAACATTTGATCCATGGTTTGGGTCTGTATTAATTGACAAGAAAGGGTGAGAAAAAAAAAGCTGCGAAACCAAAGAGTTTGTGCGCCCCATGGCTAATAATTCAGGAAAAATTAACAAAAAAGAAAACGACAGGGAAGCGTTCAAAGAGGCTGAGAAAAAAAAGCCGTCAAGAGAAGGAGCTTGTACGCTCTAAAGATAATTTTGCAATCTCAGTAAGAATTCTCTGAAAATCTGATTCATCATCCGTGTCGTTAAGTTTTTGAATAGAGTAGGTGGTGAAAAATAGGTGAGAAAAAATAGCCGCTAGCGTGAGGAGTTTGTGCGCTCTATGGCTAATTCTTAAAAAGAACTTTACAAAAAAAGGAGAAACCTGAAAAAAAGTAGCCGCAAACAGAAGGAGCTTGTTTGCTATAAGGACAACTTTCAAAAACAATGATTTTAAAGCTCTTTTTTAATCCATAGAGCACATTTTCATAATTTTTTCACGAAGTTTTTTCTTCTCACAGTTACTGGGGCCTCACTTTTGAAATATTGGAGGTTTGACGTTTTCCAGGTGACTTTCGGATCCTTCCAACAGCTTGGTCCCTTGATTGCGACTTTTGCCAATCCCACGGTCACTGGGCTTGAAATTCGAGACGGAAAGGTGAAAATGGGTCTTTTTGAAAGACATACGTTATCAAAACAGTTTTTCAATCAGAATCTTAAGATCTGCCTGTGCAATGGTGAAGCGTCGTCGGCTGGTCCGACGGCGTCGATCCCGTCGGTGGCGTCGTCGCCCGGCGCCAAACGTCTCCACGCCGCCAACCTCTCCGAGCAGTTCAGCCCTCAGGCTCTGATCAAGCGTTATGGTCAACTCCCGGAGGGTTTCTCAAAGCTTTTCGGAAAAGCTCAAGACCCTGACGATCTCAGGAATCCATGTACCGACGTCGATGGACGAGACTCTGCCGCCGCAGGAAGTGGCGCCGATTTCGCCGGTCGCTCAGCAACAGTTACATCAGGCTCGAAGGGGGGAACGAGTCATGGATAGGTGGGAGATGGGGCTTGAAGTTCTTCTTCTTGCTTCTTGGAGATCAGGTCTTATCCTGATATCAGTGATAATCAGTAGACTGGCTTTATTGACATATCTGAACTTGCACTTAGGAGGTCCGAGGTGGTTCCTACAGGGGTTAGGGCGGAAAACGAGCCCTATAGTGGCCGAAAAAGTGATCCCTATAGGTGAGACCTCTTAGCCTCTAAAGCCATAGGGGTCTTTCTAAAATCAAGGTAGCCTCTATAGGGGTTCAGGGCCTGACCCCTCTTAAAGATCAAGTGGACCCTCTAGGGGTCTTTCAATTTTATTCAATGGACGCTTATTCATTCAGTTTAGGAAGAAAAATATTGGCTAAAATGTCCCCTAAAGAGGTCACTAACTAAAACCTCTATAAGGGCCACTTCTGCAAGCTTTAGTGGCCTCTAAAGGCAAAGTGGACCCTAGAGGGGACTCCCCAAGCGCACCTAAAGTTGCCCCTGTAGGGACCACTCTGGAGATCCTAAGTTTTTTACGACGGGATTTACCCATTTCTCAAGTCCCTTGGTTGCGCCGCGGCGGGGATCGAACCTATGACCCTTTGGACCGTAAACAGGCACACAACCTGTTGCGCTACGGTGCACCGTCCTTTAAAATCTGTTTCAATGAAACAGAAAAATTCACAAAACCTCCGCCCCCTTTCTTATCACAGATAATGGATGTAAAAACAAAACATTGCTTTTCTTTTTCAATTTTTCATCCTTGTAACGTTGTCGCGTCCATAGTTTTTCGCAATTCTTATCTTTTGATTCCTAGGTTTGAGAGTTTCTGGAGCAATCTTTTTTTTGGTCTAAAAGAAGACTTTTCCTTTTCTTAAAAAATATATTGAGATTGTTAAAACTGAACAGAAAGTTGACCTGCAAAAATATCGAATTTTCTATAGTCAGGCTGAAAATTCACCTACATGGGCGTTCTAAAAACACTTTTCGGGAAATTTGGAAAAGTTGTTCAAACCTACTGCCTGGCTTGGGAATTTGTTCCTCAATTTCAGCGTCCTGTCCGGTCTGAACAAGATGCTCAACACCTGGGAGAAGGCGTCGCCAAAAAGATCGCCTCTTTCTCTATTTTCGACCGATAGATCTCTATCCGACTCCCCAAAAATGTGAATTTTCGTAGGATTTTTGTGGAAATATCCTGAATTTCTTCCAGCCAATCCAACGCGGCGCCTTTTGACCTTCCTTCGCCGAATCACAGCATCGCCGCCAAATGCAGCTCTACGGATGATCTGTCGAAGTTGGGACTGGAAGTTGGGCCGGAGAAGAAGGCGAACGACGAGTTGAGCGACGACGAAGACGACGGCGCCGATTTGGACGTGTCATTTTTCGAAGCCGAACCGTCGGCGACGGATGATGAGACTCAGGGGTCCAAAGCGTCTAGTGAGGTGAGAGTGGGAGATTTTTAGGGCCCTAGAGGGTTCACTTGAGGGAGACACTTCTTGAAAGGAAGACCTTAAGTAACCACTTGAGACGTTCAGTGAGGTGTGGATGGGAGAAATTGAAAAAAAAAAACTCTGGAGGGGTCACTTAAAGGGATGAAACTTTAAGTAAAGTAAAATTTTTGAATACTCCATGATATAATTAGACACTCAAAAAAAACATCACTTGAGTGTCCACTTGAGAAGTCAAGTTAGAGGTGGTTAGAAGGTTTTGAATACTAGAGGGGTCACTTGCAATTTAAAATGTCACTAGTTAGAAGGAATTTCCTTTAAGTAACCGCTTGAGAAGTCCAGTGAAGTGTGGCTGGATGGTTTAGAGGATTCTAGAGTGACCCCTTAAGGGAAAAGTTTTAAAAGACCACTAGAAAATAGGAAAATCTTAAGTGATCACTTGAGAAGTCCAGTGGGGTGTGGGTGGAAGGGCTTGAGGACTCTAGAGTGGTCACTTTAGGGATATATCTCTTGCAAGAGCAGTTAAAGAAATAATATCCTTTAAATAACCACTTGAGAAGTTCAGTGAGGTGTGAATAGAAACTTTGAGGGATCTAAAGTGATCCCTTGAGATGAAAAGTTCAAAGACACCACTAGAAAATAGGAAAATCTTGAGTGATCACTTGAGAAGTCCAGTGAGGTGTAGATTGAAGATTATTTGATCTCTATAGTGATCACTTGAGATTAGAAGTTCAAAAACACCATTAGAAAATGGGAAAATCTTGAGTGATCACTTGAGAAGTCCAGTGAGGTGTAGGCTGAAGTTTTTGAAAACAACTAGAGTAATCACTTGAGGAAGATCTCTCTTGCAGAAGCAGTTGGAGAAATAATATCCTTTAAGTAACCACTTGAAAATAGTGAGTTGAGTGAATAGCTGATAGTAAGAATATACACCGAAAAAGAAAAACCCTTGAGTAACCACTTGAAAAATCCTGATGACTTAAAATTTCAGGAGGAAAATGCGCCAAAAAATCCGCTGTCCTACTGGTCGGCCGATTGCGATATCGAGTAAGTTTAAAGGATTTTTTTTAAAGTTTTCGGACAGTTTGAAAATATAACTGACTTCTGACACCCAGCCATGGAGCAGAATTGCTTTTTTCAAATTTCGAATTTTTTGCATGCTTTGAACTCATTGGAACATAAGAGGACCGAAGTGAAATTCAGTTTCGACGACGAGGAAGAGCTTCGGCCTTTCGGAACCTCGACGACGTCGCCTTCCGCTGGAATCTACCTCGAAGATCGGTTCGACGTCATCCGCCAGCCGAGAAGCCGTTCTTCGAGCTTCGGAGCAATGGGTTCGCCCAACAAAATCTCGCCGAGAAGGTGAAAAGTTTGACCTTTTTGTCCAACTTGTTAATGATCAATCGGTCAAGTTTTAAACTGTCAATGTGTTTTTTTCAGGGGGGTTTAAGAATCAATCGATCAGCTTTAAAATTGGAAATTAGTTCTTTTTTTAAGGATGTTTTACTGGGTAGACGAGTATAGTAAACCTAGAACATTTTTTTAATTTCTGATTTTGATTAGAGCTAAGCAGCGATTTTCGAGTTTTGAAATAAGAGTCGAGTAGTTTTGAAATTGCTAAATAGCTCTTTCTCGGCGAAAAAAGTTGAAGATTTCAGTTGAAAAAAGAATTTTTCATTTTCATTATAAAGCTTTCACAGCCTCCACAATGTCTTTTTCTAACGGATAAAGAAATTTTCTCTGGGGTGAAAATTTTTAATTTTAATGATCTTTGAAAGAAGAATAAGCTCTAACCATACATGGGCAGACCAATTTTGAAGGCCGGAAAGCCCTCCTCCCGGGTTTTCCTGAACTAAGGTCATTAAAAAATTCTTGAAACCTTATTTTCTTTTTTTGTTATCATCTTCCAGGGGTTGAAACCTATTTTTATACCTTATTCTTTAATATTCTCGTAAGTCGCCTTGTTCTCCCTGACTAAATGAGCATACTTGCCCGTTTATAGCCATTAAAAAGCGAAACTCGACGGTTTCCGTAAAGAATTATACTGATAAATTAATTCAAAAAAATTTTTGTTATCCAATATTTTTCATATAATTGGGCTGAAATCGTACAATCCGAAAGTTTTTCCCAAAATATTTTTGCCACGAAATTTTCGCGAAGAAAAAGTTGAGAGCGGAGGAAAATCCTGACATTATCAGAAATAGATTTTATCTGTAACATTTTGTTTTCTTTCGCTCGGCCTTTTGGCCTGAAAGATTTGTTGAGCTGATATTTTGAACGTTTGATACGATTTTCTTTTTTATCAGGAAAATTGTCTGGGAATCAGTTTTTCTTATTTTCTTTTGAGTTTATTTATTATTTTGGTTTTTTGATAGTTTTTCTTAGCGATATTCTTCCACTAGAGCGGAGATAAGAACGATAAATTGAAGAGATTTTAGTTTGGTTGGAAAAAAAAAGAATGATGATCTTAGAAGCGCACTTAATGAAACGGAGCAGAAAATTTGAAGAATTTCAGTGTGGGAAAATTGTCGTGAAAAGGGGCATTTTAACGCTTTTTGAACCCCCCAAAATCGATAAAAAACTGCTGGTCCGTCACAGAACAAACATGAGAAAGTTATTCTATTCAGCTGAAAATTATTAGATTTGAAAATCGATTTCCTTATTCACTGATTCTTTAAAAAATAGTGGAACTAACGTATTTATTTTCTTAACTTCCTCACCTTTTTTGTGATTTTTGGAACCGTGTGAATGAAAGAATATTTTTACTGATTCGTTACAATCCAGAGTGGTCCCTATAGGGGCCGAAGAAGTGGTCCTAATAAGGGGTAATATAGGGGTCGAAAGAGTAAGCGTTTTTTTTGGTAATGCTTCTTTGCTTAGAGCTCATTATCGAATAGAATGTCCCTTATAGGGTCCACTTACTGAAACCCCTATAGGGACCACTTTTGTAAACTTTAGAGGCCCCTATAGGAGTTGGTAAAGTGACCCCTAGAGGGGACCCTCCAAGCGCCCCTAAGGTTGCCCCTATAGGGACGACTTTGGAGTTCTTAAGAACTTTTCAAATTTTTTTGAACACGTTTTGAATATTTTCTCTTTCTGTTCATTTGAAAAAAAGCCGTTTTTTTTATTTATATAGCAATAAATCATTTACTTATCTCTTCAATGTCCTCTCAAAAAAAAAAATGAAAAATAGAATTGTCTGAGCGATTTTTTGAAATTTTGAACTATTCGAACAGGTTTTGGCTACTTTTTTTGTAATATCTCGAAATATAAGCCGTTTTTTCAATTCGTAATTGAATAGTTCATACAAAAGCCCTTCGAACATCAAGCCAACTATCATTCTTATTCATTTCTAGACACACGAACAGCGTCGGAGCCTCGATGAAGTTTGGCCTGACGTCGCCGAAGACGTCGTCGTCGTCGTCGTCGCTTTCGCCGCCGTACAACCTTCAGTCGCTGCCGCCACTCCAAGGCCGGCCGCCGACGTCGGCGAATTCGACGCCGAAAAGGACGCGAAAACGGTCGGAGAGCGACATGGACGTCGACGACGAGGCTCCGCTTGACAACACTCTCGACGTGCTTCTCGGCTCCGGAATGGATGGGATTTCCACACCGGTTCAGGTATAGCTGATTCACGGCTGGTTTGAGCCATCGAGAAAAGGGTCCTGCCATGAAAAGAGACGAGACAGTGCCCTCGTTGGTAGAGAGTGCAGACAGGCCACGCCTTTTTGCGTCCCAAGCTAGCCGTGAATCGTCTATAAATCGCGTCAGAAAACTTGAAATTTCGATGACTTTTTCTAAATTTTAGTCAGAGAAGACGGTCATAAATGTCTAGTTTGATCCCAAAATATTAGCTTTATTGGGTTACAATTACAAGGAAAAAGCTTCGAGTGTGTTCCGGATGAGCTTCTCCTGAAAGTGGAGAAATTATTTAGGCCTAAAAACTGTTCAATATTTCATTTGTCTGAAGAAGAAGCCTATTGAAACGATTTCAGACAAAATAATATAGCAAAAAATCTTTCAATCTTGTTTAAAAAATCAAAAAATTGGTGTTTTCTATACGCATTCCTACCATTGTTATGAATGAACTATAAAATTTTAATCAAACAGATTTTTTTTATTTATCCATAAGTTTCCTGTTCCTCCTTCAAAGAGGCTTAAAAATTAACAGATATGGTCATAGGACTCATAAGTTTTGAAACAAAGACGTTGGACCTAAATTTGAGTGAAAAAAGGAGAAATTTGGTCACTCTCCACTGTATCCAATCTCCAAAAATTATGAGTTTTTCGTTTTTTCTTCACAAAATTGAACCTTTCCTTGTTTTAAAGTTGAGAGAAAAGAGTATATTCTATAAATGGAGAAAAAAAGTGTATTCTCCATTCAAAAAAATCACATTGGTCACGTTTTTCCTTTTTTTCACAGGAAACTGAGGGAAAAACGACGTGGAAATGGAGGACGTCAGCGAAAAAGGGCCGTTCTTCGTCAAAAACATGTTCGTAGTGGACCTTTTTTTCATTTATTTTTTTAACTTGGAGAAACCCCCACGTGACTTTTTTTCCGTTGTTTCGTTGGTACCCCACCCCTTTTTTTGACAACTGGGACAAAAAAAGCTGTTTTTTTGGCCATTTGAACTGGTCGAGCGTAAATATTTACTATTTACTCGTGACGAACGGCGTGAGAAAAAAAAAAAGCGCGCGGCTTGTTTATGTTTTTTGTTTTTTTGTTGACGGGTTGTGTCATCTTTTGCGTTAGGATGTGAATCGAAATTTTCAATTTTGAGCTCGTTTTGCCCTTTTTTAGATTTTTGTAAGTTTTTGGATTATCTATGGTCCATTTCTGAGAAAAACCATTCCAAATGCGACACCCTGAGATTTTTTTTTTGATTTTGATTCCTAATTCCTGCTTTTTTCCGGAATTTTTCAGTGCTCTGCAACTTGAAAAAGTTCATTTTTGAGAAATGAGCCATTCCAAATGCGACCAATTTTAAAGATTCAAAGACTTTTTTGTGCTGCTAAGGTATCTAGGATCATTTTATTATAGTTGTACAAAAATGAAACTAAAAAGCCTGATTCCGTCGAATGACGCACTTGAATTAGCTTGAAGTGTAGCGGCTGCAACCGACCTAAAACGGTTTGCGCTCGTGGTCATTTAGATAGGGTAGCCAAGTTTCAAGCCATTCACTGGTTGACCCCAGATTTTCAAGTCTAACTTTTCTAGAAAACTTTTTTCTCAACTTTTTGGAGGTCCACCAAAATTGGCTACTCCTTGATGTAGCAGAAGAAGATTCTGGGAGTCCCAACTGGCCCAACTTTCTAGTTTTTGATAAATAAGGTCTGAAGCTTCGAAAATGGTGTATTTTAACGAACTTTAAGAGTTTTCCTTTGCTGTCTTTTCTCAAAAACTAGGGAGATTTTCAGGAAAACTAGGGAGATTTTCAGAGACTCTTCTGGTACATCAAAGAGTTTCATAGCCAATTTTTAGAAAACTCCCAATCTCAGAGTAAAATCACCTTCCTTGTCACCCGATTTTCGGTCTTTTTCGAAAAAATGAACCGTTCCAGGTGCCCCACGAGCTCGTCGACTGTTTCATGAGCATCTTGGCCCCGCCCAGCGACAATAACTACGAGACGGAGGTCTACCGCTACTGTGCTCACAATTTCCCGGCGGTCGCCTTCACTTTGGGCCGAGATGCCTGGCCGCAGCTCAAGAAGGTCTACGAGAACTTGGCCTTTGACGATGAGGTTGGTTTGAGAAGAAAAGGGAAAAATAATTCAGTGATATGTGAAATTTTCCAATAGTAAGGGTTAAGGCGCAGTCAAGAAGGTTTAAATTCGGAAGAAAAGAAATATTTTGCTCCGTGAGCTTTTTGAAAAGTTTCTGCTGTTCTTCAAGTCCGTTGGCGGGTACAAAAACCTCAAATATACAATTAAAAAGTGAAAGACTAAAAATTTGAGGTCAAACCTTCCCTTTGACGGTAGACATTTCAAGTGCTTCTCCGTATCGAGCTTTCGGACCTCTGCATGTGCCTTTAAAGGAGCATATCATGAAAAACTTTTGTTTTCGGTTCCTTGTATGCGCCTTTAAAAAGCATACTTTGCGAAAAAATTTCGATGCTCTGTATTGACTTTTAAATGAGCGAACTGTGCAATTATTTTTCTTATTTTGGATATCTTCGTGTGCCTTTAAAGGATCATACCATCCAAATATTTTGTTTGGGATTTCCTGTATGCGCCTTTAAAGGAGCATACTTTTCAAAAATGTGCCTCAAGCTGTTGTTGAAGTGTTCTTGTTTTTGGAGATTAAAGAGTAAGTTTTTTTGAAAATAAAATGGCCAAATTTCCTGTAAAAAAGGTCCTGACACGAAAAAGTTGAGAATTTCAAGAGTTTTCTCTATAAAATTGAATGTAAATGACATTTTGCCATGAATATTCTCAGATCCGTGTCCGCTCTTCTATTGCTCATTCTATCCACGAAATCGCCTTCATCGTTGGCTCCGAAATTGCTGACCGAGATCTTCTTCCAGTCTTTTGTACCCTGAGGTAGAAAAAAAGCGAACTTTTCGAAAAGTTATGATTTTCTCCAGAAGCGACGATTCGCTGGACGTTCGAACGGGTATTTTGCGGCATCTCTATGATTTTGTTAAGGTGAATATTTTTGAGATATCCTTAGAATTGAAGGTTTTTAGTGTCTTTCACCGGAAAAACGAAATGAAATCATTCAAATGCTGCCTCAATTTTTCCCGATCGGAACTCAACGTGTGCAGCATGGTGACTGGCGATCTCGTCATGAATTGATCTCGTTCGTTTTCTTTTTTTTCCAGTGGAATTTTTCAGGTAGGTTTCACAAAAAAAACACCTTGAAGTATTACTACGCTGTCTCTGTAGTTCTCAAAATCAACGTGTAGAGGAAAAAAAACATTTTTTTGATTTGAATGAAATTTCAACCAGTGCTATCATATGACGTCAGGTTACACGGTTTTTCAAGCCATTTCCTCCAACCGTAACCGGGTTACGGTAGAACGAAATGGCTTAAAACCCGGTTACGGTAGGCAAGTTTGTCACCTGTGTATCTAAGAATTGACGAGTTTTTTCTAGGCACGTTGTATATTAATCGATAGGTAATGCAATTCAAGGAATTTTCCCAGTACTTACCATCTTGGGTTACTGTGGAAATTTTCGAGATACGGAATTTTTTGTGTTCGAGATTTCGGTTTTTGATTAAAATCATAAATTTTCAGGCAACTGACTCAGCTTTGCTCACTTTATGACGTCAAGCAAATCAACAATCACATGTCGGGAATCGCCTTGACACTGGCTAATGGTGATTTTTTCGAGTTTTCTACAGAAAATTAGATATTTTTTCTTATTGATTCATTTTAAAAAAAAGTCAATTTTTAGCATTAAAAACTGTCATTCCGCGAAAATATTAGATCGAAAAATGAGCTTAAAGGACAACTTTGTGACCTTACTTGGGAATTGAAGCAGAAGAAATTGTGAAAATCGGCCGAATTTCGTACTTTCAACCAGAAATTTGAGGAATCTTGTTTCAATCTTGTATATTACGACAACATCCTTAGAAGGGGGGTCTTTGAACTTTAGCGATACCATACATGGGATAGTCTCGGTGGGACCTGAGAAAGGCGGGTCGACTTGGCAATAAAACGAGAAAAAAAGGGGGAGAGAGGCAGTCATGCTCATCCCATTCATGAGTGATTCTGAAATTATTACCAAAGGTATTGAAAGTAGATTCTGAATGGATGAACCTAAAAGTCGGCTAGTTCTGGAAAAGGAGCCAAAAGAAACCCATTTTTATCTGTTCAAAGAAGTTTTCTGAAATTGCGAACTATTTTCATTCAAAAAGAAGCAGATGTGTAGGTTAAGGATACACCAGAACGAATTTTGGTCAACTTTTAGAATTTTCCTAGGAGCTGAGTAAAATAATGAAACCGCAGAAAAGTTACGAAAAAAATTTTTTGCTTACAACTTTTCTGTATGGAATTTAGTCTTTTTGAAATTCTATAAACTGCGTTTTTTCGGCGAACTGAAATCACGGCGTTTTTTTTCGGCGACGGCCCGCCCCTATTTTTTCCGTAAAGTGTAGTGTGTCGTGTGCACACACTGCGGCGCTCTGGCACCCGCCGCGTTCAATGTAATTTTCGCGAACCGAAGTTAAGTTATGATTTTCACTCTCTGGTGGCTATTCTGAGTTTCGCGTGATTAATTTCAACGCGGCATGTGTTTTAAAACTGCAAAAAAAAACAGAAAAATCTTCTTTTTTAAAATGAGAAATAGATTCGTCTCGGGACCCATTGATGCGTCTTTAATATTTCCTGTTGTTTACGCGTTTTTTCCCAGGACGTCACATGGGATCGGCGGTGATTTTGATCACGCCTCCTTAATTTTTGGTTTTGCATTATCTTCCACTAACAAAAACGCCGTGAAATTGCACCAGAGTGTTACAAATAGCAGTCATCACAACTCCTGAGTGATTCAGAGAGATTAAATTCCAAAGTTGTGATCAAAAAATAATTTTTTGGATCTTTTCTAACGGAACTTGGCCTTCGGAGAAGTTCACAAGACTTATTGATGGATCCAGTTTTTTTTAGTATAAAATTTCAATTTCTAGACCGAGTGGCGGAAGTTCGAATGGAGGCGGTGATGCTGGTCTCCCGAATAGTCGGAGCTTTGATCGAGCACGAATGGAACACGGCGACGTCGAACGGAGACTTTGACCGATCCAAGGCGCCGCTGTCGGTCTGGTTCGTCGAAGACATCGTCTCCAGCTTCGCCGAGACCCAGAAATGGACCCGAAGACAGACGTTCGCTTCCCCTCCTCCAGCTCCATACCAGAATGTTTCCACCTTCAGATTCGCCTCGATCTGCGCCCAAGTCATCAAGGAGAAAATGTGCAACGTTCATCAGTTCCAGGTCTTCTTCCTGAAGCACTTGGAGCGGCTCATCAATGACAGTGAGTTGTACTGAAGCGGCTCCTGAGATACTTGAGTAGGATTGAGGTCTTTGAAAAGGTTTTTAGAACGTGTTAAGGTTCTTAAGAGAGATTTTCATACTGAAAAGAGGTTCCTAGGATCCTAGGGAGATTTTGAGGTTTTGAAAAGGTTCCTTAGTTACTAGACAATTTTAAGGATTGACAAAGGTTTTCGAGGTTCTAAGAATAGTTCTAGAAGGTTTCCAAGACCCTAGGGAGCGTTCAAGATTAGGAGACGGTTCTTAAGGTAAATTTAAGGCCTTGAGAAGGTTCCTAAGATCTTAGGATGATTTTTAGATTTTTAAAGTGGTCCTGAGAATCTTAGTGAAATTTCGAGAACGTTCCTTAGTTTCTAGACGCTTTTTAAGTTTTTGAAAAAGGTTTTTAAGATGCTAGGGTAAATTTGATAGTTCGAGAAGGTTTCCAAGACCCTAGGAGCTTTCAAGATTAGAAGAAGGTTCCTAAGGACTTTTTAAGGCTTTAAGAAGGTTCCTAAGATCTAAGGATGATTTTTAGATTTTTAAAGTGCTCCTGAGATCTGAGTGAGATTTCGAGAAGGTTCCTTAGTTTCTAGACGCTTTTTAAGTTTTTGAAAAAGGTTTTTGAGATGCTAGGATGATTTTAATGATTTGAGAAGGGTTTCAAGACCCTAGGAGCGTTCTTAAGGTCTTTTTTAGGTCTTGAGAAGGTTCCTAAGATCTTAGGATGACTGTCAGATTTTCAAAGTGCTCCTGAGATCTTAGTGAGATTTTCAGATCTTGAGAAGGTTTCCTGAGACTTTAGAAAGGTTCTCAAGATCCTGAAGAGATTTTGAGATTTAGAGAAGGTATCTCACTTTTTTGGGGCCTGAAGAGGTTTTTTTGTAAGTTTGACTATGAAATTATTGACATGAAACGAGAATTTTTTGTAAGTTTTTTTTTCTAGAAGTCCCCAACGTTCGATTGGCTGTTTGTGAGGCGTTGGCGTGCTGGAAACGATGCCTCGAAACGGCAAACTCGAGTGACGTCACCGCGGAGACGATTCAGAATCTTAAACTCGACGTCGCTTCGAATCTGGAGACTTTTGCCAATGATAACGACATTGACGTCACTTATCTAGCGCAGAGATGTGAAGGCATTGTTAAGAGCTCGGAGGTGAATAAATTAGATTTTTTATCTTTGAGTTTTTAGTGAAACTTCAAGCTTCTCCTATTAAATTTGCTGGAAACGAGTTAAAATATTCCAGCCGATGAACATCGTGGTCCGCACCAAGAAGATGCACCAACGCGAGGAGCAGCACTTCGGCAACCGCTACGTCTTCAACGAAACCGGCACCTACGCCGTCCAACGCGACGGCGCCACCGTCGACGTCAGCCCCACGGAACCGCCGAAAGAGCCGCCGCCGTCGCCGAGCCTCGCTGTTGCCGTCGTCTCCAAAGCCTTGCCGACCCTGCCTCCGCCCCATTTCCGTCCTGAACCTCCGACGGACATCCAGGAGAGCGTCGCTGCGGCGAGAGAGGAGGCTACTGGTGAGGATTCGAAATTTCGGAGCTAGAGAGCACTGGTGAACAAGAGGGCTCTGAGAAAAAGATAAAAGCTTGCCCTCTAATTTTTGAACGCTCTCTAACTTTCGAAGGAGGTTAAGGACGGGTTTTTGAAATTAGAGAGCACTGGTGAACGGGAGGGCGCTGAGAGAAAGATAAAAGGCTCGCACTCTCGTTTATGAACGCTTTCTAGCTTGCGAATGTGGTTGAAGTCGGATTTTGAGAGCTAGAGAGCACTGGTTAACAAGAGGCCGCTGAGAGAAAATGAGATCGTTCTCTCATTTTTGAACGCTCTCTAGCTTTCGAAAGAGGTTGAGGTCGGGTTTTCGAGGCTAGAGAGCACTGGTGAACAAGAGGGCTCTGAGAGGAAAAAACGCTTGCCCTCTCGTTTTTGAACGCCTTCTAGCTTTCGAAGATTCGAACGTAGATTTGATCATTTCGACTTGAAGAGAAATTTCGAAACAGAAAAATATTTTTGTGAAATATCTTTATAGAGTTAGTGCAGTACGTGTACAATATCTTGATAGAAATCTTGAAGGAACATAGGAAAAAAATTTGGCATTTTTCAAAGGGCGTCCGACCCAAAACGGTTTGCGCTCAAATGTCAGAAAATCTACTTGATTTTGTTCCAAGGGTTCAAACGCAAAGCGGCCGTGACCCTTTGAGCCATTCCAATTGCGACCAAAAAGTTTCTAGTCAATAAAAATTATTGAAGTACTTTTTTCACCAAAAACTCTTGAGAAACGAATAATTTTACGAAATTTTCAGTCATCCCTCCACTGACCGGCGCCAATCCGCCTCCAACAAATCACCCCGAGGAAAATGTTGTGATCGACATGGAAATTGTCGAAAACCCCCAGTCGGACCAATTCGAAAATATCGACGCCGACGAATCTGAAGCTTAGGTTTTAATCGAAAAATCAACGCAAAGTCCTCAACTTTTTCATTTTCCAGGTCCAATTTCAAGCGAATAACGATTAGAAGCGAACAAATCGCGGAATCTCTCTTCCTCAACGCGACCAAAAACCTTTTTTCCGCCCTCATTTTTCTTCTTTTTCTTCTTCTTTTTTTTCGCATCCTTTCGCTGGTCCGTAGCACTATGAAACCATTCACTTGCTTGTTTCTTTTATTTTAGCCTTGGAGCGCATTTTATCCCTCATTTTTTGTCAAGATTCTGTGGTCATAATGCCGGTGAATGTGCCTGTGATAGTGATCCAAGGAAAGAGTTTTTAGTTTTTAGTTTTTTTTTTCGTCGTTTTTTAGTCGATTCACCGTGATTTTTGTTCTGAAATACCAAAATTTTGAATTTTTCCTCTGCGCCCGACCTCTCAGGGCTTCGCCGGGGGCTCGAGACAATGGAAATTGGGGAGGGTGTTAGAGAACTCCCTTCATGCGTCCACTGCGCCCGACTCTCCCCGGCTTTGAAAAATGCGAGAGACAGTGAAAAAGAAAGAGAGCGTCTTACAGTCTCGGTGAATCGACTATTTCCCAATTTTCTCGTCCTGGAACCTCAAAATATTGCCTCTCGTCCAGAAATGCTCAAAAATTACTCAATTTGGCCTTTTTTTTCGTTCGTTCATTCAGTCTATAGTGCTCTTTCATATGTTCGTGAAATTTTCTGGTTCTATGAGTCGGCAGGGCAAATTTTATTCATTTATTTGATCCTTATCGGAATGGTTGTTCAACGCCAGATTTTTTGGCTAGTTTTGTCCCCTGTTACGGGTTAGAATGACTTTTTTTGAGATTTCTTGAAGTGATTGGAAATATTTTAACTGGAATGGGTTTCATTGAAAAGTTGAGATTTTCCTGACTTTAAATAGATGTTTTTTGATTTTTTGAGTCCAAGAGCTTGAAAATCTTGGAATCGCTGTCATTGAAACGCAGGAGAGCAATGAAAAATGATAATATACAGAAAAATTGAGAATTTCTCGATGGAGCACTTTTGAGTTACAATTTAGGCTGTTGCGCTGTTTCACGCGATTTTTTTAATCGAAAATACTTGATTTTCTGATTTTTCTCAGTAGGGCGCACAAGGTCGATCAAAACAAGGCCGTTTTTTGACAGATTTTTAAATTTATCAATGGAGCGCATTTGAACTGGAAATTAAGCTTTTTGAGCTTTTTCGGAGGTTAAATTTTTTTTCTTATCAGAACCGAATTTTAAAAATTATCAATGGAGCGCGTTAGAGCTGAAAAATTGAGCTCTTGAATTTTTTTCTCAGTTAAAATTTTTTTTCCTATCATTACCCAATTTAAAAAAATTGCCAAATTCCCTATCACTTCAAAAAATCTCAAAAAAATATCTTTTTTTTTTTTTGAACCCGACAAGACATTTTGGATGGTGCGTCAAGCTATTCAATTATTTTTTTCTCTGAATTTTTTTTTTCACAACAGATCTGTGCCATTGTCTCTGTGCTTGAAGTCGCTTAGAACATTTTTTTTTTCTTTTTTCTTGAATCTTTTGCTGTTTCACTTACAACCTGAACCCGTGAACCTCGATTTTCACGCCTTTTTCTTCGTTTTTTCTGTAGTTTTCTTCTAACTTCAGTTTGATCAGTTCTATTCTCTCTCGGTCTAACTTATTTCATACGCTATTCTCTTTTTCTTCGATTATTACACTGATTCTAGGATTTTCACTTGCTCTTTTTTTCGTTCTAAAGAATGGCGCTATAAATTTAGACGTGAGAAATATATTAGTTTTTGAATCGAGATTTTCTTGGTTTCGCATCGAAATCCGAAAGATATTTGAAGAAGAAAAATATTTTTGGGCTTCTGGTCGCGTTTAGAATGGCTCGAGGGGACCGCGACGCGTCTCAAGCCATTCCAAATGCGGCCAGGAAGTTTTGAGGTGATTTTTAGAGTTCAAGGCTCATTTCTGGCTTTTTTTTCAGTTTCTGAAAGGAAAAGATTTTAATAAACACACAAAATAAGTTACTAGAAAGCCGGAAATGAGCCTGGTGCTCTACAAATCGACTCAAAACTCCCTGGCCGCTTTTGGAATGGCTCGAGACGCGTCGCGGCCTCTTTGAGCCATTCCAAACGCGGCCAGGAAGTTCGAGTCGATTTTTAGAGTTCAAGGCTCATTTCTGGCTTTTTTTTCAGTTTCTGAAAGGCTAAGAAAGATTTTTGAAAAACCGAAAGCCGGTAATGAGCCTTGAGCTCTACAAATTGTATCAAAACCCCCTGGCCGCATTTGGAATGGCACGAGACGCGTCGCGGTCCCTTTGAGCCATTCCAAACGCGGCCAGAAGCTCACAAACCTTTGTAAACTCTACCAAAAGACCCGAAAAAGAATAACTCGGACTTTCTCATGTTTATACTACCCCCATTCAGACGCCGCGAGCACCTACAGATGTGCTCCGTTTGGAGCTTCCGACGAAAAAAGAAAAAGAAAAGGAAGAGGATCCCGCCAACACACATGTTCCCACAAATGCCGACTGTATAAACACCGATTTTCTACAGTCTTGGTGCTAGTAACACGTCGGCAAGATGGATCTCAATACGGATTCCGTGAGTTTTTATTTTTGATTTTACAGGTTCAAATTGAGATTGGGAATTTTTCCTGTAGGAAATTGTTAGGTTTTTGAGCTTTTCCTGTATGAAATTGTTAGGTTTTTGAGCTTTTCCTGTATGAAATTGTTAAATTTTTGCTAACCATAGGTTTAAAAATTTTTTTTGCCAAGGAAAACAATTGAACTTTAAGAAGAAAGATCTCACTAATAATTCCCCGATTTTTCGAAAAAAAAATTTTTTAAGGGAACATTTTCTTGTCAGAAACTGTCCAGAAAATTGATTAAAAAAAATTTTTTTTTCAGATTTAATTTTTTTAGGTTTTGAAGAGTTTTAGAATCAACTGTTCCTTTACTTTATTCATTTCTAAGGCTTAATTTTTTTTTTTTCTTAAACTGATCTATTTTTCATAAATACATACCTCTTTAAAAGACGCTTTTACTGAAAAATCGCATTGAAGTTTTTAAAAACAGTGTTTTTTCTTCTAAAATTGTTCGTTTGGAACGGTTTATAAATAGTAAATTGTTTATAAAACTTGAATTAAGGCTTTGAAACTTGTGATTTTTTTCGAAAAAAGAAGAAATTCGAGTCGAAGGTGTCATTTACCTACGCAGAATCTTTACGAAATTTTTTTGTTTTCCGAAAAAAATGTATTTTCTTCAATTTTTTTAGCTAGAGTAGCTAGATGAAAAAAATATGAAAGTGCAATTTGTGTCCCTTTTTTTCAGAATCCCCAAAAAAATTCAGAAACAAGTTGAGATTGTCCAACTTTTTTTGGGGGCTTTATTGAAGGAAAATGAAGATTCTTTAATAATTTCTCGAAAAAAACGTTTTTGCCCCTCCGCCTCCCCCGTGTGTGTAAAAAGTAATAAAAAAAGCGTTCCCTAGTCAGAAAAGTGTTTCAAAATGAAATTTCCTATTTTTCAGGTCACTCCGGAACCAGAAAGTCAAGAGATTTTGAAGGAAATCGGAAGTTTTGAGCTGAGCCAGAAGGTCGTCGAAAGGGAATTGGTGAATTTGGAATTTTCTGGATATTGCTTGAAAACGAAATTTTTTGAATTTTGGGTTGAATTTTTTAACTTTTTCTCTGTTGAAATATAGGTTGTTCCGCTGCGACTAGACAGTTTTCGCGTGTCTGCGTCTCTTTGTTCCCTCACCGGCGAGGTTAGGGAAACATGGAAACAGCATGTAAACAAGAGAGGGTCGTCGAGAGATAAAGAGGGCGCAGAAAAGTCCCAAGTCGCGAAAAACGGACTATAACTCACATCAAAAAAGATTCAAAAAAAGTGATTTGTCATTCTTTTTGGAAGAATCAAGAGTATTTCCGAGAAGTTTCGTTATGCTTTTCATTTTTGAATTGGCGCTGAAAAACGCAGCGCGACCGCTTCGCGTACTCGAATTCTGAGCAGGTGTCTCAACGGGTGTACCCGTATTAAACCCGTGTTTCTGAGGTTATTTCAGTCTCAGTTGGGTTAAAACGGGGGACAACGGGTGTAAGAAAAGTATGTAACCCAGCTGGGCTGAAAATTGCCAAAAGTTCTACCAACTTATACGGGTTTAATACGGGTGCACCCGCTGAGACCCCGTTTTAGCCCGGCTGGGTTACCCTGCTCAGCATTTGTGTACTTTCCATCATTTTCAACTGTTCGATATCGATGATAATATCCACAGATGTATTGAGTTCATCTATAAATGTTCTGAAACGTACCTTCATCTGAATTCCCAATGAGCGCTTTTCATTTAAAAAATGTTTCACGTGGAATGATTAATTCTGTTTAAAGCAAAATTTTTTTTCTCCAATCTAGAAAAGGGCATTTTCTACTCACATGACCAACATTTCAAGAGTTTTCCTGATTTTTTGATCTGTCCTTGAGTTTTCTGAGAACTTTTTCTCAGTAAATTTGAAGATGTTATGATTTTTTGAAGCTTTCTCAAGTCCAAAAAGTTAAGGTTTTTTCCTAAATTCGAGCGTTTTCTTGAAGTTTTCGATCGAAGTTATGGTTCTAGGTAAGTCAAGGGCATCATTCTGAATAATTTGATATCAAATACTTGAGCTTAGGAAACCTACAACCTAAGTTATGGTTATACGAAGTTGATACTCGACCAAAATTTGAGGTAATTCTCAATTTTATGATGTTTCTCAAGGTTTTTCTGAGAAAGTTCGATTTCTAGGTAAATCAAGCGTTTTTTTCCGATTCGTTCCATACCAAAACATTGAATTTGGGATAGCCAAAGCTTATTTTATGATTTTTGGAAGCTTTCTCAAGTCCAAAAAGTTAAGGTTTTTTTTGAATTCGAGCGTTTTCTTGAGGTTTTTGATCGAAGCTGAGGTCATAGGGAGGTCAAGACCATCATTCTGAATAATTTGACACCAAGTAACCAAAATTAGGACACCTACAACCTAAGTTATGATTTTTTGAAGTTAACAATTGACCAAATAGTGAGGCTTTTCTCAATTTTGAGATTTTTATTTCAGGTTTTCAGAGAAATTTGCAAACTAATTTCAGTTTTTTGTTCACAGCTAGTTTTGCAACATATATTTCAATGTCACCATGGATTCTCGTATTTCCGAACGCTTTTACGTTGATCGTTTCGAGACCTTTTCCATAAAAAATCACTGAAAACAGAAAAAAAATCCGATTTTTATATGGAAAATTGGAAAAAATTGTTGCTTTATAGCCTTTTTTAGGACTTTGATTAACTAGGTTTTTTTTAAAACTAACATTTTGCGAAATTTTTATCAAGAATTCAAGCCCGCCGTCATATTTTTCAAAAAAATGGTTTTTGATGCCTTAGAACCTTTCGATTTTAAAAAAATAATAAAAAAATATTTGTTGGTTTTTCTATCCAAGTCTGGGCGATTTAAAAATGGTATTATGTAAGAAATTCTCTTTTTTTAGTACTAAAAAAATTAAATAAAAAAATGGCTGAAAAAAAGTTATTTTTAATAAGATTTTTTTCGATTAAAAAAACCTTAAAAAAACGGACCTTACCTTTGCGAAAAAAGTTAATTTCACGATTTCACACCAACAAGTTGTGGTTAACGGATAATATTGATAATATTTGATAATATTTTTCGAAAGAAACCTTTCAAATCCATTAAAAAAATGTGTGTTTTGTCGATTTTCCCACATGATATTGGGACCCTGGCGTGGGCGCCCTTTTTTTCTAAAAATTATCCCTTTTCCCCCATTTTTTTCTTTCTCCTTTCTTCTCCCTTGGTTTTGTATACGTTTCCTTGCCTTTTTTTCAACAAATTTGCGTTATTTTTATCAAGTAAAATGTAGATTTTTGTATTTCGAAAGCCGAAAATACAAGAAAAACGAAAAAAAACCCTCATTTTTTGACGATTTTTAGGTTGAATTTTTTATATTTTCCAATAAAAATCTTCATTTTCAACGTTTTCTTCTTCTAGACCAACACAGAAATGCTGATAAAAGAGGCCTTGAATCTCCACGAACGACCCGATGTTCAGAATCTTTTGGTAGGAATTTTTCTTTATTTTTTTCTCCTGAAAAAAAGGTATTTTCAGTACCCTCCCAATCACAAGCCTTCCTTCCAATGTTTGCCTCGATTCGTTGGCTTTTTTTCGTCGGAGATGTGGGTTATTAATAATTATTAATTTTTCAAGCATAAATTGATCAAAATGTGGTTTTTTTAACCTTGAGGAAAGCTTGTCCTTGAGCCAGTTTCCGAAAAAAATGATCGATTTTTGAAGGCTGTAATTTTTGCCCTTTTCGCATGAAAAAAAGTGGCTTCAATTTTGGTGGAGGGGCGATTTTTTTGCTCTCTTAAAAATATTGCGAAATAGCCATTTTTGTTTAAAAAAATCTTAGAGGAATTTGAAAAAAAGCCAATTTTTACAGATCATACCTTTCAAAAACCAAATTTGTAAGAGAAAGATAAATTTTATTCAAATTTTCGACTTTTTTTGCCCTTTTTTACGTATCCTTGGAACTTTTAAAAGCCTTCCAAATTCTTATATTCATATTTTTTTCTTTACCTTTGTCCTATTGGAAACTGTGGAAAAAGAAATTTTTCAGCTCCTAACTCGAAATCTTAAAAAAAAGTTGATTGTGATTTTTGTTGGCTAGTAAAATAGAGTAAAATAGAAAAAATAGAGTGAAATGGGTAAAAATGACCTACTCCTACTATCAACAAGAAACCTTCTAGATTTTCAAAGATAAAACTATTTTTTCCAGAAAAACAAAGAAGATTCGAGCCTTTTCCGGCCGATCCCCGTGTACCATGAGTCGTTCACTTTTTCGAGTCCCGAAAAGGTTTTTAGGAATATTTTGGGACTAAATGATATAATAAATTATTTTAGGCCCAGCCAGACAAATGGATGGATGAAGTGGTCCTTCAGCCAATCGGAGACCAGGAATCCGTTGCGAAAACGGTGAGAATCTTCAAAAACTAGTATAATCGATGGGAATGGCTTGGAAGCGTCGCGGTCGCGTTGCGGTTACTTTCATTGCGCCCGACCTTGAGCGGCGCAAGAAGGTTCTGGTCTGGCGCACGCTTTGAACTGCCCAAGGTTTTCTTAAAACCCCCAGAGTGATCACTAAAGGGGAAAGGGGAAAAGACACTATGGTTGACAAAATAATGCTCCTAGATGGCTTGGCAGTCCTTATTGGTGTTTAGGTTTTGACCTCTTAGCTCCTCAAGTGGTCTCTAGAGTGGTCTTCCAATTTTTTGGCCTGGTTTTAAAGGTAAAAAGACGTATAGAAAAACCTAGCATTTTCCCTAGAGTGGCCACTTTTGCAAGCTTTAAGGCCCCTATAGGAGGAGGTAAAGTGGCCCCTTGAGGGGATCTATACTAGCCCCTCTAGTAGTCATTCTGGCTTTACTGAGGTTTATCGGCTCGAAGCGTTGCGGTTAGGGACCGCAAAGCCACGCCCCTTTTCGCGATAGAAAAAGTGGCTTTTTTTTGGTTTTCAACTTTCATTTTGTTGTAGTTGCAAAATATGTGGAACTGGCTAATAAAATTTGACACACATGTACAGAAAAGCTTCCTCTTTCGTTTAAAAAATATTTCACGCTTTTTTGATGCGTTCTCGCGGAATGTCGTACAAAAACGTGAATGGGACTAAAAATTTTTGTCATTTTTTGCTTTTTTATGTGTTTTCAGGTCGAACGCACTCTTTCTTTTTTCATATAATGATTTTGATTCAAGTAACGGTAATTTTAAAACAATAAAATAAAAAAATTCGTCTTTGCCAAACATTTTAGGGAGTGCCGAAAGTCATAATTCAAAAATATCGTTAATAAGCGAATATAATCGAGTTTTTTTGTTTTTTTCAAAAACTTAGACCATGGGCTTACTTAAATTTTTTTCTCCACAGCATCTGCGCTTGAAAAAAAGTTGTTTAATACACAAAAAAATGCTCTTGAAACTAGATAATAAAAATTAGCGGCGTTTATCACACAGAAAAGCGGTCGAACGCAGGTTTTTTTAAACGATTATATACATTTATTAGTGAAAAAAATCTTTCAATTGAAAGAATAAAATAAAAAAATTCGTCTTTGCCAAAAAAATTTACGGGGCTGTTTTTAAGGCAGCGATCGTTAAACGAGGAAAAAAGCACTAAAAAAACAGTTTTTTCAAAGTGAATTTTCACGGAAAGTTTGAGTGAAGATTTGCGAACATATTCTGATAAAAATAGCTGAAATACTTCAAGTTTTTATTTTTGAAATAGGCAATCTGTGCTATTCAAACGGCTCAAGGGTATGGCGGATGGAGGCTCCCTTCGCTAGACCTGACAGCTTGGCGCAGCGCGTGCGCTGCGAACTTTCATTTTAAGGTCGCGAGTTCGATGCCCGCAAGCGTCAGTATTTTTGTTTTCTGGAAAATACCGACTTTTTCGGCAAACTAGCTGATGAGCATCATTTTAGCACTCTATTATGATTTGTTACATCATAATAGACCAGTATCAAAATTTGTTCTAGAAGAAAAAAATCGAGAAAAAAATGTCAAAAAAATGGATAATACCAAAAATTTTCAGTACTAAAAAAATGGTGCGCGGCGCGCCACATTTTTCGTCATAACTTTTTTCATCCTCAATCTTTTTCGAAAAACTAAACGGTTCTGAGTTTTGAATCAAAACAGCTATCAAACCATACAAAGCTCAATGCTGAAAAATTTTTTTTGAAAATTCGTCTGCGGTCCCTAGTTGCGGTTCTTCCCATCTTTCTTTGCGCCCGACCTTGAGCGATTTTAGCTGAAACGGCGCAAGTAGTTTCAGGTCTGGCGCACGCTTTGAACTCTCTACAAGGTTTTCTAAAAACTGCCAGAGTGGTCACTAAAGGGGTAAGCAAAAAAAAGACACTGTATTCGACTCCCTAGATGGCTCAGTTGGTCCTAATAGGAGTTTAGGGCTTGACCTCTAAGCTCCTAAAGTGGTCTATCAATTTTCGTCCTTATTTGCAAGGTAAAAAGACGTATAGAGACAACTAGCATCCCTAGAGTGGCCACTTTTGCAAGCTTTAACGCCCCTATAGGAGGCGAGGTGGCCCCTTGAGGGGAGCCTATACGAGCCCCTCTAGTGACCACTAATCGGCTCGAAGCGTCGCGGTCGCGCTGCGGTTCTTACCTCAAAACTGCGCCCGACCTTGAGCGGCTTTTGTGTTTCTTTATACTAGAGAAGGCTTCCGCGCAAGTAGTTTCTGGTCGGCTGCACTGAGAATATGAAAATAACTACTACGAGGCGATTTGAAAGCATTTCAAGTGATGAGAAAGCTGTGAAAATGCTTAAATTAATGATTTTAGGTTGATATTTTGCTTCAAAACGGCCTCGAAATGCCTCCGAAAGCCTGAAATAACGAAAACAAATGTACATATTTTTAAAATATTCGATTCATGTTGAAATTTGTTGATTTTGTTGTTTTTCGCATGTTTTTCGAAGTTTAACGCATTTTTTCTCGCCTTCTATAGCTTGCCAAGTATCTCAAATTGTTATTTTTAATGCTTGCCCTGCTTGATTTTCTCATTTAGGAAATTGCATGGAAAATGAGCCATTTCAGGGTGAAATTCGAATTTGTCTTTCATTTTTTTTTTATGAATTTATTGTTTTCTTGTTGAACAGAAACGTCTAGAATGAAATCAACAATCAAATTGGAATGAAAATGAATAAATACAATGAAAAGAGAACAAGAAATACACGCAATGGGGAATATTTTTTTGCGACTGAAAGGCTTGGCGGTTGATTTGTAGTGCACTCATTTGACGTACCTGGAATATTTCATGAGAATTTGAGGAATTTTGCATGATTATTTATTTGAGCAAACAAGAAGAGTTGGGAATTATCTTAAATTAATTCTTGAAAACTCTGAAAGTCTAAACCTTTTTAAGAAAGAGCCCCTCAAGCTCCTATAAAAGCTTCGAAATCCCTAAAGTTGGGAAATATTGAGGCTTGGGACCCTGATTTTTTGAAAACTAGGAAGTTGAGCAAACTGAGACTCTCAGAACCTTAGTCTGGTACATCAAGAAGTGTTTTTGTCAAATTTGAGGGGGTTTCAAAACTCATAGTAAAATTACCTTTCTTGTAAGGTCCTCAAAAAGCCTCACTTAGCGGCCCAGTCGATTCTTAGAGTTCCGAAGGTTGGTACCAACACTATTCAACTCATTTTTTGAAGTTAATGTCTTTGAAGAGTCTCAATTAGACGCCTAATCGGTACTTCCTGCATTCTTAAGGTCCTAAAGGTCGTTACCAACTCTAGCTAACTATTTTTTGAACCTAAGGTCCTTAAAAAGTCTCACGTAGCGTCCCAGTCAATCCTGCAGGCTTTCCTAGGTTACTTAGGGTCGTTACCAACTCTAGCTAACTATTTTTTGAACCTTACCTTCTTAAAAAGTCTTACTTAGAAGCCCAGTCGATCCTGTCTTCTTAGGGTCCTGTAGGCCGTTACCAACTCTATTCAACTAACTTTTGAGGCTAATTCCTTCGAAAAACTTCACTTAGAGGCCGAATCGGTCCTGCCTTTTTACGGTTCTTTAGGTCCTTACCAACTCTAGCTAACTATTTCTTGAACCTAACGTCCTCAAAAATTCTCACTTAATAGCCTAATCGGTACTGCCAGCGCTCTTAAGGTCCTAAAGACCGTTACCAACTCTAGCTAACTATTTTTTGAAGCTTATGTCCTCGAAAAATTCTTAATTAGAGGCCTAATCGGTACTGCCTTCTTACGGTTCTTTAGGTACTCACCAACTCTAGCTAACTATTTTTTTTGGATCTAACGACCTTATAAAGTCTCACTATAAAGCCTGACTGATCATGCCTTCCTAGGCTTCTGAAGGCCGTCACCAACTATTTCTAAAACCCAACGTCCCCAAAAAAGCCTCACTTGGCGGCCCAGTCGATCCTGCCGGATTTCTTAAGGTTCTAAAGGCCGTTACCAACACTAGCTAACTATTTCTAGAACCTAACGACCTTATAAAGTCTCACTCAGAAGCCTGTCTGATCATGTCTTCCTAAGCTTCTGAATTCCGTCACCAACTATTTCTAGAACCTAACGTCCTCAAAAAAGCCTCACTTAGCGGCCCAGTCGATCCTGCCGGCATTTTTAGGGTTCTGAAGGCCGGCGGACGGGGCCGTCGTCGCCGGAACTGCCGACACTGTTGCCGCCGCTGGCAGTGTCCGAGCCCCGAAGTTTGGAACGTACCCTAAAAATCCAAGATTTTCGAAAAGATCACGATAATGATGTGGAGAGGCTCTACTGGTGCGAGGCATGCAAATATTTTTCGAAAAAGTTTTTTTTTTGATGTTTAGCGGCTTTTCAGTTAAAAGACATTTGATGAAGCTAAGAATGTATTTTTCAAATTTTTCGAATTTTCCTTTCTGGCTTTTAGTAGCATCAGGGACGCCGGAAATTCTATGTTTCACCAGAAAAATGATATATTTTGACTGTATAAATCTCAAAAAGCATACGTCGACTGGATCCCCCCATCCCACCTCGATAACTGCGGCCTATCCCTCAAAGAATGCGGCTTACCCCCCGTGATAACTGCGGCCTATCCCTGAAAAATGTAGCCTACCCCCCAAAAAAAGCGGCCCAAAATTTTTTTTGGCGCGCAAAAGACTGGGGACGGGGGTCCATCCGATGAATGCTGAAAAGCCGCAATTTTTCGGCCAATTTGAACTTTTTTCAAAATTGCTCGATTGCAACTGTTCCAAAAACATTCTAAACCCCCCCTTTTTTTAACCTTATCTTCAAGATTACGGATCGGGTCGCCCCGGGGAGACTGCTTCAAATCCTAAGACGACCCGGAGTGCGCCCTAGGAAGCTCTGCTCAATTGATCCAAACTCAAAATCCAAGAATAAGTAGCATAATTTCAGGCAACTGAAGAAGGAGAAACGAAGCAAGTGAGGAAAGAAAAGAGGAGAGGAGACTGACCGTACGCGTACTCGAACCTTGCTTGCACGGCACTCCGGCCCTCCTTCTTGGCGCTCAACGTGGTCGTCGTCGTCTTGGTGAGTCCGTTGGTCATCACCTGGTTGTTCCCGCTCCCGTCCTTGCCCACCGCGCCTCAAAATCGACTGTTTTTTGGCGTCTTAAAGCATAAAAAACCGCGATTTCGGACAGTTTTTAGTTATTTGGAGGCCTAGGTGAACCCGATTTCTAACAGGTTCTATGCACGTAAAATCATAGCGAAACGCCATTTCTTCCTGTTTTTTTGGCATTTCAAAGTTTAAAGAAGCGGGACTTCTACCATATTTAGGCATCATAAAGCACACAGAAACGCGATTCCCTCCTTTTTAGGCATATAAATCGGCTAAATTTTTTTTGGTTCACTTTTCTGAGTTTTTCTTGGCCACTGCCCAAAAAATCAGCTTTTCCAACAGTTTCTAGTCGTAGAAATGCATAGAGATGCGCGATTTTCATTAGTTTTAAGGCACAGAGATGAGGAATAGGTTCAATAACTACAAATTTAGGATTTTGTTTTTTTTCTTGGTTACGGCGCTTGAAAATCAGCTTCTTCGAAAGTTTATCAGATATGAAAAACCATAGAGTAACTCGACTACAAAGAGTTTTTAAGCATGTTGAAGCATCAGATTTTTTTTTGTCATAGAGACAAGTTCAATACTCTCAAATTCAAGGAGAACCCTTCACTTTTCAAAAAAGACTGAAAAAAACGCGATTTCAAACAGTTTTTAGGCATATTGAAGCATGGAGAGGATTCAACGAGATAAATGAAGTAATTTCAAATTCAAAGAAAGGATCAGTTTCATCATTTTCACAATTTATGGCAGGAGGGAAGCAAAAATGAACCCAGCTTGAAAAATTTGATCAAAAATTGACTGAAAAAAATAAAAAGAGAAAAAACTAGATTTAAAAAAATATATATATAATTCACTTTTTTTCAAAGTTTATGAAGCGTTAGCTCTACTAAAAAGCAAAAAAGCACAATTTTGATAAAACTGGGACTATCGAAGTAACCCTTTGAAAATTTTTAACCAATTTTGACTTCTATATGTTTGAAGGTTCCTTGTAAAATCAAAAAAATAGAAAAAAACAAATTTTTCAAAAATTATGGTCACAGAATGTTTAAAAACTCACCTGGGACATATTTCGATTTTGCCAGGTAAATGTCCTTTGCACCCGCCTTGGCAGAAACCTCGCCATTTTTTGTTAATGAGATTTTCGTGTCGGATCTGAAATTTTGAATCTTTTAGGTGATTTTTCCGAATTTTATGACTTCAAACTATTCTAAAAACGGGAATATTACACTAAATAACCCCTGAAAAGACCGAAAATTCCAAAATATTCGAATGTTTACCTGTTTACTACGACCACCTGGTGGCTCTATTGTTTCCTGTTTTGGTGGTCTAAAATATGAGAAGGGTTTCCCTTGGTTACAATTTTCTCAGTGGAGCAAAGGCCACATGGGGTTAATAGCCTCCATTGTCTTGGCTAGCAAAATAAATAGAAAAATGCAAGATAATGTAGAAATTTTCGACAAATAACATGAAAGAAATTCAACTCATTTTATTATTTTTCAACATTTTTGACCTCGAAATATGTCAGCTAGAATCGAAAATTCTCAAAAATAAACCATTGAAAAGTGATTTTTCACACTTGAGAATGAAATGAAAATAAAACAAACTTCTCGAATATGTTGGTTTTATTCAAAGGAATATTGCGATTTGCATGCCGGTCGAGCACTTTTGACTGTTGCGGCGAGACGTTTTTCCGATCCGGGGTATTCTTTCTAAAAACTTGGTTATTTATTAAAGAAAATATCATAAAAATCAAATAAAAACATAAAAAAGTGAATAAAAACGAGAAAAAAAGAAAAAAGGAAGATGTTTGGTGAAGTGCGCTCCAATGCGATGCGTTAACTGGAGTGTCGTACAAGTAATTTTCAGTCGTCTTTTTTTGCTTTTTCGTTTTGTTTTTTCTTCTCATTTTTATCAAAAATGTTTCAGAAAATAGTCGATTTATAAAAAATAGAAAGAATTATCATATTCATAAACGGATGTCAAAAATTACTTTCAAAATTTGACGAAAATTTTTAAAAAGGTGGGAAAATTTTGTGAATTCATATGCGTTTTGAAGTTGTTTCCACGTTTTTTAATACTTTTAGGATCTTCAAAAATTTCTCTCAGATTTTCAGAACGAACCGCCTTGCCAATGACGGCCTTCGTGTCGCTTTTCGTCGAACCGGCGCTCGTCTTCCGGGTTGTCCCGGGCGCCGGTTGACTCATCACCGGAGCCCCGAGTTTCTCCGCCACTTGGAAGTATTTGTACCGGAGACACTGCAAGGAAACGCCTCGAGGTTGGGTTTCATATCAATTTTTAAAAGGAGGTCAACTAGATCACTTGAAACTGGAACATATGGACAATTGTTTCTAGAGTAGAAAGACCTGGCGCATCGTTTAAAATAATAAAATTTTACTGATCGGGGGGTTCTTCCTGCCTCAAAACCTCAAAAACCGAAAGAAATCGTTGATTTCAGTATGAAAAATAATTATTTCAATAAAGTGTCAACACAAAAAGTGTTCATTTAGGCATCATTTTTTGTTTAAAAAGAGCTTCATTCGATTTGGACCACGGGGAAAAAAGTTAGAATCTTTCGTATTTCGGCTACAGTAGTGCTCAAAAGGGGCGGAGCCTTACAAAACCTTGTTCAAAAGTTTTGTATACATTTGTAGTTGTTGTGATATGAGTATGAGCTCGTAAAAAGTAACATGAATTTTTTGTGCCCACTGTTCTGGCCGTTCAAAGATTCTCTTGGAGAGCATGAGTTTGAAAATTTCTTCCGATAACCCTGATGCTATCCAAGACAGTATAAATAGATTGCTCGATTGGTCTAAAACTTGGGGCCTCCCAGTTGCGGCCAATAAAACTGTTGTTCTTCATCTAGGCAGAAACAATCCTGAACATGTTTACAATGTTGATGGCTCACCTATTCGATCTGAAACTGTCGTCAGAGACCTCGGTCTCCTTATCGATAAAAATTTGTGTTTCAGCCCTCACATTAATCATGTTGTCAACATTGCCACTCTCAAATCTAAACAGCTGCTCAAAGCTTTTGCTCACTTGAACATCCAGCAGTATAATTTACTATTCAACATGTACGCTAGACCCTATCTTGACTATTGCTCTGAAATCTTCTCACCGCCTATAAATTCAGAACTGTCCGTGCTACTTGAAAAACCTTACCGTCATTATATACTAGGCAAGTTTTCATGAGAGTTTTCATAAATCCTTTGACGCATACTCCCATCGCCTTGATGTACTCGGTTCTACTCATGTTTTCCGTAGGAGAACTTCTATTGCTCTAGTAACGCTTCAAAAAATCGTCCTGGGCATTTACCACTTTCCTAGCGCAGAAAAGTTTTTCAGTAGAAGTCGTTCACCTCGGTGTCCTTTTCGTTTGATTCAGACTGGTCCCAGATTTAATAGTTTTTTAAGCACTGTCATTCCTCTTTGGAATAGACTCTGCTCAAGATTCAACCCTAACACGTCTACCACCCGTTTCAGAAAGTTTCTCGACTCGCTAAGCAACGAAGAACTCTTTTCCAACATTCCCTTACGTCTACTGTGATCAAAAATCCTACTACGTGTCCTATTCTCTATACCGGTAAATTCGCTCGTGAGGGCGTATTAAAAACCGGTCCTAATTTCACTCTAATATAATTCTTGCTCAAACTATGTATTTTTATTTGTAGTTCATGTTGTTTTATGTATCAGAGTGAAATAAATATTCAAATGAGTTGAAATAATTATGCCTAGAAAAATCTCTGAGGACCCTTAGAAGGAGCTGAAAATCCTTAAAAATTCCGATTTTTCCTTTCTCATGAACTCTTAAACGTGAAAATAATCAAACCTGCGCAGCGCTAGGCCGTTTTTCCGGACTCCAAATCATCATGTCCATCATTAGCCGCATTCCTTCTTTACTTATCGTGTTCACTACCTGTAAATCAATTCTTCGGTTTAAAATTATAATTGACAGAACAGGGGGAACCCTAAGGATTTAGAATGCAAGAAACTGCATTGTACAGCTTTAGGTGACTTGAGTATTCTCGGGCAAGGTCAAAATGGTGGAAAATGGCCGCTGAGAGGAGAGGCTCAAAAAAGGCAGCAAAAAGGCCGCAAAAAGGCAGTAAAAAGGCAGTAAAAAGGCCGCAAAAAGGGCGCAAAAAAGCTGCAGAAAGGACCCAGAATGGCTTTGAAAAGGCCCCAGAATGGCAGCAAAGAGAGTCTCTTTATCGAGCCTTCCATTTTTCCTGGGGTTTCAAAGGCTCAAGAGCAAAAATGATGCAAAAAAAGCCGATAAAATGGCGCCAAAAAGCGGTAAAAAAGGAGCTTTTCTCACCCTTAAACGAAAATTGCCTTTTTCGACCCTTTCCGGAGCCTTTTTCGACCCTCTCGGGAGCCTTTTTTGACTCTTTCCGGAGCCTTTTTCGACTCTTTCCGGAACCTTTTTCGACTCTTTCCGGAGCCTTTTTCGACCCTTTCCGGAGTCTTTTTCGACCCTTTCCGGAGTCTTTTTCGACCCTTTCCGGAGCCTTTTACGACCCTTTCCGGAGCCTTTTTCGACCCTTTTCGGAGCCTTTTTCGACCCTTTCCGCAGCCTTTTTCGACCTTTCCTGTTTACATTTGAGTAACTTTCAAAAATGGTGTCGGAATGTTTCATTTTTAAGATCATCAAGGCCAATTCCATTTATGTAGCTTGAAAAAATGTATTTTTATTTTCAAGTTCAACGCTGTAACTTTTTTTGTTTGGTAATTTTTGAACGAACATTTGAAAAATTCAGGTCTTTTTGAAAAAGACGAAGCTTCTCTATTTTTTTTCTTCAGTACCTACCTGTTCCATAGGCGTCGCCACCACCTGTTGAAACCGGAAATTCATGGCGCTAGCTAATTGATAACCTTCCGGCCATTCTTCCTGTAATTTTAAATTCTTTCTGGAAGTTCTATTCATCTCATACTTTCGTCGGTGTTCCCAGGATGGAGATGATCTTGAACAGTTGATCCATTTCCGAGGTTCCTGGAAACAAAGGCCGCAACATGTAGAGTTCGGCCATTATTCCGCCCAGAGCCCAGACATCGATCGGAGAATTGTAGGAGGTTGATCGGAGTAGGATTTCCGGGGCGCGGTACCTGGAAAAATCAAAAATTCAAGTTTGATTCTAAAAAAATAGGCTTGGAATGAAAAAAACCGATTTTTGGGTATACTTTGGACATAGCGACAGCGCGAAAAAGCCTAGGAAAAAATAGCCGTTGAAAAAAAGCATTTTTGCGCTCCACTGCTAATTTTAGAATTGCTAGGGAAGAAATGGCCGCTATTCTGATGGGATAATGTGCTCTATCAATGCAAATAGGCTTGGAAGGAATATTCTGATTTTTGGGTATATTTTTGGCAAGACAGCGCGAAAAAGCCTAGGAGAAAAATAGCCGTTGAAAAAAGCATTTCTGCGCTCCACGGCTAATTTTAGACTTTATAGGGAAGAAATGGCCGCTATTCCAATGAGATAATGTGCTCTATCTATATATATATATTGAAAAACAGCCGCTTTAAATAAGTGTTGTGCGCCCCAAAGCTAAATTCGGAATTTACAAATTGAAATTTCAAAGAAAAATGCGCTCCAAGGCTAATTTGAAGATTTCAGAGAGAAATAGCATTTACAAGGACTCAATTTAAATTCGAAAGAACCTAGGGAAAAAATAACCGCGATAAAGTGAACTTTTGCGCTCCAGCGCTAATTTGAAGAATTTTGAGACAAGATATCCTTTTTTGGATTTTGAAGTCGTTTCTAATAATTTTTTCCTGGCCCACTTAATATTCCACTAGCTCCCATTGAAATCCTGTCTTGAAGCCTTGAAATCTGTGAAATTTCAATTATTGTCCATGGAGCACTTTTACTTCCTCAAATTTTTTTATCGCGGCTATTTTTTCCATGCTGGTTTTTCAGCTCTTTCATATCGATATATTGAATTACGGACTATCCAGAAAACATTTTTTTTCATAAGAATTTTGTTAAACCATCTCGTTGAAACGTAGTCGGTGTAGGGAGGTTTCGATCGAATTTCTCTCGCCAAACCGAAATCGGCGATTTTGACGAGTTCCGTCCCGTTACACATGATGTTCTCCGGCTTCATGTCGCGATGGAAAAACCCTTGAACTTGGATTTTATTTTGAGAAAAAAATTGAGGAAAAGCTGTACTTGGGGACGATTTACCTGTGTACTTTTGAAGGGTGAAAAAAAATTTTTGGGCTTGGAAAATTTGATTTTTCAACTATTTTTTGCCTATGAATTCACTAAAATCATCGGAAATCCGGTATAATTCAATATTCGCGATTGAAATTTGTGAAAAACCATTGATTCTTGCCCTTTTTTCAACAAAAATATCAATTCTGAAGCTTTAAAAAATCATTTTTTCTTATTTTTTCGAATTTTCTGGCTTCTCAAGATTCTAAGTGCTTCCTAAGACACTATAATCCCAATTTTTTCTCTAAAAAATCCATATTTTACCGTTTTTGTGCATAAAAGCTAGCCCTTGTAACACTTGATAGATGATATTTCGGATGACGCTTTCCGGAAAATATCTGTCCCTGAAAAAAAAAATTTTTCCCATTTTTTCCGAAAGAAAACGTACCTATCCTTCATCAACTCGTATAGATTCTCCTGCATGAACTCGAAAACGAAATAAAGAACGTCGTTTTCTCGAATAACCTGGAAAATTCGGCCTCTTTGGGTTCAATGAAGCGTAATTGGGTGGGAAAATCGAGCTTTTTTTCGGATTTTTTGGTGAAAAATGAGCGATTTATGAGGTCACTGTGTGATAGATTATGATAGTAAAATCTAAAAAATGCATTTTCACCTTCAAAAAATTAATTTCGCTTTTTATTCAAGCCAATCAGACCATTTTATCATTGGAGCGCACTTTCATCTTACAAAATAACCTCTCTGAGCTTGATAATATTAGGATGATTTAATTTTTTCTGATTTATCAGGCTACTGTGTGATAGATTATGATAGTAAAGTCTAAAAAAAGAGTTTTCAGCTTCAAAAAATTAATTTTGCTTTTTTTTCAAGCCAATCAGACCATTTTATCATTGGAGCGCACTTTCATCGTAAAAAATAACCTCTCTGAGCTTGATAATATTGGGATAATTTAATTTTTTCCTGGTTTGTCAAGCTACTGTGTGATAGATTTTGATAGGACTGTTAGAAATTGGAAAATTGGGAATTTAAAGTCTAAAAAAAGAATTTCCACCTTCAAAATGTCAATTTCGCTTTTTTTTTCAAGCCAATCAGACCATTTTATCGTTGGAGCGCACTTTCCCCGTAAAAAATAACCTCTCTGAGCTTGATAATATTGGGATGATTTAATTTTTTCAACGATTTGACTTCTCGAAGGGCCATCGCCTCGTCCCAACTGTAGAACTTCTTCTTCATCCTGCAAAAAATTCAAAATATGAATAATTTCCAAAGCCGACCGTTTAATGGCGACTTTATCGCCGGTGTCGATTTTCTTGGCCAGAAGTACCTCGCCAAATGTCCCGTCGCCGAGTCTCTTCGTCATGACATACCTGAGGAAGGTTATTAAGGTGGTGACTAAGGTACTTAAGGTAAAATTGGGTTTAAAGAGTTTGATAAGGTCATAATTAAAGTACTTAAGGCAATTTTGAGTTTTGAGAGTTCATTAAGGTCATAACTAAGGTAATTAAGGAATTTTAGGTTTCGAGAGTTTATTAAGGTGGTAAGCAAGGTACTTAAGGTAGTTTTGTGTTTTAAGAGTTTATTAAGGTTGTAACTAAGGCACTTAAGGCAAGTTCAGGTTTTGTGAGAGTTTATTAAGGTCGTAACTAAGGTAATTAAGGCAAAATTGGGCTTAAAGCATGGGGAAAGACTTTTTTTTAGTCAGATTGAGCTCTACAGTTTTTATTGTTTTTTTTAGATTTCCAGTAAGTTTTGAATCGCCTGAATATGTGGTAACTCCAAAATTATTTCATTTATTCAGAACCTTTCTTTTTTTCAATTTTTCTCATTTTCTACAGTATCTTCACTTTTTGAGGTACTGTGGAATTTTCTACAGTTTTTTTTTGCTTTCTCAGGTTTTAGTGAGGTTTGGATTGCCTGCAGGTACAGACACTATCAGCTTATCCCAGTCGATCCAAAAAAAAAATTGAACTCATGTCGATTTTCTCATCAATTACAGTACTTAAATTTTTTGGGGTACTGTGGATTTTTCTACAGTTTTCATGAACTTTTTAGTTTTGGATTAAGTTTAAAATTGCCTGAAGAGATCAAATTCAGTACGTGCTCCATCACGTCTTATCAGAGTAGGGATTCGTTTCGAAAATTTCTTTGAGACGTTCATCCCTCTTTGGAATAAACTGGCTACATTGGGAAACCTCAATGTTTCTCCAGATCGTTTCAGGTCTTTGTTACTATCCCTCGATAACAATTTCCTTTTTGGATCTATTCCCAGCAGACTCCGTTGAACCAGGCACCCGTGCTTCAGCCCTACTCTAATCCATCTTATGCGCGTCTATATCATCACAACCAATTAAATTCCCCATTTACCTGTGCTACACTGTGTCATAATTTATTATGCTTTCTTTTCTATTTACTTTTTTTACCTTTGTGCAATCCTCACCTCTTATTCTTTCATTACTGGCTCAGAGGCTCGTGAGGGCCTCAAGTGCCTTTTATTTATTTATTTCAGGCTTAATGCCAAATTTTTTTCTCTTTTTTTCTGTACATGTTATTTTGTTCTGCCTGTAAATAAATAATATTATTAAAAAAAGATAAGGTAGCTTCTAGGATATCCGGATTATCCAAAATTTAAAAAAATTTCGGTTTGGACTGCCTGAAAGTACGGTGATTCTCATCTCTCCCAGTCGATCCAAAAAAAAAAGTTGAACTTATGTCGATTTTCTCATCAGTTACAGTAACATCATTTTTTGAGGTACTGTGGATTTTTTTAACGGTTTGCATGGATTTTTCAGATCCTTAGTGAGGTTTAAATCGTCTGAATATACTGTAAGAGATAAATTATTATATTTATTCAAATTTTTTTCTAGTTTGCTCAAAAAAATTACAGTACCTTCATTTCTTGAGGTACTGTGGAATTTTTCACCGATTTTATTGATTTTTAGATTGCTAGTCGAGTTGGACTTGTCTGTAGATACGGTAACTCTAAGTTTCAAAAAAAAAAACGTTTTTCTGTTTTTCCATCAGTTACTGTACCTGCTTTTTTTGAGGTATTGTGGATTTTTGTCCAGTTTTCTTTGATTTTTAAGTTCCTTCGTTCAGGTAGCCTGATGGTACAGTAACCCCTAGTTTCCTCAACAACCACAGTACCTCCATTTCTTGAGGTACTGTGGATTTGTCTCCAGTTTTTACGGATTATAAGTAATATTGAAATTGCCTGAGGATACGGTAACTCCAAGCTTATCAAAAAACTTACCTCCTTTTTCCCATCAGCTACAGTAACATCATTTTTTTAGGTACTGTAGGTTTTTCTACGGATTTTTGAACTCGTTTATCAATTATCCAATTTGATTAATGGAACTACGCTTCAATTGGACCAGGCCAGCGAATTTCCCATGAACTAATAATCCATCAATTTCTCATTTAATTAATCTGACTACTAATCAGGCTTTTAATTAAAATATTCTATAGAAAATCCCAAGAAACCATCATTTTTAATTAATTAAAGGAATTGTTGTTTTTTCCAATTTTCACGAGATTTTTGCTCTCATCCTTAATAATCATAGCAAATAGAAGTGATTCATCTCTAATTGCATCCCTTTTTTTTTCTTTTCGCTATGGAAATTGGGGATTTGCAAGAACGAAAAATGAATGTTTTCGGAAGCGTTTATCTTGCCGAGGAGGAAGTTGTGAGAAAAGAAATTAAAAAAAAAAAATGTTCCCTAAAAATTGTTTATAGTTTATTTTAAGCGGCTTCAAGCCATATTATCTAATTCTTGGAAAATTTTTTAAGCTTTTGAATGGTCAAAACTGAAAAAAAAAAGACTACGAGAACAATTTTTTCCTGGGTCCAGAAGTGAAATTCAGCCAATTTTCTTTTTAGGAACGCCAGAATAGTTCCAAGAGGGGTTAGGGACCAAACAGCCCCTATAGGGACCACTCTGGAGCTCCAAAGTGCTTGGGACCTTTTATCCCAAAAGTTAGGACCAATTCTGTGGCAAGAACGCATTTTTATATTTTCGAAGGGTACGGTATGTGAAAGTCCGCAATTTGACTTGCGTGTGTTTGCACTTTTGTTGCGTAACGTGTCCGGGTGGCCCATTTTCGTGTTTTTCTTCACTTTTAGATTTTTTCTATGGTTATTGCCGTGTACAAACTGATTCCGCGAAATCCAAAATCGCCGTCAGAGAAAAAAAAAGATAATCAAATTTTGGAGGGTCAGAAATCATTTTACATTTCGCGGAAATCACGGCATATTATTCATTTTGATGAAGCTCAAATTTAAAGAAAAAAAAAAGCCGAGTCACGCAACAAAAGTGTAAACACATGCAAGTTAAATTGCGGACTTTTACATACCGTACTCTTCGGAAATGGAAAAATTGCTCTTGCAGCAGATTCGGTCCTAGCTTCTGGGATAAAAGGTCCCGAATATTAAGGAGCTATCGAGTGGTCCCTATAGGGCCTTTTTGGTCCCGAACCCCTCTCGAAATCACTCTGGCGTTCGTAAAAAGAAATTTGGCCGAATTTCACTACTGAACCTAAGGACAAAATCATTCTCGTAGTATTTTTTTCAGTTATGACCATTCAATAACTTTTTGTAGATGGCAAGAGCACTTCAAAAGCTTTTCAATCAATAATATCGATATTTGAGATGCGAACCTCTCGGCGAGGGTGATGGCTGAGGACATGACGGGGGCCGGCGGTGGCTCCTCGTCTCGCCGACTTGCCGAAATCCGAGTCCCTCAACCCTCAAAATCTAATTGCCCCCCCTATTTTCTTCGACCAATTCAATCTCCATATCGCGACTTTTGTTGCCAAGGTGAGTTATTACGATTAGCAAGTGTACATAGGGTGTGGGAAAAATAGATTTTTTGAGGCGGGTCATTGGGATCAAAAATAATTTGCGGAAGGGATTGAACGGCTAATGTCTCTCCTTGCATTAAAAGAAAAAATGTAAAGAAAATTTTTTCAAGATGTAAAAAATGCCCGTTTTTTAGGACATCTGGAGATTATTGGTAGGGTCATAGAAAAGGCTGTATTTTTTTTAATTTTTAGAACACCTCAATTTTTGGAGCACCTAATAACCTGGAAAAGGAGATCATTCGGAGGATTAAAAATAACTTTTAGGAAAATTCAAAGATTAAACGGCTAGTGTCTCTCCTTCCATTAAAAATAAATACAGTGAAGACGAATTTTTTTTTTCAAGACGTAAAAAATGGCCGTTTTCTCCGATTTTGGAACATCTAATCACATGGAGATTATTGAGAGGGTCTTAGAAAAGGTAGTTAGAAAAAAATAGTTTTTTTAGGAAAAATTTAAAAGATTAAACGGCTAATGTCTCTCCTTTTCATTAAAAAGAAAAAAATGTAAAGAAATTTTTTCAAGGCATAAAAAAAGGTCGTATTTTTTTCGGAAATAATTAGTCCTATTGAAATGGAAATCACAAAAAAAGCTCGGAGGAGAAATTTCAAATGGAAGAAATAGCAGAAGTCACTGCAAAGAAGTCAATTTTTTTCTACAATTTTGGGATTTTTTTCTTGATTTTTTTCAAGAAAAATTTGCGCTCAAGACAGTCATAATTTTTCGTAAAAAGGGGCTTGAAACGATTTTTTTAAAAAAATGAGTAGAAGTTTAACGATTTCAAATGAAAAAAAGCTTCAAATTAGTGAACACGATCAAAGAAAATATGGTTGAAATTGACCCAAAACTGCATTTTTTCAATATCGAAGCGTTTTTTCTTCATTTTGGACCTCATTTTGATTTGAATTTACCAAAATCCGGAAAATTTAAGCCTTGATGATAAAATATAATAAGAAAGTATAGAATTTTTCTTCGACATTTTTTAAAAAGCACATTTTTTGGGTTTTTTGAAGCAAATCACTTTGTTAAAAGACTTTCCGTTAAGCTTATTCTCTTCAAGGAACCCAATAATCTCCATATTTTATCACAAAAGGCATAGAGGTTCATGATAATCTGATAAAAGAGATGAAGAAGAGAAAATTAAGCCAAAAAAAAAATGCTTAATAGTGGATTTTTTTTTCATAAGAAGATTCTTAAAATCGTTTTCAAGGCTTGGAACATTATATTTTCAAGAAGATCATTGAAATTTCTAGCCTTATCATAAAAATTCCTGAACGGCAAAATGCTCCAAAAGTAGCATTGGAGCACTTTTTCCATGTTTCTCGGCCTTTAAAAAAACCCATAAAATAAACTCAATTGTTTTAAGGAGGAACTTGAGAAACTTTATAAACTTGATACAAAGGACATTTTGTGAATAATGGAAGAGATGAAAGAGAGAAAATTGGCCCTGGAAAGAAGGTAATGGAGACGTTTTGGGATGGCCGCCGACGGCGCCGAACTCTCAATCGACGGATTCTTGTGGCCATGGCAACTGGCTCCGCGGCCACGTTCGCCTTTTTTTTTCTCCCGGAACGTCTAAAGCTGAGAAATCTGGCATCCGTGGTGTTTTTTGGGAGAGAGACTACATTGGAGGCATTGGATTTATTAAATAAATCGATTAGTCGCTTATTTTGTTGTTCTAGTCATGGATGTAATGGACTAGGCGCTGAAAAAGAACTTTTTGGGTCATATCGAACAATTTTTTGGCGAACTGGAAGTCCAAACGTGTAGTTGATCAAGCGGCCACGTTCACCTTTTTCTTCCCTTCGTTCGCCGGAACGTCTGAAGCTGAGAAATCTGGCATCCGTGGTGTTTTTTGGGAGAGAGACTACATTGGAGGCATTGGATTTATTAAATAAATCGATTAATCGCTTATTTTGTTGTTCTAGTCATGGATGTAATGGACTAGGCGCTGAAAAAGAACTTTTTGGGTCATATCGAACAATTTTTTGGCGAACTGGAAGTCCAAACGTGTATTTGATCAAGCGGCCATGTTCCCTTTTTTTTCTCCCGGAACGTCTAAAGCTGAGAAATCTGGCATTCGTGGTTTTTTTTGGAGGAGAGTCTACATAGGAGGAAGAGAACAAAATAGACTTTTTATTGAATCAATAGATCAATCACTTATTTTGTTAGAGTTGTAGATGTAATCGACTAGGTGTTGAACAAGAACTTGATCGGTCATATCGAAAAACTTGCACTTCCTGCTCGCCAACCGCCTCCTGTCTGATTTCGGCATAACCAACGGCTTCAGTTTGTTACTGGAAACCTCAACTGGTCTTTCTCAGGCAAGAACAAAGAGATTTGTCAACCTGAGAAAGACCAGTTGAGGTTTTCAGTAACACTGAAGCCGTTGGTTATGCCTATATGATTCGTTCCCGAGGACCCGGATCTCGACGAAATTTACTTCGGAGTTCCAATAATGCTCCTAATTGGGATCACCAATTTCTTGTAACTCTGACTGTCAGTGAGACCCTGGATCTTGGTTCATTCGTGGATCCACGTTCGCTTAATTTACGGACATCTGTCTCCGTTGGTTTGAGCGTTGTGTAGCACGAGGCCTCAGACCTCGGCTCCATGTTAGATCCGGTTTTTGGTTTGAAACAGGTGAACGAGATCTCCTGGTTCTCACCAGGATCCTGTCTGACTCCGACAGGACCCCGACCGATCTGATGATCAGTCGCGTCGACCGAAGAGCTTTGAACAGCTGAGATCGGCTCACGCGATCTGATAGATAAACTGGTGATCTAAATGTAAACGCCGAAAGTTCAGACCATAAGGGCAAACAGTCATAAGCTATGTGAGCGTTTCGTAGTATTGGAATATAACGAACAACTTTTTGGTTAACTATAAGCCCAAATGTGTAGTGGATCAAGTTGAAAGCATGATTTCACGGTTCTTCCCCTCGTTCTTCTGTGCATAACTCGTGCCGTTGAGCCTTGATGAGCACAGAATACAGCCACACACGAATCGCACAGGGGTATCGCGATTGTGCCAGTAGTCTATCCAAGGGCCTGAAGCCTAACCATGGGACTATGGTTATACCTCACAAAAATGCGAAAGATTGCTGTAAGAAAGAAGTCCAGCTGTTTGAATGCAGTGTTTTCGTGTTTATACGCCCCAAAACTCAAAAAAGGAGCACTTACACGAAAGCATCCAAAAAAGAAAAAACTGCAAAAAAAGTTTGCACTGCGTGAGCACCGAACCTATGACCTCGTGATCCCCAGTCCGCCGCCTTCCCCACTGCTCCTCACTGCCGTTGCTTCGACCGTCGCCGGATCGCGATAGGACACCGCGCACGTATGCTATTATCATATGCCGAGCTTCGAAAAATCATATCTGGGCTCTGGAAAAAGTTGAAGGAGGTTTCGTGATCAGAGGGACATGATCTACATCCCCTTCAAAAATGAGCTCGATCCCATGAGCTTTTCGACTTTTGAGGGTCCATAACTTTTTTCACAGACGTATTGGGCAGCTCTTGAGACCGGATTTGGAATCAGCATGAAAAAATACATCTGGAAAACATGGTCTCTTTCAGTACTGAAGCATATACCGGAGGTATGCCGATGAACTTATAATTATATCCTCCATTTTGAGGAAAATGCTCGTTATGCTTTCATTACCTGACCCCGATTCGGCTACGTTTCAACATTCGCATTTATTCAGCTTTCAGTGTGTTTTTTTTAGTCACAATACACCTTGGATAACTTGAATGAACTTTTCACAGTGTTCCAAAACACTAAGAATAACTGCCGAGATAAACGCGAGACACTGGCGGTACATTGACGAGCTCGCAAACATCTCGCTTTTTTTCTCGCGCCGGTCTCGCATTTTTCTGGGCGCGAGCTCGCATTTTTCTAGGCGCGAGCTCGCATTTCTCTCGCAATTCGAAAATTTCCGAAATGCAAGATAAATGCGAGATGGCGCCGAGAAAAATGCGAGGTCGCGCCGAGACAAATGCGAGATCGCGCCTAGAAAAAAGCGACATTTTTGCGAGTTCGTCAATGTACCGCCACCGACCTCGCGTTTATCTCGTCAGTTATTCTTAGTGAAGAGACGGCGGCAAGCGAAAAAAAAGGTCGTCGCAATGGGGCGAAAACGCGAGTTTTTTCTAACGCAACGCGGTGCGGCGCGTGTCACCCCCACAAAATTTCATTCACTTTTAATACGGTTTTTTCTCTTTTTCTTGCGTATTTCACCATTCTTTCGTATTTTTTCACATTGTATGTGTTCTTAAAACGTGTTTATCGCGTTTTCCAGAGATTTGAAGTGGTTTTCGATTGTTCTCGTCACAGAAATTCGCATTAAAATGACATTTTTGATGACAACTTATTTCGCATAAATATTTCGTTTGTTTTTTTGTTTTAGAATTTTCAAATGGACTTTCTTAAGAGAAACGCTTTGATATTTTTCTCAAAATGTTTTTTTCGAGGCAGTTTTCGACGAATTTATTCTTGAAAATGTCATTTTGGGTGACAACTTTTTTTCGCACAAGCTATTATGTATCTGTTTTTTTGTTTTTAAAAACGTTTAAATGGTATTTCTTAAGAGAAGTGCTTTGAGCTTTTTCTCGATTTTCCCTTTGGAAGTTCGATTTGACGAGTTTTTCCTAAAAAAACGACATTTTGGGAGATATTTTGTTTTGCAAAAAAACTTTTCCGTTTCTTTTTTTCATTTAAATTTGTTTGTTATAATTTAATACACATTAAAAATCTTTGAAAACTTGCGAGAACCTAGGAAAAACATCATTTAAGGGTCTTTTTCCAACCACTGAATCCACAAAACTTGACTCTCATTCCCGCGCCCCTATTGCAATAAACCGTGCCGCTGTTGCAGTCAGCCACGCCTACTGACCACAGCTGCCGTCCGTTTGGGAACACTGTGTTTTGTCGGTTTGCGAAACTGTAGCCCATCTTCCACCAAAAACGGCTCGGTCGTCCAACTCTTTTGTGCGTTAAAGAAATGAGCTCATGAAAATTTTCCACTTTTCAGCAACCCTACTTTTTTCAAAGTCGAGCCTAGCCGCAATTAGAAGCCTACCAAAAAACTATCCGATTGTCCCTAGGATTTCTATAACTTTACAAAGATATTTCAAAAAGCGTCGTAAAAATCCGTGAAAAATCAAAACCAGGAAATTTTTTTTTCCTTTTTTGCAATTTGTTGAGGACCTATTTCTCGAGGTTACAAGATAAGTTTGGTGCTACGACAAGAGCGAGTTTTCCATTTCCGAGCAGTACTGTATGCGGCAAAGCGCATTGCGTGCATGCACTCTGCGTGTTTACACTTTTGTGGCGTGACGTCATCGCGCCGTACATCTGCGGGTTTTTGCTTGCGGGTTTTTCAATGTTTTTTTTCGGAATTTTTTTGGATTTTTTTTGGATTTTTTTGGTTTTGATTGTGCGAAAATTTTCGAAACAAAAAAAGAAAACTTCTTTTTACCTTATAAGAAGGCTCCTTTTTGTCCTCAAAAAAATCTTCGTGTTCTTCTTCTTCTCATATTTTTTTTCTCTCGTTCAGATTTTGAAATGAAAAAAAGTGGTGCTATGAATGAAATTCAGGATGGAAAGTGACGATTATGTTAACGCCATTGTTTTTCGACTCAATTTTAAAGCAACAAGAAATCACAAAGGAAGTTTTGGCGAAAAAAGATGTCCCTGCTCCTCTACCCTCAACACCGGCATTGTACAAGAAACCAATTTTCGTAAAATTTCTGACAAGTCCCTTCAAATCTCTCAATGTACATTTAAAATATCTTGAAGATTTTCTGGGAAAATGACTTTTGTTTGATATGGTGGTTCTGTAAAATTTGTTATTTTCTTATTTTCTTATTTTTTGATATAACTTATTTCAATTACTGGTATTTGTTATGATGCAATTTTTTGATATTTTCCTCTTTGAAATATCAATATTAGCTTACTTCTTTTTTTTTCCATATTTGTGGAGTTGACCTAATAGCTATCTATAAAGAAACATTTTCCTAAGCTGCCCCCTTTGACAAACAGAGTTTTCATCAATTAAAAAAAGTTTTTCTTTTTGTTTCGAAAAAAATAAATAAGCCGGAAAAATTCAAAAAAATCCGAAAAAAACCCGCAAGCAAAAACCCGCAGATGTACGGCGCGATGACGTCACGCCACAAAAGTGTAAACACGCAGAGTGCATGCACGCAATGCGCTTTGCCGCATACAGTACTGCTCGCAAATGGAAAACTCGCTCTTGTCGTAGCACCATAAGTTTTGTCACGGAAAAGTTCACAAGTTTCCATTTTACCACAAAAAAGCCTATCCAAATTACCGTGATACGACCGGCCGCCTCAAAAAGGCGTGAAAAGTGAACCGGAAAATTTTTAGTGGCCACTATAAAGGCTCGCCAAGGACTAATCGGAGTGGACACTAAAGTGGCCACTAAAACGTCAAAACCCTATAGTGGCCACTAAAAATTTTCCCAGTAATACCGAAGAAGTATTGGCCGCAGACACAACTTCCGTACAAAACTTTTGTTCACGAAAGTTTTAAATTTTTGGGTTTTTTTCAATTGGTTTTCAATTTTGAGCACTTCTGCCATTTATTTTTTTATTCTTTCAATTTTTTTAAACGATGAAATATTATTTGTTGTGTGAATGGATACGTTTTGATGGCCAAATAAAGTCAACTTTTTTTTTCAATGACTTTCAACGGGAATTTTTTAATTTAGGATAGAATAATATTGACAAAAGAATTGATTAATTTCAAATTTGGCAAGTTTTATCAAATAGGAAAAAGATTAGTCAAATTTGAAATTACCTTATACCTGGTTGATATTATTCTATCCAAAGTTAGAAAAATTCTCTTTAAAAAAATCAGTTAAATAAAAAAATTAACTTTATTTGACCATCAAAACATATCCATTTACATAATAAATATTATTTCAACGTTCAAAAAAATTTAAACAACAACAAGAAATGATCGCAGAAATGCTCAAAAAAAGGAAAAACTAATTGAAAAAAATCCCAAAGTTTGAAGTTGTCGTGAACAAAAAGTTTCGTACGCAAGCTGTGTCTGCGGCCTATACATTTTCCGGAATACGGTATATTTTTTGGAACCAGGGAACGTTTTCAAGTTGTGATTATAATAAACTCCCAACTATAGCTGATTCACGGCTAACTTGAGCCATTGAAAAAGGGTCCTGACACGATAATGGACGAGATAGCGCCTGGCTCGGGGAGAGGGCAGACAAGCCACGCCCCTAGCGTTCCAAGCTAGCCGTGAATCAGCTATATAATAAACTTTCTGTGCTGTTTGTCTTAAAATGTATATCACTATACATTTTATTCTAGTACCATGGCTACGTTTCGTCACCGAACTTCATTCGAAAGACTTTATTCGGGATTTCCCTGAATAATTTTCAACACGCCATTAAATTTCTGCATGATGAAAATCGTGAAACTCCCTTCATTTCTATACCAAATCGACTGTCAAAGATGACAACGGAGTCTTCTAAAACCACCGAATTGCACCTCGAAGTGCCGACTGTGAGTTTTCCAACTGTCCGCACTTTAAAAGCGTCCGGCTCAGTGGGTTCTGATCGTGATGTACTCGTTGTGCACGCTGTACTGCGTCGTCTACGTGCTGGCCTGCATTACGAGCATGATGCGGCAGAGGCGGGAGCTGCGTGAAGAACGCCTCGAAATGTCCAAGGAGCAGGAGAAGGAGCGCGTCGGCGGTGGCGCTGACGTCATCGTCGTAGCTCCGCCCACCGAAACGTCCTCCGTCGCCACGCCCACCACCTTCATGTCTCCTCATTGCTCTTCTGTCCCACAACTTTCTGGCGTTTATATCGTATGAATATTCAATCTTTGGTTGAAAATTTCGGGTTTCGAGATTTTGAAGAGCCAGATCTTGTAGAGGTTCTCAACCTCAGGGGATTCCTAAAATCCAGCAGGAGGTTGGAGGGTGAATTGTAGCTAGAAGTTCTTGAGAAGGTTTTGGAAAGGTAAAAATAAGAAAAGCCTGCCAGAAGCCTGCCAGACGCCTTCCAGAAGCCTTCCAGAAGCCTTCGAGAAGCCTTCGAGAAGCCTTCTTGAAGCCTTCCAGAAGCCTGCCAAAAGCTTTCCAGAAGCCTCCGTCAGACTTTTTTTCTTAGAAGGTGTTGGGAAGGCATGTAGAAGACGTCAGACCCCTTGCTGAACGCCTTTTGAGGAAGCTTCTCAAATTTTACTGGAGATGCATCTTCAAACTGATAAAAATCTTTATCACATCAATGTCTTCTCCTCATCGGGAGGCCAGATGGAAAAACGGTCTTCAATGGAGGCGGGAAGGTCTCCGTCGCAGTCGCTCTTCCCGAACCAACTTCGGACTATACCGTAGACGTAGGTCGGGCCGCCACCGTACTCCACCGAAGTCATCGCCGCTTGAAGCATCTCAAATAGGCATCTGAGCGTATTTTGATTCTTACGTAAACTTGGATGGATTCAGATGATCTGGTACAGTTTAAGGTTTGAAAAAGTTCGGTTATTGAAAAGTTAAGAATTCTCAAATGGTCCACAAAGGTGGAATATCCAGAATCCAGTTCAGTCGTGCTGACATTAACTTTGGAAAACTACTGGGAAAATTTTTAGAGGCCACTATAGAGGCTCGCCAAGGACACTAAAGTGGCCACTAAACCCACCTCTGTAGTGGCCACTGTTTTCCGTTTTAGTGGTCACTATAGACGTTCTATATTTAGTGGCCACTTCAGTAGTTTTTCATCCAGTATTCCTTCCAGCAACTCTGATAATTTTAAAACAAACAGATTGGACCAGTTATGTTGATCCATTGAGCACTTAGACCTCTCTAGTGGCCACTAATTTTTAACGCCTCAAGGGGCCACTAATTTGACCACTATAGTGGCCACTAAAACGTGAAAACCCCATAGTGGCCACACTTCACAGGAAGCTTTGAAAATTGTGTTATCCATAGAGCGCATTTCAACCAAAAAAGCTTTTAAAAAAAATTTCAAAAACCCTATAGTGGCCACTAAAAAGTTTCCCAGTAGGCCTTTGCAAATCTAGGCCGTGTCAGAAATGTTACTATTAAACTAGCTTTTTTCAAAGTTAAGCCTAAGTTTTTGAAAACTTCGACCGCTATTCATGTTTGGAAAACTAGGCCTTGTCAAAAATCAGAAACTTTATGCGATTTCAAAATTTTCGAAAATTCAAGGCGTTTTTGTCAGTGGAAAAAAAATGCGAAAACAAAAACACGATGGGCGGAGCCAAAATATTCCCACGTGACGTCATGGGAAAGGCTATAAGAGCGTAAACACCAGAGCATATTAAAGGCGCAGGGGTCTTTGAGAAGAATCGAAATTTCTCGAAATGAACGCAATTTTCTGCGCGAAAGCGGCGCAGTGCATGCACACGACACATGACAATTTACGGAGAAAAAGTGGCGTCGTCCAAAAAAACGCCGTGAATGCTCGGTTGCAGTTCTATAGTTTGTTCAGATTTTTAACCTCAAGTACAATGACGTCATTCAAATACACTCTGTGGATGGCTCGCTCTCTGATTGGCTTATCGCACTATTAGGGGCGGGACTTGACATTCAAAATCTGAACAGACTATAGGTTATTCCAATCTTATAGGAAAATTCCCCATCTGCAGCAAGATTCTCGCCTTCTCTTTTTAGAACTTAAGAAAAATCTCGAACCCCCCAACACGGCCTCGACTCGTCCTCGCAATGCCCGTACAGCCGGTGCATGTCCCTGTCGAAACTGAAAAAGAAACTGGCTGATAAATGAATGAAAGATAGAAATAACTTCTTGTCGCAAAAGGCTTTGCCATTTCTGCACTCGTAGCAGTTGTCATGAAGGTAGCAGTTCATATTGACGAATCCTGGGAATCATTGATTGGAGAAGAAGAAAGAGTCGTGGTCGCATTGGGAATGGCTGAGAGCGTCATGACCGGTAAAAAAAAGTTTTTAAAGGCACAGGGGCAGTGAAAAATGGGGTTTGGAAAATAAACGCGTTATAGGCTGTGTACCACGACTTGGAATTTCACGGAACGACATTCCGCTGTGCGCTTTTGCGAACCTTGGTCGCGCTTTTATTTATTTATTTTTCTAAGGCACTCTACTTTCTTGTGCTCTCACAGCAATAACAATAATTGAAGGCGTGACCTAGATTCGAAAGACGCTTCGCGAACGCACGCAGCGGAACAGCGGAATGTCGTTCCGTGAAATTTCAAGTCGTGGCACACAGACTATATTATAGAGTTTTTTTTTCTAGCGATTCCAACGGTATACCTGAATTTACACCAACGCTCATACTTTCTGAGAAAAAAAGGCAATTTAGTGTTCTCAGTCTCAATGGAGCAACTTTACCCGCCAACTCAAAAATATCTTTCTTTATCATTTTAACTCGTTTTTCTCCGAAAGTATGAAGGTTAACGTAATTTCAGGTGTACCGTTGTAGTCGCTAGGAAAAACTCTGTTTATTCCCAAAGCCCGTTTTTACTGCCACTATGCATTTGAAGACAAGTTAAAGGTCTTGAATTTTTCTTAGAATCTGAGAGACTTCGAAATTCTTTTTTCAAACAGTTGAGCTTTGAAAAAAAAATTTGAGCCTTGTTCGACGTTGTAGATAACTTCTAGCCCTATATAAGCTCAAAATGAACTTTTCGGGAACCTCAAAGGGTTTCGAAATATATTTTCAACGAACCAACGACACATCGATTGCAGGACATTTGCAGTAAGGCTCGAGCTATCGAATCCAGATGATAAGAGCCGCAGGACCAGTTACTGAGGTCATTGAAACGCTTGTCCATCCGTTCTTTTACGTCATCGGAAAGCTTGTCCTCCTGGAAATTCTCGAATTCGCTCATAAGCTCATAGATTCGATGCTAATTTGAAACTTGGAAAGCTTCTCCTTTCGGTCCCTCGGAAGGCGTTTGGAAGCTTCCCAGCAAGTGCTCAAATTCCTTCCAAGTACCTTCTACTTAAAAAAAAGGCTGCCGGAGGCTTCTGACAGGCTTCTGGTAGGCTTCTCCCATTTTCACATTCCAAAGACCTTCCGAAAACCTTTTAAAGGCATTTCTAAGATCTTCTAGCTTCCGTTCACCTTCCAACCTCCAGCTGGTTTCCTTCCTAAAAATTTGCCTCAGTCCATAGTTGGATGGTCTTCTCTTAGGAACCCCAGAGTGGTCCCTGGAGGGAGCCTTCGGGGAGCCATAAGGATGTACCTATATGGACCCCTCTGGCGTTCCTTAGAGCTCAAGTTGGGAATTTCTTGGAAAATAGCTAAGAACCAACAAAACTCACGCTGCTTTTCGTCTCGATCCTCCCTTTCGGCGGCAAGTTTCTAGACAATTCCGTCTCATTGTAGAAGCCAAACTAAAATCCATCGATTTAACAGAAAACTAAGGATTTTTTGTACCTTTTCAACTTCGGCGATTTTGTCTTCCGGGACGCCCTGTTTTCTGAGGCCGTCAGCCAAGATCGAAACGAATTGGAAGAGATTTTCGGAATAAGGGCGGGGCGATGGGGTGCCCCGTGGAAACTGGGGCTGAAAAATATTCTCTAGAAACTCTAGGAAAGACTTCTGGGACCTAAACTAAATGAAAAGTGGGTTCAGTTCAACTGTAAACTCTTCAAAATGACTTTCAAAGATCTGAGAAACCAGCTGTTCTTATTATTTCAGTACTTAACTTCCTGAAACTCTTCTAGACCTAAAATATTTTCTAAGAATAATCAAAAGATATTTTTTATACTTCTTTTACATCCTTATCACACCCTTCATGATGAAAGATGAAAAAAAATTCCTTAAAGGAACTTTTTTTTTGTTCTGTCCTTGACTGAGCCTCCGAAGCTTACCTCTTCATCCTCATCATAATTTCTTGGCGTCGTATCTGTTTCCAGCTCCGTGAGATGACCAATCTAAAAATCAATCAAGCTTTACCGAAAAAAAAAATTGATTTTCGAACCCCAAAAATTTCGGCGATTCGACGTTCAGACACTCCTCTCCTCCTGAGGTTTTCAGCAAACTCTGCGGCGAATCGGAGAAGATTTTCAGAATCGGGATGAGTTTTGAAGGATTTTCTACGGTCGAAACCATTGGACGAGAGCTAAAAAATGTAAATTTCGATTATCTATGCTCAAAAGTAGGCAAATAATTGAATTAAAAAACGTGGTTTGCTACTCGACAAAAAGCTGTCAATCCCAATCGGCAAGGGAGTACGACAAGGCGACACGATTTCACCCAAGCTATTCCCAGCAGCTCTTCAAGATTCCATAAGACTGCTTGACTGGGACGTGGAACACGACCGGAACAACCCCGTTGACCCACCTTTTGTGACAAAAGACATCAAGATAGACGGCAAATTAGTAACTAACCACCGATTTGCGGACGACATCGCCCTCTTCGCCAGCAACACCGCAGACTTATCTATGATGCTCACCGACTTTGATCGAGTCGGAAAGAGAATCGACCTCTAGATGAACGCTGAGAAAACGCAGTGGATGCGCAACCGCTTCTGCGACCGGGGCAACGTCAATCTCGAAGTCCGAGGCCTATTAGTAGTCGACTCCTACGTATATCTCGGGCGAGAAGTAAAAATGACCAACGACCTGACGGCCAAAGACGCAAGACGCCGAAGAGCAGGAAGCCCTAGGCTGTATCAAGGAAATCAAAACCCTTCTGACTGACACCGACCTACGAGCCCAAATCTTCAACGCCTCAATCATCCTTGAAAACAGCTACGGCAGAGAAACCTGGCCGTAGACGGTCCCAACCTCCGAAGCTCTTCGAATAAGTTACCGCGCACTAGAACGAGCTCTACTGGGCAACTCTCGGTACATTAAATGGGGAAGCTTAGATCTTGGCAATCTATCAAGAACCAAAGACTTATCCGAGCACATCCAACGAGCCAAACATCGTTTTGCCAGGCATATCCTAAGAAGAACCGGACGACCACTGGTCCACGAAAATCATACACTGGTATAGTCAATGTATCCCGACTTGAAAAGCGAGAGAGGCCGGGCAAGGGACGGGACGCGTGGCGTGTGCGTACGCGGTTCTTGGCGCGAGCTCTATCAAATTGCCGCCGACTATTTAAAAAGCTTGTCAACCGCTCTTTTTCTGTATTTTCTACTGTTTTTCGATGAGCACATAGACATAATCAATAAATAATTAAAAAAAGGAGTGAAAAGAGCGATAAACGAGAGCTCCAAAGGTAGCGACCGCAAAGCCTTGCCCCTTTTCGCGAGGGAAAAAAGGCCATTTTTTTGGTATTCCGTCTTTTATTGTTTCGTACAGCGGATAGAAACAATGAAAAATGATGAAAATTTCAGCATAAATGTAGAAAAGGTTCCTCTTTCCGTTGAAAAGGTTTTCAGGTACTTTCCATGTGTTTCAACGGAGTATCGTACGGAATAGTGAGGCGAGTTCGAAAAATAAACTTAGTTTTGCGTTTTGATATTCATCTAGGTCGCGGACAAAGTTGATTTTTGGAAAACTACTTATAAACTGTAAATACAATTTTTTAAGCCAAAAAAATAAAAATTCTATGTTCGCCGAAAAAATTGAGAGGCGCGCAAAGTCAAAAATTGTTTTCTCAATTGCAATGCAGTATTGGAAGATGTTTATGCTTTTTTCATATTGAGAAAAACATTGCTCAAATAATACTTGTTGACAACTACAAGCAAATGTACTGTTTTGAGTGGTAAAAAAAGGTGGAGAATTTTTTTGGGGAGTAATTTTGAAACATTTCCCGGTCGAAGACACGCGTTTTTTTCTTACTCATTTATAAGAGTTTTTTTAATTTTTCAAACAAATAAAAGCAATAAAAATCGAAAAATTCAAGATCGCCGAAAAAAATTTTTCTCAATAAAAAAAGGTGAATAAAAAGTAGGCGAAATTACATTTTTATGGGATTCAAAGAGCACTGTAGGCTGTATTTGTGCAGTCACTGAGACGAAAATGATGGTAAAGTGGGATTACAGCTCGTAAAACCTTCTCTTTTGGCTCCTGAAACCGTGCCGACCTTGCAAATGAGGGTGCGCGCAGATTGCATGAGAATTCGCAAAACCAAAATTTCAGTGCAAAAATTTTTGCTTTTCAATTACTTTTAAATATTGTTTTCTCCTCTTATTCTTAATATTTTTCGTTTTTCTTTTCTGTTTTCGCATACTACATGTTAAATTCATTATTTTTATAACAAAAACGAGGAGCTAGCTTGAGTTCGAAAAATAGGTCTGTGGTCCCTATCCAAAGGGTCGCTGGCGGTTGAATTGAACTCGTGCCAAGGACCGCGTACGCACACGCTACGCGTCCCGCCCCCTGCTCCGCCTCCCTCGCCATTCAAGTCGGAAAACATTGACTATATCCTAGAAACACAAAACGCCCGAGAGCGACTACCGATTAGATGGACGGACCACTCCCGCAAGAACATTAGTCAATCAGGTCTACACTGGATGACCGCTGCGCAATACCGGGCCGTATTAAAAACATGTGGTCCACGCTGAACAACACCTCGCGAAGATGGACCATCAAAGTATCAAAGACAGTAAAAAACTTGAAGGCTTAAAAACGACCTTTCCTGGCCGGAAAGTTCATCAAAGGAATTTTAATTCAAATCAAGCCTGTTTCGTGGGTCAGTGGAACGTAATAATCTCACGCTTCTTTTCTGGATCCTCCTTTTTTTCGGCATCGTCTTCGCCAGTTCGGTCTCATTGAGTTGGCCAATCTGAAAATCTACATTTCAATAAGAAACTAGGGAAAAAATGACCCTTAAGACATCGGCGATTTTGTCCTCGGGCACGCCTTGTTTCCTGAGGCCCTCGGCAAGGATCTCAACGAATCGACGAAGATTTTCGAACTCGGCCTTACTGTTCGTGAAGTTTCCACGGTTGGAATCAGTTTTTGGGATCTGAATGATCAGATTTAACTTTAGAAAGTCATTTTCATCGTTTACTCCATCCAGGGAACCGCCCTTGGACTCAGCCATCAGAGCTTTGAACTCTGAAATTCAATAATATTTTAAACAGAAAAGATTAAAGAACCATCAGCCGGTCGAATGGAATGGGAAAAGCCGACGAGGAGAAGAAGGCAAAATATTGCCATCGAAGGAATGAGAAATGCCTTCACGGGGGTTTTTTGTTTCATTTCTTGCAACAAAATATAATCGTTTCTTAATTTTTGTGTGATTTCTCTTCTTCTGTTTCTCCCAAAACTTTTTTAAAAGATTAAACTCAAATTTGAGAATGAGAAAATTGATAGAGTTCGGGCTATTTGAAGAGGAAAAATCTATTTTTTAAAATTGAACTTTTGATCGCATAGTTATTAATTTATTTGCCCCCGAATAGCGCAGTTCATAGAGCTCTGGTCTCACAATCTTAAGACGAAGGTTCGAATCTTCACTAAAAAATTTGAATCATGAAAACTATCTTTCCTTGCAACCAGCTTCATTGGTAATCTCTTCAATTCCAATTTTCTAACCGTCAAAAAGAAAATATTGACTTTCTAATCAATAGATACCGTTTGAAAAGCCATTCCATCCCCAAAAACCTGCAAATAAGGAAAAAAAAATGGTGTTTGAAAATAGCAAAAAAGGAATTGCATCGGCCGGGAATCGAACCCGGGCCGCCCGCGTGGCAGGCGAGCATTCTACCACTGAACCACCGATGCTGCGACGCTTAGAGTCAACTTTTCAGTAGACGTTTAGCTGTAGTTGGGACGCGGTTTACTCAAAAAAAAAGCTTCGTCTCAGGAAATCAGTACATAATCCAACATTAGATACATATACGGCAGACATAATCGAATGGAATGCAATAAATTAAAAAATGAAAAAAGTTCATGTTAATCCGGTTGCTCTCGAGTTGGCCTTGAAGACGCTTTCCATACAGCCCCGGAAAACGACCTGGAAAATTATTAACTAATATATTTATGAGGAAAAGACTACCTTTATGTTTTCCGTGTTGGTTGCTGTTGTGAAGTGGGGAATGACGGATTTCCTCGGTTTTGCGGCTTGAACAAATTTATCCTTTATGTAGGTCGATGTCCCTTCCACGTTGTTAGGTCCTAAAATTTTCCTTATTCTTCATATTTAAAGAATGAAAGTACCTTTATAGTCTGGAAATTTATCACTAAAGCGGACACTCGTCAGCAACTCTTCATAGAGATCGACTTTATTCAAGAAAAGGACCAAAACGGCGGGTCGGAGGACTTTGTTCGTGGCGATTTCTTTGAAAATCTTCATCGTCGAGGTCATGTGGTTTTCCTGGAAAATATATGAGTTGGCGAAAGTCGTGAATAATCGGGTTTGTAAAGCCTTTTGGATAGAAATTTGGGATTAGAGGATTTTAAAGATGAGAATCAAAATAGCACGGAAATGCGGAAAAGGGGTGCAAAAAGGCCGCTCAAAGGGTTTCGTTTTGCGGCCTTTGTTGAGCCTTTTTTTTTCTTGGTGGGCAAAAAAGGTTCAAAAACGGGTGAAAAAAGGGTGCAAAAAGGCCGCTCAAAGGGTTTCGTTTTGAGGCCTTCATAGAGCCTTTTTTTTCTGGATGGGCTTAAAAAGGATAGAAAAAAGGTTAAAAAAGGGGTACCCGTTTCGGAATAATTAATGGAAATCTTTTAATCCATAACAGACGCTCAAAGGGTTCTTCAGACTTTGCCTATTTAGTGAACTTTAGCAAAAATGAACCTTTCTATCTTCTTCGTCTCTTTTCGCGTAACCCGTCAGATCGACCACGAAAAGCACAACTCTGACGTCATCGAACAAATGGAGCCATTTTCGGCGTTGCGATTTTTGCCCACCGACATCGACTAATCTTAACAAACTTTTTTTGCCATTTTTAAAAAATTAAGTCTTCTGAGTGTCACTCGAAGTAGGCGTTTTTGAGACCATATTTAAAATCCGCGTGAAAAATTACGTCTAGTGAGCCTGGTTCCATTCAGAAGTCGGTCAGGAACTTCTCAACTATTGTCTTTTTGAAAAAATGCAGTTCAAGCTTTTGAAAAGCGTGCGGAGAGCGTTCTGAAAAGTTTGAAAAACGATGCGGCATCGCACGCGACATTGTGTGCGACATCGCGCGCGACATTGCTCGCGACATCGCTCATGACATCGCGCGCGACAAAAATATTAATGACGTGCATTAGGTGCAGTTTTTCACGCTGATTTCAAATATTTTAAAAATTGCCTGAAACTCTGTGAGAAAAATTTTTTTTGCATGAATATGAATGGACCTCATTTTCAAGCCATTGTAGATGAAATTGGTTGAAGTGATGGAAAAAGTTGGATGACGCGAATGAACAATGTCTTCTTCACACGGAACGTAGTCCTTCTCGCCGATTCGTTGGATATTTTCCAAGAAGCTGAAAAATTGACCGTACTTGGGCTACTTAGGGATTTTAGAGTAGTCCCCGTAGGGGTTAATCCCTAAAGGGGTCGAAAACGTTTATAGGGGTAAAATTAAGGTGGTCCCTATAGGGTTTAGCGTCTGACCCCTTAGCCACAAAGCCTAAGGGGTCCCTATAGTGGTCTTTCAATTTCTTTCAAAAAACGCTTGTTTATTCAGTTTTTCCTTATAGAAATTTTTCTTGAGTTCATATCTACTAGCATGTCCCCTGAAGGGGCCACTTTTGCAAGCTTTAGTGAATTCCTAGGGATAGAAAAAGTGGTCCGTACTGGGAAAATTTTTAGTGGACACTATAGTAGTAGTGGCTAAAAGTTAGCTGCCACTATAGAGGTCTAAGTGCTTCTAATAGATCACTAAAAATTTTAGTGGCCACTTTAGGGGTCAATTGATCAACATAACTGGTCTAATTCGTTTGTTTCAAAATTATCAGAGTACTGGAAGGATTACTGGATGAGAAACCACTGAATGGGCCACTAAATAGAGAACCTCTATAGTGGCCACTAAGAAGGAAAATAGTGGCCACTATAGAGGTGGGTTTAGTGGCCACTTTAGTGTTCTCTCCAAGTAGTCCTTGGCGAGCCTCTATAGTGGCCACTAAAAATTTTCCCAGTACGGTTCACTTTTCACGCTTTTTTGAGACGGCCGGTCGTATTACGGTAATTTGGATAGGTTTTTTGGTGGTGAAATGGAAACTTGTGAACTTTTTCGTGGCAAAACTTATCTTGTAACCTTGAGGAATTGCAAAAAAGGAAAAAAATAAATAAATTTCCTGGTTTTGATTTTTCACGGATTTTTATCTTTGTAAAGTTATAGAAATTCTGGGGAAAATCTGATAGTTTTCTGGTAGGCTTCTAACTGCGGCTAGGCTCGACTTTGAAAAAAATAGGGACATTGAAAAGTCGAAAATTTTCATGAGCTCATTTTTTCTTTGGACAAAGGACGACTGAGGATGACATACGGCCGTTTTTGGTGGAAGATTAACTACAGTTTCGCAAACCGACAAAAGTTCATTCAATCTTTTCCTAGTGCGAAATTACTGAACAAAACACACTGAAATCTGAATAAATGCCAATGTTGAAACGTAGACGAATCGGGGTCAGGTAATAAAAGTATATTGGCGAGCTTCTATAGTGGCCACTCGGACCTTGGTAACGCGAACGGGACGCGAATCGGACGTGTCGGGGCATTTCTAGTGACCAGTTTAGTAGCCTCAGAACTCTTAAGTGATCCCTAGAATCGCGCAGAAACGTCCGGAGCACGTCCGTTTCGCGTTACCAATGTCCGAGCACTGAAAACTTTTCCCAGTACGGTTGCCCCTATAGGGACCACTCTGGAGTTCTCAAGTAGAGGCTTATTCCTTTTTTGGTCTTGAACTCACTATCGTGTTGAATCCATCAATGGGAAGGCGTAGCGTTGGCTAAATACCTGAAAACTTTCAGTTTAAGTTCGTTAGAGCACACTTTTAGTCGTAAAAAACGCTACACAAAGTTGAAAAAAAAAGTTGGAACCTTCTGAATTTGTTCGCTGAGCCAGAATTTGCTGAGTAATTCCGCCCGATTCCTTGTCATCGCTTTGATTTCGTCAGTTCCGATCGGGTGATACGATGCTTCGATGGAGTCTACGAGCTTCTGAATATGGAAAAATAAAAATTGATCATTTTTAATTAATCTGAGGCCCAGAAAATCGAATATCGAGAGACTTATTGCAAAAAAGACCTGAATAGAAGTGATTGAAATATTCAAAATATTAGCTCCAGCCAATAATTGTAGAAAAATGTCGCGAATATTCCGATTGATGAGCTCTCGGAAGTATTCCAGTTGGTCCGGCCGTTTGAAGCCGTCTTTATGGATTATTCTGAAACATTTTTTGATATTTATCAATAGAGCGCGCTTTCTCAAAGGCTATCAAAAATTGATGTTGGCCTATAAAATCATTGTAGAGCATTCAAATTTGAAAAAATTCGGGTTTTAAGGAAAATAAACCGTTTCACAATGCTAATACTCCTTTGTCCAGCTTTTCGACTCAATTTTTAACAATTATCCCTCTCAAAATGAATATTTATCACTAGAGCGCGCTTTCTCAAAGGCTATAAAAAAATGATTTTGACCTTTAGAATTATCGGAAAAATTCAAATTTTAAAAAAAGTTGTTTTTTTTCTATTATTTCTCCTTCCAGCTTTTCAATGCAATTTTCAACTATTATCCCACTCAAAATGAATATTTATCGATAGAGCGCGCTTGCTCAGAAAAAAAGGCTGCTCTTTGTCTGAAAAAAAACCCACTGCATTTGTTTAAAAACCGTGCTTTTTCCACAAGATGGTCCGCCTGAAAAATCATCTTGTAAAGCTAGAAAAATTTATTTTTTACCCAACAACAAAATTTTGATCAATCCTTGCGCTGTTTTTTTCTCATCCGTCAAGTAACTTTCGATTTCTAGACTTCTTTCCCTGAAACTTTTTTCGGTTTCTTAACTTCAAAATGAATTTTCACTTTGCCAAGGTGTTCAGTTTCACCTCGAGCTCTTCAGATTGTAGAGAAATGTCGGTTTCACCCTCCGTTGGTCGACTTGGGACAAGGCAACTGCAGAAAATTCGTCAGTGGAGCACATTTGAGGGTAAAAAAGAGCCATACTCTGTTTTATCCAGACAAAATTGGAGCAAACAACATTGTTCAGACCCATAATTAAATAAAACGAACATCTATGTATTAAATTACACCTAAGAATCATTTTCCCGTCTTTTTAAGTGCAAAAATAATTCTATACAATCAGGTTCAGTGGGAAGATGACAAGCAAAAAAGTGTCTTCCGTTGCCGGGAATCGAACCCGGGCCTTACGGGTGAGAGCCGTAAATCCTAACCACTAGACCACAACGGACACGAGGGCTGCAGGCGCTCAGGGCCATTGAGACCCTGGGTCCGCCGGCTGGCAATTAGTTCATTTTGAAAGAAAATTGAGCTTTTTTGAGAAAAGGAGGTATAGTCTAGTGGCTGAGAGTCTTGGCTGAGATCTGGGAGAAGCTAGTTCAAATTTCCGTGAGGACTATTATTATAAAAAAATGTTTTGCACGATTTTTTCCTGATAAAAAAAATTTAAAAAATCAAAAAAATAGAAAAATAGAACATAACCAACCCATTGGGACCATGAAAACACATGTAGAAGCTCCATGACGTCGCCTGGCCGATTTTTGTCACCAAATTCATTGGTTTTACTTTTTGAGCTGTTGACTTTTCAGCAAACATTCATGCTATACGTTGATACTGAACATTTAGAATTAAAACCTGAAATTTGATTCAAACAGATATATTTTTGAAAGTTAAAAGTACAAGGAAGACGGAAAAATGAGGTGGTGAAATTATTAATAGTCGGGAAATCACCTGTCTAAAAGGAATTCGACGATTCTTGAGGCTTCTATTATTATTTTGTGATATTTCTCAGAACTTATACTTTAAGTAATGCTTACGAATGAGGAACTATCGCAGCTTGAGAAGGAAAAACAACTTTTGAAAATTTGAAAGCGAAAAATGCACTTTTTGTGTACCGAACCGACTACTCTCGCACTAAATGAAGAAAATTAACGTTTTCAAAAGATCTAATATCACACATCACTTGATTCTAGGGCTAATAAATTCCTAGAAACATGTTTCCATTTTAATTACTAAGCATTAATTGTCTCTCAGCCTTCAATTAGTTCATTAATATCAAGTCCGTTTCTATCAAGGCACACTAATTGGTTGCTGGGACAGGATTTATCAAGTTTAAATCATTAAAATGGAAATAACTCAAGAAAAAATAAAGCTGAAGAGAGAAAACCGCTAAAGAAGCGTATAATAGGGGAGACACGCGAAATAATTGAAGGTTTTGAAAATCTTGATTTTAAATCATCTTTCAGTTTTAAAACCAAAAATTTAATTCAAAACGCTGCCAAAATTCGATGAAACTTGAAGGAAAATCGAGAAAACGAGGGAAATCGCACGTCAAAAACACCTGTGCTCAAATGAGCTCAAATCTCTTTTATATTTGAAAGAAATATCCAGAAATGTTTAATTAGTGACTCATTTTTCAAGCACTTTTTTTGACAAATAATTTCATTTGAAGCAGAAAAATTCGGTTCAAAAATCAACTAGAAAGCGTAAAAAAACTAGACTATCATGAACTTTGGAAAAAAATTTTTAATTAGAAATCTCTCAAGAAGGAATTTAATTAAGGAACTTTTTTTAATTGGGAGAAAAATGTTGGAACCTTCGTGCAAGTGTTGGACTTTCATTGCGAGGATGACACAGAATTCTTGAAACTAATATTTGTCACGAATTCCCAAACAAGTTTTCGTTTCAAATTATAAATTTATTAAACTTAACATTTTGAATTGCAATTTACGACAGAAATTGTAGTTTTGCGTGCATGGCAGTACTAATTTCCATGGCGAAAAAAAAAAAATCCACTTTTTACAATTTTGGATTCTCAAGAAAAACTTTCACATTGCGCGATTGGCCTTCGGTTTTTGAAGGAAACTGATTTCACTACTCCAATTTCGATATTATTATTCAGAGAATCTCATTTTCAAACAAAAGACGATAAAAACCACATGAATCTCTTAAGAAACAAAGAAAAACAGGGTCGAGAAGGAAGAAAGAGGGGCGTGAAATGAACGGAAATTGAATCTCCAGGCGGCCCATCCATTTTTTTTTTTCCTTTTTTTCTATTCATTTTTCCCTGTCTCTCAATTTACCAAGCTTTATTGGCATTAATATCCTTATTTGGTTATAAATAAGAGGAAATCTCCGAAATCTCACGTTTAAGGAAGAATTTTTGATTCATTTAAAGAAAAAAATGTACACGTCGACGTCACAAAAACGTCAAAAATTAACTAGCATACGAAAAAGCCGGATTGAAAAAAAATACACATAGGGAAATCGAGAACGAGTAACGCCTAATGAGATTTGACGCTCATAAAAAAATGAGCATATTTTTTCTCGTTGTCTGCCGCGAAGAAAATGTTCTTTTTATTCTTTCTGTTCATTTTTTTTTTTCATTTTCCATCTTAGCGGCGCTCTCTGATCCCTTCGAAATGAAACAAATGTTTCCAAGTATTTCAAAGCTCGAAGCACTGTAGTCTTACTAGTAGGAGAAAGTGCGCTCCAGCGCCATGAGCCGAGAATTGGCGTCGATTTACGAGAAATTTTTTTTGTTCTTTTATTCGTTGTTTTCATTATTTATATTTGTTCTTATAGGTTAATAGTGGAAATATGTATGGAGTGTTGGTGATTGGCGCTCCGGGCGCTGGAAAATCGACGTTTTGTGCTGGTTTGACGGATATTTTCACGCAGTTGAATCGACCATTCATAACTGTCAATTTGGATCCAGCCAATGATAATGTACAGTATGAAGCAACTTATTCGATAAAGGTTGGTGACAAAATAGGCTTTTATTTCTTCTTTCAGTTTGAAGAAGTTTTCTTCTAATAAATAGTTTCAAAATTGATAGCTTTTTCTGGTTTTTTGAAATTCATTTTTAACCTTAGTTTTCAGGAGTTGATAACCGTTGGAGAGGTGATGGACCGACTTGGACTTGGGCCTAACGGCGCATTAAAATACTGTATCGAAACCTTGTGTCAAAATAAGGATTGGCTACTGCAGAAAATCACGGAAAACACGAAGAAATACGTGATTATTGACTGTCCTGGCCAGTTGGAGCTGTACAAGAGCGAGGGTGAACTGTGGAAGGTTGGTAGAAAATGTGAACCGGCTTTTTTCAATGATTTTTTATTTCAGGTGATCAGACATCTCGAAAAAGCGGGCGTTCGCCTGTGCGCAGTTCATTTGGCCGACTCTTTGTACTGCTCCGACGCCGCCAAGTTCATCTCCGTCGCCTTGTCGACCTTGGGTCAGTCGTTGATCATTTAATGTCCTTCGTCACGTCTTGGAAAGCCGTGGTCGCACTTGGAATGGATCAAATTAAAAGGAGCATTTTTGGAATACTGCCCCCAGGAATAGGCGATATATTTTAGTTAAGAGTTGCACGATAAATTAATTCTAGTTTGGAAAATATCCTTTTTTCAGCAACGATGGTGACGATGGAGATGCCGCAAGTGAACGTCCTGTCCAAGGCGGATTTGTTCAGTTCCGATGGAACTTACGATTTGGATTATTTCACCGAGTTGCCTGATGTCAATCGCCTCACGGATTTGCTCAATGTGAGGAAGTTTTTCGAAAAACTTAGGAATTTTAGAGTGACCCCTATAGGGGTAACATCAAGGTGGTCTCTATAGGGATTCAGATTTTGACCCCTTAACTTCTAAAGCTCAAGTGGTCCCTATAGGGGTTGTTCAATTTTATCCAAAAAGGTTATTTTTTTTTAGTTTTTTGCATGGAAATGCTTCTTCTCATAGAGTTCATACAACTTTTGACTAGTATGTCCTCTATAAGGACCACTTTTGCAAGCTGAAGGGGCCCCTATAGGGGTTGGTAAAGTGGTCCCTAGAGGGATCGTCCAAAGGTCCTTAAGAATGCCCCTAAAAGGACCACTTTTGGGCTCCTAAGCAGGTCTTTCATACCGCAGGAAGAAGTATCTGAAAAAAACTTTTATTGCCATTTTTGATGTGATTTTTGTTGAATATATGTATAATGAAGTATTTTATAAATTTTTCATTATACAGTATAATTAATTTCAGAACGTCCCTGGCCTGGAAAAATATTCCAAGCTGAATTCTTCCATTTGTCAGGTTGGTTTCCGCTTTTTAAACTTAAATTTTGACGAGCGAGTTACTGTTCGTACTTTACAGATTTTTCAATCTCAACTAGCTACTTTTATATAAAAAAATTCAATTTTTTTGCATGGAAAAAAATGAGATTTTTTTAAACAAGTAAATTGTTCTTCAATCAATAGGTAGGAAAAAAACGGCTAGAAGGCATTCAAAAAGACTTCCGATCGATTTATCAAAAATTTTTAGGTGATTTCCGACTATGACTTGGTAAACTTTGTTCCGTTGGCCGTCGAAAGCAAGGAATCCATGGCCAGGATAATTCGCCTCGTCGACACGGCCAATGGTTTTGCTTTCACTGAAAACGGCGATTTGCGAGATTTAATCGCCAGTTCAAAAAATTGAAATTAAAATTGACATTCATACGGGTCCCTTTGTTATTGCATTCCACTTGTTACGCATTTTTTGTTATTTTTATTCTTGAAATAAACAGTTTATCATCAATTATAACTGTACAGGTCGGTGTTGTATGCGAATCGGTCCCGAAGAAAGGAGGACATTATTGAAGCCTCCAGAACGCCGATTTGAACGTTCATTCTTTGGATTTCCTCCTCCATTTTTGTCACGGCTTGCTTGATTTTCAGCAGTGGCGCTGAAAAATTATCGTAGAATGTAATAGAACGACTATTCTAAAGAAATAAAACTAGAAACGGCGGCGAAAAATTTAAAAAAAAAAAAGGAATTTTTTTGAAGATACGGTGGCCTATGCCCGCATACACGCGCAGAACATATACCATAAACAACGCGCAAATTTTTTTTATCTTTGTTTTAATTTTATGGCGTGTTCATCGGACAAAACAAAAATTGGTTCGAAACGCAAGAAAATTGCTCCAAAACAAAAATTAGTACTGTTTTGGAGCAACTTCGGCGCGCCGATGAACACGATTTTTCGTTTTGAAGCATGTTCCGTTTCTCCGATGAACACGCCATTATTTTTTTGATTTTTGTTTTGATTCTTTTTTTTCGCCTTTATTGAACTCATTTTTTTAATTTTCGATAGTGAGAAGTCTTAGCAAAAAAACATTCTTGGTTGAAAAAAATAATTTGAATTTTTTTTAAATATCTTTAGGACTTCAAAACTTCCTTACTTTGAAGTTTTCCTGTTCATTTTTTTAAGAACAAAGCTTTGATTGAAAAACTATTTTTTTGAGGTTAATGATCTGTTTTTTTCTTGTTTATTTTGTTTTGCCGAGTTTGGCCGAAGTTGACTTTATCCCTGTTGCATAGAATGAATTTCTCAAGTTTTCAAAGAACTTTATCTTTTTTTTTTTTGGTTTTTATGAGGCTCTGACGATAAGGACTGTTTGCACTTTCTAGAAAGAGCCAAGGAAATACCTCCATCGCTGGATTTTGCGCCCTGTTCTTCGATTTGCTGTTTGAGCTGCTCGATGTCGTCGGAAATCCGCTGAAGGGTTTCAGTGCGGCTGCTTACACCGACGGATGCCGTTCTAAATGGTTGGTGTTGCTTTTAATTATGGTAAATACAAAGTTTTGTTGATGGAAATTCAAAAAAGGCTGTTGGTGTCGTAAAATTTTCCCTTGTAATTTATTGAATATTGTTCATAACTATATTTATTTTGAAGGTTTTTGAAAGAAAAAATTTCAGAATTGGAACTTTTTCAGACATTGATAACACTTTTCAAACGCTTGCGTCATGCTCAGAAAAAACTTAAAAAGCTAAAAATCCGCTTAAGCAATTTTTAAAGGACTGAGCTTATTTCACCAAACGTACATTCCTGGGAAGCTTTTCCAGTGTCTAAGTTTGTTCTTTTCTTCTTCTTCTCTGGAAAAACACTTCCATGAAATCTGAGGTGCTTGCATTTTATTAGAATGAAGTCGTGCGGTGGGTTGCAGATTAGGCCACGCCTCCTTCTATGCGCCTCACTTACTGTTGTTGCCTCGATGGTTCACGAAACATTCATTGTTTGATGATTATCGCAATAGATAATTCGACGTCGGCCTCACTTGTACTTTTCGCGAAGTTCTGCCCGTTTGTCCTGCGAGGACCGGAACTTGACGAGCAACGACGACATCTGCGAGTTCATCGTCTTCTCGCGGGTTTCTATCCGCTCCAACGTCTTCTCCAATTCGGAAGCCATCTGCTCGAGCTGCGGGTCGATGACGTTGATCTGATCGCAGGCTGCCTTGTGCAGCGAGTGCATCTGCTCCAGATGCATGCGCCAGTCCTGAAATGACGTCATGAAGATGAGGATGTAAGATGACGTCATCAGTTCATATTTTCAAAGTAACTTTAGAATCGAAAAATTGAAGCTTTAGAATAGGATTTGCTCTTTGAATGATCTTCAAACCTTGGCATCCTGTCGAATGGTGATTTTCAGTAGCGGGGCCACTCTTTCGACTTCCTGCTTCCAGGCCACAGAATCAGTTGTGCTTTGAAGGATTCCTTGGATCGGAGCGTCCTGAGAATGTTGCACATTGAGAAAGTGGGCGTGGTAACTGACGCCATTGTTGAGTTGACTCGGAGCCGTTAGGTCGACGTGAATCGCATCGTCGTCGTCGTCGATGAAGTCTGTCTCGGCTTCCTCCTCGATCTGGAATTTGCTCGAGTGGTCTTTTGAGGGTCTTCTTTGAAGATTGTGGCGATTCTCGTTTCTAGAAGCGTTACTAAACAAGTAATGACCTCGCCGTCAGCGCTGTCGTTGTCCTCTTCATCCACTTGCACGTCGTCGTCCTCTTCTGGCGGCGGGATCATTCTGAACGATTTTTCGGAATGAATAACACCAGAAGACTCACTTTTCCCATTTGAAACCGACATTGATCAAGGCGGCGTCGGCCAGCTGGTCCAAGACGTTCAGAGCCAGTTCTCCAGCTCCCGATTTCAGTTTGTTCGTTGAGAAATCCACTGATGCGCCCTGAAAAGGGTTTTCCAGAGTGGTCCCTTTAGGGGTATGAGTTCTGAGCCCTTAGATCCTAAAGCTCAAGTGGACCCTATAGGAATCTCTCAATTTTATTTAAAAAACTTGTTAGTTCAGTTTTTGGCATGGAAATGCTGCTTCGCTTAGAGTTCATAACAGTTATCGACTAGAATAACTCCGATAGGGACCACTTTTACAAGCTTGAGTGGCCCCTATAGTCGTTGTAAAGTGGTCCCTAGGGGGGACTCTTCGAGCCCCTAAGCTTGCCCCTATAGGCACCACTCTGGAGTTCCTAACCAGGGAACGGTCTCTGTCGCAGTGGGACCCCAGTTTTCTAGATTTAGTTTTTCACGCTGATCTCAAATCTTGTCTCAAAAACGGCCGAGGAGCTCTGTGAAAAAAGTTATGGACCCTCAAAAGTCGACCATTTTAGTGTTTCCGATTGAGCTTCAGCGGGGCTTTGAAAGGTCATATCTTAATTTTTTTTCGAAGAAAATTTGATAGTTTTTCGTGACCAGATGGACAAGATCTATAGACTCTTCAAAAATTAGCTCAATCGGAAAAACTGAACTTTTCGATTTTTGAGGGTCCATAACTTTTTTCACAGACCTCAAAGGCAGCTTTTGAGAACGGATTTGGAATCAGCATGAAAAACTACATCTAGAAAACTTGGTCTCATTGAAAGGTCCCACTGCGACCGGAGACCATTCCCTGGTAAGTTAGGTTTAAATATTTGTTCCAAATCAGGAGCCGATTGTACTTTGATGCCCTTTTTTCGGAAAAAAGGCCGTTGCGTGGGTTCTTTCTCAAGGTGTAAGGGTGAGGCTTAATACCGGACTCCGAAAAGTTATATCTCGGCCGCCGATCTGCCCAAATAGGAGACCCGACACCTCGTTTCTCTTCTTCTTCTCCATTCCACCTTCCTTTTTTCTTTTTCCCGATTTTCTGAGTTTCCGTCTCTCGACCTCAAGTCGTTTATTAGTTTTATTTTGTCCTCTGAAGCCAGTTTTTAGACTGGGTGGCTTAAGGGAGGCCTTTAGGGTTTTTTGGGAGTTCAATAAATTTTTTAAGGTCAAATAAGTTAGTCCGTGTCCTTTAGAAGCAGGGTTGTGCGAGATCTCGATCTCGTCTCGAAATTTCTCGAGATTTTCGAGACGAGATCTCGTCTCGCGCTCGTCTCGATGCGAAATTCACTCATCTCGTCTCGTCTCGAATCACCGAGACAGATTTTAAAATTGTCTCGTCTCGTCTCGAAAAATCGAGACGAAAGTTCATTCCCAACGAGATATTTTCGAGATATAAGCAACAGAAATTTTGAGGAATCAGGAGGTGATAAAAAAAGAAAAAAAGAGAAATGGCGTACGGTTCGGTGCTTTGTCCGAGTAGAAAAAAAAAAACCACTTAATCGACGCGCAAAAATAGAATTTTTTGAGTAGATAAGTTAGATATAATTTATCGCGTAAAAGGCAACGAAAAAATGCCCATTTCCCGTTAAATCTTTTTAACACACGTTCTCCGAGATTTTCGAATAACCGTTGGTACAACAATTTCATTTTTGTTCCTGAGAGCTCTCCTTGCTATCATAGATAGTGAACAACCTCTTGAATATTTAGAACCAGGTTTTATGAGGCTCCGCCCACTTTCAAGCTTACTGTAGAAAAAATACCGTAAAAATCAAACTTTTTTCCTAGTGGAGCAAATTGGTTCAAACCAATTTCAAAACAAAATATGTTCCCATATGAGCATTTATAGTTATAGAACTGACCGGGAAAAAATTTTCTTCCAGAAGAAAAAAATTAAAGTTTTTCGGAAAATGACGATTTTCTCAGTTTTTGAGCCATAACTAGTACTAGAACCCCCGAATGCCTGGATTTTTATTTCTTTAATCGACGCATTTGGGTCTTGTGAGTAGAGAAAAAGTGACTAGAAACTCTGAATCCGGGTGATCCAGTTGACCTCCATCTCGGAGAACGCGGCCAACTTGAAAATGACTAAATTTTTAAAATTCAGTTACTTTCTTGGAAGCAGGATTTTCCTTCACTTTTTTTTGCCAATAAGACACAATTCACTCAACGCAAAATCGGAACAAAAAGTTATGACTCTCAAGCATGAGGAAATTTTTTTTTCCAATTTTTCACTTTTTCGGATTCATTTTTTTTCTTCTTGTCCTCTCCAAGCTCTACTGGAATAGTATGCCCGGAAAGCCTAGTGTTTTTTCGTCGTACTGATTCGTTACATCTTCCTAAGCTCATTAAAAATATTCCCAAGCTCTGTTTCCGGGTGATCCAGTTGACCTCCAAGCAACCGAAGCGGTCGACCTCGAATTCCAGCGAAATTAAAACTTTTTTCAGAAACGTTTTTCTGCTTTTTAACCAACAGTTCTCATTATTTGGAGATCTTTCAGTTAAGTTTCTATACTTTTACAATAGGAAAAAAATTCAGAAACTCGTTTTTTTAATCGAAAAAAAGTTACTCATAAGGAATGTCTATTTACTAAGGTGGGTAAGAATTCTTAAAAAAATTTTTACAGAATACTCATCGATGTACCAGAAAAAGTATCCTGGAAGTTTTAACCTGAACGACTTACTTGTCTTCAGGAAATGAGAACTCAGGTGCGAAAAAAATGGCCTTTTTGAGTACTGTGATTGTTTTTATTAAGCGTTAGGAATTTTTCTCAAAAAAACTAGAAATTTTTTTCAGGTGAAGTTTCTTTTTAGAATCTTCATCTGGTATATTAGGAAGTGACTAGGCTGACTTTCAGGAGTTTCTCAACCGCAATGTGAATCTCCAAATAATGAGAACTGTTGGTTAAAAAGCAGAAAAACGTTTCTGAAAAAAGTTTTAATTTCGCTGGAATTCGAGGTCGACCGCTTCGGTTGCTTGGAGGTCAACTGGATCACCCGGAAACAGAGCTTGGGAATATTTTTAATGAGCTTAGGAAGATGTAACGAATCAGTACGACGAAAAAACACTAGGCTTTCCGGGCATACTATTCCAGTAGAGCTTGAGAGGACAAGAAGAAAAAAATGAATCCGAAAAAGTGAAAAAAATTGGAAAAAAATTTCCTCATGCTTGAGAGTCATAACTTTTTGTTCCGATTTTTGCGTTGAGTGAATTGTGTCTTATTGGCAAAAAAAGTGAAGGAAAAATCCTGCTTCCAAGAAAGTAACTGAATTTTTAAAAAAATTTAGTCATTTTTCAAGTTGGCCGCGTTCTCCGAGATGGAGGTCAACTGGATCACCCGGATTCAGAGTTTCTAGTCACTTTTTTTCTCTACTCACAAGACCCAAATGCGTCGATTAAAGAAATAAAAAAATCCAGGCATTCGGGGGTTCTAGTACTAGTTATGGCTCAAAAAAACTGAGAAAAATCGTCATTTTTCCGAAAAAAACTTTAATTTTTTTCTTCTGGAAGAAAAATTTTTTTCCCGGTCAGTTCTATAACTATAAATGCTCATATGGGAACATATTTTGTTTTGAAATTGGTTTGAACCAATTTGCTCCACTAGGAAAAAAGTTTGATTTTTACGGTATTTTTTCTACAGTAAGCTTGAAAGTGGGCGGAGCCTAATAAAACCTGGTTCTAAATATTCAAGAGGTTGTTCACTATCTATGATAGCAAGGAGAGCTCTCAGGAACAAAAATGAAATTGTTGTACCAAAATTTTCGGCATTTGTTCGATTTTCTGGGAGAATGCGTGTTAAGATCAATTTTTTTCCCAGGGCTTTCGCAACACAAATTTTGCCTAGCTAGCGGAATCATTTGAAATTTTTTTCACATCTTTTCACATGTTCAAAGTGGTTTCGCAAATTTTCTATTAAATCTTATTCTCCAAACTTTTTTGTTACTTTCTGAGAAATCAATTTCAAAAATTTTGATTGTGAAATATATTTTACCGTCAATATGATAATGATCCTCCATTTTTGAAATGCAGCAAACGTGGCGCAAAACGGAAAAAATTTTTTTCGAAAACTTTTGTCTGAAAACTTCAGAAAGGTTTCTCGCTCGATCTCGTCTCGATTTTTCGAGACGGGTTTTAGAAAATGTCTTGTCTCGTCTCGAAAGATCGAGACAACACATCATCTCGTCTCGATCTCGTCCCGAAATTTTTTTGAGAAAATTCTCTCGTCTCGAACTTAAAAAGTCTCATCTCGCACAACCCTGTTTAGAAGTTGTAGAAAAATGAAATTTCTACACTTTTATCTGTCCGGCTCTATTTTCGAGCTTATATGTATTTTAATCAGTTTTTTAAAGTGAGGTAAAGCTCTTTTTTTAAAGTTTGTATGTTCAATAATTCCGCTTTTTTGAAATTTCAAAATTGTACAAAATTATTTTTATTTTTTTCAAGGAAACCTGTGGAATCTGTGAAAGCAGATGCGATTTCATGGGTTGCCGAGGTTTCGAACAGGTTTACTTTTTTTAATTTACTATGTAAAAAAAGTAAAAGAAAAACTGTTGAATTAGGTAGTTTTGAAGCTATAAAGTGACGGTGAAACGTATCTTTTTCTTCAAAAATTTCTAGAAAAATCAAACCAAAAAAATGGTTGAATTTCAAAGAATATTTTGACGTATCAAAGAGTAATGTTCAAATTTACAGGCCGTAAATATTTGAGACTGTTATTCCTGCTTCTAAATGTCGTCTTTTGCATCACAGTTATCACGTTGCTCACAGGTTTTTCCTTCAAGAAATCATCATCAAATGGTCGCTTTTGGAAAGACTCTAAGCCTTTATAGTGTCTTTTGCCTCCCTGACAAAGCCGTGAGAGGTCGGGTGCAGCCAAAATTAGCGCCAAAACAGAGCCATTCTCAATGCGACCATACCTTTGAATAACTATATTCAGTGAAATCTAGGCCTAACAATTTTCGACCGCCAACATAACAATATTGTGCATGATTACGTGGCGAGGAAAGACGATATGATTGTTTTATCGACGACTTTTTACAAGGAGTCAAAAAGGTACCTCACAAGGAAGGTCATTTCACTTTGCGGTTTCCTGAAAATTGGCTATTCGGGTCACAACAATGGCCGCAAAAAGGCAGCAAAAAGGCTGCAGAAAGGCAGCAAAATGAGCCCCTTTATCGAGCCTTCAATTTTTTCTAGAACTAGGAAGAAATGATGGAAAAAGGGAGAGGCAGCGAAAAAGGTGCATAAGGGCCGATGAAATAGCGCAAAAAGGCTGGTAAAAAGAAACCATTGTCACCCTTTCCGGAGCCTTTTTTGACCCTTTTCGGAGCCTTTTTCGACCCTTTTCGGAGCCTTTTTCGACCCTTTTCGGAGCCTTTTTCGACCCTTCCCGGAGCCTTTTTTGACCTTTCCGGAGGCTTTTTCGACTCTTTCCGGAGTCTTTTATGACCCTTTTCGGAGCCTTTTTCGACCCTTTCCGGAGCCTTTTTCGACCCTTTCCGGAGCCTTTTTCGACCTTTTCCGGAGCCTTTTCCGATCCTTTCCGGAGCCTTTTTTGACCTCTTTCGACTTTGCTTATGCCGGTTACTTCTTGAGGTGCGGAACAAAGATTCTGATTTTTTTTTTCAACCTGAAAAACTTCCTAGCATTCAAGTGAAACCACCTGACAGTCAAATAAAACTTGAAAATCCGTGGGAATAGGCCATTTTGAGCCCTTTTCCGGCTGTTTTGAAGGTTGAAACTCTAAGGATCTCGTTCTGGTAAATAAAAGAATGTTCCAGCCAATTTTCAAGAAATCCCCAACCGAAAAGTGAAATGACCTCCCCAGTCAACTGTCCGCATTTTCGAGATTTTCTTCAGTTTTGATCCAAACACGGCGGTTATTTTGTTCAACGCCGTACAAGTCTTCCATTTGAAACACGACGTTCTGAATGTCAAGGCGGAGACGGCGGCGGATGAAGAAATCGATGTCCTTTTTAAGTTGGTTTTATTTATTGGGAAATTTGAATAAAATAAGAAGTCGAAAGTCTATTTATTCAACTTTAGAAAGTTCTGGGGGAAGTTTTAACAGAGTGGTCTCTATTGGGGTAACCTTGAGGATTCTGGGAGGGTCCCCTCTAGGGACCACTTTACCAACCCCTATGCAAAATTGGTCCTTACAGTGGTTTTTGTTAGTGGCTTCTAGCACTCTATGCAGACCCTAAACCCCTATAGTGACCAACTTGATTTCACCCCTATAGGGTCTACTTTTACGGTCCCTAACCCCTATAGGGACCACTCTAAAATCCCCAAAAAAGGAAAGAAAATTCAGTATACTCAAAAAATCTCCGTTTTCAAATCGATTCCAAGTTTTCAAGGGTACAGCCAGTGATTGGCCAGCTTCCATTCTTCTGTAAATGGGTGCCATTTATCGCCGTTGGCCAACTGCCAAAAGGCACCATCAAAGCCAAACTTTCGACGTACCAAGGCGAGGGAATGAAGGTTTACTTTTTGAAGAATATTTATTTTTTGAATTTATTTCTAATTAACAAGAGTCTTTTTGAAGTAAATTTTTGATTTATCCCTTCTACTGGAACCTGAAGAAGTTTCAATGAATGCTTGAACTTGATAAAAGACTCATTTACAGCTTTCGCTGCGAGACCCATTCCGAGCGCCGCGCAAAGTCGTCGCCTGCTTTTCGCCGCTTTTTCTCAATGAAAGATGGCAATTGTTATTGGCAACGATGGAGGTGAAAAAGAAATGGATTGCTGTAAAATGCGGGCAGTCTTAGGAAATTTACTATTTTTGGAATAAAATCCGGAAATTCTTGCATATTTTTGAGAGGACTGCAATACGCTCTAGTTGATACAAAAAACCTGGTTTTTTTAGGAATAGAAATAAAAAATTGTTATTGAAAATAAATAGTCCAAAGCGAGAGATCACTGCTGTTTGAAGAGACGCCAGAGAAATGAGAGATTTCTCGTTTCTCTGGTGTCTCTTCTGATCTCGGTTGTTCTCTAATTTTTCAAAATTTGCAGATTTATTCGCACTATGGAGCCTTCATGCAATTCTACGTCCGCTCAATGATTACCGATCTGATGACCATCGTCTACACTTATAAAAATGTTCATTTTCTTCGATTTTCAAAAAAAATTTTTATGCTTCCCTACCCTTAGGGCTGTTCTGGAAATAGTTGAAGGGGGGCTTGAAAATTTTCAAAATTTCGTCTTTCAGCCTACTCAGAAGTCCCTATAGGGTTTAGGGGGAATAAAAGCCCCTAGAGGGGCCGAAAAAGGAGTCCCTATAAGGTCTCCTCAACTAGAACTTAGAGCTCAAGTGGCCCCTGTAGGGGTCTTTCAACTTCATTCAAAAAACGCTTATTTATTCAGCTTTTCGCATGGAAATGCTTCTTAGTATGGAGTTCATAATAATTATCGACTAGAATATCCCCTATAGGGGCCAGTTTTGCCAGCCTTAATGGCCCCTATAGGGGTTGATAAAGTGGCCCTTAGAGGGGCCCTATAGCGACCACTCTGGAGTTCCTTAGTATGTTTCGCTTGAAAACTCTAAAAAGGTCTGATATGATCAACAGAATAAAATTTCCTTGATAGGAAAAATTCTGAAAGAGAAATTTCTTCGAAAAATCTTTTTCTAATGAAATCACCCTCCTTTTTCGCTTCATTTTTACTCTGCTAACTTTTTTTGAATTATATTTTGTTGGTTTTATTCAATTTTTAACTAAATTTGATCTCTGACTGTGCTAGGAACGGCTAAAAGCGTAGCGGTATTAATGCGGCTGCGCCCGACCATGAAACGACTTGCGCTCAGTGACCTCAGGAGTGATAAGAAGGACCGCTAGTGATCCAAAATCTAGTTTTTGTACTTATAAAGAAATCGCCATGGGATGTCAAGTTATTTCAGACGCAACCATTGAGTTTTCATTCATTTCTCAATGTTTTTCCTTTCAAAAAACTCGCTTTAGGTCCGAGTAACGCCTTGGCCAGCGGTCAAGTTGGGCCGAATTCGGGCCAACGGCCCAACTTTTGATCCCAATAGAGAATTGGAATTCCGAAATCAGGCGGCCGCCATGACCGACTGCTTGTTGATGTACAAAGTTGGTATTTTCTATTTTTGAAAAAAAAAGGTCAAACTGTTTTTTTCTGTTCGAAAATCAGAAAACTATATGGATTCTTAATTTTTTAAAATTTTTTGAAGGCTTGAAATTTTAGGAATCAGCCGAGTTTGTTCTTTTCCCTGACCCCGACGATATAATCATTCCGCACTTGGCTAGGGATTACTATGGAGAATTTTCAAGGGTATGTGTTCTGAATCTTTTTTTGAAAAATTGGAGTTTTAAAGCATGTTTTGAAGTTGATTTTTGTGATTTTTTGATTTTTATTTGGTTTATTTCAAATTTTACGCTTCTTCCTCGTTTCTGATTTTTTTAATTTGAGATTTTTGAGATCCAAGGGAAAGATATAGGGACCTCTTAAGGGTTTTGACATTTTAGTGGCTACTATACTGGCCGAAATAGCAACCACTTGAGTGGCTAAAATTTAGTGTCTCTCTATAATTAAAAGTAGTTCTACTAGGTCATTAAAAAACTTCTATAGTGGTCACCAACATTATAGCAATCTAATAAGTGGCCATTAAAGTGGTCAAATCTCAGTGGCCTCTTTAGAAATCGAAGTGTTACTACTGGACTATTAAAAACTACTATAGTGGTCACTAAGACGCGGAATATGGGCTTATGTAAAGGTTTTTTTTAGTGACCACTTTAGTGTCCTCATCAAGTAGTCCTTGAGGAGCCTCTCAAGTGGTCCCTAGAGATTTTCCCTTCTTTTAAGGTCTTCAAAATGTTCCCCAACGCTGGCGCGATTTCCTACAACATTAGCCAGGCTTCGATTTCTGCAAGTTTGTTATTATTTTAACTAATTTTCAATTTTTCCATGAGGTATTTTAACATTTAAAAAAAAAGAAATTAATTCCGTGAAGTTCTAAGAATCTTTAACAGTATACGTTTTTAAAAAAATTTTTCTATATTCATTTTTTTAGCAACCTCAACATCACAATACACGCCATTATTGCCACTTTCGACCTTGGAATTTAAGGTTTTATATTTTTTTATAATGGTCAAGATGTAAAACAACAATCTTCTGTTTCGTGATAACTTGATTTCGCCAGAAATTCAGTGATTAAACAAAAATGGAGGTAGTCAGACATGCAGAGTAAACCAGAGCTGTCTAAGTCTCTGGATTTTCCCTTGTCTCTAAATTTGTACAGACGTAGGCGAAAAAGGCTCTGGAAAGGGTCAAAAAAGGCTCCGGAAAAGGTCTAAAAAGGCTCCGGAAAGGGTCAAAAAAGGCAATTTTCCTTTTAGGGTGTTAAAGACTCAGTTTTTGCTCCCCCTTTTCGCCATTTTATAGGCTCTTTTGCACCATTTTTTCTGCCTCTCCCTTTTTCCACCATCTCTTGAGCCTTTAAAATCCCAGAAAAAAGGGGAGGCTCGATAAAGGGACCCTTTTTGCTGCCTTTTTGCTGCCTTTCTGCAGCCATTTTGCTGCCTTTCTGCAGCCATTTTGCTGCCTTTCTACAGCCATTTTGCTGCTTTTCTGCAGCCTTTTTGCTGCCTTTTTGCGGCTTTTTTTGAGCCTTTCGCTTTTAGCAGCTATTATCCATCATTCCGACTTTGCGCCAGTATATAGAAAATTGATTGGTCTTTTAAAATTTTCTTCTTTAAAAAAAAGGCTTATAGCTGATTCACGGCTGGTTTGAGCCATCGAAAAGGGTCCTGACACGATAACAAAAGAGATAGTGCCTGTTTGGTGGAGAGCGCAGGCAGGCCACGCCCCTTTCGCGTCCCAAGTTTGCCGTGAATTGGCTATAACTTTGCATTGATAGAGTAATGTGAAACTGAAAAGATATAGGAACACAAAGTCATATTTTTGTGCCTGGAGCATTTCCCAGTCAAGTCTTCATGGTTTTAGGGAGAAGTTCTTTGGGGGAAACTAGTGGTTCGGCCGGAAAGGGTCGACAGCGTTTGGATCCATCGGAGTTATGGGATTAAGGATGACTTTGAGCAGGTATTTTATTGATATTCTGAGATTTATGATGTAAAATTAGTCATTAAAAGTAGCTCATGATCGAAACCTTGAAGGAAACTGCGGAGATTTTTTGATATTTTGCATTTTTGTAGTTTTTTCCATGTTGAACACTTCAAAACCACGGCGTTTTTTCGACGACGCCACGCCCACTTTTTCTCCGTAAAGTGTGGTGTGTCGTGTGCATGCACTGCGCCGCTATCACGCACAAAAAATTGAGTTTACGATTCGTCTCAAAGACCTCTGGCAATACGATGGCCTGCGCCTTTAATAAGCGTTATTAACGTTCTCATGACGTCACGTGGGAACGGCAGAGGTTTCGACTCCGCCCATCGGGTTTTTGGTTTCGCATTTTTTTTTCCACTAACAAAAAAGGCGTGAAATTTGAGCCTTGAAAACTGAAATATTTGATAAGAAATTTTTAAAAAAAAATTCAAAAAAAAAAAAAACAAGTACTTTCCAGGTAGCTCTGCCTGCCCACATAAACACGGGCCTACATTTTCGAAAGTGGACATTTTTACAAAATTCGACTTTCGATTTATCCAGTGGGATTTCCCTTCTGCATCCGACCTGAAACGGCTTACGACTTTTTCCAGGAGTGCCACACTACGATCCCTTATTGAGAAATGAGACAGAATATCGATTATTTTTGGCTGAAGATGGCGAAAAAATCGATAAGAGTTTCCGAAGGAGAATCAACAAGGAAATCGTCAAAAAGGTGCTACAGTACGATTTGTTGAATACAGTAACCGAGATCAGGTCTACGCTCGCCTGCCTACAGTATCCCTGTACTACCCGCTTATTGAAAGTTGCTACAACCGAATTTTCTACACCAAAGAGCAGCACAGCACATGCAAAGGTTCTTGGCTACCGTAACTCCTCGAAAACTACAGTATTCCAGGGCCCGAGTACTGTGAGATTCCGTCGTTCCCCGGCCTAAAGTGTGTCAATGTGGAGAGCTCTTTCACGACTTACGCCGGCTACAGTAATCTTTATATCCATCAGCTTCTCGCCACGAAATTTGTCTACAGTGATAACGGGTGCAAATTGTGACTCATGTTAGCTGAGACTTCCTTTTTTTGCAAGCGGGTACTAGCTTTGATTGTGATTTTTCCAGGAGGCGTGTCTTTTTTCTCTAATCTGAGAAATTATTGGCTCCGCCTCTTATTTTTATTGTGATCTTTCAACGGGTTATTCATTTTTGTTATAAACTCATATTTTTTACATTTTTGTATTTTTCTTATGTATTCTTCAAATAATACTTACCTTGTTACGTAGCTCGGCGATGATAGAAGCGATTGTCGAATTTGGATCATCAAACTGAAAAAAAATTTTAGGGTAAAAAATAGCCACCGAAAGTTATTTTCTGCGCTCCATTGCTAAATTTTGAAGAAATCGTGTCTTTTTGACTAATTATCGTTAAGATTAACAATATTCAGCTTCAAAAATTACGATTTCGCTATGGAGCGCACAAGGTCTTGCCTGCCGCGGCGGTTATTTCCAGAAAAAAAAACCGCGAAAAACAATTTTTTTTTGACGCTCTGTGGCTTATTATCATATAAAATAGACTAAGAAACTCACCGAAAATCGAAATTCATTCAAAAAATCAAAATTCAGCGATGGAGCGCACAAGCTCTTGCTGTTCACAGCCATTTTGTGAAATATATAAACCTCTTGAGGCATTGGAAAATCCTCTTTGCCCGCTTTTCTTATCAACCAGGCGGCTAATGAAGTAAAGAGGAAGAATTGCTCGCCGACGTTTGTTGATTTGACGAAATAATGTCTGGAAAATGATTTTTAACCTTTTTTGACTTTTTTGCGTCGATTAGAGTCATAAATATATAAAGAAATGTTTTTTGAGTTTTATAGTTAAAAAGAAAAAAATTGCATTTTTAGCTGGAAACCAATTTTTGGAAGAGAAAAATCTGGACAAAAAAATTGAAAAATTTTTTTCAACTTTAGAGCGACATTGAGCCATTCCAAATGCGGCCATAGCTATTTTTGTGATGGAAAATATAAAATTACCTCTGAATCGGCTTATAAGCACCTCCCATCGATAAGAAACCGGCCTCGTAGTTTAATAACTTGAGTTTGTCTACCATTTCTTCGTTCTGAAATTGAAATTATTATTTTTTTTAATTAATCGAAAAATCCAGTTGTTTAGAAGTACTAAGAAAAAAAAAATCACTCACTTTGATGTAAATCTCGTATTCCTTTCCAGGTCCTTCATCAGAATTTTGAGCTCCCGTTGATTTTGAGTCATTTTCATCGTCATCCATTTCTTATAAGTCTTAAAAATAGGGAATTTCAGAAGATAAGCCAGGAATCGAGCTTTTTCAGACAATAGAAATACGAAATTTGAGAAAATAAGAAATCTAGGAATAAGTGGATTTTTTAAAGATTTATGTGATTTTGAACGCTGCTCTACTAACCACGGTAATGCTAGAAATATCAGTTGGTTTTAAAATTTTTTCTATTGCTAGTTACCGTAATATTTTATACAGTAACCATTTTTGTAATTCATGAAATTTTAAAAGTTATCAGGGCGAACTTGCTTGAAAACACAGCTGGCGTTGAAATTTAAATTTTAAATGTAGTATTATTTTTTCTTGTTTTAAAAACGGCATGAAAATTAAATTTGAGGTATTTTTTTTTTAGTTTGTCAAACTGTAGCATAGGTGCTTGAACATGAAAAGTTTAAAACAGAAATTCATAAAAAAAAGTCCGAAATCAAGGTGAAATGGGCGCGGTCCCCATGGAAACGCGTCAGCTGGACGACACCTCGAAGAGTTTTTGGGCCTAATTATGCTTCAATTGAAGGAAAATCGAGAATTTAGTAGGAAAAATAATTAATGTTTCATATAAATTATAGGACTATGGTAGAGAGAGTAAATTGAGAGAATTTGAACAAAAAAGGTCGAAAATCGAATTTTTGGTCATTTTTTGAATGGAAAACGCGTCAAGTGGACGTGGCGTCGAAATTTTAAGCCTTTATGAGGTTTTTGAAGAGAAATTATAATTGAAGATGAAAAATACAAAAATTTAAATAAATATAAAGATATATGGAAAAACTTTACAAAATCGAAATATTCCAAAAAAACAGCCGCAAAAAAATTTTTTTTTCGATTTATTTTTTTAAAATTTGTACAGAAAAAAATCTTGGATCAGTAATTTTGTTTTTTTCAAAGCGTGGGAAGATTCGATTATTATCGTGGGTTTTTTTCAATTTTTTTCTTCTTACATCTTCCCATAAAAAATCTCCAAATTTCATCAAAAAAAATAAAAAATAAAAACTGGTTTATTAGCCCCCAAAAAAGCATAAAAATAGACGTTTCATTGGCTTTTCAAGTCCTTGAACAGTTGCTGGAGGTCCTTTTTCTGTTTCTGCATGTTTATCTTCATCGCGGCTAGAATTTCGAATATTAAAGGATATTCAAAATTTCCACATTTACATTGAATATTTTGGCTCATTTTGCGTGATTTAGTCTCCTCGTCGGCGATCACGATTTTCGCATGGATTGCCCGGAGAACTCGATGAATCTTTGATAGAAATTCTTGTTGAGCAATTAAAAAAATAATTCTTACACTAATCGCAACATAGAGCATATTAATGAAGGCAAAAAGAAAGTTGATCCAGGCGAAAAGGCCGCAGACAACCGTCGATATTTGAAGGTGTCTACAAATTTAATAAGAAGTCATTGTAAATCAATAAAAATATATTATTTTCTGTAAACAGACTATTTAAATTATTTTTTTTTTTGAATGCTTTAGGGCGCCGTGGGATAAACAATACTTGGAAATTTTCCTCTATAGAGACTCGCCAAGGACTACTTGAAGAGGATACTAAAGGGGCCCCCAAACCCACCTCTATAGTGGCCACTACTTTCCGTTTTAGTGGCCACTTCAGTAGTTCTTCATCCAGTACTCCTTCCAGTCACTCTGATAATTTTAAACCAAGCAGATTGGACCAGTTATGTTGATCCACTGACCCCTAAAGTGGCCACTAAAATTTTTAGTGGCCTAGTAGTAGCACTTCGACCTCTATAATGGCAACTAAAACGTCAAAACCCTATAGTGGCCACTAAACATTTTCCCAGTAACACGGAAAAAGCCTCGGAAATTTCATTAAAATCCCTATCACGACGAAAATATTTCGGAAACTTTATTTTAAAAAAAAGAAATAGAAACCTCGTTCTCATGATCATCAGGTCCAATGCTTTCTGAACAAGAAAAACCCTCATTTTTTAATAAAACTTTTTCTTACTTGACTCAGTGCGACCAACATCTTCGAAAGATTCTCGATTAAATGATTTGAAATCTTCAAGTTTTCACGTCTCTTTGCGCCCAATTTTTTCGTCTCTTCCGTGAAATTCTGCAAACACGCGCGCCGTTGTGAATTTACGTGGGGATTGTTTGTTGGTTTCTTCATTTTTGTTTTTTCCGCCGTTAGATCAGTTCATTCCATTTTTTTTCCCTATCATCAGAGCTTGTTTTAGCTGTTTTTCTCCGTATTTTCATAGAAAAAAATTATAGAAATTGGCTTGAGAATGGAAAGTCGGTCATTGGGTTTCGATTCGCAGTTGAATTCAAGTTGTAGCGTTTCTTGTAGTATATTATCATTTATCGATGAAAAAGACTGATTTTTTCTTAATTTTAGTTTATAGAAGCTCGGTCTGAACACTGAAATTTAACGTACAATACCTGAAATATAGTAATTTTGATCAAATTTGGCGTTTTCGGTAAGTTTAAATATTTATTTTGGCTTCAAATGTTCCTTCAGAAGAAGTGCTCATAGTTTTTGAAGTTCTTCATTGATAAAGTTTATTTTTTTTCCTTTTTTAGAAGTTTTTTTTCAATCCAACGTTTTAGAGATTGAAAGTTGCTGCCTGGACTTTGGTCCCTATGCAAATTCCTCATCGGTTTACCGCGATTTTTTTCAATGGTTTCGATTTAAAAAGCTTCTTTCATTCAAAAATATGTTCAAATTAAGTTGTTTGAGAGATTATTTGTCGCGGAATTCGAGGAATAAGAACATATTTCTCAACTTTTTGCATTTTGGTACTTGAAAACCTTGTTTTCCACTTTATTCTTCGTCACTGTTGATTCAAATTGAATATTATTTCAAAAAGGACTTTATTTTAGTTAAATTTAACTTTGATTAAACTTGATAAAGGATTTTTTTCTCAATCAAGAGTTAACCAAGAATGTTTTTTTGCTTGAAAAAAATTTCCAGAAATTTACAATTTTATTTCTACTTCTTATAATTCATAAAACGCGTTTCATCTTTATTTTGATTTCTAAAAAAATTCAGCTTTATCTTATTTCGCGAATAAACTTGAAAGGAAACTTGAAATGCTTCAAATTAAACTATCAAATTGAAAAATTAACAAGAAATCTTCGATGGTTTTTCAAATTTTTTTTCAAATTAACGCTCTCAAACTTTTCGCGCTTTTTCTGTTCGATGTAAATTTCGATTTCTCCCATAATCTTGGTCATTTTCAGGTGGTGGAAATGTTTTGAAATTGAAAAAAACGGGAAAAATGTCGGGCATCAACAACAACACGCTTTTCGGGTCATTCCGCATCGACCTCGACGAAAAAAACCATCGATCCGAATGAAGTTTATAATAAATTTCTTGGAAATACGGACATTTTTTTGACTTTGATCTCATTATTATTTTTTTATATTTGACATCTGGAACATTTTTCATAAAATTTTTTTGGCCATTCGTCAAAAAAATTTCTAGGATTTTACCATTTTATAATGGTTCACTGTCTCTATTTCGGTCAATTTTTTTCATATAAAAATGAATTTTTTTATAAAAAAATATCCGTTTTTATTCCAGTTCTCATTCTGGATCCTGATCCTGGCGTTGACTTCGTTCCTCGCCTGGGGCGTTTTTCATCGTTTTGTATTTTTTTCGCGCGTCGTCGGAATCTTTCTAACCTTCTTCCTTGATAAGTAAGAATGGAAAAGAATTCTTCAATGAAATTAAAATAATATTCCAGATATTTACGGCTCTCCAAAAAAATGGTGTATATTTTTCGAATCGGCGGGATTTCCATCTCGGGACTTCACGTCGGCAAGATTATGTTTAGAAATGTGTGGTTTTTTTCTTATTTTTTTGTTAATTTTGCAAAAACTTGGGGACCTTCTGGGAGCTGTTACGACCGATTTTTTTAAAAAAACAAATTTGACTGAATTTATATAATTATGTCAAAAAGCTTACTGAATAGTTTAAAGATGTAGAAATGATCGAAGATCTTGCCAGGGCTTTTTTCGATCCCATACTAACGAAATTAAAGGTGCACCCCGCAGTGAACCCCGAAAAAATTAACTCTCTAACAGAATTGCGGTGCACCCCGCAGTGTAACCAGGGGTGCACCCCGTTTGAGGTACTTCGTACAAGTTTTCGAATTGGTTTATTTCCCAATATTACCGTTTTCTACCGTCTCAGCTATTACGGTAGCTCAAAAAAAAATTTTTTTCCGATCGGTGGCCCCAGGGGTGCACGCCATTTAGGTCCGACGCGCGGTGCACCGCAAAAATTGAAGAAAAGTTCACTTTTTCGGGGGTTCACTGCGGTTTACACCATCATTTTGTTATAGTGTAACCGAAAAAAAGCCCTGGCACGATATTCTTAAATTAAAGCGTCTTCAAAATATTCAGACAACTTTTTTTTCGACAGAATTACATATTTCAATCGATTTTGATCATAGGAATCGATCTTAACAGCTCCCTGTTCTAATAAAAATGAAAGTGTACTCCGTAATGAACCCCGAAAAAGGTGGACTTTTCGTTGATGTTCACGGGGCACCTGGATGGCGTGCACTCCCAGGACAAGCCGTCGGAAATAGAAATTTTTTTTGAGTTATCGTAAAAACTTTGGATGTAAGTTTAGGGAATGGTTGTATTGGAAAATGAATCAATTCGAAATTTTGTACGGAATAAGGACCTTAAGAGGCATCTGAAGTTAAACGGGGTGCACCCCTAATTACACTTCGGGGTGCACCGCAACTTTTGTTGAAGCAATCATTTCAGCACCTCGCTGTGAACGAATCCTCCTTGAAAATCAAAACAAGGATGTCAGAAACAAAAAAATGCCAACAAAATTCAGGTTGTATATGCAAATAACGACTTCGTAGTGAAAATCAACGACGGGTACTTTATCTTCAAATTTTGGAAGACGATCAAAAGCCGCCGGTTGAAGCTGGACGAGTTTTCCGAAGTTTCTGATTTCAATCATAAATCAATGAATTCAGAAAACGATCCCCGCGGCTTCTCGTCTCACTGAATGGATTCCAAATCCACGTCTTCAACAACATGGCCAAGTACAGTGAAATCGCCCGAATTTGTGGCGCCGATTGGTTCTTCGCCAACACGGGTGTGGATCCGAAACGGCCGCCAAAACCGCCAGATTCGTTAGTTTTTGCAGACATTTATAAAATTTTGAATGTTAGGTTTGAATTTTTTGTATGAAAATCGCAATATTAATTTTTCAAATTGGTTGTTAGATGAAAAAATGAAAATGTATACCTGAAAAAAGTAAGAAAAAGCCTTTTTGTGGTATAAAATTGAAGGGAATTTGTTGAGAATGCTGGAAATTTTATGGTTTTCAAGGTTTCAAGAGTTTGAGTTATGTTTTTTTCATTTTTTTAATTGGTAGTTAGATTTTTTTAAAAAAAGTGATTATCTTTTTGAAAAAAATGAGAAAAAAATGCGTTTTTTTGCGTATAAAGTTGTAAGGACTTTTTATATTGGTTTCTCGGATTTTTTTAAAAAAACTTCAGATTCAATTTCTGTGGCTAATTGAATAAATTCTTCGTGTATTGATTTTTTTAAGTTATCAAATATCTGAAAAAAATGGAGTTAGGATCTGTTGTAAGGCTCCTTTTTTCCTGGATTGAAACTTATGATTTAATTTTTCGGGTTTATAAATCTTTCACGTCAACTTTGATGCAAAGAAGTTGAAGATATCCCTTTTTCCTATAATTTTTGCGATTTCGAACTTTTTTTTAATTTTTCAACTTCAGAACCCCACCATCGGCTGTTTGGGAGAACGTCTGGAACTTGTTGGGAATGCTGGATCTGAGAATATCTTCCGGATGGCTTTTGGCTGGAAATCGACTCCTTCCCAACGCGTTGTGGCTTCGATTGGAGAATCTCAGTTGTTAGTGGGGGAATAAAGGGTCTTTTTAAGATTTTCTTGTACTTGGCTTTTATTTTCAAGTTTCTAATTGGAATTTTATTTTTCAAGTTATTATGTTCCATTCGTTTTTATGAAGAAAAATATAGCTCTCTAAGGAATTCTAGAGTGGTCCCTATAGGGGTTAGGGAGAAAATTAGCCCCTGTAGGGGCTGAAAAAGTGCTCCCTATAGGGGTTAAGGGTCTGGCCCCTTAGTCGCAGAAGCTTAAGTAGGCCCTATAGGGGTTTTTCAACTTGATTTAAAAACGCTTATTTATTTATTTTTGCTTCTTCGCATAGAGTACATGAAAATCATCGACTGTAATTTTCCCTATAGGTGCCACTTTTGCAAGCTTTAGTGGCCTCTAGAGGGGTTGGTAAAGTGATCCCTAGAGGGGAGCCATGGAGGGTCTGGATCTCCTAAGCTAGGTAGTAGTTTCAGACCTCACAACTTTGAATAAAATGAAACTTTAGAACTTTAAACAATTTTTCAATCCTTCAACTTGAGATAAACTAGCTGTGGTAACTTCTAGAAGCTCCAAAACCCAAAAAAAAATAAAATTACTCTGAAATAAAGACGAAATGTGGATTTTAAGGCAAAATTGGGGTCTCGGAATCGGCCAACGACCGCGCTCTACTCACTTGCGAAGGCGACACGGAAAGCGTCAGCATCTCTTTGATCAAAAATGAAGAGTATCAACATGGAGAAAATGATAAGGTTTTTGAATGGAGGAATAGTTGATTCATGACATTTTTCTGGAATATTAAAAGGTGTACAAAGTTTAGAGCTTTGAAAAAATCTTTTTTGCATCAGCGCCTTTAAATTCCATAGAAGGGTTCTGTGAATGAATTATCTATGTATCAATGTAATTTTATGTGAAAAAAATTTTTAAGGATCCCCCAGAACAACTGGAGATACTGGATTTCCAGTGCTACAAACGGCTTCCCTGCAATTCGTTCTGGAACAGGATATATTGGGTGGGTTTTTGGTTTTAAAAACATAGGGATTTAGAAGAAAAATATTCGAAATTGTTAGTGCGGAACCTTGAAGTTCTCACCTAGGCAAAGGCCTTAAAAATAAGAGCCTAAAGCTCCTTTTTGAGTTCCTAAAAGGGTGTTAAAATTTTCCCGGAATGTACTTTTTCCTTATTTTTCAGAAAGGTGATCTTTAAATGGGCTTCTCAACATCTTTTGAAGACCCTTTTTTCCGAAAGTTTGTTTTAAGATTACTTACTTACTTACTTTACTGTTTTAAGATTCTTCTGGACTTTTCCGGTGGGTGAACCTTGAAATTCTTACCCAGGCAAATTCCACACGGCCCATAAAAAGGCCTCAAAAAGAAGAGCCTAAAGCTCCTTTTTGAGTCTCTCAGAGGGTGTAAAAAGTTCCTCGAAATCTCTTTTTTCCCTTTTTCTCAGAAAGGTAATCTTTAAATGGGCTTCTCAACATCTCTTTTAAGATCCTTTTTCACCAAAAGCTTCTTCTAAAGTTCTTCTGGACTTTTCCCGTGGGTGAACCTTGAAATTCTTACCCAGGCAAAGTCCACACGGCCTAAAAGGGCCTCAAAAAGGAGAGCCTGAAACTCCTTACTGAGTTCCTAAAAGGTGTAAAAAGTTTCTCGGAACCTCCTTTTTCACTTTTTTTGCATCTTTCTTTTATTTTTCCTTAAAATGTCCATTATAAGAAAGTGGTTTGTAAGCATTAAAGTTTTATTAAAGTTTCTTTTCATCATCATCATCAAATTTTTAATTTCTTACACACATGTACTAAAGCAAAAGCTTAAAGCTCTTTTTTTAGATCCTAAAATTGTTTCAAAATGTTCTCGGAATTCCCTTTTTCACGCCTTCTTTTTCTACACCTCTTTTAAAGGTTCTTTTTAGAAAAAAAGTCTTGAAAAAATATGCGCTTTTTTTGAGATCTTTTGGACTTTGTCCGTGTCCCTAGGCATAGTCCAAACGGCCTGAGAAAGGTCTCAAAAAGCAGATAAAGCTCCTTTTTGATCCCCTAAAAAGTTGTAAAGAGTTTTTCGGAATCTTCTTTTTGACATCTTTCTTCCGCCTCCTTCTTTTTTTTTTCTGAAAAGGGTAACAAAAAAAAGAGCCATTGAGGCCCTTAGAAGATCTTTTTTCCGTCAAAGAGTGTTTTAGGCTCTTCTGGACTTTGCCCATGAACTGAATTTTCATCTTTCAGGTTACGTTGTCGACGAAGAACAACAGTCGATCGATGCAAAAGTCCCAAAATGGTCGAGTGAATGGAAATTCCACAATAACACTGTCATTTCCTATGGCCCATGGGCTGAACAACAAAGGATGCTCATTTATAACTTTTTCTTCCCGCCGGATTATCAGGTAGGAAGAGGATTTTGAGGGATTTGGAAGGGTGAAATTTTGAAAGTTTGAGAAAATTAGGGGTTAGGAGTTTTGAAACGGTAAAGTTATTGATTTTCCTTTGTTTTTTGATGGAATTTTTCTATAGATTTTGAAGTGAAAATGCTCAAAAAAAGCTTCGTCAGAAAAAAAAAATCATTGCCTTGATTAAATTTTTATATTTTTGAATATTCATTTTTTGGGTTTTTATTTATTTTTGTGCTTTTTTTGAAAAATTATCCGTAAATGATATCTGAACGTGTTTTTCAGAACGCGAAAACGACGAATTTGCCCAAACGAGGACAGAAAAGGATCCATGTCCGGCATGATGTTCGTATCATTTTTTCCATGTTGTCGCCCAAATAAATTCAATTTTCATCACTGTGATCTGTATGCTTATGTAAAAATGATGATTTTTCCAGGCCAAGGTCATATTGATGAAGGAAAGTTGCGTGGACCTTTGGTTTGAGCGCGGAGAACAGTTGGAGAGCATCCGAACCCGTTGTGCGCCTGGCAGTTTTATCGATGTTGGTCTTTGAAATTGAGGGTTGAAGTTCGAAAAAAAAGAAGGAAAATGAAGACCTTGAAAGTAGGAAAATATACGAGCAGCTCCCATGCAGATGAGGCCCAAAAACACGGGTTTAACACAGGTAAACCCGTTGAGACACCTGGCCAGCATGATAGAGTGCTATAGTCTGTGTACCACGACTTGAAATTTCACCGAACGACATTCTGCTGTTCCGCCGGGCGCCTTTGCGAATCTCGGCCGCGGTTTCAATTTTTTCTTTCATTCAAATACTCGTAGTGGAACAATCCATCTATCAGTAATAAAAAAAGTCTGAAAAGGCGACCTAGATTCGCAAAGGCAAAGACGCTTCGCGACCGTACGCAGCGGAACGTCGTTCGGTGAACTTTCAAGTCGTGGCACACAGACTATAACAAGAGAACGTTTTTTGGCCTTCAGTAGAACTAAACTTGATAAAACTCGGCTGAAATGCACTTTAGGACTGTCTAACTCTAAAAACAGGTAACAAATTTCTCGCAATTGATTTTTTTCATAGTAATGAGCCTTCGAAAATTGAAAAAAATTAAAAAAATTTTTTTATTGTGAGAATTTTTTTCTTGTGCGGGGGGTGAAAACGTTCCCTTGTAAGTAAAGTTTGTTCAAAAATCGAAGTTGACGATTGAAAGGTATGGCAAAAACAGTATATATACAATCAATTATTTTACGGGTCTTTAACTGAATAAAAATTTTTTTGAAGTGATGACCTCGAAATAAAAAAATTATCACTGAATCTCCAAAAATTCAGTTATTTTTTTCATTCTTTTGGAATTCGCGAAATCATTTTGAACACGTCGTCAAATTTTCGAAAAAAACAATCTCGAAAAATAAATTTAATTTTTGAACCGGAAACATCGAAGTTTTTGGAAAGAGTTTTCAGTAGGAAAAATACTCAAAAGTTAATTTATACGGATTTTTTTCTCTTGAAAAAAGAATCTCTTTTCAATTGAGATGACTTTTTCGAGTTTCAGAGCATTTTAGGATTTTTCTCAACTAATTTCCCAATATTTTTCAGTTTTCTGTTCTTTGGATCGTCACGGACAACGGTTTCCATTGGAACGTTCATGCCGAATTTTTGAAGTGCGTTTTGAAAAAAAAATTAGCCGTATGATTTTTTTAAAATCAGATTATGGAGCTATTCTTGGATTTTTGGGGTTCAAAGAGATTCTCTACATTGGCCTCAGTGATTTCAAAGCGATTTTTCCAGTTGAAAAAAATTCGAAAAATTGCAAAAAAATACACGTTATTTTATCAAAAGAGCTTTTTTTCGAAATATAATTTTTTTGCCAGGGTTGTTATTATTTTTTTCAAGTACTCTTGTTCATTTAGAATTTTTTTAAGGTTCATTATAAAAATTTACAAAACAGTCTGATAGTGTTGGAAAAAAAGTAGAGAAAAATTAATTAAAATGGAAATTTTTCTTCCTCAGAATTGAATCCACAACGTCTTTGCTGTTCACAAAGCTTCTGGAAAGCGAGAAATTCGTCGTCAAGGGGTCTTTCGAATATCCAAAGGTTCAGGAAACACAGGAAAAGTCCAAACGACCTCAAAAAGGCCTTTAAAAGGAGTCTACAGCTCCTTTTTAAGTTCTTAAAAAGGAGTCAAAAGTTTCTCGGAATTTCCTCTTTCCGCCTCCTTCTTTTTTACCTCCTTGAAAGGAGCTTTTGAGAAAAAAGGCGCCTTTAAAGGCATAGGGGCAGTAAAAAATGGGGTTTCAGGTGAAAGCAGTATCTTATATAGTTTTTCTTTGCGAATCGAATGGTGTACTCAAAAAAATTACAGGTGTGACAACTTTAGAAGAAAAACGCGATTTTGCTTTCTTGCCTTTAATTTTTTAAAAAAAGCTTTGGATCGGTATGCAGACAACTGATTACAGTAGCCGTGCACGCGATGTTGCGGACGTTCATTAGACTCGCATTTTGTGAGAAATAACCGGCTATCTGCTTGAAATTAAGGGTTTCTTCTCTGAAAAATCGATTAAGAAAACAGAAAACACACATTGATAATAAAGAAAACACAAATAATCGCTATCCCAATCGAAACCTGTGTAAAATCATCATTTTTCACCAAAGAAGCATTTTTGCAATCAAAGTTTGCAAATTATACATGAATAGAAAGCTTTTGTGACGAAAAGAACTTTGGTGACAACAGAAAAAATTGAAAATTGAAAGAAACGAAGAAAAAAGCGAAAATCCGGAAGATGGCGAAGCCTGTTGTCCATAGAGCAACTTTACTGCAAAGCGCCCTTTTCGCGGGATCTCAAGATTTCCTTTCTCCGACTTTGAATTATTTTTTCTCCGAAACTAGGAAGTTCGGTACGTTTTCAAGTTTACCGTTCGATTCGCAATGAAAAACTCTACAAAGTACTGATTTGAACTGAAACATCGTTTTTACTGCCCCCATGCCTTTAAGGCCTATTAGAGTGCTTTTTTTAAAGTTCTTTGAGGCCTTTTGGACTTTGTCCGTGAATGAGATACCTCATGAACTGTCGAATTTTCTAGGTCTTCAATGCGGAACAAAATTGGAAAATTGATTATACTTTCTCGAAGGCGACCTGTTGGTTTGTCTGGGACCATAAACGGTTTTTCACGGTGGGTTTGGGGAAAAATGAGCTTTTATTTGAGCTTTTGTAGAGAATTTTTCATGGGCAAAGTCGGAAAGGGTCGAAAAAGGTTCCGGAAAGGGTCGAAAAAGACTCCGGAAAGAGTCGAAAAAGGCTCCGGAAAGGGTCAAAAAAGGCTCCGGAAAGGGTCGAAAAAGGCTCCGGAAAGGGTCAAAAAAGGCAAATTTCCTTTTAGGGTGACAAAGACTCCGTTTTTGCTCCCCTTTTTGCGCCATTTCATCGGCTATTATGCACCATTTTTGCTGCCTCTCTCCTTTTCCACCATTCCTCGAGCCTTTGAAACCTAGAAAAAAAATGGAAGGCTCGGTAAAGAGACCCTTTTTGCTGCCTTCATCATTATCATTTCATCATTTATTCAATACGAATAATAATACAGTTCAAGGGCCGAAAAGACCTCTAACAGAACCAATTTTAAAAAAAAGGAAATTTAAACATTGAAAACAGCAACAAACCGTTTAAAAGTTAGAAGATATTTTAAGAAAGTCAGCGAGAAGATGGGGGTTGTTTTCTAAATAGATTTTGAATCGCATAGAATCGCCTTTCTGGCGCCTTTTTGAGGCCTTTTTGAGCCTCTCCCTTTTAGCGGCCATTATCCACCATCCCGACTTTGCCCAAGTTGTAGTATTTTTTTCGAGATTATTAGTTTTTTTATTCCTCGCAACAATATTCATCCATTGAGCTCTCTTAATTTTCAAAGTACCTGGATTTAAATTTTCAAAGAATTTTTCTATTGATTTCACGATCCTTTTCACTCAAATTTTAAATTTTCGATTTTCATCCCTCCTTTTTCAAAGCTATAGCCGGTTCACGGCTTTGGGAGGGGGCGTGGCATGTCTGCGCTCTCCACCAACCAGACACTATCTCTTTCTTTTCGTGTCAGGACCTTTCTTTAATGACCCAAGCCAGCTGTGAAGCAGCTATCCATCCTTTATCCCTTTCATTTTTAGGATCTCATCAATGATTGGGTGGGCGATGAACCGGCAGATATAATCAAGTTTATCCCATTCCGTGTACATAACACCCTCATTGTCAAAGACAGTTTTGAGGTATTCAATGAGAAGTTTTCGGAAGGAAAAAATATATTCTTCAGATTTTGTTGTTATTGAATGAGTGCAATTGGGTAGATCCGGCTGATAAAAATGCGGAAAACGTCGAGGCGGCCATCGTTGGACAGGAATTGATTTTTGGTGAGATTGGAAGTTTTGAAACGCGAAAAATGATAGAAAATAAAATGAAAATCTTAGAAAAAAAAACGGCCTTTTAGGGTTTGGTAGCGATTTTTGAGACTTATGTGCGCTCTACGGATAATTTAAGTTTCGAATGATTTTTTGAAGAATCGTGAGTTTTCTATCTAACAATTTTCATCAGGAGCTGCAGGAAAATTTCATGTTTATTCAATTTTGAACGTTTTGAGTTTTATTCGCGCTCTATTGATAACTCAATCATTCAAGAATTTATGAGGCCTTTTGTCGAACTTTTTGCCGGAACTGAATTTTTGGCGAGGGGTTGAATGGCGTTCGAAAAAAATGACAGAAAAATTGGGAACCTTTGAAAAAAATGGCCTTTTTAGAGTTTGGGAGCGATTTTCGAGACTTATGTGTGCTCTACGAATAATCAAAGTTTTTAATGATTTTTTTTCAAGAGTCGGAAGTTTTCTATCCAATATTTTTTCAACAGGAAGTGCATGAAAATTTCATATTTATTCAATTTTGAACTTTTTGAGTATCATTCGCGCTCTGTTGATAACTCAATAAGTCAAGAATTTATGACGCCTTTTGTCGAATTTCTGCTGAAGTTTATTTTTGCTAAGGGGTGGAATGAAGTTTAGAAGCGCAAAGCATAGCAAAAATTTTAAAATTTGAGTTTTTTCCAGTTAAATGTCTTGAGAAAAAAAATCGGCTGTTTTTAGTTCTGGAGCGATTTCAGAGACTTATGTGTGCTCTACGGATTATTGAATTTTTCAATTATTTTTGCTCGGACGTGTCGGGGCATTTTAGTGACCCCTTTAGTAGCGTGAGCCCTCTTAAGTGATCCCTTAAGTTGCTCGAAAAAGGCGTCTCCGATTTTCATTGAGGAGTTGAAATTTATCCTCTCAACATTTTTTTTTATCAGTGGAGCGCACTAAATCAAGGAAATCGGCCAACTTGGCCTCACTAGTCAGTGAAGTTAAATTTTTCTATGGGAACTCGTGATGAATTCACTTTTTTCCAGTATTTTTCAGATTTTAGTGTTATGTATTCTCTAGCCTTTTCCAAATTTATTACAGCCTTTTCTAAACTTTTCCAAAAATAGAACTACGCGCTACAAGAGAAAAATTCATATTTATTCAATTTTTGAACGTTTTGAGTATCATTCGCGCTCTATTGATAAATCAATTATTTAAGAATTCGTGATGCCTTTTGTCGAATTTCTGCCGGAATTCGTCCGTGTCAAGTATTCGATGCGCGCCAAAGGAGAACTGGCGATGAGAATGAAGTTTATAACTCTGAAGATAGTTTATATTTCGAATTTACAGGTACCCACCGGATTCTGCGACGGCGCCAATGTTGGCGGCACTGGCAAGATCGGCCAGAACCAGATCTTTTGCCAAAAAATCCAGCCAAGGAACTCATTCTTGCAATAAAGTGGGTGTGCAGGGAAGAGAAGAGAATAAAAATTCAATCAAGGGTCAAAATAGGCCTTACTGCTACTTGGATTGTAGAAAAGATCCGAGAAAGCTTAGAGCTTCTTTTCCACCCTTGTTGAAAGTTCTCAATTCAAGAAACCATTGTTGATCAACAACAGCCCGTAGATCATCACGTTCTTTTTGAGATAGTTGTAGACGAGTTTTAAGCGTTCCGACGATCAGCTTTTCCCCCAAAAAAAATGAAAAGTAGTATGAGTACAAAAATTGAGCCTTAACAGGGCTGAAAATAGGCCTTCCAGATACTAGGATTGTAGAAAAGATCCAAGAAAGCTTTCTTTTCCACCCTTGTTGAAAGTTCTCAATTCAAGAAACCGTTGTTGATCAACAACAGCCCGTAGATCATCACGTTTTTTTTGTTAAAGTTGTAGAAGATTATTGAGCGTCCCGGCGACCAGCTACTTCTCCATGGAAAATTAATAGTAAAAAGTAGTAGGAGTCCAAAAAATACACTGTCGTTGATCAACAACAGCCCGTAGATGATCACGTTCTTTTTGTGATAGTAGTTGAAAAGTATTGAACGTTTCGAAGATCAGCTGCTTCTCCATGGATAATGAAAAAAGTAGTATGGTTGCTAAACTTGAGCCTTATCAGAGCTGAAAAAAGGTCTTCCAGATACTTGGATTGTAGGAATGGTTCAGGAAAAGCTCAGAACCTTATTCCCACATTTGTTGAAAGTTCTCAGGTTTCACTCAGTTCAAGAGACTGTTTTTGATCAACAACAACCCCTAAATCATCACGTTCTTTTTTTGGTAGTATTAGAAGGTTTTGGAGCGTTCCGACGACCAGCTGCTCTTCTATGGCAAATAAAAAGTTTAAAAAAGGGTAGGAGTACAAAAAATACACTGTCGTTGATCAACAACAGTCCGTAGATGATCACGTTCTTTTTGTGGTAGTTGTAGAAGATTATTGAGCGTTCTGGTAATCAGCTTCTACTTCAAGAAAAAGAAAGTGAAAAGTATTAGGATTATAAAAGTACAGCTTCATCAAGACTAAAATTAAGCCTTCCAGCTGCTTGGTTTGTAAAAAGGGGTCAGAAAAATCTTAGAACTTTATTCCATCCTTGTTAAAAATTCCCAGCTTCCACTCAGTTCGAAAAACTGTCGTTGATCAACCACAGCCCGTAGATCATCACGTTCTTTTTGAATAGTGGATGAAGTCCGCTTCCATACCAAAAGAAGAAGCTTATTAGAGTAGAACTTTTTTAGAAGTTGAGAAGGGAAGATAATTTTAACGTTGGTACCACTGGGAATGGCTCGAAGAGGCCTAACTAGCGAAAGTTTCTATCTTCTATTGAATCTCTGATGAAACTTTGCTGAAATGTACTTTCGGACCTTCTGATTCCAGAACAAAAAAGAATTTCCATCTGTTTTTGACTTCAAAGTTTGTGAATCAAGCAATTTATGCCAAAAAGAAAAGTTTTTTTTCAAACTCTTGAAGTGTCATAACTCAAAAACCAGATCTATTGCGAGGGATTTTCCCGTTCTGGAGTTACAAGATTCTAAAGTACACCGTATGAAAGTTTTATCATGTGAGGATGATCTTCAAGGTTCAAAATTCTGTCTTGAACGCGGCGGGAACTTTTTTTAGCCATTCTGAGTGCGACCAGATAATTTTCATTTTATCAGGCTCTTAGTTGAGAATAGTACGGTGGCTTTCAGAGATAAATTTTCTTTTCTACAAATATTGAATTTCGAACTATTTCGATACTATTTTTTCCCCTCAGGACGAATGGTTCGAAACGTGGAGGACGAAAAGCATCAGCATGAAATTTGACCATTCCTATCACCCGATTGTCGGAAAAATCAAATCTCAACTGCCAGAACAAGTCGAACGAGAGTTCCTACCCCCGAAACCTGACCATCCGTGGAAGGTAGAAACTCCCTTTTCAACCTGTAGAATCTCAATTCCAGTGCGCCCCCGACCAACTCACCGTCGATATTTTCATCGATGGAAGCGAAATGAAGTTCACTGGACTCTTGGTCAAACTCATTTTGGAGCTCAAGAATAACTATTTCGGGTGGTATGACTCGGTAAAGGGTACTCAAAGGGAAAATTTGGAGTTTTTGAATTTTAGATGACCAATATCGACTCCTACCCGGAGGATGTGACGAAGGTCAAGTCGGCTTTCAATAGGGTGCCTCCAAACGCGAATCCGGAGAATTACCGACCGATGGATGTCGATGTTAGTCGGGGATATTTGAAGGGAAAGACAAAAAATGACAAAAAAGGCGGATTTTTACACAGAAAGGTTGCTCCAGTGATAATGATTAATGAAAGAGCTTATGAATGGAGAAAAAGGAAGTGTGCTCCATTGATAATGAGATGGGAAGAGGATTAAAGAGAATAATTTTACCAAAATGTCGTTTTACTTAGGATCTCCAGAGTGGTACTTATAGGGGCAAGGGCCCTTGGAGAATCCCTGTAGTGGCTTTAGTTAGTGACCTTTATAGGGGACATGCTAATCGACATTTTTTATGCACAGAAGCATTTCCAAGCGAAAAATAAAAAGTAAGCGTTTTTAAATGAAACTGAAAGACCTTTAAAGGGACCACTTGACTTTAGGGCTAAGGAGTCAGATCTAAAACCATAAAGACAACCTTGATTTTATTTTTATAGGGACCACTTTTTCGACCCCCATAAGCGCTGTTTTCCCCCGAACCCCTATAGGGACCACTCTGGAATTCTCCCTGAGTAATTATTTTATGGAAGGATTCTGCTGCCTTGATGGTTCTCATGAATAGTTAGAATGAAAAAAAAAACCTTTTTTGGAGAAATAAGTGAAAGAATCCCTGAGAGCTTTTTTTGAGAGGAAATGTTGCTCCATTGATAAAAATTTTTTTTTTTACTATAGGTTAGCGTTCGAGTTTGCAATACACGGGCTTTGATGTTGGTTTATTCGCCGGCAATGGATGCTTCTCAAGGTTGGAAAGAGTTGAAAATAAAAAAAATAAAAAAATGATTGTTAGAAAATTGTCCGGTCGTCCTCGCTGAGGAAATCGTTGTCGAGGTGAAAAAGTCGACGACTCAGTCCTTGATTCAGGTATATAAAGATTTGAGCCGCATTTGGAATGGCTCAGTGCGTCGCGGTCGCGTTGCGGTTTCCAGCGCAAGTCGTTTCAAGTCGGGCGCTTTGAGCCATTCTCATCATGACGAAGCTGGAAAAATGAGAAAAGTGACAAAATAAGTCTGTAGGTTGGAACCTCGCCAATTGCGGCTTATTTCGATTCGGCGGCGGCGGATCGACCTGCTGGATGTTTGACGCTTTCCGGAGTGCAGTTTAGGTGATTTGAAGTCCCAAATCTAGAGTTTAGGTCCGTTTTTTCAGAGGCCAAGCCATGTATTCTTCGAAAGACGTCGCCTGGGACATGGGCCTCATCGAGTACGGCTGGCTGATGGAAGTTCTCGTCGGAGATCTGGCTGGAACCCTCGATTTTCCCCATCATGTAGGGTGGATCATTAGGAACATGGCTTCTAGCAGGATCGAGTCCGGTCCAGGGCGATATCTTTTTTGCCATTTTTCTCCCATGTTTAATAGAATCCAGAAAGATCAATGAGCGTCTTTTTAGTAGTTTTAAGGGGAAAAGCTATTTTCCGCGTTTTTTTGAAGAAGAATAGGGGTTGAGTTCCTGGGAAAAAAGAAATGCTTTTTTGAGCTTCTCCTGAAGTAGCTGCAAACTAGAGGACATTTTTTCGAGATTCTATAGTCTGTTCAGATTTTAAATGTCAAGTGCAATGACGTCATTCAAAACACTCTGTGCATGGCTCGCTCTCTGATTGGTTTATCGCATCGTTAGGGGCGGAGCTTGAGCGACTACTTGATATTCAAAATCTGAACAGGCTGTAGTGTTTTTTCTTGAAGATTATGTCCATTTTTCGATTTCCAAGCCTGTTTTCCAACAGTTTCCCTGAGTAAAATGGAAAAAATGAAGGATTTCCAGCTGATGGCCCTTCACCAAATCGTCGAAACGATCCTCATTCTCGCCCTTTCTCCCGACGACGAGAAAATCGTCCCGGTCCGAATGCAATTCTGCCAACATGGACAACTCAGTCGGGCCTGCACGATGAGCAAGACGATCGGTGGCACCTGCGAGACTGAAGAAAGGTCCCGCCAAGACCTCTTCGTCGGAAAAAATTCAGATTTTTTAGACAGAAATATCGGCAACTCCGCGTCGCTGTCGATTCGGTGCACTTGAGCTTGGGCGAGGATAAAACGCTCTTTGATGTGAATTTTTCTGTGATCTTTTTTTGCTTTGTTTTCCATGGAAGTATTGAAAATTAAAAATTTGGCTAGGTTAAGATATATAAGACTTTGGACCATACATGGGCTAGTGAAGAACTCAATAAGTCTGCGAGGAGGAGTTGATTTTAAAAAAAATCGAGGGTAAAGTCAAATTTTAGCCTCGAACCAATGTTAAAGTTAGTTTTGAAATCAGGTAGATTGAATTTTTTTTAATTTGAGAAGATTTGGAAGGAGGTCATGACGGTCTGCCTATATGAGCTTTGGATGTTAGGAAGGAATTTTGGGTCCGCAAATATTCGTGAAAGTGAATTGTGCATACACCAATCTTGGAAAACGATCCTTGGAAATATTCACCTCTTTTTTGTCTTTTTATGAATTTTCCAATGTCTTTGTAAACAGAAGTTGATGGAGAATTCATAAAAAAGAATTAAAAATAAGATAGTCGTCCTGAAGCAAATCTTCGACGGCGTGTAAAGACGCATTATTGGATAAAAAATGAGTTGAAAAAAATAATACTGCTTTTTTTATTTGCGGTCGAAACACGACATCTTCACAATAAAAACGATGAAGAAAAAAAAAGAACAAATAAATAGAGAAAAAAATCAAAAAAAGAAGTGAATATTCCCAAGAATAGTTTTTCAAGGTTCGAGCCCTCAAGATTGGTGTATGCACAATACACGCTCACGATTATTCGCGGACTCAAAGTTCATTTCTACCAATATGCTTTGGACGAGAATAAGACAACAAGAGGCTAGAAACAAATACAGGGAAAAAATTCCGTTTTAGAATAGTTTTCAAAGTTTTAAGGGTATTTTTCAACAGGATGAACCCTCTTTTTAATAAACTTTTGTTCAAGAGCCTAAAAAATATATTAAATTGACTTCATAGGAAAATTGGAAGGGCTCCGGTTTTGATAACGTTAAAAGGCGCTATAGTCCATCCGCCGTGACTTTAAAGATTTCGAGTGTCTGAGCCTCTCTGTTCCCTCACCTGCAAGTCATAGAAACGCGGAATAGCGCGTCAACTAGAGAGAGTCGTCGAGAAACCAGGAGGGCGCAGAGAAGTCCTGCCCTTTCAAGTCGCGAAAAATGGACTATATACCGTTTTTTTAAAGCTGATCGATTGAAATGTTAATTTCAGGTCACAATTGACCCGATGCGTTTCACCCTTTGCAACGCCCACGAATCCAAGTTCACTGAACATCTTTGCTTGAGATTACCCAAAATTTCGGTACGCCAAGGTTGGTTTTTTGAGTTTCTACATACCCTTGGGTTCATTTTCATCTAGAAGTTTTAGAAAAAAAATAAATTTTCCAAAGATTGAAGGTAAAATAATTGGTTTTTCCAGCCTATCTGATGAACGAGAAGACGGAGAGAAACAGATGGATCCAGTGTGCCAGTGTCGAAATTGCTGGAGTTTCCTTGGATGTTGAAGTTTGCAGTTGATTTGAAAAATATTATTCAAGCTTTTGGGATTTTCTAGCTCCCACCTGAGTCTGGAGACCGCCCGGATCATGAAAAAGTACGAAAAGAGTTCGTCTGTGGCCATGATGAGGCGTCGAAAAGGTTCGGTTTGATAGGAAATCTAGGGCAAAGTCGGAAGGGTGGATAATGGCTCAAAAAAGGCTGCAAAGAGGCAGCAAAAAGAGTCCCTTTTTCACCCTAAAAGGAAAATTTCTATGGGGGCCTTTTTCTATTCTTTCCGACTTTGCCTATGGTACGGATTTGGTGATAATCGAGATCTCATTCGATTTCAGACAGTCTATAGCTCGATTTATGGAAAAAACTTTGTAGGGTAGATTTTTCGCCAATTTTGAACTTTAAAAGGGAAAAAGCTATGTACAAAACAGTCATTAAAGAAACGAAAAAACGCAGTTTCGGACACAACTTTTTTGTAAGGAATTCAATATTTCTGGAACTTTCAGGAGTTTCTCTTGTTGTTGATCTTAACACTCTGAGAAAGTTTCAGTTCACCGAAAAAAAAAACGAAGCTTTGAAAACTATCAGAAGCTATGACCAAAATCGTTTTTTTTTCGTACCTTTTTTGACAGTACCGTGCACGGGCAAAGTCCAAAAGGTCTAAAAAAAAGGACTTTTGGAAACTTGCCTTAAAAGGCCTCAAAAGCACCTTTTTCTCAGAAGGAACTTTCAAGGAGGTGTAAAAAAGAAGGCGGGAAAAAGTTGGAAAAAAGGAGATTCCGAGAGACTTTTGACACCTTTTTAGGAACTCAAAAAGGAATTTTAGCCTCTTCTTTTTAACACACGTTCTCTGAGGGAATCGATGAAACCCGACTTTTCCAAAAGAGCAAATAAAAATTAGGGCCCACGGGGGTCTTTTCTTCAGAAAACATTGAAAATTGGAAAAAATCGCCGATTTTGTTCAAAAAATGAATTTTTTCCAATGTCCGAAAATATCTTAAAATAAAGTTGTCAACACGAAAAATACTGTGTTCTTTAAGTTGCACTACTTTCTGAGCTACTAGAAATACTAGGAAAAAAAAATTAGATTTCTACGGTGACTTTTCCACTCCAAAAAAGGGGCGGAGCCTCACAAAAGTTGTATCGAAAGTTTTATAATTTTACAAAGCGTCTATGATGAAGTTCCGAGCAACCAGAAAAATAAAAAATTTTCTCAGAAAACGTGTGTTAAGGCCTTTTTTTTTTAGCTCGTTTAGACTTTGCCAGTGTACTAGAAAAATTGGACCGAAATTGTCTTTATTTGTATCATTTCTGACAGTACCGTATATGCATCTTTTCAACTTTCAGACTGCACTTCTTGTGGGAGAAACAGACGGTTTGGGGCTGCGCCTGCTACGGAAACACCTTTTTCTTCGGTTCCAACGATTCAATGTTCAATTATCAAAAATTACCCCAATATAATCCGAATTTAGTGGCTCCATATTCCTTGACTGCGCCCCTGGTTCGAAGCTTTTCGTTCCAGGAATCGAAAAAGACCCCAAAAGTCAGCCCAAAGTTCTGCAGAGCGTCTTGAACAAAGAGTCGAGGTGATTTTTTGGAAGAATTTAACGTTTCCAGTAGAGAATTTGAGTGGAATCACTTTTAGAAAAGAATTCAAGAATTGAAAAAAAAAAATCGGATTTTAGCATGCTCCTCGGCCAATCACACAATTTCTACAAGCAAACACGGGCGGTCAGTTTTCAACGGGGGTCCTGGAAATTATATGGTTTTTTCCAGAAGGAACAGGCTTACATGGCGCAGAGAAGGTCGTCAGAAGATACGACCTCGTTTCATTCGGCTTTTTCTCAACAACTTGTGCGATTTTTAGTTTTTAGCATACGTCGGCTGGATCTCACCCTGGGGTGCGGTCCCCCCTTCGGAAAGTCTTGACTACTCCTTCCCCCAAAGTCTTGGGTCAGTTTTTCAAAGGGGTTGTACGAAGGTCGTCAGAAGACACGACCTCGTCCCCCTTTCAAAAAGTCTTGACTATTCCCCCTCCAAAAAGACTTGACTACCCCCAAAAAGTCTTGACTATTCCCCGCCCCCCAAAAAGTCTTGACTATTCCCCCTTTCAAAAAGTCTTGACTATTCCCCCTCCAAAAGTCTTGACTACCCCCCAAAAAGTCTTGACTATTCCCCCTCCAAAAAGTCTTGACTACCCCCCAAAAAAGTCTTGACTATCCCACCCCCCGAAAAGTTGACTACTCCCCCTTTTTCCTAGTTTTTTTTGAGAAATATACCTAGTTGCAGTAATACTACAGCACCATAGTACTCCAAGTTACAGTAATACTACAATACCACAGTACTCCCAGCTACAGTAATACTCATGCTACATTTGAAATTGCGAGTAGGACTGTGATTATCATTACTGTAATGGGTAGTACTGTAACTGGTAGTAATGTAGCGAAGAAATCGTGCTGCTGTAGTACTGTAGCACTGTGGTGCTACTTTAATAGGCACTACTGAGCAGAACTGTAGTTTTACTGTTGCTAGTATTATCGTAGCTTGGAGTACTGTAGTTTTACTGTAGCTTGGATTACTGTAGTTTTTACCAGCCTTCAAATCGGCCAAGCTTGCCCACAGCTCTGCTTTTCCGGTCCAACAATGAGTGTTATGGCCAATCTTCGAGAAATTCCCCCTTGACCCGTTTTCTGAAATAATTTTTGCAGTATGGAACACGGTTGACGAATTCCAATGAACTGATGACCACATATGGGGAATTCATCCACAATTTGACAATTTATCCAACGGGTCAGTTTGAATAATCAGCTCATTTTCAATCACTCGGGTTTGCAGAACCCATCATGCCGCCGTACTTCAGTCAACCTGGCGCCATCGAAAGCTGGTGCAAGGCTCATCAACCGCCGGATTTTATCCTTGTGAGGAGTTTCAGAGAATAGTTTACTGCAGAATTTGATTGAGAATGAGAAAAAAAAACCAGAAAGAAGGCAAAAAATAGGCCCTTGACAGGAATCGAACTGGGACCTTTTTGACGGTAGTTAGGCTTGAAATTATTATGTTCTTGTTTTTTTCTTGCTTATTTTGTTTCGAAGAAGCCTGAGATCCTTGGAAGTTCAGATAGAAAGAATAATCTTCCCAAATAGAATTCGAATCTGTGACTCCGTGTAAGAGGGAAAAGCACAAGAATTTTCGGCAAAAATTTAATTTTACTGGACCGGATTTGAACCTGTGACTCATTGAGTCAGAATCGAACTTTTAGAACTGGAAAAATTCCTTGTCTCTACCAATTTTTTTGTCGCTAATTTACACTGGTTTGAAAAAAACGTTCGATTCCAGGACCAAGAAAAGCAAGGAGTGAATGAAGTCCACTTGACAGCCAAAAACAAGGCTCCCAGCGCCAGGATCAGCTCGCCGGCTGTTCGGAAGAGTCAGGTAAAGCAAAATGCTTCAAAAAATTGGCGCTTGAATATTTTTCGAGTCTTCATAGAGTAAAGAGAACTGAATAACTGTAAATAGGCGGCATTTTTTCGTCAAAAGAGGAATTGTCTCAGAATCAAAAAAAAAAGAAGAAGTAGAAAAAAATACAAATTAGTAGAAGGATGAACCGAATGAAACCTATGAAATAGCCTCGAAAAATATCGGGAGCTTTCAAATTATTAATTTTGTTGTTTTACTTATATATGTAGGCGATGAACAAGAACTTTTGAAGTTATAACGAATCCCCGCCCTTGGCGAACTAGATGTCCAAACGTGTAGTTGATCAAGTTGAAAGCATGGTCTTACGATCAATCGCCTCGTTCTTCTGCGCCTAATTCGTCTCGTTGAACCTTGATAAGCTCAGAATGTAGCGAATGTTGTGCTTGAGCCCGGAGAACGTACTCTAGGTGGAAGCCTCGAAATGAAAGCGGCCACATCGAGTCAATTTCAATTCAAGAGCTCAAAATGAGTCGTAAATGATAGCCCTCTTGATATATCGAATGAAGGGCGTGAAGCGGCCGATCCGAATAGCGTCCGACCAAAAACGACTTGCGCTTCTGGGCATTGGAAAGTATTGTACCAAGTTTCTGCCATTCCACACGGGTCGCTCTTCAGAATTTTCAAATAGTCTCACTTTTAAAACAGTAAGAAAGTACAAAATAGAGTGTGACACTATCTGAAACCGAATAGAATCCATAAAATAGCCTCGAAAAATAGCGAGAGCTTGAAATGTTGTTTTCAAATGAGCCGTTTGAAGAAGAGCCTTGCTCAGCGTTTTTTTTACATAAGGAATGATAGTTCAAAATTGGATCAACTTGTAAAATGAGCCACGGAAAACAGCTTAAGTTCAACTCAAGAGCTCAAAATGAGTCGTAAATGATGGCCCTCTTGATATTGACTTTTGTGCTCTACGGATAACTTTTTCATTTATCTTGATATATCGAATGAAGGGCGTGAAGCGGCCGATCCGAATAGCGTCCGACCAAAAATGACTTGCGCTTGTGCGCATAGCAAAGTATTATACCAAGTTTCAACCATTCCATATGGGTGTCCTTTCAGAGATTTCAGATAGTCTCACTTTTAAAACAGTATGAAAGTACAAAATAGAGTTTGGCACTATCTGAAACATAATTAAATCCATAAAATAGCCTCGAAAAATAGCGGAAGCTTGAAATGTTGTTTTTTAAACGAGCCGTTTGTAAAAGAGCCTTGCACAGCGTTTTTTACAGAAAAAGTGATACATTGAAATTGAATCAACTCGAAAAATGAGCCGCGGAAAACAGCTTAAGTTCAATTCAAGATCTCAAAATGAGTCGTAAATGAGAGCCCTCTTGATATTGAATTTTGTGCTCTACGGCGAAATTTCTTATTTATCTTGATATATCGGATGATTGGCGTGTAGCGGCTGGTTAAAATAGCGCCCGACCAAAAACGACTTGGGCTTGTGCGCATAGCAAAGTATTATACCAAGTTTCAACCATTCCACATGGGTCTCCTTTTAGAGATTTCAGATAGTCCCACAGTCTACTTTTAGAAAGGTAAGGAAGTATAAAATAGAGTGTGACATTATCTGAAACAGAGTTAAATCCATAAAATAGCCTCGAAAAATAGCGAGAGCTTGAAATGTTGTTTTTAAATGAGCCGTTTGAAGAAAAGCCTCCTTCAGCGTTTTTTGCAGACATTTTGACAGTGAGAAATTCAATTTCCTTGTAAAAATCGCCATGACAAGAAGCTACAGTTTGAAGATGGCAGCCGTTTTGAGATTGACTTTTGTGCTCTACTGATAACTTTCTTATCTTGATATATTGAATGAATGGCGGTTAGCGGCTGATTCAAATAACGCCCGACCAGAAACGACTTGCGCTTTTGGCTATTGAAAAAGTCAAGTTTACTTAATTCCATGCGCGTCTTCAAGATTACTAGAATGAACCGTGGGGAGAAATAAATCTCATTTTTTCAGCCCAACGACACGCAGGAAGAGTTTGAAAGTCCGAATGTTAGGACCAAATCTCCGCACCAGCTCCACAAACAACGAAGAGTTTCCGTGAATGGAGTCGCAGCTTCTTCTGTCAATGTTCGTGAAGAAGTATTCCTGGAAAAATCACCCCGATTTTACTTGGGGACAACGTTCAGTGAGGATGACTGTTAGAGCATTTGTCTCATAAGAAAAAAAGACTGAATAGTCCAGATTTTTTTTCTGAGGGTGCAAGAACAACCTTATCAAATTCTCAGCTTTCCTGCGTTGGCTTCAGATTTTTTGGATGGATAGTCTGGAAAGTCGCATTTTCTAGATTTTCTTCTCCCCACTGGCCTTGGAAGCTTGTGAACGGCTGCTGACGACCACAACAAATGCGATTTCCGGAACGAATCCCTGTCTTCTCGTTCAAATGTGCTACCGGGACTGTGTCCTCCGAAAACATCGACAACCGCTCATTGAGCCACTTTTTAGTGATGGTGGGTTGTAGCAAGGCTACGGCTCCAAATTGAAAAAAGCTCTAAAGACATAGCACACCTTTAAGGAATTACGATAAGACTCACCTTAAGAAAACATGCTGGAAAAAAAAAAAATCAAGTTCCTCGAACGTCATTTGCGCTCTATAGATAAACATTATGCTTACGGATTCCAAAGTGGTCCCTATAGAGGTTAAGGGGGAAAAACCAGCCCTATGGAGGCCGAAAAAGTGGCCCCTATAGGGGTAAAATTAAGGTGGACCCTATAGGGGTAAAATTAAGGTGGACCTTATAGGGGTTCAGGTAGCACGTAGCCCCTAAAGCTCAAGTGGTCCCTATAGGGGCCTCTCAATTTCATTCAAAAAAGGTCAATTTTTTAGTTTTTGCATGGAAACGCTTCTTCGCTTTGAATTCAGTTAAGAAAGAAAAATATCGACTAACATGTCCCCTATAGAGGCCACTAACTAAAACCACTATAAGGACCACTTCTGAAAGCTTTAATGGCCCCTATAGGGGTTGGCAATGGTCTTTATAGGGGACCCTCCAAGGGTCCCTAAGGTTGTCCCTAAATGGACCACTCTAGAGTTCCTAAGTAGGTTCTCTTATTACTCTGTTTTTCATAACGAAAATCGAGCCTCCCCCGCCCTCACAAAAGTTTCTAAACAACTCAATTTTTAAAAATTTATTCAAATTCAACCTTACGAAAAAAAAATTGATAGTCATGATGAATTTTGAAAGGTAGCTAGTTATCCTGTTGAACGATAGACACAAGAATCAGTTTTTCAGAAAGAAAATTCCTTTTTTTCTTTCCAGACGAAACGCCCACAGAGCTTGACATCGCCGTTGACTTGCCTCAGATCCGAATGGGACTTTTCCAATGTGGATTCAGAAAACATTTGTCGACGAATATGGTCAACGACGAGACGATCACCGCCAATTTGGCCCTTGTTCTTGTTGACAGGTGAGAAATCGCCTCGAAGCGTCATCGAAAAGCCCAACTTTAGAGCTTGGATCCTATCAAAAACGGTGGCCACAACGGAAATGCCGACGACGATGTATCAGCTAAATTTCAACGTCCTGACAGCCCAGTTGTTGCAGGTCCGGAGGAAAAATCCTGAAAAGTTTCTGAATCACTCAAAAATCATGCCTCAACTCTAAGCTTTTTGATGCTAATGAGCCAAGTCGTTTCTGGTCGGACGCACTTAAATGAGTAGAAATTTAAAATGGGACTGCCGTGCTTCAAGTAGTATCATTTCAAGCACATGATATTCTATTAAAATTCAAAATTATTGAAGTTTATGGGGGGTTTTTTTTTCTGATTTGATTACTTACTGATTTTTCGAGTGATTTTTGGGATTTGAAAGGATCTAGGCGTCTTTGGCAGGCGCCCTCAGCCATTTCAAATGCGGACAGATTTTTTATATTTTTCAAAAAGTCGATCATCATCTCTGTTTACAGGGAGATGAAAATTTACGCAAGTCTAACTGATTTTAAAATTTTTGGTCGCATTTGAAATGGCTTGAAGTTTAGCGACCGCGCTGCATCTCTTAAGGCTTGATCTCATTTTTTTTTTTGGTCGCATTTGCAATGGCTAACGTTTAGCGGCCGCACTGCGTCTCTTAAGGCTTAGTCCTAAAATTTTTGGTCGCATTTGAAATGGCTTGAAGTTTAGCGGCCGCGCTGCATCTCTTAAGGCTTGATCTCATTTTTTTTTTGGTCGCATTTGGAATGGCTCCACGTGGAGCCGCCATGCTGCGTCTCTTAAGGCTTAGTCCCAAAATTTTATGGTCGCATTTGGAATGGCTCAAAGTTTAGCCATCACGTTGCGTCTTTAAAGGCTTAGTTCCAAATTGTTATGGTCGCGTTTGGAATGGCTCCACGTGGAGTTTAGCGATCGCGCTGCGTCTCTTAAGGCTTTATCCAAATGAGCAAGATCTACTACTTTCAAGTATTGACCTAAAATGAGAAACAAGCCCGCAATTGAAATGAATTCTGAATTTTTCAGCTGACAAGAAGAGACGGCCCAGATTTTTCCGGTCATGGATCCGTGACGACCTGTGTCAATTGGGATAGTTGTGCGATTGCTAGCAGGTTTATTTCTGAATCTCTGGAGCTTTTTAAATTATTTTCTGATTCACAGAATGAAAAATTGCGAGCCGAGGGTCGTTTTGGACTTTAACGTCCCGGACGTATCTATTTTGCTGGAAAGGAAAGCTGTTCTTGTGGTTTTTTGTGTCTCTTTCATTGATTTTATAACATTTTGCTCAGCAAGCCCACGCTCGTCCACTAGCCACCACGCCGGTTCAAACACCGACCACGCCAGTGAATCTGAACTCTCCCGCCGAAAAACCGTCACGACTTTCTGCCGTTTTCGGTGGCGCTTCTGCGGAGAAAGCGGCGGAAAAAGTGCAGCCGCCGTCGACGCCAACGCCTCAAGCGTCTCAGAAAAAGGCTCCGCTTAGGGTCTTGCGACTGTCGCATGAACATGTCGTTAGGGTGAGGAGTGAAAATCGATAAAAGACAAATTTTGAAGCAGTGGTGGAGAAATGGAACCTTTAAAGGGGGCGATATTCAACATATGTGAGGGGTTATACTGTTATATACCCACCCCCGTTTTCATTTCAAAGCCGACGTAGGTTATTATTCCCATCTTCATAAATCGCTGACTAGGGAGCCAGGGCCCGAAACCGCAACGCCAAAAAACGCCATTGGAAGAGAATAGAACGCGGAAAAGTTTGAATCTTCTAAAATGGCGGGCACAGTGCGCCCGGGAGTGCCCCTCCATTCTACTACCTCTATTTTGAAGTATTAGATAGAAAAGTGAAAAGATGGTTGTGTGAAATTCTACGGAACAGTCGGTCTTCTTTAATGATCACTTTAAAGAAAACTACTAGAGTGACCACTTATGTCTACTGATTGCTTAAGGGAGATCGACCCCTCCGTTTGTTTAGAGTTATAAAGCCGATTCACGGCCAGCTTGAGGCTCAAAAGGGCGTGGCCTGTCTGCGCTCTCCACCTGTTAGGCACTGTCTCGTGCATTATCGTGTCAGGACCCTTTTTTCGATAGGTCAAGCCAGTCGTGGTCAGCTATAGTTGAAACGAATAAAAGTTCTCAAAGTGCTTTTCAGCGTCGTTTGCAATGAAATGTACGGTTTCGACTAGTTTTGGTGATTTTCTGAGCTTCAACTCGCATATCTATTCCTAAGTTTGTCCTAAAAAGCCCTAAGACAGAATAATAGGAAAGAACTGATAAGGAATGCCGAGGGAAGCCTGACCTTGCGCGATATAAAAGAAAAAAGTGCTTCGAAAGTAATTCTCCGCGCATTCTTGAAAGGATATTTTAAGTTAGGACTTTTTCAAAAACCCAGGATGAAGCAAAAAAACACGATTACCTATTTTTGAGATAAAAAATTGAGAAATTTTTTTAGGTTGTGGTTGGCTCGGTGAACGCTTCGGTGGTGATGGCCCGGCCTCAAGAAATGACTGCAGGCGACGAGTTTCCGATTTATGAAGCCCTGTCTCCAGTTATCATCTCTTGGCTTTCGGTTGTCGATAATTTCGTCTACGTTGTCGAGAAGGTAGAAATCCGTTTCTGAAGGGATTTGACTTTAGGTTGGGAATCGGAACTTCAAATTTGGAGCATTATTTTACATCTTGTGCCTGGATTTCTGCAGAAATTCCAAAAAATACTTGAAGAATGTTTTAGAAAAGTTGATTTTTGTGCTTTTTCCTACTCATTTTTCGAATGGTTTTTGTGTTGCTAGTCGTTTTTTCGATTTTCAAACGCTAGAAAATAGCGCTGTTATGCCCTAATTTGCGTATTTTGCGGACTTTGAAGGTCCATAACTCGAAAACTAGGGGGGTAAAAACGTTCCCTAGTGAAAGAAGCACACAATTTTGAAAATTCCACCTTTTTACCTGAATTTTTTGCCCTCAATGCTCTTATTTTGAGCTCGCCCATGACTTGGAGTGCTGGAGAAACGTCGCCATGGCGAAAATCTTGAAATTGGCCCTCGATTGTACCGATGACAAAGTGGTTTGTTTGAAAATAAAAAGTCAAAAAAGTACTGATCCATGATTTTTAGGCGGTAAAATGCGGGAAAAATCGGATGTTGGCTGTGAAAGTTTTGGGAAAACATCAGGCCAGCTGCGCGTCTTGCCTCCTTCTCCACACGCTTTTCAGGTTAACCTGATCGTTTTCCACAATTTTATTGAACTTTTCTGGTTTCAAGATGGTTCGCCTATTCACAAGCGGCGCCAATCGCTCAGTGCTCCTCGATATGTATCCGAAACGAATTCGAGCCGTCGAGAACCAGAAAAACCGCCCTGATGGCTTTGCTCAGCCATTGGCAGCCCGATATTGGCCGACATTTGAAGGTGCCTGAAATCGGTCTGAAACTCAATAGAAGTTATGACGAACTATTTGAAGGTTTTGAAAGTGGTTCTATTGTTCGAGTTTTTCGAAGTTTCATAGCTTTTTCCTTTGCAAATTTTTCTCCTGAATCCAAAATTTTGATTGTCGACTCTCATTTAGAGGAACCAACGCTGTTAAATCATTTTTTGTTCCAAAATTTCCCTTTAGTAAAATAAAACTTGTAGTGGGAAATTTTTTAGTGGCTACTATATTTCTTTGACGTTTTAGTGGCCACTGTAGTAGTCAATTTAGTGGCCACTGTAGTAGTCAAATTAGTGGCCACTTAAGAGGTTAACAATTAGGGGCCACTATATAGGTCTAAGTGCTACTACTAGAGCACTAAAAGGTTTAGTGGCCACTTAAGGGGTCAATGGATCAACATAACTGGTCCAATCGGTTTGTTTTAAAATTATCAGAGTTACTGAAAGGAATACTGAATGAAAAACTACTGAAGTGGCCACTAAATAGATAATTTCTATAGTGGCTACTAAAACGGAAAATGGTTGCCACTATAGAGGTGGGTTTAGTGGTCACTTCAGTGTCCTCTCCAAGTAGTCCTTGGCGAGTCTCTATAGTGGCCACTAATAATTTTTCCCAGTTTTTTGAAAGTGTCTGCGTTATTTTCGAGTTTCATCACTGTTTGGCTGTAGAATAAGCTTGAAATGTTGTCCTCGGCTCGTTCAACACTAAAATATCGATTTATCTTTTTTTTTTTCTCAATGAGACTAGGCCCACTAGATCAGAGTTTTCCGATGTGCTTTATTAAGAAAAAAATTTTTTTTCACATATGCTTTGGAGAAAATGAATAGAAAAATCCAAAAAAACCCCTAACTTTCTCAGCTTGTGTCCTACGACGAAGCAAGCAAGTTCAAAGTGAACCGAATACCCGGAAAAAAGCGGGAGAACAGCGCTGACGAGATTTCGATCGACAGCAAAAATGGGAAGAAAGAGACGAAGAAGGAGACGAAAATCATCGTTGAGGAACCAAAGTACTGAACTTCGGACGGAAGTTTCGGATCCAAGAACTGCTTTAGGGGCCTTCGGAACTCGCTGGAAAAACTGACGCCGCCAATGTTGAGGAGACGAGGCAATCGGAAGAAAGGAGGGCAGGACGAGGAGGACGACGGCGGGGCCATCCTGGAGGAGGGCTTCGACCAGACGCCCGGGCAGACCTACGTTCCGCCCGTTTTCATCGAGAAGGTTCGTTTGGCAGTGGTCAAGGTTGATTGGATTGAAGGAAAAGCGTTTTGGGAAGATTTAGGGCTGATAAAATAAAAAATGCGACTTATACAAGATTTTTAACTTTTTGAACCGTTTTCAAACTTGAAACTTTTCCACCTGGAACCTATCAAACCCTAGAGGGCCCACTAAAGCTTGCAGAAGTGGTCCCTATAGGGATTTCAGTTAGTGATCCTGTAAAAACTCTTTTTATGAACGCTATGCGAAGAAGCATTTTCATGCAAAAAACTGAATACAGAAACGTTTTTTTTTTTGGAATAAATTTAAAAGACCCCTATAGGGTCCACTTGAGCTTGAGGGGCTTAGGGATAAACCCCATATAGGGTTCATCTTGATTTTACCCCTATAGGGACCACTTTTTCGTCCTCTATAGGGGGAGGGGTGAAGTCAGGTTAGCGAAGGCAGTCATCGTGTTGAATCAGAAAGAAAGTCAGGAGCTTCTTTAATTACAGCCTGAAACCGGGAGTGTTTTGAGTGAAAATTTTGCAATGTGAATTTCCCAGATGCACGCCGAGCACGAGGACATGTCCCGAAAGAAGTTTGAAGAGTTCGACCGGATGATGGAGATGGACGACGAGAGCAGCAACGACGGCACGTCGAGGATGACCAACGCCCAGAACAACGAGCCCAAAGTGGACGAACAGAAGAGTTGCTCCAAAAAACCTCCCGGAAGACGTCAAAAGAACTTTCAGTGGACCTCTACACCTGGATGCGCAACGCTCAGAAGGAGAAGCCGTACCGCGCCAAAGCCGCCGGCGAGAACATCCTCTCGGAAGTGGACGCCGCCAAAGACTACGTCAATCCGATGGACATCCAACAGAAGGCCTTCTTCTACTCCCTCTACAGATGGGCCCGTCTGGAATGGTTCGCCCTGGATGACGTTGTCGTCGATCGGATCAGCATGGAATATTCGGCGATTCTGAAGGAGATCGACGTCAAAATGCTGGCCAAAAGGTGTGTTGAGGAGTACGGTGGGGGGTTTTTTGGGTTACTGTAGCATTTATTCAGAATTTGACCGCGGAACTGTACCACATTCAGATTTCGACCTAATCTCGAATTTTTCTATTGGAAGCTTTTCTAATTCTACATGTGTTCTTACTCAGATATTGAGATTTTTGGTTACTGTAGAAGCTCAAGCTTACGGTATTAAAAATCAATAGTCACAAAAAATAATTTTATTTTTTAATTGCGATGAAACTTCATCCAGTGTGATACCCCATCATCAGAAATGCGGACACAACTTTTTGAACCATTCCCTCCTATTGTAGCCGGGTTACGGTAGGTCAATCACCACCTGCGTATCTAAGAATTAATGAGTTTTTTATGGGCGAGTTGTATATCAATCGATAGGTATTGCAATTTTGAAAAAATTTTTAGTACATTCATTATTAGGTTACTGTAGAAATTTTTTGAGATACGGTACTTTTTGTGTTTGGGATGATTTTCATGGAGCTTTGATCTAGTTGGAAAAGAGGAAGTCTTTTCAGTGTACGGTTTTTTCATTGAAAATTCCGAGACACTGTTGATACGGCTACTGTGATGAAAGGATTACGGTAGGCATTTTAAAAATTGATGTAGGAATTTTTTCTATGAGACAACTTTGAGGAATCGTTTCAGTAGTCTAGGTGTTCTTTATAAAAATTGGTTTCTGTAAGGTTTTAGTTGGAAGAGAGCTTACTGTAGGCAATACAGTAGGATTTTTACAATAAGGGGTGGCCCTATTCGCTACAGTATCCTTTCTCTTACAGTACCTTAGGTTCTTTCCTCTTTTTTTTTTGGATTTTTCGATATTTTGGTCTTACAAGGAAGTTCTAGTGATCCTAAAAAAAAAACCAACATGGAAACTAGCTAAAAATCCCACAGAGTTACCACGAAAAGAGTTTATTGATTCTTTATGGAGCTCTTTTCATTCAGAGTGAAAAGCTCAACGGATCAGAGCCGTCAGTTCATCACACCGGCTCAACATCAAGTGATGCTTCTCCGAAACGCCGTCGTCAGTGGACAACTACTTTGGCAACTGGAAAGAGATGAGAAACGAAGGCTACCCTTGAGTGGCAAGGTTTTGAAAAGCCAGAACCGAAAATTGACAGGATTTTCATTCCAGTGGACCGTCAACTACACGGGTAACGTGGAAAACGTCCGATTTCTGATCGGTCTCGCGACGGTTTCCCTTGGAAAGGAGCTGTCTTTGGTCCTTCAGGCGGCTTCTGAGGCTCATGCCGAAATGAAGAAACTTGTCGCGGTTGCCAGGGTTCGTATAAAGGAGAAAAATTAACAAAAGCGAGAGAGCGTTAGAGGCGAGGAGACGCAGATTTATCTCTTTCTCAGGCCTCTCTCGAGCTCTCACGATCTATGGCTCGTTAAGTATGAGCTCTCTTTCTTTCGACACCTACTATTGTTTCCGTAAATAGAGTCCGTTTTTTTGCGACTTGAAAGGGCGGGACTTCTCTGCGCTCTCCTCGTCTCTGGGCGAACCTCTCATGTTAACGTGCTATTTTCATGGTTCTCTGACCTTGCCGGTATGGGAACAGAGAGACGCAGACACTCGAAAACTGTCGGACGGACTATATAGTCAATAAATAGAAATCGAAAACTAAAAATAATTTGTGAGCTACAGATTGCTTGAAATGAGGAGACGCAGTAATGTATTTTTCTCGAACCTCTCTCTAGCTCTCATGCTCTCTCGCTGAAAGTTCGAGGCCCAATTTTTAAATCAGTAATTCTTCCCAAATCAAGCTTGAATTTTTGAATTTCGCTAGAGAAGAAAAGGAGACGATCGTTTGAGCTGAGAGAAGCAGATTTCTTGAGTTTCATTTGATTTTTAAAACACGGTCGTTTCAATTTTGATGGACATGTTTCAAACTCTCAATACATTAAATTTAAGACCCCGAGAATCAATCGAATGCCCCCGATTGTCTACGCCCAAGCGGCTGAATGGGACGATAAGGTTTTACCCGAAAAATAACACATCTTCGTTTTTGAATTCATCAGGTTCTGGAAATGACCCGTGACTATGAGAAGCATCTCCAAAGAATGACGAAAAGCGATCAGGAAGGTTTATTCTTCAGAGAAATATGATCTGAAGAAAATTATGGATTTTCAGCCAAAGTTCAAACGGTTGTGAACGGAACGGTGAGTGTGACGTCAGTGATGTTGGAGTCGATGCTGACGGACCTCTACGTGTCCGTCATGATCCACAAAATCGACCTGTCCCAGTCGAAACGGCCGCCCGAAGCGATCCGCAGCCAAACTTCGGTGACGAACACTGGCGCCAATGTCACCGCCTCACACGACGACAAGAAGGCCACGCTAACGGTAGGAATGAAAGCAAATGCGCTCCACGGACAATCTCCAAGGAGAACTGGAAAAATTGGCCAAGGAAGGCAGGAGCGCATAAGATTTTGACTTTGAGTAGGATTTTTGAGTCAGAGAATATCTAGGAAGCTTGAAAGAAGAATTTTGACGCGGCTATTCTTCTGTAGGCCTAAAAAGTAATAATTTCCGATTTTCAGAGGAAGCAAACGACTCCGATCTCCGTCTCGGCCAGCCATATTGACGATATTTTGCTATCTTTGTCGTAAGTTTCTCTGAAAATTGAGCTCAAAGGAGAAGAAGCTTCCTCCTGAGTAGACACCTGATAGGAGAAGCTGAAATACAAGGGGTGTCCTCAAGCAAAATTGACCTCGTGTAGTCCATTTGAATGACGAGACCGTCAAAAAGCAAGGGCCTTCCGAAGAAAAAGTCACTGAGCTATTACTATTGGGTCGGTAGGGGGCTGATTAGGTTTTTTGGAAAGCCGAAGACTCTTTTTACAAGATTTCTGATTGAAAATCGACTTTTTTATTTGAAAATATGATTTTTCGAATCTGACGCATACATGGGATGAGCATGACTGGCAACATTTTTCTTTTTTCCGATTTATTTATTTATTTATTTATTTCTCACTCAAACACAAAAATACAAATACAGAACAGAAAGTAGTATTTCCGATCACTTTTAACTAAGAAAAAATCGCTTCTGCTAACCAAATGAACCTTGTAAAATGAGCCGTTATTTATTTTTTTACCTTATTTTCGGATTCAGCACCATCGAATTAGTCTAGCTCGACCTTTCAATGCCAAATGTTGGGCGAATAGGCTCTAGAGAGTTACTTGGTACCTGAGGCCAACCTTCCGCCCTTTTTCAGGTCCCACCAAGATTATCCCATGTATGATATGAAGAGAACAATTTCCATTTTCACGATTTTCGGTTTTTTGCTCACAAGTCTGGTCTGACTCAAGCAAATACGTTCTGCTCCCAGGAATGAGTTACTGCAGAGCTATTTCAAATCTGTGCGAAGTTTCAAGTCATTTGATGCACTTTCAGAGAAGTTATGCTCGAATAACCACTTGGAAATACCTTTATAGCCAGTACTATTAGAACCAGATTGACCTAATCACCATGAATGTTTTTTTCCAGCCGAGCTTCGCTAACCCTGAGCGAAGCGGACAGCGCCAGCAAGAAATCCGACATTTTCCGCTGCACTCTGAACACGAGCAGCTTGAACTTCTACCGACGGCTCAAGTCGAACTCGGTGCGGAACAAGCAGCCCAAAAACGCCAAGGGAGACGGAAGAAATTCGAAGATCGAGACGTGGATCACGCTGAAATTTGGCGCGTTGGATGGGGTCATGCCGATGGCGGCTCATTCTCTGCACGATGTCGTCATGAGGCATGGCAAGGAGGTGGGCTCGAAAAATAGCCGTGCGGAATGGGCTCCGAAAACAGCCGTCGCAATGAAAATTTGGCCGCAAAAAATAACCAGAATTTTTCTGTTTGAAAGCAGAGCCGTGCAGAACTCTAAAGTTCCAAAAATAGGATATCCAAGCTTCAAAAATAGCCTTCAGATCTTAGGAATTCCAGAGTGATCCCTATAGGGATTAAGGGAAAAACAGCCCCTATGTGGGACAAAAAAGAAGTGCCTACAGGGGTCCTTCAATTTTGTGATCTGACTGAAAGTTTGAAAGATAAACTTGATCGATTTACCCTCTGTTATCATTTTTAAAGTGGTCCCTAGAGGGACTCTAAGGTTTCCCCTATAGGGACCACTCTAGAGTTTCTAAGAACCCCTTGAGAAAATTTTTTCAAGAATAGCCGCATAGGAAAAAATACTTCAAAATGATTTTTTCTCAAGCTTTTTTTTTTGGGTGGAAATAATAGTTGAAATAAATCACATTTTGCATGAAATTCCAGCTGGAACAGCAACTGAACCGACTGGCGGCTCAACCGGCTGGAACCACGCCAACAACGACGCCGACCGTCGACTCCGCCACCGTTCTCAAACCGAGGAGCAGTGTTCAGGAGGAGGTATTGGGGAGCATCACCTGAGATCCTTTCCTAGATCGGAAGCTTATTTGAGCTTCTAGACTTCGAAATGAAAAATCGGAGTGTGCAGGCTCCTTATTCGGACTTGATATCAGTACAAAGTTTTTTTTTCTTGCAAGTTTGACATCTAAACTTGGGCTTGTGCTCTTGGCAATAGATTTTTTGAACCTCAAGCTGATCCCAGTCAACGGAACTACCCCTAGAACCTCAAACATCTTCAGAATCTTTCCCAGGAATCGACCCAGAAGCCCACGCCCCAACAGTCGATGCCACCGTCGCACGAGGCCTTCTCGATTCTTCAGCCGATTCCGGCGACCTCCTCGACGACCACCGCTTTGTTCTCACACCGACGGACGCCTTCCGCCGCCTTCCCTCATCCCCAGCAGTTGGCTCTGAACAGAAGAACTCCCATCGCTGTGGTCAACTTTGTTCTGGATGTGAGTAGTGAAGATAGAACGGATTATACTCATTTAGCCATTCCAAATGCGACCAGGGTGTTCCAACTCATAAAAAACCAGCTTCTGGACTTTGATGAACTCAAAATTACAAGTTTCAGGTCGCCAGCATCGAAATGAACATCCAGCTTCTGCCGAGCCTCCAGGCCAAGTACCGGATCAACAGGGCTTCAAGCGCCGGCGTCACCGGAAACCAGGCCAACTGGAACGTCATCATCGATGAGCACTTCTTCGAGTTTTGCGTGACGGCGATGAGCGGCCAAACGGAGACTTTCCGGCTTCAATTGCCCTCCGTCAAGTGCTTCGGAAAATATACGGTGAGAATCATCGATGGGCCAATTTCTTCTTCGGTATTTTCTAAGACTTGAAAATCATGCTGAAGAGAAGTTTGGGCTGAAAATCCCACCCCGGCCTTTTGCGAGAGAAAAAATGTTCCAAAATGTAATAAGTTTGCGGTGGGATTCCAGAGTGGCCCCTATAGGGGATCAGGGGAAAACAGCTCCAAGTTCATAGAAAATATCGACTAACTCGTCCCCTATAGAGGCCACTAATAAAAACCCCTATAGGGACCACTTTTGCAAGCTTCAGTGACCCTTGAAGGGTTTAGTGGTCCCTAGAGACGACCCTCGAAGGGCCCTAAGGTTGCTCCTAAAAGGACCACTCTTCCTCCCCACAGTGGGATCCAGCCGAAGTATGTAGAAAAATCCGTTCCATTGATAAATCTGGAAAATGTTCGAGTTTTCCAGGTCGAACAAGGTACCGACAAGAACAAGCCGAGCACTGATAAGAAGCTCTTGTACAGGGAGGGCGGATTTTTGCAGACTACCGTCGTTTTGGGTTTTTTTCAAGGAAATGTAGGGAAAAAATCAGAAATTGAAGGCCATGTCAATCATACTTTCACCACGGACTTGCTCAACCAGCTGCTCTTCGCCGAGCAGTCGTTCCGATCTGAATTCACCTCCTTGATTAATCGGTTAGTTTTGGCAGGGGGTCAAGGAAAGAGACTTTAAAACTTCATATTTTGAAAGTCTTGAAGTTGCTAAACGCGTAGTGGTGAGGGGATAAATCAAAGAAAATGGACAAATTTTGAAAAATAGCCTTTGGGGAGATCGAACTAAACCTCACTATAATGATTAAAAATTCATAATTATTGACGGAAAGGCCTTTTGAGTTTGGCTTGAAGCGATGCGGTTGCGTAGCGGATCAAAAATACCTTCTTTGGAATGGCTTGCGGTTTTAAAGTTTTGCTTGACAACGGACGTGTCTTGAGCGTTTCAAGTGACCACTTTAGTAGCGTCAGCACTCTTAAGTGATCCCTTGAATTGCCCAGAAATGTTCGGAGCACGTCCGTTTCGCGTTACCAATGTCCGAGTACGCAAAACGGACCTGCCGGGCGTTTCTAGTGACCACTTTAGTAGCGTCAGTGCTCTTAAGTGATCCCTTGAATTGCCCAGAAATGTTCGGAGCACGTCCGTTTCGCGTTACCAATGTCCGAGTACGCAAAACGGACCTGTCCGGGCATTTCTAGGGACCACTTTAGTAGCGTCAGTACTCTTAAGTGATCCCTTGAATTGCCCAGAAATGTTCGGAGCACGTCCGTTTCGCGTTACCAATGTCCGAGTACGCAAAACGGACCTGCCGGGCGTTTCTAGTGACCACTTTAGTAGCGTCAGTGCTCTTAAGTGATCCCTTGAATTGCCCAGAAATGTTCGGAGCACGTCCGTTTCGCGTTACCAATGTCCGAGTACGCAAAACGGACCTGTCCGGGCATTTCTAGGGACCACTTTAGTAGCGTCAGTACTCTTAAGTAATCCCTTGAATTACACAGAAACGTTCGGAAGACGTCCGGTTCGCGTTACCTATTTCCGAGTACGGAAAAATGGACCGGTCCGGGAATTTCTAGGGATCACTTTAGTAGCGTCAGTACTCTTAAGTGATCCCTTGAATTGCCCAGAAATGTTCCGAGCACGTCCGGTTCGCGTTACCTATGTCCGAGTACGCAAAACAGACCTGTCCGGGCATTTCTAGGGACCACTTTGGTAGCGTCAGTGCTCTTAAGTGATCCCTTGGATTACACAGAAACGTTCGGAAGACGTCCGTTTCGCGTTACCTATGTCCGAGTACGCAAAACAGACCTGTCCGGGCATTTCTAGGGACCACTTTAGTAGCGTCAGTACTCTTAAGTGATCCCTTGAATTACACAGAAACGTTCGGAGCACGTCCGTTTCGCGTTACCAATGTCCGAGTACGCAAAACGGACCTGCCGGGCGTTTCTAGTGACCACTTTAGTAGCGTCAGTGCTCTTAAGTGATCCCTTGAATTGCCCAGAAATGTTCGGAGCACGTCCGTTTCGCGTTACCAATGTCCGAGTACGCAAAACGGACCTGTCCGGGCATTTCTAGGGACCACTTTAGTAGCGTCAGTACTCTTAAGTAATCCCTTGAATTACACAGAAACGTTCGGAAGACGTCCGGTTCGCGTTACCTATTTCCGAGTACGGAAAATGGACCGGTCCGGGAATTTCTAGGGATCACTTTAGTAGCGTCAGTACTCTTAAGTGATCCCTTGAATTGCCCAGAAATGTTCCGAGCACGTCCGGTTCGCGTTACCTATGTCCGAGTACGCAAAACAGACCTGTCCGGGCATTTCTAGGGACCACTTTGGTAGCGTCAGTGCTCTTAAGTGATCCCTTGAATTACACAGAAACGTTCGGAAGACGTCCGTTTCGCGTTACCTATGTCCGAGTACGCAAAACAGACCTGTCCGGGCATTTCTAGGGACCACTTTAGTAGCGTCAGTACTCTTAAGTGATCCCTTGAATTACACAGAAACGTTCGGAGCACGTCCGTTTCGCGTTACCAATGTCCGAGTACGCAAAACGGACCTGCCGGGCGTTTCTAGTGACCACTTTAGTAGCGTCAGTGCTCTTAAGTGATCCCTTGAATTGCCCAGAAATGTTCGGAGCACGTCCGTTTCGCGTTACCAATGTCCGAGTACGCAAAACGGACCTGTCCGGGCATTTCTAGGGACCACTTTAGTAGCGTCAGTACTCTTAAGTAATCCCTTGAATTACACAGAAACGTTCGGAAGACGTCCGTTTCGCGTTACCTATGTCCGAGTACGCAAAACGGACCTGCCGGGCGTTTCTAGTGACCACTTTAGTAGCGTCAGTGCTCTTAAGTGATCCCTTGAATTGCCCAGAAATGTTCGGAGCACGTCCGTTTCGCGTTACCAATGTCCGAGTACGCAAAACGGACCTGCCGGGCGTTTCTAGTGACCACTTTAGTAGCGTCAGTGCTCTTAAGTGATCCCTTGAATTGCCCAGAAATGTTCGGAGCACGTCCGTTTCGCGTTACCAATGTCCGAGTACGCAAAACGGACCTGTCCGGGCATTTCTAGGGACCACTTTAGTAGCGTCAGTACTCTTAAGTAATCCCTTGAATTACACAGAAACGTTCGGAAGACGTCCGGTTCGCGTTACCTATTTCCGAGTACGGAAAATGGACCGGTCCGGGAATTTCTAGGGATCACTTTAGTAGCGTCAGTACTCTTAAGTGATCCCTTGAATTGCCCAGAAATGTTCCGAGCACGTCCGGTTCGCGTTACCTATGTCCGAGTACGCAAAACAGACCTGTCCGGGCATTTCTAGGGACCACTTTAGTAGCGTCAGTACTCTTAAGTGATCCCTTGAATTACACAGAAACGTTCGGAAGACGTCCGTTTCGCGTTACCTATTTCCGAGTACGCAAAACGGACCTGTCCGGGCATTTCTAGGGACCACTTTGGTAGCGTCAGTGCTCTTAAGTGATCCCTTGAATTGCCCAGAAATGTTCCGAGCACGTCCGTTTCGCGTTACCTATTTCCGAGTACGGAAAATGGACCGGTCCGGGAATTTCTAGGGATCACTTTAGTAGCGTCAGTACTCTTAAGTGATCCCTTGAATTGCCCAGAAATGTTCCGAGCACGTCCGGTTCGCGTTACCTATGTCCGAGTACGCAAAACAGACCTGTCCGGGCATTTCTAGGGACCACTTTAGTAGCGTCAGTACTCTTAAGTAATCCCTTGAATTACACAGAAACGTTCGGAAGACGTCCGGTTCGCGTTACCTATTTCCGAGTACGGAAAATGGACCGGTCCGGGAATTTCTAGGGATCACTTTAGTAGCGTCAGTACTCTTAAGTGATCCCTTGAATTGCCCAGAAATGTTCCGAGCACGTCCGGTTCGCGTTACCTATGTCCGAGTACGCAAAACAGACCTGTCCGGGCATTTCTAGGGACCACTTTGGTAGCGTCAGTGCTCTTAAGTGATCCCTTGGATTACACAGAAACGTTCGGAAGACGTCCGTTTCGCGTTACCTATGTCCGAGTACGCAAAACAGACCTGTCCGGGCATTTCTAGGGACCACTTTAGTAGCGTCAGTACTCTTAAGTGATCCCTTGAATTACACAGAAACGTTCGGAAGACGTCCGTTTCGCGTTACCTATTTCCGAGTACGCAAAACGGACCTGTCCGGGCATTTCTAGGGACCACTTTGGTAGCGTCAGTGCTCTTAAGTGATCCCTTGAATTGCCCAGAAATGTTCCGAGCACGTCCGTTTCGCGTTACCTATTTCCGAGTACGGAAAATGGACCGGTCCGGGAATTTCTAGGGATCACTTTAGTAGCGTCAGTACTCTTGAGTGATCCCTAGAACTACTCAGGAACGTCCGGTTCGCGTTAGAAATGTCCGATACTTTTCGAGCGTACCTGGAAGTTCCTCAGAGCGCAGATTCCCAAGCGCTTTCCCTGAAACTTTTTCTGATAATTGGTCTTAATCAGAATCCGACCATCGGTTAGTCCCTCACGTCCGCAAAAATCGGAAGCGACGACGGCTGACGACCCAGCCGCGGCAGCTGCTCCAGCCTCGAAGCCTCCGCTTCTCTTCTCCATCAAGTTAAATACGAAAGATGTGGTATCAAGAGGAAGAGAGAGAAATATCACGATGAAATCCTCAGAAAATGGGCAAAGAAGTGACCCCGTGGCTCCAGTTGACGGCGTCGACGCCAACCCACACGGCTGTCAGATTCACCATCGACAATCTGGAGGGCGAACTGACCAATAAATGGGTGAGAATCTGGGGATTCAGAAGATGAATTGGCAAGAAAAAATTAGTTTTTTTCCACGCACGTGAAAATGGTGTATGTAAGAAATGTTTCCTCGAATTTTTCTCGTGGCACTTTAAGAAAAAACTTGCAGTTTCCCTAAAGCCTTGAAAAAGTCTGAAATTCATCATTCAGCTTCATTTGGAATTGATGCTTTGAACTCGGATAAATGACAGCCTTGTGAATATTCTAGTATATAAAAATTCGATTATTCAATCTTCCAAAAAAAAAAATGGAAGTTTCATTAAAAAGCTCAGTTTTTGAAATATAGAGATTTTTTTATAATTCATTTTTTTGTCCGAAAAATCTGAACCATTTTTTTGGCTCAGTTTTTGAAGAACAATTTCTATTTATTGGCACTTTTTTGAGCCATTCACATCAGTTTCTTTCGTGCTAAATATCATTCTTCGATTTTTCAACGCCTATTTTTCCTTGTGAATGAAGGAAATGGTATTTTAAAAAAATCTGGGCCGGTTTTGTATAGAAAACATTGGTAAAGTCGGAAAAAGTGGAAAAGGCTTTTAGGGATGTTCCCTTTTTGATGCCTTTTTGCATCATTTTATCGGCCCTTATGCACCATTTTTGCTGCCTTTACCTTTTCAAACCATTTCTCGAGCCTAAATCCCAGGAAAATTGGAAGGCTCGATAAAGGGGCCTTTTTCTGCCATTTTGCTGCCTTTCTGCGGCCTTTTTTGTGCCTCTTCCTTTTAGCGGCCATTATCTACCATTCCGACTTTGCCCGCGTATTTTCTTCATCATATTTTGAGAGTATTGCTATAAACTAAAGTTTCTTTCTTTCAAGATGCCGGAGAAATTCAGGTGGTGAAAGAAGAAGGGTCCAAAGAGCGAATTTACGGAAACGCTGTTGTTCATTTCAATGCCAAATTGGGACAGCTGGTCAAGGTTTCAATACAATTTGTTTTTGTATCGAATCTGAATTCTTTCTAGGCCGCTCAATATGATGAAGTGTCGCCGGAGCTCCAAGAATATGCCACTTTTATGACCCAGGTGCTAGAGATTCCAAATAAACATATAATTGGAAGTTTTCCAGGTTCGCGTCGAGAACAAGGACAGGAACATGCTCAACTCTTCCTATTCTTATCATATTTCTCTGAATCGACCCATTTTGCTCGTCAAAGCCAACGCCATCGACAAGGCGATCCTTCTCTGGCTCAACTACAAAAATACCTACGATTATTGGAGATCCGAGAGAAATAAGGTGTCTTTTTTTGGGAGGCATGTGACAGGGTAGCTTGGGAAAATGGCCTCAGAATGAGCAGTTCAGAAAAAAAAGAAAGTGGAAAAAATTTCAGGGAGAGTAGCTTGTCAAAAAACATTTTAAAAAATAGTTCAGAGAAAAAAGGCTTGAAAAAAAAATCTGTGCAGAAAAACCGCAACGGGCGCTCGACGTTGGTGAAAGTGTGCTCCATGGATAAATGGTTTTTTGCCCTTTTTTCAGTTTGATTAGAGTATATAGTTTTTTTTTGATTTTGAATTTCATGTCATTGCTCAAAACTCCGCCCCTTATGCGTAGAATAAACCAATCCGATCCACAGAGCGTTTTTAGGGGCGGAGTTTGGCGAAAAGTAGGATAAAATATTTTATGCACGAGTTGAAACAGAAAAAAGACGAAATAAATATGATTTTTGAAGGAATTTTCTTTCGCTTAAAAATTAGATTATTCCCCCGGAAGTACTGGAAGTTGGAACAACGGAAAAATGAGAAATATACGGAAAAAAAATGAAAAAAGTTCATCCGTGCAGCACAGTTTCCTCAAACTTGAGCGTCTTTTTATATTTTCTTGACTTGAACTATTACGGTTATTTTTTCCTAGCCAGTCTTTCACAAACATTTTTTTGTAAAAAAAAGAGAATAATAAAAAAAAATTGGAGGTGGTCCAAGAGGTGAAGATCAAGCAGGAGCCGTCGCAGAACACAGTCTTCTCGCCGCCGATCCAAGACGTCGACATGAACCTGTCGTTGGCCATCAACAACGGCATGTACATGTGCATGCCGTTGTACACTTGCGATGTCACTGAGGGAATGCCCGCCTTGGTCATCTCCTTGCAGGTGAGCAAGGAGGAAAACGGGAGATGGGTCAAGTAGAAGTAGAGCTCGGGAGAAAATGCGAAGCTAAAACAAAGTGGGCGGAGTCGAAACCTCTGCCGTTCCCAGGTGACGTCATGGGAAGACGACCGTATTGCCAAAGGTCTTTGAGAAGAACCGAATTCCCTCAATAAAAGAATTTTTTCTGCGCGGAAGCGGTGCGGTGCATGCACACGACACACGAAACTTTACGGAGAAAAAGTGGGCGTGGCTTCGTCGAATAAACGCCTGAAAAAAATTATAGTCAAAAATGCGCTCTATGGACAAAATGAACAGTTTTAAGGTTCTTAGAGAAGTTATGACATAGTAAAAAAAAAGATTATTTCAAACTATTTCTTGAAAATTTCATGAGTGCGTCTTTAATAAAACAAAGATTTTTAAGCTGCGCCTTTAAAATGACGGAACTTTCGAAGCTGCGCCTTTGAAATGACGGAACTTTCGAAGCTGCGCCTTTAATATAACGGAAATTTTCTGTCTGCGCCTTTAACAAAACCGAAATGTTCAGTCTGCGCCTTTAATAAAACCGAACTTTTCTCAAAAACCGTAATTGAATTTGCGCTCCATAGCTAAAATGCACGATTTTAAGGATCCTAGAAAAGTTATGAACCATTTAAGAAGCCATAACAGATAAAAAAATATCAATTTGTTAGGAATCTTGATCATATTTTAAGTGAGAAAAAAACCTTTGATTTCTCTTTGGACCTGGTAAAGTTCCGCTGCCTTTATTGTTTTGAGTATCGTACTGAACTTTTTGGAAAAAACAACTTTAACAGGTTTTTGTGAACAAAAAATGTTTTCCACCTGAAATTCGATTTGGTTTTTCTCGATTCCTTCAAAATTTCTTGAGGCTTTTATTGCTTTGCAGAAAAGCGAGCTTTCCGTGCTGGTAAAACGGGAACTCTCTTGCAAAGCGTCCTTTGAAAGCTTCAAACTCAGTTTCATCGATGACTTTGACGAGCAGGTGATTTGAAATGGAAATATTCGATTTTTTGTGGATTTTCCAGGCCTTGTCGGAGAGCTTCCGAGAAGCGACCGGCAGCATGCAGACCAACTATTTCTACTTCCCTCAAGGGAGATACACTCTCTGTTCGAAGGTATTTCTAGAGTTTTCAAGGGGCAAACTTAGGTTATCAAGGTCTTTTTCTTAATTATTAACATTGAAAAAAAAAACTTAAAATTAATATGCTTTTCTAGGTTGCAAATGAATACCGCACAGGACTAAAAATTAGTATTTTTTTTTTGTCTCGAATTAAATGAATTTTAACTTTTCCTTTTCCTCCTACTCGGACCTTGGTAACGCGAATCGGACGTGTCGGGGCATTTCTAGTGGCCATTTTAGCAGCCTCAGCACTCTTAAGTGATCCCTAGAATCACCCAGAAACGTCCGTTTTGCGTTACCAATGTCCGGGTAATATCCAAGATCTTTTAACCTTTACTATTAGAGCAAAGGTTGCCAAAACTTTTCTAGGGGTCTTATGGAAAGCCCTGAGAATATCAATAGATTTTCGAGTACCCCATTCGGAGTTCTAGACTCTTTGAATCGGTGCCCCCGACTCGCAACGGCTTGCGCGATTTTGTATGCTCTGTCGTGAAGTTTCAGAGTTGGATAAGGTACAGAAACAATCAGAAATTTAAAAAAATTAGCTTACCAAAAGCGTTCAAAAAGGTTTTATTATGAACTTAAGAGATAGGGGTGGAGTTTCAGTGCGAAGTCTAGATACCGTCAGCTCATAAGAACGAATGTGAGGTCGCGTAAGTCGCTGCGGGTCGGGCGCACAGATTAGAGGAGTCTTGATCTCGTAGACACCAACTCCGAAAATCTAAAGAATTCTCAGGGCCTTGCATAAGACCCCAAGATAAATTTTGGATACTCTTACTTCTAGGTAAGAGTAGAATCAGAAACAGAAGTACAGGGCCAACCTGAAAAAAGGATAGCTCATTTCGCACCAGCTTGTCACGTTTCTCTTTCCGTAAAAAATACCGTATACCAAATTAGATTAAAATAAAGCATCTTCGCTTCAAGATCTTTTTTTTGCTGTCTTTTTGGCTGTTCTGTTCCAAAATTTAAGTAAATCTGAGTTTCATTCAAAGATCCTGGAAGACTTGGGAAGGTTTACAAAAACACTGGTGCTAAATAAATTACCGATGTGCCAGCCATTAGCAATCGCGAAACAAAAAACCCGGTATCATCCATAGAGACCATGGAGATAGTAATCGGTCGCATAAAAATGACCATTTACTGACTTTAATTTGTTACCCGGTACCTACTTGTATCGATCTCCCGATTGACCTGTGACTAATGAGTCTAGATACCTTAGTGGCTCATGGGAACGAATGCAAGGTTGCGTAAATCGCTGCGGGTCGGGGACACAGACTAGAGGAGTCTCGACCTCGTAGACACCACCTTGAAAATCTAAAGAACTCTCAGGGCCTTACATAAGACCCCAAGATAAATTTTGGATACCCTTACTTTTAGGTAAGGGTAGAAATAATTAATCAAAAAAAGGGTCAATCTTAAAAACCGGTTTAATATAGTTCATTCCGCATCAGCTTTTCACGTTTCTTTTTCCGTAAAAAATACCGTATACCTAATTAGATAAAAATAGAGCATCTTTGCTTCAAGACCTTTGTTTTTTTTAATGTCTTTTTAGCTGTTTCGTTCTCAAATGTTTTATTATGGTCCTATGAGATAGATCACTAAGAATAACTGACGAGATAAACGCGAGCTCGGTGGCGGTACATTGACTAACTCGCAAAAATGTCGCTTTTTTCTAGGCGCGACCTCGCATTTTTCTCGGCGCCATCTCGCATTTATCTTGCATTTCGGAAATTTTCAAATTGCGAGAGAAATGCGAGATCGCGCCTAGAAAAGTGCGAGCTCGCGACCAGAAAAGTGCGAGACCGTCGCGAGAAAAAACGCGAGATGTTTGCGAGCTCGTCAATGTACCGCCAGTGTCTCGCGTTTATCTCGGCAGTTATTCTTAGTGATGTTGAGTTTCAGTGCAAAGTCTAGATACTGTAGCGCCACATGAGAACGAATGCGAGGTCGCGTAAGTCGCTGCGGGTCGGGAACAGTGACTAGGGGAGTCTTGACATCGTCGACGCTACCTTCGAAAATCTAAAGAATTCTCAGGGCCTTGCATAAGACCCCAAGATAAATTTTGGGTACCCTTACTTTCATGTAAGGGTAGAAATAGTTATTTGAAAAAAACAGGGCCAACCTGAAAAACCGGTTTGATGTAGCCCATTCCGCACCAGGTTGTCACGTTTCTCTTTCCGTAAAAAATACCGTATATTAAATTAGATTAAACTAGAGCATCTCTGCTTCAAGACCTTTGTTGTTTTATGTCTTTTTAGCTGTTCCGCTCTGAAATGTAAGTAGATTTGTATTTCACTCAAACGTGAATCGGGAGGTCGATACAATTAGTCACCTCACCTTCGTGATTGCTACCGGATAGTCTAACATTGCTTCCCGGGTGGTTGTTTTTTGTTTCAGTGTTACTCTGAAATGGAGCGCCACAACTCTTTCTCTGACATACACTGTTTCGTCATTTTCTCGCAGCAAGATAACGAGAAAATAGTGTGTGCCAGAGAGAGAGAGTTGTGGCGCGCTTTTGGCGCTCCACTTCAGAGTAGCCAATAAATTCTGGAAGACTTGGAAAGGTTTGAAAAAAAAATCGTGCTAAATAATCGATCTATGTGCCAGCCAGTAGCAATCGCTAATTTCAGGTACCTACCCGGTAGCATACAGGTATCGTAAAGATAGTACTTGGTCGCATGAAAATAACCATCGATTGACTTTGAATTGCTACCCGGTACCTACTTGTATTGACCTACCGATCGACCTGTGACTAATGAGTCTTGATACCTTAGTGGCTCATGAGAACGAATGCGAGGTCGCGTAAGTCGCTGCGGGTCGGGCGCACAGATTAGAGGAATCTCGACCTCGTAGACGCCACCTTCGAAAATCTAAGAAATTCTCAGGGCCTTACATAAGACCCCCAAGATAAATTTTGAATACCCTTACTTTTAGGCAAGGGTTGAAATAGTTAACCCAAACATGAGTAGAGTGTTTATAGTTGGTAAGGGACAACCTGAAAAACCGGTTTAATATAGCCTATTTCCCGCCAGATTGTCACGTTTCTTTTTTTCGCTAAAAAACACCGTATATCAAATTAAATTAAAGTTGAGGATCTTCGCTCTAAGACCTTTGTTTTTTGCTGTCTTTTTAGCTCGTTCTCAAATGTTTTATTATGAACTTATGAGTTAGGGGTGGTAAGGGTAAAAAGTAGAAAGCAAAACAGTCGGTCCACATAAGAAACCGGTTTAATATAGCCCATTTCCCGCCAGATTGTCACGTTTCTTTTTTTCGCTAAAAAATACCGTATATCAAATTAAATTTAAGTTGAGGATCTTCGCTTCAAGACCTTTTTTGCTGTCTTTTTAGCTGTTTCGTTCTCAAATGTTTTATATATTTTTAAAAAAACCTAACCATAAAAGACACAAGTCCTCATCAAAAGATAAAAAAATATCTCTAAATTAATCAACCATTCAGACATAATAAACATAACCAATAGTTGTAACACTAAAGATCTTCACACTTGTATTTTTTTGAAATTACTAAACATAGAAGATTCAGATCTCTTATAGAAACAATTAAAAGTGACACTAACTTTAAAAAAACGCTTGCACAGAAGAAACCAAATATTTTATAAATGCCTGCTCCATTAGATTTCAACAAAAGTTTACAAGAAAAACTCCAAAAATACGCCAAACAACTTTGAAATCAATTTAAACTTTACTTATTCTGATGCACTGGAAAAAAATCCAACCTTAGTCATTTTTTTAAAAAAACTCTTAAACGATAACTTGAAACAATACAATATGCTCGGGGATAACATCATCAAAAATCAATATGAGATATAAGTATCACAATCCAGTTAGCTCGAGAATCTTTAACTACAATTACTTCCTGAGCAACTTGGACTCTCACAAACTTATTGATATACTCTCATCTGATTGCTCATGCCATCAATTTCCATTTCATCGCGATTCTCAACATTCCGGACACGTCATATCTGGTGATAAAGATTTAATTCAATGCCCTAAACTTAATAGAATCATTTCCGCTGGTACCAAATTTCGCTCCTACGCACATACTGATATCAATGTATACAACGCCGAATGTCTTTCTAACATTAGATCTATCATTAAAAAAAGTTAGACAACAAATTTAAACTTTATCCTTTAATCACCACAAAAAAATCAACTCCGATCTTACCTTTCTATTTGACAATCAAAGAAACATAATCATTAGAAAAAAACCAGAAATAATTCTGATTGCAAACTTCCTTACACTTCAATCAAAAAACTCCAAGAACATTTTATTATCACTAATACTGATAAAGCTTCAGCTAACTACAGCTTCACTTGCAAAAAAACTATATTGCCAACTTCTATGTAAAGAGATGGGTGTTACAATTAACTATGCCAATAAATCTCTTGAGCTCGACAATAGCAACAAAAACATATGAAAATTTCGGACAAAAACTCGACTGTTATACTCGAACGCCACAAAAAAAGAAATCAATGATCTTTTTAGGCAATTTTAGAATTATGAATCAAAAATGAAAAAAATATGTTCTTCCTAAAAATTTACGGAATTCCTAAATTACACAAAAAAACCCAACCAAGATTAGATTCATCTGTGGAGCATACAACAGCTCCATCAAACCTATTTCAGTCGTCCTGAAACATTTACTTTCTCATCTCAAAAAAACCACTTTCGTAACATTAATAACGTCATTGAAAAATAGAAATAATATCTGTATCAACTGGTCAATAGATAATAGTCTTAAACTAATTCATCATTTTGATAAATTCAAAATCAGAAATAACACTTGTTTATACTCCGGCGATTTCAGCTCACTCTTTACTAACCTACCCCACTCTGAAATACTTAATTCCATCAATAACATCTTAGATATTTGTTTTAGGAACGCAGGAATTGATGTTACTGGAGTGACTTTTGACCAAAAACAGGAAAAAAACCTTTTACTCTTATCCCAATAATAAAATTTATCCCAATAGTTTAACTTTCACTAAATCCCAGATTTCAAACATGGTTCACTTCGTACTGAGCAATAGTTTCGTCTCTTTCGCCGGATTCACCTTCAGACAAGTAAACGGAATACCGCAAGGCAACAACGCCTCTCCATTTATAGCAGATCTTACCTTAACGGCCATGGAATACAATTTTATAATTAACAATAAAATCCTTTTCGACAGACGCTTTTTCCACGCCGCCAGATACATGGATGACATATTCATAATTTACGATAAAAATAAATTAAACTTATCCCTAATCACCAACACACTATACCATAACTCATTGGAACTTAACCAAACCAATACGGAAACATATAAAAACCCAATTTTTTTGGACTTAGATATTTCAATCGATGAACAAAAAAATCTTAAGCAAATTATATAACAAAAACGGATGACTATAATTTTCAAATAATCAGATACCCTCATCACGACAGTTATGTAGCTCGAAATATTGGTTTCAACACATTCACTAATGAAATTGTTAGATTCTCTAAATGCTGCGGTAGAATAGAAGACTTTATAGATAGGACTATCGATTGCATAAAAAAACTTTCATATTGAATCAATACAATTTAAACACCTTAATTAGAATTTTGAAAACAAAAAAACTTTAAATAGGACTAAATTCAAAGAAAAAAATCGGATTTAGTTTTTGCAAAAAAATACACATTTCATTATAACTATCCCTTCTTCACTCTACATTCCAAATTTCAACCTCGATTTTCTACCTTTATACTTTCAATATAGACTTCCACAAGAACATAAATTTAATCTACCTCTTCGTAACTTTTTGACCTCTGCCGACAACAATCGATATCGGATATGAATGACTACATTTCCCCTTTTTTTTTTTTTTTCTCTTTTCCTTTTTTTCTTCCCCCTTCATTTATCAGTTTTCCCTTTTCAATTTTTCCAAACTTTATTAATTTAAAAACTGCGCCTAGGTATAATAGCTAAAAAAATCTTTTATAACATTTTTTTGTGATTTAAAGCAAGAGGGTAAAATGCTGACGATGGGTCACCCTCTAAGCCGTCCATTTTTGGGACCCTGAAACGGCTGCGCGACATAAAATATTATCATCTTTAAACCCTTTCTCCTCTAAGAAATTTCAGAAATCCTAAAACCTTTTCATAGTAATGTCCTCCTCATATGTATTTTCTCACCCTTCATATTGATCAAACACACTGAATTATGGTCTTATGAGATAGATGTTGAGTTTCAGTGCAAAGTCTGGATACTGTAGCGCCACATGAGAACGAATGTGAGGTCGCGTAAGTCGCTGCGGGTCGGGGACACAAATTAGAGGCGTCTTGACCTCGTAGATACTACCTTCGAAAATCTAAGAAATTGCCAGGGCCTTCCATAAGACCCCAAGATAATTTTTGGATACCCTTTAGGTAAGGGTAGAAATAACCGAAAAAAGGCCAACCTGAAAAACCGGTTCAATATAGCCCAGTCCACGCCAGATTGTCACGTTTCTTTTTCCGTAAAAATACCGTATATCAAATTAAATTAAAGTTGAGGATCTTTGCTTCAAGACCGTTTTTTTTGCTGTCTAGGTAGCGGTTTCGTTTTTCGAATTTTTCATTATGATCTTATGACGTAGAATGGAGTTTCACTCAAAGGCGAATCGGGAGGTCGATACACCTTAGCGGCTCATGAGAGCGAATGCGAGGTCGCGTAAGTCGTTGCGGGTCGGCCGCACAGATTAGAGGAGTCTCGACCTCGTAGACGCCACCTTCGAAAATCTAAGAAATTCTCAGGGCCTTACATAAGACCCCCAAGATAAATTTTGAATACCCTTACTTTTAGGCAAGGGTTGAAATAGTTAACCCAAACATGAGTAGAGTGTTTATAGTTGGTAAGGGACAACCTGAAAAACCGGTTCAATATAGCCCAGTCCACGCCAGATTGTCACGTTTCTTTTTCCGTAAAAATACCGTATATCAAATTAAATTAAAGTTGAGGATCTTTGCTTCAAGACCGTTTTTTTTGCTGTCTAGGTAGCGGTTTCGTTTTTCGAATTTTTCATTATGATCTTATGACGTAGAATGGAGTTTCACTCAAAGGCGAATCGGGAGGTCGATACACCTTAGCGGCTCATGAGAGCGAATGCGAGGTCGCGTAAGTCGTTGCGGGTCGGCCGCACAGATTAGAGGAGTCTCGACCTCGTAGACGCCACTTTCGAAAATCTAAAGAACTCTCAGGGCCTTCCATAAGACCCCAAGATAAATTTTGGGTACCCTTACTTTCATGTAAGGGTAGAAATAGTTAACAGAATTGAAGTTGTGTGTTCTTTTTGAAGTTGGTTTGTGAGAGCCAACCTGAAAAAACGGTATAACATCGATTTGATTAGAAATTTCAATGATTTCTCGTAACTTTTCTTCAACATTCCTTAAATAGAGCTTTTCAATTTTTTCAAAACCAAAAATTCCTAAAATTTGAAGGCGACTGCGATCGGAGGCCCGGCCAAGTGGGTTCTGAGCGTTTGTGCTGAAATGAAAGGCGTTGTGATCGATTTGGATCAGCGGATTGGTTTTTTTGTTGTGAAAACGAAGAATTCGATCAATTTTTCTAGGAAAACTGGCGAAAATGTTGGTGAACACCTTCTCGATTTTCGGTGAAGACGAAGACGATGGAACTTCGCTTTTTGATGAACATCGGGAGTTGGATTCCGACGAGGAGAAGGTATAAAATTAACAAAACTCGAAAAACGCCTTATTTGCGTGAGAAACGCTCTTTTCTCTGCGTGTCTGACGGCGAGAGATGGCGTCCCATGAAGAAATGTGCATTCACGCGCAAGCCGCTGCGAGTCGGACGCAGCGAATGAGGGGATGGTCGCGGCTGGACCGCTCATAAACTTACCTGGCTGGGAGGATCTCGCGATCACCAAGGCGGGAACTCCATGGCGAGGCCTGATCATTGCACTTCAGATCGGGCTGACCTGTGTGGCAGTCTCGAGTTGAGATTCGCCAACAGCTTAATTTTTGCGTGTGGGGTTGCGTTCGCGCGACCCCTGAAAGACCTGATTAAAACAATTCTATTGAAATACAGACATTATTTCAAAAGACAAAAATCGAAGACTACTCGGGAATTCCAGAGTGGTTCCTATAGGGGTTTGGGAGGAAAGTAACCCCAAAAAGGACCAAAAAAGTGGTCCCTATAGGGGTAAATTTTGCTGCTCAGAAACTAGTAAGAAAGCCGTCTCTTCTTCCCTTAATAATTTTGAGTGGTCCCTTCAGGAGTTAGGGGAGATGACAATACATATACATATAAGGGCCGAAAAAGTGGAACCTAAAGGGGTAAAATTAAGGTGGTGCTTATAGGGGTTCCGGGTCTGACTCCTTAGCCCCTAAAGAGCAAGGGACTCTGTAGGGGCCTTTCAATTACATTCAAAAGACGCTTATTTATTCATGTCCCCTATGAGGATAATAATCAAAATCCTCATAGGGACAACTTTTGCAAGCTTTAGGGGCCCCTATAGGGGTCTGTAAAGTGGTCGGCTTAGGTTTTAATTATCGAAAAACCAAATATTCACAGCCCAAACTAGGAGTGCTGTTATATAGAATTTTTTTTTAATTAATGCCCAGGATTTTTAAAAACTGGTTATAACATGAAGAAATACGTACTTTCAAACCGTACAGAGCTCAAAAAAAAATTTACTTTTTTTGACTGTATAAGAGATCGTTACTTTTTCAGATTGAAGGCGCTGCTGAGTTCGCCAATTTGAGAGTAGAAGAAAGGATTCCGTGGATGGAGAACAAGGTTATATTCTCTCTTCGGAAATTACAAAGATTTTTTCAGATGCACGAAAGGTCGAGAGCTGTTTTCGACCTTGTCTCCCGGGGTGCTTCACAAAAGAAACTTGAAGCTGAGACTCAAAAACTGAGGCAGTTGGAACTGATCCGCTTCAAAGAGTTTAGAAGGTTTGGAAAATTTAAACAGAATGATAAGGGAAACGTTTTATTCCAACTAAATCGAAATATTTCAATTCTTATAACCTTTACGTTTAGTAAAGGTTGCCAAAATTTGTCTATAGGGTCTTATGGAAGGCCCCAGGATTATCAATAGATTTTCAACTTTGGCGTCTTCGAGGTCAAGACTCCTCTAATCTGCGTGCCCGACCCGCAGCGACTTGCGCGATCGTGTACTCTTTGTTATTGGGTGCTAGGAGACCCGCCTAGAAGTTCCAGTTATAATGTCGAAGTCAATTAATAGAAAAACTATACACTTTAAAGTTGTTCCTGAAAGTTTTCTCAAGAAATAATGGTTAGAATCTGTTTTCAACTCAGCAATGAATGTTTTAACTTTATCTGAAACTTTATAAGATTGAAAAAAGTATGGTGCTTAGAATCTCCAGGGTGGTCCCTATAGGAGCAACCTCAAGCGTTTTCTTTAGGGATTACTTTATCAACCCCTATAGGGTTCACTAATGCTTTCGAAAGTGGCCCCTATAGGGTACATGTTAGTCGATAAGTTTTATGAACTATAAGCAAAAAACTAAAAAAAATGTTTTTTGAATAAAATTGAACGAGTCCTGTAGGGACCATTCTTTCCGGCCCTAATAATGGCTCTTTTTTCTGCAAACCCCTATAGGGACCACTTAAGATTTATAGGGCTGAGGGGTCAGATCTCGAACCCGTATAGAGATTATCTTGATTTTACTCCTATAGGGACCACTCTAAATTTCTTGAGTGTTTGGAATGTAATCGTCTTGTGAAAGCCTTTGAAGGTGTTTAGAAGGTAGTTGGAAGGTCCTTGATAAGTGAAAAAAAAAATTGAAATTTTCGGGCAACCTTTGACGTTTGACACATGCCGAAAACATTCCAAACGCCTTCCAAGGAACCGAAATCAGATCGTTCAGTACTTTCCGAGAACCTTCCGAACACCTTTCCAAGAACCGCTTCTAGCCTGAGAAGACAATAAACTTGCCAAAACGAGAAATCTATTATTGTTGAAGCTCCGTGAAAGTTATTTACGTTAAGAACAACTTCTCTAAACTTTAGTTGAATCATAAGCGTCCTAGCACCCTGTGATAGAGCGTACCAAATCGCGCAAACCGCTCCGAGTCGGGGGCAACGACGAGCGAAGTCTTGACCCCACTCGAAAGAGTCGAAAATCTAAAGATATTATCAGGGCCTTCCATAAGACCCCAAAGGCAAATTTTGGCGACCTTTACTATTTTAGTAAAGGTGATTTGATAATTGTTTTTATGACACTTTCACCTTTTTGAAGCAACATTTCTACCTGAATTTCTCAGGACCATGGTCGAAAAATGGCAGAAACGAGGCCAGGCGTCGACGCCACGTTCGCATCAACGACCACGACGGGATAGTGTGAGGGGTTTTTTTCGGAATATCTCAACGTTTTTGAAAAAGTTTAACGGTTGCATACATGGAAAGACCCATTTTATTCCTAATTTTTCAAAATTTTTGTGAGCTATCCTTTCCTACCGGCCTGACTAAGTCTTTTACTTGCCCATCTATGATCGGTTTGATGTTTTCATTCAAATTATTAATTATCGAAGAACTTATGAAAAAGAATAGGGAAACTTGAGAAATTAGAAAAAAGGGACTATTTTTTTCAACACTAACCTTGAACAGCTAAAGTTGAAGCTCCCAAGGTAGGTCATTTTATTTTGCGGTTCCTGAAAATTGGCTACCTTGATGAACCAGAAGACGATTCTGAAAGCCTCAACCTGCACAAAATTCTACTTTTCGAGAAAAGACGCTTCAAGTCCGAAGAAAACGCTCAAAATCCATAAAAATATGTTATTTTGAAGTCTTAGGCCCTTATTTATCAAAAATTAGAGAGTTGTGCAGGTTGAAACTTTTAGAATCTTCTTCTGGTACATTAAGGAACGTCTCGACCAGTTTTCAGGAAAATTCCAACTCTCCTTTTTTTTTTCAACTTCAGCCTTGAACAGCTAAACTTGAAGCTGAGAGTAGCTTTTTATTTTTGTTGGTGTTTAGTGTTGGGCCATACAGGTTTTTTAAAATAATTTTCTGCAAGATCAGCCACGGAGCGTATGTTTCTACATCTGAGAGCCTTGAACCAAAGAAGAAAGGGTCCAACTTCAAATTACGCTGCAAAGTTGTAACAAAAAGGAAGATTTTCGTCTTCTTATGTGCTTTAAAGTAGCTCCTAGAAACCCTCCAAAAAGAAACCCTCCAGAAACAAAAACTCTCTGTAGTAACCTCAATTTATCCTCCAGATTCTGTCCACCAAGGCGAAAGAAGTCGTTTCAAACGTGACTGGAAAGCACGCCCGCCCGGCCAACACTCCACAGCCAGTCGTTGAGGAGATTCGCGACTTGGAAACGGTCAATTTCAATGTCACTGTCAAGGTTTTCAAACTTCCTGCTTCTTCTAACGGAAGATAAGTTCAGGTCAGTATTGACTCGGGAAATTGTACGCTTCGGACGGCGAAACAGGAAGGCGCTGTTCCGATGACTTTTGGTGGGGATTTTTTTGAGAGTTTGAAAGTTGGGAAGCTTCTGCTTTCGGTTGCTCGGAAGGCGTTTGAAAGGTTTCCAGCAAGTGGTCAAACCACATAGCTTCCTAACACCTGTTGCTTAGAAAAACGCCTGCCGGAGGTTTCTGGAAGGCTTCTGGCAGGGATTCTCCATAGTCTCCTACCAAGTACCTTCCAATCACCTTCTGAACACCTTCCCAAGGCCTTTTCAAGACCTTCAATAGTCTGTTCATATTTTTAATCTCAAGTTCCAAAGGATTTTGAAGTTTCGAAAACGTTTCTAGCCTAAAAGTCGTCTTTTTCGACATTTTGAACTCTTTTTTTGTTCATATTTTTAATGTCAAGTGCAATGACGTCATTCAAAAACACTCTGTGGATGGCTCGCTCTCTGATTGGTTTATCGCGCCATTAGGGGCGGAGCTTGAGCGACGACTTGACGTTCAAAATCTGAACAAACTATAGCTTCCATTCACATTTCAACCTCCCGCTTGTTACCTTCTCAACACCTGAAGATTTGAAATTATCAATTTTTTTTCAAGTCAAAGAATTTTCCGAAAGGATAGTTTGATATCAGAATCGGTCATAGAAAATGATATTTTGGAGACTTTTTTCGTTCATTTATCGTATTGGTTCGATGTTTTCGTTCTAAATCGTTTTTTGAAGGAATTATAGTCATTAAAAAGGATAGGGAAAATAAAAAAATTAGTAAAAGAGACAAGAAAATTCCAAGGAATTGAAAGAGTTTGTGAATAACGTCTGAACTTTCATTTTTTATGTTTGTATATCAATTTTGAAAAAGAACTACTCTCAGGCGGAAAGATTGGAGAAACCTTGGCGGCTGTGAACCGTGGCACTCGCGACATCAAGGCCATGTTCGAGCAGCCCAATATGACGACGACGACTTTCAGCATTCCTAGGTGGGTTTTTCGAGAGACTTGGCGTTGGTTTGAGGGGATTTTTTGATTATAGAGATTGTTCCAAAGGAGTTTGAGGTTTCGAAAACGATTCTAGCATTGAATTAATTTTTTCCCACGATTTGAACTCTTTTCTGACAAGTTCTTGAAACTATGGGTCCTCAGAGATAGTTGAATCTGATTTTGAGAAGCTTCGAAGGAATAGGCCCGATGAAAAATTATTTATTGATTATTTAAGAGCGTCTTTAATCACATAAGGATGTTGATAGAGCGCAATAAAAAAAAAATGATTTTAGGACGAAAAAATAATCACTGATTATTATTGTATTACTGTTTCGAAAGATAAAACCTGATTTTTTAAACTGAACTTTTTTCTGTTGCTTTTGGACTCTAAAGAACGGATAAAACAAGGAGTTAAGCAGGTTGGTCATTTTGACACCTCGGGCAAAGTCGGAATGGTAGTTAATTACCGCTAGAAGGGATAGGCTCAAAAAAGGCCGCAGAAAAGCCCCAGAAAGGCTCTGAAAAGGCCCCAGAATGGCAGCAAAAAGAGTCCCTTTATCGAGCCTCCCATTTTTCCTGGGATTTCAAAGGCTTAAGAAATGGTGAATAAAGGAGAGGCAGCAAAAATGGTGCATAAGAGCCGATGAAATGGCGCGAAAAGGCAGCAAAAAAGGAACATTTCTATGGAGCCTTTTCCACTTTTTTCGACTTTGCCTATGACTATACCTTCTGAATACTCCTATTTCAGCCTGGAAATCAAAGCGAATCACGTTTCGGACCAAACCGACGCGATGGCCAAGGCTACAGCCGATAGATTCCAATCTTACGCCTCCCAGGGCCGTGCCAACTCCTCGAGAGAAGCCATGGAAGAAACCAGAGCCGAGAATGCCAAAATGTACGCTTTTCATGAGTTTTCACCTCGAAAATTAATTTTCAGGAAGGTTGGGGAAGAACCGAAGCCCAAGGGTGCTCCAAGGACAACGAACTCTCCATCGGCTTTCTCGCCCATGCGGAAAGTTACTCCTCAAGTCGGAAGGATTTGGAAAATTAGGCCAAAAGCAAGGTTTTCAGAAAGCTCCGAAACGTGGCTGTTTCTACCTTTTCATCGGACTCTCCTCGATGCCGACCGAAACTGTAGTTACGCCTCATTTGGCCACCTATTTGGAGCAGGTTAATGGGGAAACTTGAATGGAGAATCTGGGAAAAAAAAGAAAAAAAAAAAATGAAAAAGTCATATCTACCTGGATAAATTGGTGTCTGGACATACTCCGCCCTTTTAAGACTATCAGGACTGTTTAAAAGACCAGTTTCTAGATTTTGAGTCGGGACAGAATTGAGAATTGTAGTCCTTGTCCCTATCCTAGTAGAAAATTTCCGAACGACTAATTTTTGTGATAAGACTTGAGCTCATGTAAACAGTTTTCTTATGCCTGAAGCTTTCAAAATTTCGGAAAACTTTCTAATTTGGGGATCTAGACTCCACTCCCTTACCCTAAACTTTCAAGAAATATCCCGAAGACTAGCTCAAAAAGGAATTACTAGTGTTCCAAGTTCCAAATAAGATAGAAGCCAAGGAAAGCCGAAACTGGGCTATTCAGGTCCTGGAGCCCCTGCCGCCGTCTTCCGTCTTCCGGTCTTCTCAAGCGGATCCAGAAAATGAGCAAAGTCGGGCCAATTCCCCGGTTTCGCACGATAATAACATTGTGGCGATGGACACGGCTGCACTTCCGATGGACGTCATGTTCTATCTGGACGTTCAGAGTTCCACGATTCGATTCGACGGCAAGAAGCCTGTCAGTTGATATTCTATCATCAAAAGTCATCAGTTTGAATCCTTTTTCAAGCTTCTTAGCTTGTCTTCTTTGATATAAACTCAATTCCGACGCCATTGAAGCCTGAAAAATCAGCCTTCTCTAGTTCCAAGCCTAAAAAGCAAGTGGGCTGTATTCAGAGCGCTTCGGGCCGATCTCAATCGGCGGTCGACTGCTTGCTGACGTTACCCCGGTTGACCGTCGAGTTGACGACGAGAAGAACCGATGAAGACGGTTACGTTGGCGGAATGGACATCTCCGGGCAGTTCAAGGGCTTCCTTTTAAGCATCTACAGCCCGCATCAGGTAAAAAGGGAATAGTTCTCCTTGTCACTCGGCAACACTCTCCTCTTGACGTGTTATTTTTACGTTTCTCTGACTTGGGGTCTCTGAACTTGAATTTGATTTTACTCTGCGCTTGATCTTCCAATACTTGTTGATGAGCGAGTGACAATCTTAGGAACTCCAGAGTGATCCCTACAGGGGCAACCTTAAGAACCCTTGGAGGGCCACTCTAGGGATCACTGTAGCTTGCAAAAGTGGTCCCTATAGGGAACATGCTATCCGATAATATCATGAACTCTTAACGAAAAAGCGTTTCCACGAGAAAAACTGAATAAATAAGAATTTTTGAATGAAACTGAAAAACCCCTATAGGGTCCACTTGAGCTTTAGGGACAAAAGTTCAGACCCTAAACCCCTATAGGCATCACCTTAATTTCACCCCTATAGGGACCACTTTTTCGGCTCCAATTTAGATTGTTTCCCCCCCTAATCCCTATAGGGGCTACTCTGAAATTCTTAAGGCAGTGACGACTTTCTCTTCGGTAACTGAAACCCCATTTTCAGGACCCAACAGCGGCTGGAGCCCTGAAGTTGTCCCTTGACACTCTCCTGTTTGTTATTTCAAGGAGTAAAAATTCGTCGAGCGAGGCTGACAATCGCGTTCGGGTTTGTTAAAAAAAAATTTAAGTTTTCTGTGTTGATTAAGAGAATTTTCAGTTCGTTTTGACTTCGCAAATCGGCAAGGCTTCTTTTGAGTACGATATGCGACGTTTGGGAGAGTTGATTCAGTTCCCGAAGCCTTGGTATCGGGCCGCCATAGCGAGGTTCGCTTTGAAGAGATGGACTCCAGATTGTTCTCTATAGAGGCAACTTTAGGGACCACTTCACCAACCCCTATAGGGGCCACTAAAGCTTTCAGAGGTGAACCCTATGAGGGTTTCAGTTAGTGGCCCCTATAGGGGACGCGCTAATCGATAATTTTTATGCGAAAGATTAAGTAGATAAGCGTTTTTAATGAAGTTGAAAGACCCCTATAGGGACGACTTGAGCTTGAGGGGCTAAGGGGTCAGTTTCTAAACCTCTATAGGGATCGCCTTGATTTTACCTTATTAGGGACCACTTTTTCGGTCCATGTAGGCGCTGTTTTTCCCCTAATTCCTACAGGAACCACTCTGGAATTCCTAAGAATGACTGGGAGAAGTAATGCAAGTCTGACGGGCCTAACGCGTTTCTGGGAACCTCTAGTGATCACTTTAGCGACGTCAGGGCTCTTAAGTGATCCCTAGAAATGCTTCAAAATCTCAAGTTTCCGATACTGAGGTCAGAGAAGCAATGAACTTTTGAACTAGGCCCCATTGAGATTATACAACCAATTTTTATTTTGAAAAAGTTAAAAAGGATCTTTTTTTGGGTTTTTCTCTTTTTTTTTTGGCCAACTTCAGAACCAAGTTATGTATTTTGAAGTTGAAAACCAGAAGCTCACAACACAAAAAAGTATTTTAAGAAGAGTTTTCTTCGGCGATCAATCGGCGCCGCGACATCGTGACGACAACAGTGACACGGCGACTGCGAGGAGCCATTTCCATTCGGCTCAGGCGGCTTCGAAAAAGTTTGTTGTGGAGATAATCGAAAGAACTAGTGTTGATGAATGTGAAAAAAAGCAGAAAACTACTCTTAAAATAGTTTTTACTCACAAGGGAGGTCATTTTGCCTTGCGGCTAGTGATTATCTAAAAATTGGCTCTATCGCTTAGATCTTATAGTTATAACGTAACTATCTTTCCCATCTTATGTGTCTTAAAACGATTTTTTGAAGAGATACGACGACAAACAGCGCCAGCAACACTTCAGTGGCCACTCACATACCCAAACCGTGGTATGCGTCGGTAAGAATTCTCGGGAACTTTTCCGAATTTCGATTTTGATCTTCTACAGGTCTTGGTAGCCGTCCAATGGAAAGAATTCGACGTCTTCGCCCAAATGAGCAATACGATGGGCAAAACGACGTGGAAGGCGAGAAAGGGACGGCTCAGTGGGAATGCCAAGGTATGATTGAGAAGAAAAAGAAAATTTTTTGAATTATTGATTGGTGCCTTTTTTGTAGTGCTTATTGCGTTGTGGGGGGATGAAGATTTCAACAAGGTTCTAAAATTTTGCAAGGATTGCAGCCTCTTATTTAGTAAAGAAAAGAAGAAAAAATTCATCCGAACTAACCCTTTTGAATGGCGCAATAGTATGTTGAATACGTAAGAAAGTAGTACGAAATTTGGCAATAATAAAAAAAAAGTCCCCGCTGGCTTCATTATCATAGCCTTTGGAACATAGATCTTCTATAATTTTTGAACAAAGCTTTTATTTTTCAGTTTTCTGGGGAAAAGAAACTGATCATGTGCGCTCTATGGCGAATTTTTTGTCTCAAAGTGATCTTGTGCGCTCCACGGCTAATTATTCGTGTTGAAGTGATCTTTTGCGCTCCATGGCTGATTATTCGTGTTAAAGTGATCATGTGCGCTCCATGGCTAATTTTTTGTGTTAAAGCGATCTTGTGCGCTCCATGGCTCAATTTTAGTCTAAACACCGAACATTTCCATTCGAATGACCAGTAGAGCGCACAAGATCACAACCTCTTTTAAATCGTGGTCATTTCCTCCCAAACTAACCCTTTTGAAGGCCTCAATAGTATGTTGAGTGTCGACGAGATGGAGGGCCGCAATTACGGCCCCAGCCAATACCGTATCCAGTGGATCCAAAACAGCTCTCTGTATCACTTTAGGGATCGTATTTCGATGGTCGAAAATCTGAAAAAAAGTTTCGTTGTAAAAACGTGACGTTTTCGAGTACCTGAAGTTTTCTCAAGATCTCATCGACAACTGGCGGCTTCCACTTGATTCGGTCGATGAATCTCATTTTCGGCTCGACGATCCACTTCTCACAAATGAACACTCTAGGGTCTGGAAAATGATCACTAAATTTCAATAAGATTTTCAAAGTTTATTATGAATTTTTGTTTTGATCAAATATTTTCCTGTTTTTTTTTTCAGCTGAACTCCAAGCTCGAAAGAGACATCAACGTGAAGTTCAAGCTAGGCTCAAGTGAACTGAGAGCTCGAGAAGGGGCCATCAGCGGCGATATCTGTTTCAACACATTGGTCTTGTCGGCGTCGCACACTCTGTACGCCGATGTTGCGGTAGATCATGAGAAAAATCCAGAAAATTTGAACCCCTGCTCAGAAACCTCCGAAAAACGAGGGAAAATTCGACCTCCGATGGATCTCGGCGACGGTGGAATGGATGAGTCGCAGGGTGTTCTTGGCCAAGTTTGCCTTTTTTCTGGAATCTGGAAAAAGCGACTTCTCTATGTGTTCCTTGAGTGGAAATTGAAGGGTGGAAAATCAGAAAATCCTAAAAAAAAAGTGGATAAGAAAAAAAAACCTATGGATGGAAGTTTAACTCAAATTCTATCGGAATTTTTCTTTTTTCCAGATTTTCCCAAACTGAGTTCATCTTAAGTTATGAATTTATTATTTTTTTTCTAGATGGACCCAACCGTCCCTGGTTGCTTCGGACTACCATCTCGCAGAGAAAAATAGTGAAAAGGTAAATCTTGACCTTTTTTTTTCATTTCAGAAGAGTTTATTTTCACGAAATAAGCTGAAAGTTTGAAATTTGAAGAAGAGACTGGCGGCCCTCGGAGTGAATGTTCGATCTTCCTGGGATGATCTCCAAGTTGTGATCATGCGGACGACGATCGATGACCTCAAGAGTATCGTCCTGAAGTTGACCACCTTTTTCCAGGTGAACTATGATCGAAAAAAGCCCCGGGAATAGCAAAAAGTCGGGCCGAAGAGAGGAAAAGACCACATAAGATTCAGAGAGTTTTTGAGGCTTTTAATTTTTTTGGAAAGTATACCTAATCACGGCGTTTTTGTTAGTGGAAGAAAATGCGAAACCAAAATTGAAGGAGGCGGAGCCAAAACCCATGTGACGTCATGAGAAAAAAGCGTAAAAAACAGGTAGTATTAAAGGCGCATGTTCAATGGGTCATGAGACGAATCGCTTTCGCAATTGAAAAAAACGCGATTTTTCTGCTATGAATTTGAATTTTTTGAACGTGGCATGTGCGAGAGCGCCGCGGTGTATGCACACGACACACTACACTTTACGGAAAATATGGGCGGGGCGTCGCCAAAAAACGCCGTGGCCGAGATATTTCATTATGACTTGAGGCATGGAAAATAAAACAGAAAATTTACGGTTTGGGATTAGTTTTTTGTATCCATGGAGCGCACTTGTGTATTTTTTTAGTTTTTTGAAAACTCGGGCATGGTAACGCGAAACGGACGTGTCGGGGCGTTTCTAGTTTAGTGACGTCAGCCCTCTTAAGTGATCCCTAGAACTGCTCTGAAACGTCCGGAGCACGTCCGATATCGTTACCGAGGTCCGGGAACACTCTTTCTAGACTCTCTTGTGAATTTTGGCTCAATTTCTCTTCCCTTTCCGTTTTCAAGTGATTTCAGCTGTAAATTTGATCTTGAGTACCAAAAATTGTGAGTTGTTGGAAAAAAAAAACCCGATGGAACGTATTTTAGAACAGTTTTTGAGCAAATTTCTTTCAGGAGCAACTGAAAAACTCGAGGATCATGTGGGGCATTATGGACACGTCTTTGAAAAAACCGCCGATCCGGGAGCAGCCGTCGATGCCGAAGACGAATTTGTGGGAAAAGGTGCTGACTTGGAGAATACAAAAAAATTATTATTCTTACAAAAAAATAGCTGCATTGGAACTTGATTATTAGGATGTTTTGAAGAAAAAAATGGAATTAACTTCAAGACGCAAAAGACCTTATCGCGGTTCTATTCTCACATCTTTTAGTTAACACTTTTCTCGATTCTCTAGGCATCAAAAAATCTTCAAAAGGTTCAAATTAAAGATCATCGACTACGTATCGGAAATGCAACTCCGCGAGCAGCTGATGGGACTCATGGAAAAAGACGGAATCGCTGTCGGCGGAAACGTTGATTTGAACGCCGGAAAGATTTCCTTGGTCCTCATGCAAGGCGACATGAACTCCAATTGGTCTGTCAATCAATAAGTGATCATCATTTGTCGAATTCAAGTTGGGCCGTTTTCCATCTGAGAGAAGCCGGAATCGCCTTCTCGCCTCAGGCGAGACTCTCCTATATGAACGAGGAGTACGATCATCTCGGTTTTGCAATTTCTAGCCGCTTCAATTTGGATATAAATTAAGGTATCCTGCTCACCCAGAAGTTCATCCTGAGGCTGGGTAAAGAGAAAAAGGACCGCGTGGAGAATATGGCCAATGTTTGTCGTGTTCAGGTTTGACTTTTATTTTTTCATTCGTCAAGGTCTCTCTCCCAAAAAAACGGAAACTCTTGTTGAAATCAAAAACCAATTTGTGACGTCATTGGTTGGCTTATGACGTCACTAAAAGCTCTATAGTCCATCCGCCGCGACTTGACAGCTGTCTGCGTCTCTCTGTCCCTCAACGGCGAGGTCACAGAAAGATGGAAATAGCGCGTGAAAAAGAGAGAGACGCCGAGAGATAAGGAGGGCGCAGAGAAGTCCCGCCCTTTCAAGTCGCGGGAAACGGAGTATAAGATTCTTAGGAAAAAAAAGAGAAGGATTTTCAGATTTCAGATACTTTCAGGCGTACTGTAAAAAAAAGAAGGCATACTGCAGAAAAAAGAAAATGGGCGGAGCTTATCAAAGCCTGGTGCGAGATATTTAGAAAACTGTATAGTATCAGTGACAGTAAAGAGAGCTTTCAGGCGTACTGTAGAAAAAAGAATGAGGGCGGAGCTTATCAAAGCCTGGTTTCAGGCGTACTGTAGAAAGAATGAAGTTGGACAACGATCTGAATTTTTCCTTTTTGACGTCATTTTTCTCTCCAAAACTCGGAAGCCATCATTCAGACGCGCCACAACCTCTCACGCCAGCAAGCGTCGATCGACTCCGTCCTGGAATACCTGATCAGCGACGTTCTGAAAGTGACAGGGCTACACGTCAACCCCGAACACGACGCCGACATCCTGCAAGAAGTCGCGGCCAAGAACCTGCGGGCCGACCCGAAAGCGATGAGCAGCGCGACGAGCCTCCGAACTGCGGCTGGAACGCCGCCGCTGCCTCTCCCAAAAGATCACAAGGTTGATATTGAGGTTTTCTTAGGAACTCGAGAGTGGTCCCTATAGTAACCTTAGGGGCCTTTGAAGGGTCCTTTCTAGAGAACACTTTACCAAATCCTTCAGGGGTACCTTAGGGACCCTTGGAGAGTCCCCTCTAGGGACGAATTCGCCAAATCCCTAGAGGGGTTACTAAAGCTTGCGAAAGTGGTCGCTATAGAGGTTTTAATTAGTGACCCCTATAGGGGACATGCTATTCGATAATTGTTATGAACTTTAGGCGAATTCCATGAGAAAGAAATAATTAAGCAATCTTTAATTAAAGTTGAAAGACCCCTATAGGGGCCACTTCAGCTTTAGGGTCAAAGTGATCAGACTCTACACCCCTAAAGGGACCACTTTGATTTTACTCTTTTAGGGACCACTTTTTTTCGGTCCCTATAGGTAGGGACCGCAGAGCCACGCCCACTTCGCTGTTCAAAAAACTTCGTCATTTTCGTTGCATTTTGGTTCTTTTTTATATTTTAAAACAGTTTTCTTGTACCGATTTGGAAAAAAATTGGGGGAAACATACAATCGGCTATGCTTAACAATCCTACATGAAAGAAAAATACTGAAAAAAATGAGAAATAAGAATGTACGACGACAGTTTTTAAAAACGCATTTGTGGCCGAAAAACGGATAAAAAAATCCCTGTTTTTTTCTTGAAAGTTTCTGGGCAACTTTTTTTATTCTTGAATATCATAAAGCAACTAAAAAAACGCATATTCTGGCAAAAAAATAAAAAAATTCTATGGTTGGCCTCAAAAAAATAACGCAATTTGAAAAATCACGATTTTCGAAATTCCTTATTTTCGAAAAAAACGCAATCGATAATTACTGATTATATTTTTTTTAAACGGTTGTTTGCAGTTGTTTGCAAATTTTAAAAAAATAGAAAAACTAAGTTTTTTTCATCGATTATATAATTTATTTGAAAGCTTAAAAATTTCCGTTTTTTTGTAACGCTTTGAAAACGGCCCAAAGCGTTCTGGGCAAGTTTTTTTATTTTATAATATCAAACATTAGACATTTCTCTACAACATATCAAAAAATAAAAAAATTCCTAGGATGGCCCGAAAAGTATGGTTAATTTAAACGCTCGAAAGTTATTTTTAAAACTGCGCGTCGCTGGAAATCTGCAGACACCGCGAAGGCCACGAAATTTTTCGAAAGCGTGAAGAAGGTTTTTTTAAAACTATTTATGAATTCTATTCAAGTTTTTCTCATTTTATTGTGGCTTTATAGTTGCTTTTTTTACTCATTTCATAATTGGAATCTTTTTTTCCTATATCATTATATCCATTATAGCAGCGAGAAAAAGTATTAAATTTCGCTTTTACTCAACTTTTTTTGAATTTTTTTCAGAATGTCAAGTAAAGAATTCTAAAAAAATTGTCTACGTACACTCCATGTAGACGCACAAACTTTAGAGAAAAAAATAAAAGAAGTAGAAAAATCAAAAAGTAAAAAAACGCTTTCGCCCTTTTTTTAAAAAAAACTCTCTGAGAAAAAGGACTTGGTGATTATTTACATATTTTTTTCAGTAAATTTCTTAGTAGACTGTTACATTTTTCAATTCGGTTTAATGCTGTTCGTCCTTCGCAGAGGTTTATTTTGTCGGTTATTTTCTTTGCATTGAAACCTTCTTCAAAAACTCGCTTTTCAGCAGCGTGAGTGCTTGAAGAGTAGGCTGATATTGAAAAAAAGAGCAATATTCAATATGAAAACTCTAATATTTCATTTAAAAACTTCTAAAAAAACTCAAATAAATATGTTTTCGAAACGTCTCCTGCGTGAATTAACGCACAGCAAGGAGCGCGCGGCATCTATAAACACGCCCCTTTTTCCTGCGACCCTGACGAAAGTTTCTACACAAAAAAATGGTTCCCCCGATTTCGCCACTTTTTTTGCTTATAACTTTTTTTCATTTTTTTCATATTTTTCTTTTCTGTTTTCGCAGTTAGCTCTCGATTGCCATCAGCTTTCTTTTCATATAGGTTTCAACTTTATATCACTGACTTTGGAAATTGGCCTGCGGTCCCTACCTATAGGGGCTTTTTTCTTCCCAAACCCCTATAGGGACCACTCTGAAATTCCAAAGTTGTAAAACGAGGAATTTGAAGAGTGGTCTCGAAAATCCTGTTGTTTTGAATTTCGATGGAAAACCGGCTTTTAATAAATAAGTTTTCTAGGGCCTGGTCACCTCGAAGAGCGCTCACAGTGTCCTGGAACTGTTCCAATTCCCGGCCTTGGAAGCCGTGATGACGTCGAGACAACTCAATGGGGTCGATGAAGGCGAGGGCTACGCGGAAATCATGAAGTCCGTCATGGAGGTTTGTTCAGTTTACTTGAGAATTGGGTCCCTGGTTCGGGTCCCGGCAACGTTTCTGTACCTTTTTCAGGTCTATTCAACCTTTGTCTGCGATTTCCACGATGAGGTCGCCATCGAGACCGATTTCAATGCACAAGTCTCGTTTTTGCCTGAACTGCTCAAGAGCTATCTGAATGTAGGCTTTCTGCCAGTCGAAAATGATAAGATAAATGAATCCAGGAACCTCGTTTGACGGGATCCACGACAAGCAGCAGCTGTGAGAGTTTGACGGCCAAGGAGACTTCTTCAGGTCGGTTTTCTGATAAAATTCAGTAAAAAGGCGGTTTTTTGAGCTCAAATGCGCTCCAAGGAGAATTTGAGGTTTTTTAGGTCAAGTTATCGAGATTTGTTTGTAGAAAGTTTTCTGTATATCTAGTATTTTCGATTCATTCATACTAGCATGTCCCAACCAAAAAAAACTGAAAAAAAGAAGAAATTAAAAGGAATAGGCTTTGTTGAGTAGAAGGCGCTCTGTTGAGAAAAAATTCCCTATTTCTTAGAAAATTTTTTCGAAAGCTTTTTTGGTTGACATACGCTCCATGGATAACACGACTTTCAAAGCTTCCTGTGAAAATGTTTAGTGGCCACTATAGGGTCTAGACGTTTTAGAGGACACTATAGTAGTCAAATGAGCGGCCACTTAAGGGGTTGAAAGTTAGTGGCCACTATAGAGCTCTAAGTGCTTCTAATAGACTATTAAAAATTTTAGTGGCCACTTTAGGGGTCAATGGATCAACATAACTGGTCCAATCTGTTTTTTTTTTAATTATCAAAGTTACTGGGAGGAATACGGGATGAAAAACTACTGGAGGGGCCACTAAATAGACAACCTTTACAGTGGCCACTAAAAGGGAAAATAGTGGCCAGTATAGAGGTGGGTTTAGTAGGGGATGTCCTCTCCAAGTAGTCCTTGGTGAGCCTCTATAGTGGCCGCTAAAATGTTTTCCAGCCTCACTTTTTTTTTTTGATCAAAACAAAAATTCATGATAAACTTTGAAAATAACCCTTATTAGGCTTGAAATTTAGTGATTATTTTCCAGACCCTAGAGTGTTCATTTGTGAGAAGTGGATCGTCGAGCCGAAAATGAGGTTCATCGACCGAATCAAGTGGAAGCCGCCAGTTGTCGATGAGATCTTGAGAAAACTTCAGGTACTCGAAAACGTCACGTTTTTACAACGAAACTTTTTTTTTTCAGATTTTCGACCATCGAAATACGATCCCTAAAGTGATACAGAGAGCTGTTTTGGATCCACTGGATACGGTATTGGCTGGGGCCGTAATTGCGGCCCTCCATCTCGTCGACACTCAACATACTATTGCGGCCTTTAAAAGGGTCAGTTTGGGAAAAAAAATGGCCGCGATTTACAAGAGGTTGTGATCTTTTGCGCTCTATTGATCATTCGAATGAAAATTTCTGATTTTTTGAATATAAATTAGCCATGGAGCGCAAAAGATCGCTTTGAGACAAAAAATTAGCCATAGAGCGCAAAAGATGACTTTAACACGAAAAATTAGCCATAGAGCGCAGATGGTCAGTTTTTTTTTCCGGGAAACTTAAAAATAAAAACTTTGTCCAAAATCTGTAGATTCTATGTTCAAAAGGCTATGATAATGAAGCTAGCGGGGGATTTTTCACTTTCATTTGCCGAATTTCGTACTATTTTTATTGTTTACAAGATATTTGAGCATTTTTTAAAACCAGCAGACTCCTGGCGTGTGGAAAAACAGCCGCTTACAGATTTTCGAAATGAAATGAAGCTTGGAATACTTTTTGAACATATATGTCCTCAGAGCCGAGCCCCAGAAGCGCCGAGCAGCAACGAGGGTCAGCCCGAGGCCTCTGCGCCGTCGATGGCGCTGCCCGCTCTCCGCCCGCTCAGCCTGTCGATGACCCCGAGTGCCGCCGAGAGAACCAAGCATCAGAGAGCCCGATCTGATGGGAGGAAATTCCAACACTGAGCCTTGTCGACGTCTTCAGATCATCTTTCCTTTTTCCGTTTGTAGTTTGGTTCTGAATTCTTCAAGGGTATATGTCTGGCAGCTCCAGAAGCTTCCTTTTGACGTCTTCACTTTATTTTAACTTTTATAACTGGGTTATTCTACCGGCTTCTTCTATTTCCTTTCAGAAGAAATGATTCATTGTCGAGCTCAAAAGCTTCATTTTCTTGAAATCTAACGTTTTTTTTGTGTGCTTGTAACCTATTGCTCACCTTTTATGTACAGCCTTTTCTTCGTTTATTGAATCAAATTCGAATCGATCGTGATATGTTTTTTTTTTTCTAGGTGCTTCATTTTTCGTTTTTTGTTTGTTCTGATCGCTGGTATTTTCATTTGCTCCTAGTCGCTTCATTGTTGATAATTGTAATTTCAATCATTCCATTATTTTTTTTTATTCGGTTCTATAAATTATGAGCTTTATTTTTGATTTTTTGTATTTTTACGGGTTTTGTGCCCTCTGCATGTTTTTTGCAGGTTTTTTGCAATCTTGGTAATTTTTAATATGCAGAAAGGTTTGGTCAATGAGCCAGGAATCACTTTTTTTGAATTTTTTTGACTATTTTGGGCATTTTTTTCGTCAGTTTTTCAAATTTCAATACGAAAAATAATTCAAAAAAAGCTTTTTTTCCTATTCGTTTTCCAATTATTCTGAATTTTTTTCCTACATAACCCTTTAAAAATAAAAACTTTGAGCTTTTCCTAAATTTATATCAAGTTTCTATAAAATATTTTAAATGATTGAATTTTTTTAACAGAAAAAAATGCCAGTCGCAGTGATCACCGGCGCCAGTTCGGGAATCGGACGAGCGGCTGCGATTTTATTCGCCAGAAATCGGTATTTTTCATTTTTTCTCAGTTCATATCAAATTTAAGCTTGATCAAGTATTTTTTTCGTTGAGAGATTCTGTTGATGATTCCGAGGAATTTTTGTTGAACTCAGTAGGAAAAAATGACAAAAGGACATCCTTTTGAATTTTGTCGATGAAATAAATCAATAATTATGACGCGCTGAGATTAATTTAGATTAATTTATCGATTTTTTCAAGGTATCAACTTTCGTTGACCGGCCGAAATGAAGCGGCTCTGAAGGAAGTCGCTGGCGAGTGCGTCAAGGCGGGATTACCCGAGAATGACGTCAGTTCTTTGAAGATAGTGTGTGAAAAGAGGAGAGTTTAGAGAAGCTAGAGTGTCTGGATTTTCCCATTGATCGTAGGTTTACTCTTGGCGGGATTACCCGAGAATGACGTCAGTTCTTTGAAGATAGTGTGTGAAAAGAGGAGGGTTTAGAGAAGCTAGAGTGTTTGGGTTTCCCCATTGATCGTAGGTTTAGCCACGGCAAAATAACCGGAGAGTGACGTCAGTTTTTAGAAGAGAGTGTGAGAGAAGTGGAGGGTTTAGAGAAGTTAGAGGGCCTGGGTTTCTCCATTGATTTTAGGTTTAATCACCGCAAAATAACTGGAGAATGACGTCAGTTTTCAGGAGAGAGTGTGTGAAAAGTGGAGGGTTTAGAGAAGCTAGGGTTTCCGCGAAATTAAGAATATGATATAAAATTTGTCCAGACAAGAACTTTATTATCTCTCGTCTCAAAATGGCAGAACTTCAATTGGAAATTTATTGATGTGTTAGTCCAGTGGCTAAACAATTCAAATGAGAAACGAGACTTGCTGGTTCGATTCCTATCAACGTTGAAGAACTTTTGCATTTCAGTTTTGTAGTTCTTTTACAATGGTTATTTATTCAAATCGTTTGGTGTAGTGGTGAAGATTTTTGAATAGGAAAATCGTATCGAGAGTTCGATTCGTGGTGGCTGAAAAATGTCCAAAATTTTTTGCAGTTTCAAATTTTTTTTCCACCAATGAGTAAATTTAAGGTAATCATCACCTCGACCGAGCTAACTTCTGAAGAGGCTCCGAAGAAAATCATCGACGCTACTTTGGGCAAATTCAACCGAATCGACACGTTGGTCAGTCCTTTTTCACGAGAATAATGACGCAAAAAGGGAAAGAACGGGTTTTTGTCGACCCTTTGCACGTGAACGGCCGTTCCACGAGAGACGGCCCATTCGGCGGCGTCTCTCTCGCCGGCTGGAGGGTCCAGACACCCACGGCCACACACGATTCAACATGAGACTCGGCGATGGGAGGCTCCAGTCGGACGCAGCAAATGGCCGCCTGACCGCCTCGATTCGCCTCCTTTGCTATCCTATAAAAACTCTCAGGGCCTTACATAAGACCCCGAAGTACAATTTTTGGAGCCCTTGCTTCGGTAAGGGTAAAATGACAATGAAATGGAGAATTTCCGACGTTTTAGGTTCCCTTAAACTGGACCCAATCCAGGCTTTTTTGAACTTTTTTTCACGGTATCATGCTGGAAAAGTCGGTCGGTCAGTTTGGAAAACTAGGCCACGCCGCATTATTGCTCCATGGAACACTTAGAATTTCGATCTTTTTTCTTTTCTGAATTTTTTTTCCTTCTTTTAATTTTACTAAGAAGGGTTTCGCTTCTTTTCATTCAACTATATCGTTCTTGCGAGTAAAAATACGATGGTTACTAAATTCATAATTATAAACTGATTCAATTTTTTTGAAATTTCTCATTATTTTTTTGGATCGAAAAATAACTTCATATAACCAAATGAGTGAAATAAAAAATTATAAGAAACCGGAAAATGAGATAATGTGTAAAATACACAAAAAAAGGCAAGAAAAAAAATTACCCTTAAAAAAAGGTAAACCATTACCTAGGAAACAATGATAAATACGGAACAGTTTATTTTGAAGTGAGGAGCATGTGTCCCATATCCTAGAAAAACTGATAAAAAAAGGAAGGAAAAAAATATAGAAAAAAATAGAAAAAAAGACTGAAATTCGATTTTTCCATGGTGCAAGATTACGGCGTGGCCTAGTTTTCCAAATCGGCGTGGCCTAGTTTTCCAAACCGACTGAACCGACCGACTTTTCCAGCATGCCTTTTTTCACAAGTCAATTTGGAAAAAAACTTGTAAATTTGCTCTGATTTACTACTATTTTTTTCCATAATATAACCAGTTTTTCAATCATTTTATGCCAAGTTTAAAAAAATTTTTCTCCAGATCAATTCGGCCGGAATTTTGCGCGCCGGCGCTGTCCTCGATAGCGATATCTCGGTCTACGATGAGCTTTTCGATGTGAATGTCAAAACGTTGGCTAATTAATGGATCAACTAATTATTTTGGAAAAGATTTCTAGAATAATCCGACTCACGAAAACCGCTCTGCCGCATTTGATCAAATCGAAAGGAACTATCGTCAACGTCAGCAGCATCAATGGCCCGTGTCCAGTTAGTTGATTTTTTTTTTTCTGGAACACATTTTATCGATAATGAGAACCTGGGTTTCAGCAGCATAATTGAAGAAAAAAGATTCATTTTTGATTTGCTGAGGGTAAAAAAAAATAAAGGGAAAACAGCAAATTCGAACCATTTCCTTTAACTTTAACGTAATTTTTTTTTTTTGATACGTGGATTCTGGAAAAATGTTAATTTGAGTAAATGCGCTCTATGGACTAAATTGCTCTTGGAAACTTTGAACGACGAGGCTTGATTTGTATTTCTTGACTTTTTTTCTTCTCACTTCGATATTTCTTATTCTGTGATTATATCGAACCATAGATGGACAAGTACATAACTTAGTCAGGCCGGGAGTGGGAGTTCGATTTTCTCGGAAAATTAGGATAAAAGTTAATTTTCAACTTCCGGGAGGTAGTTTCGGCCACAGTAGTACAAGTTTTAGCCTCCGGGAGGTAGTACTAACGTTAATTTAGAAAAACTAGGAAAGACTTTTAAAAATGGGCTGCCCCTGTATGTATCGAACGCATTGAGTTGAAAGCCCTTTTTTCGTTTTTTGGACCGGCTTTTCGAGATTTTTCCCCTTGTCAGTGAAGCTTGAAAGATCCGCCTTTTGAAGATTTTTTTCTTGTTATTTTCTCATTTATCTAACAAGTGAAGATTCGATTCATCTCTGAGAAAACTTGACCGGACTCACGAAGCTTTTGAATTTTATCCGTGGAGCGAAAATGGTCCAACTTTTGAAGCCTTTATCACGATTTTATTCTTCAAATTGGATTTCAACATTTTTCTTGTTTTCCCGAGTCAATGCGTATATGAAATTTGTAGAAAAGTTATCAAAATCGGACAATTTCTCTATTATTGTACTGGTTATCAGTGGAGCATAAATGAAGCGGTATGCGAGGCTTTTTTCAGTAATTTCTAGCCAGGAGCAGGCTTGTGCGTGAGGCCGGGCGGCCCGGCCGGCCTGGCCCGGGCTTTGGGCCTTATTTTCAGGAAAAAAAGCCCGCGTGGGCTCGGGCGGGGCCGGGCTTCAAAAAAATTTAAAATTTCATTTAAAAAAATTTTTCAGCGAAATGTGACTTTTTACTTCTGAATTCATAGTTTTTTTGTTAAACTTTAATAGAAAAAAATGAGCAAAAAAACGTAATTTTTTTGTCGTAAAAAAACTTGATATCCGACTAGAAAAAAATTGCGCGATTCGGGCCGGGCGGGCCATTTTTTTCTCGAGGCCCGCTAAGGCCGGGCCGGGCCGGGCTTACGAAATGGTCGGGGGGCCGGGAGGGTGACGGGCCGGCCCTCGCACAAGCCTGGCCAGGAGTTGGAATTTTTCTAAAATGTTCATCTTTTGTTGTGTCTACCCAAATGATTGATTTAAAAAGTTGGAAAGTTTGAGGATTTTTTTTAAAATTTTTTTGTAACCAGCCTGTGGAATTTTCGTTTCTTTGGAGCTAGTTTTGAGAGTTTCCGAAGCTTTAGACTGTCTATAAACCAGCCCAGAAGCTATATTTTCCGAAATCTAGCTACGGCTTTCTAGTAGAATTACTTGCCGAGCGAAAACGGATGATTTTCTCTCGCAGAAAGCATCTTTTCCCATTCAACACTTTATTTCTCTTCATTCAGTGGATGACAATCGGTTTATAGTTCCCCAATGTCACCTACTATTGCATGTCGAAAGCGGCCCTGGATCAGTTTACCAAATGTTTGGCACTGGAAATGGCGCCCAACGGGGTTCGCGTCAATTCCGTCAAGTTTTTTCCACCGATTCATTCAAAGATTAATCTTTGATTTTTTGTGCAGTCCCGGCGTCACCGTGACGAATCTGCATCGGCGGGCCGGACAAGACGAAGCGACCTACGCTGCGGTCATTTTGTTATTCAATTCATCCCAGACGAATTACAATTACAGTTCTTGGAAAAGTCCAAAACGACCCACGCCCTCGGACGTCCCGGTGACGTCAAAGAGGTCGGTTTCGATTTGCACCCGACTTTGAAACGACTTGCGCGTTGAACGACCATTTCCAGGTCGCCGAGGCGATCCTCTTCTTGGCCTCGGAGAAAAGCTCCTTCACCACCGGACAACTATTACGTGTTGACGGAGGCCGCGGAATCATGCATCCCCGTTGATTTTCACATACTTTTGTGATTTTCGTATTAATTTTTATCTTGAACTTTTGGAACTGCTCAACGAGTAAGACGAGAAATGAAAATTATGACCTCTCAGAAAATGCCGCCTTGGGGCTACGTGAAAAAAAAAAACGTAAAACGATTCCGATTTGGAAAATCAAGTCAATTTTCCGATTAAGACAAAATAAATTTGTAGATCTTGAAGGTCGGAGAAAAACAAAGACTATTTCGGTAATTTTCGAGGAAAAAAACTTCAGTTTTTTTGAGTTTTAAATGTCATAAAAAAATTCAAAGTTTAGCCCACAAAAATTCAGATATTTTTAGATTTGATTGATTTTTTAAGAGCCATAATTTTGTCTGTGGTAAGTTTTTGAAAGGGAACTGATTTTTTCAGGGATTTTTCATTCAAAATCCAACAAAAGACATGATCAAGAGAACTTTCAAGGTCAAGGGAAAAGACTTGAAAGTCAATAGTTATGACGCACTTGTGCTTCTCCCTTATCCGATTTCTTCTGTAACCATTTTATTCGAGTAAAGCTATCTTCAATTCCAGAAGATTTGTAACTGTTTTATTACTGGTTCAAGTCCGTGGCAACAGACGGCGGAGCAACTTCGGGAGCATTGTCATTTTTCTTCTTAGACTTTTCGCCAAATTCATCCTCCGTTTTCTTTTTATTCGTTCCTGCTTCGCTCGTCTTGTTCGACTTCTCCCCCTCGGGCTCGTTTTTACTCAGGTAGTCACTGCCAGGCTCATTGATGAGCCGGATTTTGAGCAAAAATCATTTGGACCTTGGAAGTTAATTTGAGCAAGTGTAGAGAATCTTCCAAAATTTAAACAAAAATGAGCTCCCTCGCCAGCTTTTCCTACCTTTCCTATCCAAATTCCCTTCTCAATTTGAGATCTTGCAACTCGTAAAGATCAAAGGGAATAATCCTTTTATTTTTGATCAAAGTCCAGCATCACCTTTGGCCTCAGCTGTCTTAGTTACTTTAAATTTTTTCATGGCGAGTGGTTTCAAGTCATCGTCGTCGTCTAGGTCCACGCTATTTTCTGGAGGCTTGACAATTTTTATAGACGGCCACTTGAACGTTTCTTCTTTTTCACGATTCTGGAAGTCTGGATGAGAATCCCTCAAAGTGGTTACGTGCGTAAACTTTCAGTATCGGAGTCAAGAGTTTTCAGTTGCAGACCATAGTCAATTTTTCCCCGACTTGAAAGGTGTCACAAGACGGAGATTTTCAACTCTTTCCAAATAGTCGGTGACGTCTGATTTGAACTCGTTCCAAGAACCGCGTCCCGCCCACTTCTCTGACTCGCTCGCCTCTCAAGTCGGGATGGATTGACTATACTGCTTTCAGGTCCTGCTTTCAGGTCGAATTCTATGTCAAAAGTGAACTTGTATCTCGAAAACTGAGAGCTTACGCAGGTAGTCACTGCCAGGCTCATTGATGAGCCAGATTTTGAGCAAAAATCATTTGGACCTTGGAAGAGAATTCGAGCAAGTGTAGAGAAACTTCCAAAACTTGAACCAAAACGACCCCCTCGCCAACTTTTCCTACCTTTCCTATCCAAATTCCCTTCTCAATTTGAGGTCTTGCAACTCGTAAAGATCAAAGTGATGAATAATCCTTTTATTTCCGATCAAAGTACAGCATCACCTTAGGCCTCAGGCAACGGAGCAACCTGGCTTTGAGGCTTCCCTCAAGAATCGGCGCTCATCTTGCTATTCTCCTTGGCAACTGGCCCCTTCGTTTTCCCTCCAGCCGAGCTCGTATTACTAGCTCTTCCGTTTCCCGAGGAGATGTCCCTTTTCAAACTGTTGATCGTGTTGTTTTTTCTCGTGATTATAAATAAAGACACGCCCAAAATTGCCAAGATGACAACGGCAGAAATACCGATAACCAAGCCAACTGCAAGAAAAATTGTTTTAGCAAAAAATTTTCAAAAAAAAAAAGTTTAATTTTATGAGCTAAGATCGATTGATCGTTCGAGTCCCAAAAGGTCTTTCCTATGGGATGATCAACTGGGATGAAAAGGCTGGAGAATTTCATAAAAATTGGTCGCACAATAAGGATTTTCAGAAGCCCAGAAAAAAAGAAAAAAACGCCGTTTAATATAAGAAAGGAACTTTTTTTCTTCAGTAAAAACTCCTCAATTGAGCAAACTTGCCTCATATTTTCATGAATAAATTTTTTTAGACCTAAAAAGAATTATTCACTATTTTATAAATTACGTCAATTCATTTTTTTAAATTTTCAAATAGAAAATGGGTCATGCGAAACCTTCAGTTGAAGTCGGAAAAAAAAAATTATTGTTAAAAATAGAGTATGAGGCAAATTTTCTCAACCGAACAGATCTACTAGACAGGGTTAATAAATAGATGTGTGTCAGACAAGTTCAAACGGAAGTTCCAGAGTACCTCGGGGAAAAAACCCGAGAAAAAGAGCAGAGTCAATAATTATGACGCACGATTTTTTTTTGTCTCAACCCAAAGAAGTCCGGCCAATTAGTAAAAAACAACGTGAAAAACTCACGGTCCATCCTTCCTTCTTCTTTTTCTTCCGAGCTGCCAGCACCGGTAATGCAATTGGTAGAGGATGGTGGTGGAGAAATTTGTTTGCATGGGGCCAGTGCCTCAAAGATAAAAGTACTGTATTTTTTTTCATTTTCGTAAAAACCTTCTCGGCGACTTCTTCAAGCCTTTTTTTTATAGCGTCATCGACTCTTCCGATAACAACAACGAGCTCTCGGCTGGCGCAATACTTAGACACGTCGTCCACATTGATTTTCGCCAGCTTTTCAAACGATTTCGCGTTGAGGTTCGCGTTTTCCAAGTGAACAGCTGGCCCTGAATAGCCTTCTGTACTTCAAAATTTGCAAAAAAAATATATAAATTGGAAAAATGAGACGATAATTTGAAGTTTCAATTTACCAGGCCACTTATGGTTTATTTCTTCAACGTTGGAGAAGTCGAGACCAGTTGCATCATTCACAATTTTCAAAGAGCTCGTTTGCTTCAACGTGTTGACGCGCACGTCGGAGCCCGTGTTGCTGGGGTTCGAATCGATCAAGATTATGGCTCCTTCGGTACATTGGGGATGTGTACAAGCTTGATCAACTCTCTCCCCAAATGAAAACCTTGCCATCGGCGTTTTGCAGCAAACTGAAATAGTTTCGCTATTTTTTTCTTCCTAAACCTTGTTGATTACCTTGTGTACTCGGTTGGTTTTGTGCGAGAGCCGGCGACAAGACGTTGAAAAGTGCCACAAGCAAGAGCGTCAGCTCTGCCATCCAAAACGATCTTTTACGCACTGAAAATGTCTTCGGTCAATTTTTGTTTTGATGGCTGGGAACTTGGCGAATGCAGTGTGAAGCTCGTGATTCTTTTGGAGCCAAGTTTTGAGGATTAATTTTTAGAGAAGGACATAAAGGGTTGAATAAGTTTTTGGAATTATAAGTTATAAACATTCTCGTTATAATTTATAACGAGAATGTTTCTGTTTCGAAATCCTGGAGATTTTGTTTCTGTATCATTTGTTGATTACTTTTGTGGCGTTTGAACATGATCCGAAAATAATCAGTCAATAAGGTCCAGGACACATCTTGTTCACTTTAACAGTGTATGAGTGAAACTGGAGTATTTTTCAGGGCCTACATTACTAAAGCTTTTTTTGGCTATTCTTTCCTAGTTTCCCTAAAATTTTTGAGGGCTGCTGGAAATGAAATTTTCTTTGCTGGGGCTTCTAATAAACGTGTGGTAATCCATTGGATCCTCGAAAGCTGTTTCCAATTGTCAATCAATATTTCTCCTTTTAAAAACTCTGATACAGAAGAAAAATAGGTATTTTGACCGCCAATTTGGGATAAAATACTCTAGAAAACTTCAGAAATCCTTGTACACTTTCTTGTCAGGAGTCCTTCTCAAAAATAGTGGTTAATACAGCATAAGTTATGATAGTTTAAAATTTTTTTTCATCAGGGATCTAAAAAAAAGGTGGGAGCACTGCGGATTCCGAGTTCGACAAAGAAAAGAAGTTACCGGCACTGTAGCTTTTCATCGTTCGCCAAGACGACAGAATTTGTAAATGAGCTCCCAAAGTCGAGAGTTCACCTTGTCCACGTTGACGTGACCACGCTAGCGTCCAATTTTTGCCTTTTTCCCGGTCATTTATCTAAGATTAACACTTGCCTTTATTCTTTTGTCGGTTTTTTTTTTCAAGCATTGACTGGATACAAAAAATGTCTTCTGAGTATTTTGGGCAATCGGATTTTTATTATTTTCATGTGGTAGTCGAAGGCTTCCAATCGAATTTCTCTTTGTGTTTACCGAAACCTTTTGTTTGAGAATTTTCTGAGAATAAGCTAATAATAGTCGATTTTTCCCAAATTGAAAGGCGAGGAAGGCGGAGAAGGGGGCGGGACTCGCTCTACTGAAATCGTGCAAAGTGCAGTGCCTACAAAGATGAATCGGGAAGTCGATACAAATAGCTACCGGGTAGCAACTTTTGAAAAAGTCAATCGGCGTATGGTAATCGGTGGTCGTTTGTATGCGACCGGGTACCATCTTTATGGTACCTGGGTCGGAGGTCGATGCAAGTAGCTACCGGGTAGCTACCTGACATTCGCGATTTCTTTCGGAAAGTCTGGCATTGCTTCTCGGGTCGTTATTTTTTGTTTCAGCTTTATCCAATAGGACCCTGGAAGGCTTGGGAAGGTGTAAAAAACACTGATGCTATATAAACGACCGATGTGCCAGCCAGTGGCAATCGCGAATTTCAGGTACATACCCGGTAGCATCCAGATACCGATCAGGTACTATCCAGGTACCATAGAGATAGTGCCCGGTCGCATACAAATAACCACCGATTACCATTCGCCGATTGATTTGAGTTGCTACCCGGTACCTACTTGTATCTACCTCTCGATTCACCAGTGTATGCTGGAATTCTGCAAAAAAAGTTGCATGCATTCTGCAGATCAGAGGTTTGCATTTCGCCCAGAAGAACCTCGCATTTCACATTTCTTTTTGGGCTCACTTTTGTACAGACGAAAAAAAAGTGCGAAATGCGAGGTACTTCTGTGCAAAACGCAAAGCACTGATTTGCAAAATGCATGAAGCTTTTTTGCAGAATGCCGCCATAGGCACTGCACTTTGCAAACATTCTAAAGAGTCGTACGCGATTCTTGGAGTCTAATCCAAGTGCCGACGACTATTAAAAAATAAAAGATATGTCACCGCTCTCTTCATATATAATCTACTATTTTTTTGACACAAGAAATTTAAAAAAAAATCAATAAAACATGAAAAAAACGATATGGAAAGAGCGATGAACGAGCTCTCCAACAATTAGTCGATGGCGGTTGGATGGCACTCGTGCCGAGAACCGCGTACGCACACGCTACGCGTCCCACCTTTCGAGTCGGGAAATTTTTTCTAATTATGATAGTTTATTCACGGATCCATGTGGACCCCAACTAGCTCATTTCGATCTACAATTTTTTCAATGACTTTGGATAAAGGCTGAACTGAGAATTTGATGCAAGTGTATTTCAAATAGGGGAGCCTTGACCGGAGTGGAGTTTGCTTTAAATTGGATCCACTATAGAGGCGAAATTTTCAAAATGAGGAAAGTGATCATGACCAGAGACAATGAACTATACTTCTTGAAAAACCAAATAAAGACCTTTCGTGGAAATTTCTTCAAAAGTCATTTTGAAGCAGATTCATTTTAATTGCTTCCAAATCAAAAAAAAACAACATTTTCCGAAACAAATTCGTTTATTTTTCCCTAAAATCACACACAAATGAAGTTGATTTCCGTGAAATTTCCGGAGAATAAAAAATTTCAGCTAGATTTTGAATAGCGAAAAAAAAAGTTTTTATCGAGGGAACATAATTCCGCGGCCTCCGTCGACACGAAGCAGTTCACCAGTAGTGAAAGAACTTCGGCTCGTTGCCAAAAACAGAATCGCCTCGGAAACCTGAAAAAAAGCTGCGAATTTGATGGGAAACTCTTCAAAAAATCGCCGAAAAATGGCTCGTTTTTTTTTGACATTACGCTCAAGCCAAAAATTCATTACCGTTACGTTTTCCTCGATTTTAAAGATCAAATCGAATTTTTTTTTTTCGGTAGCTCACCTCATCAACATCGCCAGCACGGCCCAAAGCATGTGTCGATTTACATTTTTCTAGGAACTGAAAAAATATTTATTATACAATTATTTTCCCACTTAAATCAGTTCACCGCTTCATAATCCTTGTCGCCCATTCCAGCTCGCTTGTGAATGTCAGTGACTATGACGCCAGGACTGAGAAATTCGAACTTGACTCACTTTTCTTCTCGCTGGCCGCATTTGGAATGGCTCGACGTGTTTTCGAAGCAAGTTCATTTCCCAAAAGTGGTTTCTAGGGATATGAGTCATTCCAAATGCGACCAAACTGTGGAAAATATGTTAGGAAAATTGTAAACTTCACAGAGTTGACCCGAACACCGTGGGGCGCCATTTCCAATGCCAAACACTTGGTAAATTGATCCAGAGCCGCTTTTGAAATAGAGTAGTAAGTGACACCGGGGAACTGTACGTTCAATTGGATCACATTCAAAGAAAGAGCCTTGAAAACGAACCGGACAAGGTCCAGCAATGCTGCTGACATTGACAACGTTTCCTTTCGATTTGATGATGTGTGGTAGGGCTAATTTTGTCAAGTATATCACGCTGAAAACTTTCAAATATTTAGAAAATATACTAAGGAAATGTTTTCACAAAACTTCGAACGCAAAAATCAATAATTTTCCAAGTTACAAACCTGCGTACATTGACGTCCATTTGCTTATCGTAGACTTCGATATCCGTGCTATTAACTTCTCCATTTGTCAAAATCCCCGCCGAGTTGATCTTAATTATGATTTCTGAATGATATGACATGAAAAACATGAAAAAAGTCGATTTCCCTCAAAATTCATGATTTTTTTCAAGAAATATCCAAATTCACGCTAACCATTCTCTATTGGCGCTTTCTGCGTGCTCACAATACACTGACGTACTTCTAGTTCCAATTTTTTTTTTTCAATTTTTAATTTTTTCAGTCACTACGAAATGCAAACTCCTCCGTATGCAAAAAAATCGACGAGACAAAGGTAAGTGGATTGATTTTAACTTTAGTTTGCTAGGTTTTTTATTTTCTCCGACTTCGATGGATTATCAGTTTAGCAGGTTTGAAATCTAGTCGAATAGTCTCAAACGAGAATTCGCTGAGGTTTTTGAAACGCGTACGTCTCAAAATTTCCCGAAAATTGAATAATCTGGAACTGAAAAGTTCCAGCAAAGAAAAGATGATTGGAAATATTATTACCAAAGTATCGATGGTGTTGAGCTTGGCGAGAGTGTTTTCAATCAGTTTCTTGGCGGCATCAAAGTCCGTCAAATCACCAACATTGAGAACAACCTGCAAAAAACCAATTTCGATACAATTTTTTTTGTTAAAATCCAACTTGATCCTGTTTCAGACCGGCTTTGATACATTCGTCGGCCGTCTCTTTGAGGGCATCTTCTTTCCGACCAGAAAGCGATACACTGAATCCTTCGCGAGCCAAACGGATTGCCGCAGCTTTCCCGATGCCGGATGAAGCTCCTGACAACGATTTTATTTTGAAATGTGAATTCCGGAAGTTTTCTGAGATTTTTAAGACTGAAAATCTATTTGGAGCATCTATGAGTTCTTAAAACCAATTTTTTTTATTAATTTTGCGTGTTAGTTTGTGACTTTTCGATGAGTCAGGGCTGTTTATTTTGCAAAGGCTCCGTTCTGATTACCGTGTGCCTTCCAGCGGCCTTTTGACATTTGGATTTATGTGGAGTTAATCATTTTGTAGGTGTTTTGAAGTGTGGAAGAGGCGCGTGGGCGATAGAATTACCAAAAGAAAAATTTATCTACGCTTCACTAAATTTTAATCATCCTCTTGGTCCGGATTACTCACATCCCGCCTCCAAGCTCATGTATTTAAACAGATTTTTCCCTTTCAAAATCAGTTTTTTTGTTCAAAAATTCGGGCTTTTCACCGCGGTTTTTGAAATTTCTAAACCTTTTTGTACAGTAACTAGATGGAATTCTTTGTTATCCGGCATTTTTTTTTCATACGAATTTCCTTTTTTTATGGTCTACGATCAAACGATATCTATATTTTTGAAAATAGATTCGAAAAAAATAGTAATAATAATTAGAACAAACCAGTAACGACAGCGACCGGCATCGTTGAGGCAGTTCTCTGAAATGAAAGTTTCGGCAGAAAAAATAGGAAGGCGACGAAAATATAATCGATAAGATTGTTGACAAGGTCAATGTTTCGAACAAACAACTACGCGGGAACTTTTTCGAAGCTTTAAATAGGAAAAAAATACTTTTTATTTGTACTGTTTCTGTGAAGAAAGTTGACTTGAAAAAAATATAGTTTCGAGTCAACGTTCTTCGTCAAAAAAATGAAAAAAATCCAGAAAAAAAGTACAAACCAATGATCTTCTTAGAATTTGAAAAAAAGCATATTTCAAACTGAAACCGCAACGAAAAATCTTCGAAATGAAGATGTTTTTGACGTTTTTTTGAGACTTTTTAATGTTTTATTAACGCTATTTTAATAAATAATAAAAAAATACACAAAAAAATTTCTATAGCTTCTTCTAATATTCTCACTTATATACGATACACAAGACAGAAATAATGTTCCAAAAAAGACTTATTATAATAAATCTCAGACAACCGAAAAAAGATCATAAACAAACAGGTCAAATAGATCACAGCGATCCGCAGGAAAAAATTATTTTCATCCTTTTTTTTGTTTTTTATTTTTTATTTTTAATGTATTTTCGTTATATGTTTACTAGTTATGAGTAAAAATATATTGCAGAGCCTGTGAAAATGATGGTAAAGTCGAATTTCTTCGTTTTCCTGTTGATTGCTACCGTTGGGGCGCTGCCGACGAGCGTTTATGAGAAGGTTCATTTCTTTTTAACGTTTTTCATGTTTTTAAGCGATAAATTAGATAGAAGACAGATTTTTTCCTCAAAAGATCCGTACTTTACAGACACCTCTCGTTCGCTTTCGAGCCTACTTTAATAAGTATTATTTTTGATGCCTAGATTTTCGTAAAAAGAGTGCTAAATTTTTTTCACAATGAATTTTCTGATTCAACAAAGGTGGATAGAAATCTCAACTACTAGGAAAATATTTAGTGGTCACTATAGAGGCTCGCCAAGGACTACTTGGAGAGGACACTAAAGGGGCCACTAAACCCACCTCTATAGTGGTCAGTATTTTTCCGTTTTTAGTGGCCACTATAGAGGTTCTCTATTTAGTGGCCACTTCAGCAGTTTTTCATCCAGTATTCCTTCCAGTAACTCTGATTATTTAAAAAAAAAAAACAGATTGGACCAGTTATGTTGATCCATTGACCCCTAAAGCACTTAGACCTCTATAGTGGCCCCTAATTGTTAACCTCTTAAGTGGCCACTAATTTGACTACTATAGTGGCCGCCAAAACGTCAAAACCCTATAGTGGCCACTAAAAATTTTTCCCAATAGTGAACGTTTTTTACCTACTGGTTGAACTTTTGATGAACCTTTGCTAAAGTGTAGGGGGTTCATGCTCATCGAAGAATATAACTTTCACAGGACCTCAATCCGATTTTCACAACAACGCCGAGCCCCATTGAGGTCGTCACGGCTTCGACTCCAAGCCCAACCGTCGCCGTGACGAAATCCCTGGAGGAAATGGAGATGGGCATCTACACGGAAGAGACGATCGCCGCCGAGGAGTACGACTACGCGGCGGCCGACGCGGTGATCAAAGTCGGCAACCTGACCGAGGAGGCGACGACGTTCGCCTCGCCGGTCGTCCAGCAGAAGAACTCCAGCAATGGCATTTGGCAGGAGCTTCGTTACGAGTACACTGGGTGAGCTTCAGATTCGAATTGCTGGGTTTTTTTCTGAAGCAAATACCGTATACCTTCATCGCAGGTCTTGAAGCGAAGCTCGTAAAAAAGCGCTGTATACTGTCGTTTCTTCTTTGTGAAAAGTTTGAGCGAAATTCATTAAACATTCCGTAGCGCGCCAGCTACACACAAAAGATCTTGCATTCGCTCCGAAGCACGCGATCTGTACATGGGCATGCGCCTTTAAATAATATTATCCAAAAAAACTGAGACTTTAGGTCGAGGGTTTTGAAAAAAATAATTTGATAATTTCAGAGGCGACGGAATCACCTACCGTCACGCCATGTCGGTGAGAGCGGCCTTCTGGGTTTTGGTCCTTTTGTCGGCGTCATTTGGAGCCTCGTTCGCCTTCATTTTCTTCGTCCTCTCCGCCATGCTCCTCGACCGGAAGGAATCGTCGGTTTCTTTCTTGATTTGAATATTTGCTTTAGATTGATTAAGTAAACCATTGACGTTTCCAGGCGAAACAACTACTCCTTCGAGAAGACAGCACCGCCTCAGGAGCCCTCTTCTGAAGTCGAAAGCAACAATCGCCGAGCCTTTGCCTTCCTCATCGGCTCCTCGTTCTGCGCTCTTTTCATGTGCATCCTCTTCGCCATCATTTTCCTTCGTAATTAATCCTTTTCCTGATAACAAAGCCTTTTACTTGCACGTTTTATCATTTCCGATCGTAAATACTAATAAATTTTATCCAATATGAATTGATTCACTTTATCGAATATTTGGATTTTCCAATTTCTTCTTTTTCTGAACAAAGCTTTTTTTGAGGATTCGAATGTAAATTGTTGAATACCTTGCTACCTCCTTTTTGAAAACATCTGAATGAATTTTTTTATTATTTATAATGTTGCTGTATCACGTTCGTCTGTGAGCACCGCGTTGTCGCGTACAATGCGCGTTTACTACACGCGCAATTCTTGTAGATCTTCAAAAACTTTCGAATCAATAATTTTTTTCAGTGCAGCCGTTTTATCAATTTTTATCAAAATAAACAAGTTCAAACACGTGTGGCAGAACAGTTCTAGTCTGAAGTTGAATTAGTTTTGAACGCCATTTTCGCAATTTACAGTGTTTGTATCATCATTTTCGAAGTTTCAAACGCTATACCTTTTCGAAATGTTCCTTTGATTTTTTTCTTCATTAAAAATAAATATTTTAGCCCATTTTTTTACAAAGTTAAAGCGAAAGTGTGACAAACTGAAAAGAAAATGACATTATCAAACATTTTGACCTCATGGATTTAGGGTGCTGAACCTCTTTATATTACGTTGAATACATCTATTTACGATTGTTCTACAAAAAAACTCAAGAAATCCGGTTGAAAACTGGCAGTTTTGAGAGAATATCGAGTCTGATCTGACCAAAAGTTTTGACCCCACGTGTGAGAGGTCAAAGCACCAAGAACTCTCTGGAATGGCGGCAGATTTGGGCGGTGAAAAACATCCACGTCAGCGTCATTTCTTCTTTTTCTGTCGGTCTGTGAGGTTGCTGCCGGTTTTTTTGTCTCGTTTTTTTAGTTTTATGATAGAAAATATGTTTTTAAATCTGTTTATGTATTACAATATGTATCTATTTTTAGAGAAGCCATTTTTTTGAATATTTTTTTCAAAAAAAGTTTTTTTAGGATCGAAAACTTTTAGAACGACATCATTTATAATCAACGATGCTAAAGTTTTTGAATAGTTGTTATTTCCGATTGTATATTATTTTTCGATCTTGCACGTTCACATGGATTTGAGAAAGTGTACTTTAGTTTGAATTCCAGAAATTTGTTTGTTTTCAATCAATGCAGGGTTTTGTTTTTCAACTGTGTGTTTCGAGAAGTATATTCTGTTCAGATTTTGAATGTCAAAACGTCGCTCAAGCTCCGCCTTTAATGGCGCGATACACCAATCAAAAAGCGAGCCAACCATAGAGCGCTTTCGAATAAAGTTATTGAACTTGGTATTCAAAATCTGAAAAGGATGTATAAAAAATTTTTTTCATCCGTCATTTATTCGCGTTCATGAAGTTTTTGATATATTTTCAATTTTTAAATCCTGAATTGACGTTTTCGAAATCAAACGATAAACTTTTTTTGCCTAGGCAGAGTTTTGAATATAATTTTTGAACGCTTCTTATTTACAATTACCTTGATTCTGATCATATAATTTTGGATATTTTTCAGGAAATCGACAGAAAAGACGGATGGGCGGATTGGACTTCTACTCGTGTCTCCAGACGCTATGCAGGCTGGCAAATTTATTAATTTAAGTTTCAACTTCGTTTTCTTCGATTTTATAAAAGTTTACAATTTTAAATTTGAAATTTTTTCCAGAAAACGTGAAGTTCCTACTTAAGAAGGCACCAGCGAAGACGGTGAAGGAGGACCTCGACTACGACGAAAATACGGTAGTTTTTTTTTTATTTTTTGGTCGATTCCTCTCCTTTTCTGGTTTGGGATCGTCCAAAACTGCGCGCAGCTGGGCGTTTCTTACCAGGGAAATTCTTTAAAACAAGCAATTTTACTAATAATTTATTTTCTCAATTGAATTAAATTCAGATTTCAGAGTTTTCATTTTCCAAACTTACGCCATTTTGTGATATATTTTTCGAAATAATTTTTTTATTTTAATTTTATCTTTACTTTTTTCAGAAAGGCCCTTTTTATTCGATCAGAAAGTCTTACGGTGGACTCAAAAAAATACCTTTTCGGACTTTCACTCTTGCATTTTTCTTTCAGATTCTTTTTTTGATGAGCAATTTTTTTTCGTATAACTTTTTTTGGTGAGTATATTCAAAAAAACTGAATTTCCAAAAAAATAAGTCTTGTAAATTTACGGTCTAATTTCCATTAAGCTTTTTTTCGAGTTCTCAAAAAAATTTTTCAATTTATCGGTTTTTTTACATGTAAGGTTTTTCTGATACTAAAATTTGACTCGAAAATTTTCATTTATATGAGAAAAAAACTGCTCAAAACGAACGTTGTTCTCACGCAAATTAATTCAATTTACAGTTCAAAAAAACAATAGATTGCTTGTTTTTTTGAGAATTTCCCTGGTAAAAAAATGGCTCAGGATCGGCGTCTTTTGATGGGGCTCGGGTGGATGGCCGGGTGCAAGATTTTCCGTCAATCGATAATAATTATTCCTGTTCTCAAATTAAAAATTAATTGAGGCTTGGTAATGGTATTTTTTTGTTGCGAATTTATTTCTTCATTCCAGTGCTTTGATAAGGTTCCCATAACTTAAGTTGACTGTATTTATTATATTTTTCTGTTGGGTTAGTTTTTCGGGTGGACTTTTAAGTTTCATTCATTAGTTCATAATTCGCGACGGAAGCTACTTTTTAAGAGATCATACTATGAAAAATTCTATGATGATCATAGAATTTTTCACGAACTCAAGTTATTTGAAAGGTTAGAGAGGAGGCTCAAAAAAGCTAGGGTTTAGTTTGATGTCTGCAAAATTAGTTCTTGCAAATTTTTACAGTCTTTTGGAGCGGCTCGAAGTTTTATAAAATATTAAGGTATGAAATATTTACGGTCGGTCAACGCGTTGAAGAACCAAAATTTTCCACTTTCTTAATTTCCACTTGAAATCGAGTGCAAGCTATTTTCTTCCAAAGGTTATCGAACTTTAATCCGCTTCATATCGTTTACGGACCGTAGGTATTCTAGCATACTGCCTATAGTATGAAATTTTGAACTAGAGGACATAAATTTATGCATTTCCTAAATTTTAATCTTCATTTCTTCACGCTCAAAATTTGAGATTTTTGATCCAAACTTATAGTTCTAAAACCAGTTGGAAACTAAAAGTGTAGATGAACTTCAGACCCACGGCATTCCTAATGGGGGTGAGGGAAGGTGAGCGAGGCGTCAAAGTTTCTGAATTTACAGAAAAAATTTAGTGCGCGCTACGGATAAAATGAACTGAGTATCAAACGTTAATAACTTGTTTTTTCGATCGCCTTCGGCTGAAGTACTGTAGATTTCAAATTTCGCGCCAAAATTTTTTTGACGTCTTGCCACCCCGTTTGGAAACACCGTGAGACCGCTAGTTCATTCGGGAAGCTTGAAAGATCATCGGGTTTTTTGGATTTTGTGTGTCTAAAACACGATTTTCTGTATATAGATTTTCACAAATCGATGGGGGCGTTTGCGAAAATGATTTTGAAGAAATTTGCTTTCCAACAAATTTTTTTGAATTTGTTTAATCATTCCAATCTTTCCACAACATTCAATCAACTTTTTTCTCGTAAATGGCTTCTCATTAATAAAAAGTTGTTAGGCTACAGCGGTTATATGTTCATAAAACCTTTCTTAAAACGAATTTTTGTTTCAAAGTAAAATTTCTGGACAATTTTTAGTACTTTCAACTTTCTATGAACTTATTGCCGTTTTCAATTTTCAAAGCTTGTAAGGATTTTGATTTTATGTTTTATTTTTCGTAAAGGAACGAAGTTCGCAACAAAAAAAAAATTAAAAAGATTATATCGTTTGGCGAAAAGATTGTACCCGTCTTGGCTGGGTCACTCGGAAAAAGGTCCATTTTTGTGATGCTTCTCACAAAAAAGGCCAAGAAAAGGCTCTGTCTTTCTCAGAGAAATGAAAAATTTCTCAAGGCCAGTCTCAAGCTTGAGAGCGTCAACTGAACTCTCTGATGAAGGAGCTTGAGTCAAGTCATGTCAAAAGTTCGTAACCTTCTAAGATTTTTGAAATTTCGTTGGGTTCCTTTTCAACTTGCCAGGTTCTGATGAATGGTTAGTAGTTTAAAAGACTAGATTTTTTCAGAATCCTAAAATTTTGTTTTTTTCTTCTTTTTGGTTCGAGGGTGAACTTGCAATTTTTTTTCCAACGTTTAGAAGTTGCGAATCGAATTTTTTTCTATCAATCTTTTTTTCGAGTTGGTTTTTTTCAGTCTACAGTCTATTTTGAAAAAGGGCTCTCTTTTTAATACTTAGGAATTTTTCGATAAACATTTATTCATGTAGTTCCAAAAAAAAATTGAACACTTTTACAAATCAAAAAATTTGCAAGTTCATCTTTAACCGCTCGGATCTTTTTCTGGGGTTTTTTTTGCCAATTTTATCAACTTCAAATATTGGTCTTCTCGAAATACTCTGATTTTATGTCCAAACTTACATTTCTTTTTTATTTTGATCTTATTCTTCTACTAACTTTCAAGTTATAAAAATGCTTTTCATCTGAATTCGATGAAAAGATTGATATTGCGTAGCAGTTGAGTCCACTCTTTAAAAGTTTTAACAAAAAAAGGCGCGATCAATCTTTCTATCGATGGTGAAGAGCTTCAGAGACGTGTAGCTTTGAAAAAAAGACGTAGGAAAATTTATTCATCAGAAAACTTGCAAATGAAAAAAAATCACATCAGCATAATTTCATTGAACTTTTGAGCTTTTGGCATGACTTGACCAAGGCTTCTTCACTTAGTCACTTCGAGTCAATTGAGACTGGCCTTGAGGGTTTGTCATTTTTCCGAAAAAAGCATAGCCTTTGCTTGGCCTTCAGTGGAAGCTTTACAAAAATCGAGCCTTTTTCTGAATGCATCCAGCCAAGGCGGCCTTCCACTTGGAACCTTGGCAAAAGACAAGTCGATCCTGGGCCATTTGGAGGAAACGCCAAGAGTCGACAGTTTTGGAGGGTTCCAGACAGGAAGCAGTTGGAATCGAGGGGGCTAATGGGGAGGGTTTCAGGTCGAATGATGTGACGGGATGGATGCCGGACGACGTCGTACTCCGAAAGTCAGCATTGATCCGGACACTCGTTTCCAGAAAAATAAACTTATAAATTTGATAAATTTTGAAAAATAAAGTATTATCCTCCTCCTTGTTTTTCTGGTTTTTTCCGGCAGGGTCGGGGGTCCGACTCTGCCGTCCTATCTCAGCCTCCTTTGCCGTCTGCCGGCTAAGGGTTCCACAGTTCGGGCCTGTGGAACCCTTAGCCGGCCGGACTCTCTAGTCTCGAGCTCCACAGCTGCCACTGAAGCCTGAGGTCCAAGGCCTCTAACTTGAGCTCAACAGCCTGAGCTGCAGAGTCCAAGCCAGAGTCCTCAGCCTCAGACTCCACAGACTTGCTGTGGAGCCCGAGCCAGAGGCCTCGACCCCAGGCTCCACAGGTCAGGCCTGTGAAGCCCAAGGCCAAGGTACCTTTGGTAGGTGCCTCTAGGCTCGGCAAAGGTCTTGTAAAGCAAGACTTCTTTTCTCAGGCAAGCTCATGTCATGAAATTGCCTTGCAAGTCAACTCATGCTCTTTCTGCCTTTCAAAACCTTCTGAGCTTCACCTCAAGCCATCTGAGTTCGAAGTCCCTCAGCTCAAGTGCAAGACAATGGTGAAGCTAACTCGCAAGGTGTGCTTTATTGATCAAGTGCTGTTAGAGTTCTTAGCTGCTAGTTTCGATTTGTTAAAAAAGAAATCTAAATTACAAGTCTGTTGAGCTTCAAGCTTTTGACGAGAACTTGTAGGAGAACTACATCTTTCTCAAGCCCAAGACAGTCAATCATTACTTAAGTCAAAGTACAAGGTCCATCAAGAAAGCATTTGTGCCCAAAATAAAAAATTCACAAGTTTTGAAGAATTTTTGAAAGAAAAAGTGTAAATGAAAGGTTCAACTAGAATGGGAATAAAATCAAAGTTTCAAAAAAGTTGATTGACTGGCTAAGATTTGAGAAAAATTTTGAAATACTTCAAGTTCATAGTAACTCTTGAAGCTTGCAGTTGAAGGGTCCTAACTTCATTCAAAGTTTATCCGCAATTTCTATATTTTTTTTCAAATACTCTTGCTTTTTCAACAACTCTTTCAGCTCATCAAAGACAACGAATTGCGAAAAAAATTGAAAATTGAATTTCAAGGCAGAAAGTTATGTAAATTTCAAGTTGATTTTCGAAAAAAATACAAATACAGTTTTTTTATAAATTTGTTTCTAATAGTCGTCTTTGATGATCTGAAGAAGCTCTTAAAAATTTTTGTTCGGAAATTTTCTAACACTTGATATTCCAGTCTGTCTTGACCATGAAACTTCAAAATTTCTATCTACAACTCAAAAATTTTTATTTTCAAATTGACGTAGTGACCAAGTGATGCAAAAAAAAAACCAAAGAGAAATTTATAGTATTGCAATTAAAATTCGAAAAATAAATTCCTAAACTATCTAACAGCACTTTTTCAACGAAGCCCATATTGCAAGTTGGTTTCAAATCGTCTCGCAATCAAGTTGAAGAACTTCGAGCTCGAATGGCTCAAGATGAAGCTCAAAAAGTTTGGAAAGACAGAAAGAGCCCGAGTTTTCTTGCAAGACACTGTCAGGTGGCGTCTCAAAACTCACGCAAAGACGCTCAATTTGCCAATATACTTTTCTTTCCATTTTAACTATTGAAGTTGACATAGTAGATCGTGAAAAAAATTAGAACATTTTCAAGTTTGAAAAACTCGACAAAGGTTCGAAGATAGCTAATGAGAAAATTAAGTGAATAAAAAAAATTATAACCACAGTAAGCCCTAACGCCTCAGACTTGTGTAACTTTATGTGAATCTCCAAAATTTATCTTTTCATTCAAAAGTGTTTCAAAAATGATGCGAAAAAGGTGTTTTTAGATTAGAAATTAGCTCTAGTTATGAGAGCATGAGCACATTGCAGCGATTTTTTTTTACTTTTGAATTTCCTACTATACTAGGGCCTTTTGCTTAGTAATTTGGGAAATTTACGCTGTACAAATGAAAATCGAAAAAGGAAAGCTAACACAATTTCATTCTTGAGAAAATTTGAAGTAGGACCTAAATATTATAGATAAAACTCTAAAAGATTCGAACCTTTGTTTCAAGTTTCCCAGACCAACTTCTACACCATTAGACCACAAGACAAATTCAACGTCTTTGCTTGAGATTATATCATCAGGCTGTGTACGAACAAACTCCGTTTTTCTGACGACTCATTGGAACTAAGCGCATAAAAAAATTAGATTAAAAAAAGCTTTAAAATAGATGCTCTCTTACGTTCTCTGACTATCCAAGCCTAAAAAAACTACAAAAAAAAAATCAAAAGCTCTAAAAATAATAGCAAAGGTTGAAAAGTAGCTTAAATTAAGCTGAAGTCAAAAAAAAGTTATCAAAAATCTTTGAACCTATCGATAGAACGTGCTTTTCTACAAACAAAAAAACTTTATTGAACAAAACTAATCCATAAAAAAGCTTTCTGCACCTTTTCTTGTTCAGTTACTATAAACTATAAATAAGTATGAAATGAAAACTTGAACGAAACGAAAAAAATGAAGATATAAGATTTCAGCTGCTTTAAAATTTTTAAATTATATTGAAGTCGAAATTAAAAAAAATTAATACTATTAGAGTAACCAAAATTTTCAAGGGATCTGAACTTCTCAACAGTTTGAACGATTCTGAAGCGCGACTGGTCAAATTTTCTTATTTTATTTTTTACTTTTTTGGGGTTGCATCTGGAAATTGGAGCCGAAAAAGAATATTCATTGAATAACAACTTTTTTGTCTTTTTTTTTAGTTTCTAGTTGAAAAAAATGTAGAAGAGGGAAAGAATAATAATGAAAAAAGTCTCGAAAATGAGCGCATTTCAGAGCAGTTCACCTTGTTCAAAATCGGATATCGAAGTCTGAAAGTCAACAGTAAAAAAACTGAAACTGAAGATAATGGAAATAAATAGAAACTGTATTCGAAAAAAACTGTAGTTTCCCAAACTAACTCAATCTTACTACAACCAGCTTCAACCCTTCCTCCGACTCATGTGAAATCTCCTTGAGATTGCAAATAGTTTCGAAGTTTCCGAATGGAATTCAACGAGTTTGCTTCGAAATTAAATTATTTTTAAATTACAAGTCATTTCTATAAAGCCGCGTTTGAAAAATAATTTATTCGCACACAGCCCAATGAAAAACGCCACCTTTCGAAAAATTTCGAGCTTGTGAGGGAAAAATCGCCTCGCCCCACAGTGCCTCTACCTAACAGAGAAAGAAGCGCATGTATGCTCGGCTACAGACCAGCTAGAGAGCATGGCAGACGAGGAGACGAGCCAGACTACAGACTCACTTGTTTTCCGACGCTCTCTAGTGACGAGATGCAGTTGAAGACACAGTCGCCTTTTTCTCTGTCGCCCAGCCACCGACCAAAGGTCCGGCAAGGTTGGCCCCAAAAGGACAACACAACATGCACAAAAAAAAGCATATTTTTCTTCTCGAAAATTGACTATTACTAAATGACGTGATCTACTAGATAAGGTAGTGTTGCATGAAAAGCTCAAAAAAAAAAAAAATTAGGGGGCATGTTTCAAAAAAATTTTTTCTAAAAATTTGACTGGAAAAGCCAGTAAAAATTCTTAAAGTCGATCAGGAAAATTCGGACGGTCTTTTTTGTCAGGTAGTTTTAGAGTGTGGCCACTGAACAATACAGCAATTTTATACTCGTTTTTGAAAAAAAAATTTTTTCTCAAGCAAAATTTGAAATTTAGAATGCTTATAAATCTAGAAAGAAAAGATTAAAATGAAATATCACTTTTCGAAACTGAATATTTTTACAATTATCTAAACCTTCAAAAAAATATTTAAAAAAATTCAATGAACACACTTGGAAACTGTGAAAATTTCAAGATCGCTAAAATAAAAAAAAAAAATTTTTCCTATGATTTCCCAGCAACTATCCGTTTTTGAAAACCCCAAAAAAAGATATGGAACTCAAAAAAATAAACTCAAAACAAACCACTGTAAAACTGTCCAAAAATTCCATTTTCAAAAAAATTTTTTTTCCACAAAAAAATTGATTTAAAAAGATTCGTCAAAAAAATCTATTGACAAATTGAGTGGAAGTTAGTCGCAAAAACTTCTTGAAACTTGGCGCGAAATTTGAAATAGGGTCGTCGCGGTCGCGTTGCGGCTCGGCTGCGAATTTTGTGGATCATTCACGACCAACTTGTCAAGCCGTAATTTCCTCCCTAATATTATCTTTTATTAAGAAGCTTCGAACTGTAAAGAAAACATCAAAAAAAAGTGATATTAATTCGAAATTGGCTCTCGAAGCGAAAGGAGAGAAAGATTACTGTAGCAGTGTCGCGCGGCTTGTCATTCTGGACGTGAATGAACTATTACGCTAGTATAAAAAATCTATAAAAAACGAGGACTGAATCAGTAATTTTCTAACTTTCCACACACGATCAACTTGTCAAGCTGGAAAAATTCCTGAAAAATTTGATTTTTCGAAAAAAATTATATATAAAAATACTTTTTTTAAAAAAAACAACGAAATTCAAAAAAACAAAAAAATTTCTAAATCGGCTCTCGAAGCGAAAGGAGAGAAGGAGTACTGTAGTCGTATCCCCTGGCTCGCCAAGCTGATCGTGAATGAACTATGGTAATAATCTAAAAAAAATCATGAGAAACCAAAAAAAAAATTAATTTAAAGCGAGCCGCGACGCGACCGCGTTGCCTCAAAATAAGGCTTCGTGCAACGATACCCTGAAGTTATTCAAAAAATGATTTTTCTTGTCACTTTTCGAGAAGAAAAAGACGATTTTTTTACGCTGGGAAACTCCATTTATCGATCAATTTTTTCGTGAAGTTGAAATAGTTCCGGCGTTTCTCAGCGCAAAAAAAACAAACAATTGAGACAGATTTAAAAGAAAAATATACCTAACAAGGTAGATTTATTGAAGCCGGCGACCTTCACTCCCGTGGAAAGTAACCCATTGATCGCCTCCAGATTTCCTGGAAGAATCCAAATTTATCGACACGAAATAATCCAAGATTTGAACGAAATGAGAGACTAAAAAAACTCAAATTTCCGACCCAGGCGAGGTTGACGGCGCCGTCAGCGTCTGTGCCATAGGAAAGCCTGAAAATCGTGTTTTAAAAAAAATCATATGACATTTTTTTTTTCACGCGTACACGAAATGGAAAATGAATAGCCGTTTGGAGTAGACATTAAATTTGAAGCCAAATATTTTCTGAAACTAAAAGTTCATGTTAACAGCTAACATTCAGAGAAAGATGAGTATTTAAATAAAGTTATTTAAATAAACCATAATAATTTGGAACTACTTCAAATTCAAATTACCAAGAGAAAAAAAAAAGCAAAAACGATGCAATTCTAGAAATTTCCGATCGTAAAATGCAAGTAAACTATTCAATAACCTCATTCAAAATGATTTTACATAAAAACTGATTTAAAAAAAGTGAAATCTCCTAGAATCAAACTAAGAAAAACGAGACAGAAACCGGCAGCAACCTCAGAGCACGACAGAAAAAGGAGAAATGACGCTGACGTGGATGTTTTTCACCGCCCAAATCTGCCGCCATTCCAGAGAGTTCTTGGCGCTTTGATCTCTCACACGTGGGGTCACAACTTTTGGTCAGATCAGACTCGATATTCTCTCAAAACTGCCAGTTTTCAATCCGATTTTGATGTCGTGTTCAAAGTGATTCCGAAAAAACCAAAACAGCTGTCAGAGGCGATTTCGCATTTCTCAAACACCCACGGGTAAAGAGCGGACAATCACAGTTAGCCGCCTGGCATGCGGCTTGCTACCCAGAGAATTTCCTCAAGGCAATTAGCTGCACATTTGGCGCTTTCAAAATTTTTGAGTTTCTTTTTTACATTTTTATAATTCAAATTTCGTTTTTTTTTGTGTCTCATATTGATTTTGCTCTTCGTTTTGTAGTAACTTTTTAAATCTGCACTAAAATGAAATCTTTTCGAAATTAAAATGCTTCTTTTTGAGTTCAATTAGCTCATTTGAGTTAGGGTTGCAGAATATTTTATTGTTCATTGTACCACTTTTCAGTTCATCGTTCAGTACACCTGACGATTGCCTGCAAGCTGTTTTTCAGCCTGTAGCTCATGTGCCGCATGCACTGCTCTACTGAAATCGTGCAAAGTGCAGTGCCTAAGCTGGCATTCTGCAAAAAAGTTGCATGCATTCTGCAGATCAGAGCTTTGCACTTTGCGCAGAAGGACCTCGCATTTTTTTGCATTTCTTTTTGGGCTCACTTTTGTACAGACGAAAAAAAGTGCAAAATGCGAGGTACTTCTGTGCAAAATGCAAAGCACTGATTTGCAAAATGCATGAAGCTTTTTTGCAGAATGCCGCCATAGGCACTTTGCAAAAATTCTGTAGACTGTTGAATGGCGAAGCGCTCGTTACCTTCAGCGCTGCCCGCTCGTTACCCGTGATGTTTGAGGGACTCGTTTAAAGTAATTTCCCCGAAATTCAAAATTATCTCTAAAATTTCGTTATTTCCACTCTCTCTATTTCGGAAAACGGTATGATATCAATAGAAAAAGATAGCAACCGTTTCAACATCTGTAAACCTTTCATTGAAAAAAAAAATCAATTTTTTTCGACAGTTTTGAACGTGTTGAATTTTCCCTCGATAAAGTTACAAGTCAAAATGTAAGTACATTTCTGAAATTGCAAAATAGTTTAAAAAGTTATAAAAAAATCCTTTGCGCATGTGCCGCAACCTTAAAGTTGCTGTGCTTGCGGCAACAAATACCGTATCTTTTAACAGTTTTTTCCCCACAACGCTGTTCTTTTTCTTTCAAAGTTTTATCTGAAAATTTCCACTTGTATCTGTTTTTCAGGCTATGCAAAAAGCGCCAGAGCCCGCCGTCCCTGAAAAGCCCGGATATGTAATTTCAATAATTGAAATCGAAAGATTCAAAAACTGGTTTTCAGTATAGAATGGAGGACGTCCGGAAGTTCATTTACCATATTCGCAAGAAGAAGATGCTTTGGGGAGATCCGAGGTTGACCAAGTCGGAAAAGAGGAAAAGTGAAACGTGCCACTTTGTGGAGCTCGAACGCAAATGTTCATTCCTTGGAGAATCCGGGGGTTTTGATGAAAACGGGAATGAAAAATAATTTAGCAAATTAAGGTGAATCGGCGAGGGATATCTGGTTACAGCTGTATACCGGCTGGGACGCACAATATCAACGTGAAGAACTCGATCCGTGTTGTCGTATAACTTTCATTTTCTATTTCGATTTGAATTTCTTGCGAAGAGATCGAAGGTTGGTTCTTGAGACGTTACTCGAATTCTCTGGTCTTCAGACTTCAGAAGAAGGCGCCAGCGGTCGTATCTGAGAAGGGAAATGAGTGTAGTACTGGAGAGCCGGTCCAAAATCCGTTACCCCAACAGGAGCCAGAAGTCAAGAGAAAAAGGCCGGCCAAAAAAGCTCCTGAAATTGTGAAAATTCCGACAAAGAGAAAAGGCTAGTTTATTGTGTATTTTACTCTATTTCAAAAAAATGCATTGTGAAAGGATTTTCAGTGTTAATGCACTTGATTTGAACTTGATAAAAATTTTTAAAAAATCTTTAATTTCAAAGTTTTGAAATTGATTTTATATGAAAACTTTTACATTTTTGCAATAATAAGTAAATAATAATTGATACCATGAATTTTTTGAGTTTCTAAAATTTCTTATAGTCTAAATCAAGTGCAAAAAAAACTTACAAACTTGAAAAAAAGAAAATAAATTTCTGAAATTTCAAAATCCGTAATAAAGTTGATTTCGAAAGTTTTCTCAAATGTTTGCACCAATTTTTAAAGTAAAATCAGCAGAACTGAAAGCTGGAAGTCATCGTCCTTTTTTCAGGCCGTCCAGCAAGCCCGGCAACCAGAAAAATCGCTGATTTCGTCAAGAATCTGGTGGGCAACGCGAAAGTGGAGCTGGATCAGCTCAGTGACCCCAAACGGAAGTTGAGGGAGACGATGACTTCGGTGCCGAACAAGCACGAGAAGTTCATCAACAGCGTCGTCCAAAAACTGACCGCTTTGCCGTCTGCAAAGCACGCCGTCGCGAAACAACGCATCAACCAAGTTTTGGACAATTTCGTCGCCGATAACGCTGTACAGCAGCAGCCTCAGCAGTGATTGTCAAGTAATTATAATGTATTCTGTGGTACTTTTAGCTGTTAATTCATTATTCTTTCTTCCTGTCGATATTTGTTAACTCGATCCTAACTTTTGCTTCCTGCTGATTTCTATGTACATTGCAATGGAAAGCAAGGCATTTTTTAATTTCGATCGAGATTCTTGAGAAAATTCAGCCAAGTAAATTTTTTAATCTATCCTCGACGCAAATATGAAGTTTCAGACCTAATTTTTGGGTTTTCGACTGAAGTTCCAAACGAATTTCGAGAGGATTTTTGAATTCTTGACTTTCTTACCGATTTTTTGACTATCTTCAATTGACAGTAATGATCCATCAATCTTATTTTTATTGATATTTTTAAATTACTGTACTCTTTTCTAAGTGTTTCATGAAGATTCCTGAAATTTTAGATGTGAAAAATAAAAAGAAAGCTGACTTTTCCTTTCAAAAATCAATCTCACTAACAAGAAAAGTTTTATTGTCGTTTTTGTTGGTTGGTTGGTTTTTCTTTTTGTTAGCTGGCAAGTTAGGGAGATCAAATCGGAAAATAGGGAGGGGCACCGGTCGTCGTACTAGGTCTGACTATCACAAAAATGCGGACACTTTTGGCGGGGGAAAAACAATCAAAGTTAGATGAAAACAGGTGAAAAGAAAATAATAAATATGGATATTTCGTGTTGAACCGGCGATTGTGGGACGTTGGGTACTTCAGAGTCCTTAAAGAAGACGTACACGACGACTGGCACGTTCATTGAGGATTCCGGCGATTTCTGCGATCCGTTCGCGAAGCTCGAGGTCGTCCAGCTCCTGTTCTGCCGCCGCCGCTTCTAGAACTTCTTCTGGTACCACCACGATCTGAAATCATTTTATAAGTACTGTAGTAATCACTTAAGGCAAGTTATGGGTTACTCAGTGAATCTGAAAGACAAATGGCCACTTAAAATAAGATTTAGACGGTGTAATTTTAAAAAAGCACAAAGTAATTTTATTTGCTTAGAAATGCACAGCATGAAAATTTTCGTTATATTAAAGGCACAGCTTGAAAATTTGCGTTCTATTAAAGGCGCAGCTTGAAAATTTCCGTTCTATTAAAGGCGCAGCTTGAACATTTCTGTTTTGATAAAGGCACAGCTTGAAAATTTTCGTTATATTAAAGGCGCAGCTTTCCATTTGCAGTTATATTAAAGGCGCAGCTTTCAAGTTATCGTTATATTAAAGGCACATGAACCCAGACAAGCCGCGCGCATCGAAGAAAAGGGTTCTGTAGCTTGGAAAAAAAAAAAAGGAAAACATGGAATGAGCTGTCCTGGAAGCGCTAGAAAAGTCCAATTTTGACTAGCCCATCTGGAAAGAAGAGAGATTCGAAATAAGACTTTAGCCCAACAAGATCCTTCGAAAAGATCACCTCAGGCTCGTCGAAACTGTCTTCCTGGCCGAGGTCGTCCTCTTCTTCGATCATCGGCTGTCTGAGGGCCTCCTGCAGCTCTCGCATCTCGTCCATGTCGATTCCGCTGGCTGATCTCCGGTCCCTTGGCATCATCTCCATCGGCGCTGTCACTGCAACTTGGGATCTATCGATCGAAACCAAATCGTCAGTTTTTATACAACTCTCGTCAGCAAAAAGCCAGAAGTTCAAAAAACTAGGAGTAGCTCAGAGTTTTTTCCCGCAGACAATCTAGGCAACTTAGGAACTTCAGAGTGGCCCCTATAGGGGTTCAGGGACCGACCTCTTACCCCTCAAAGTTCAAGTGGACCCTTTAGGGGTTTCCAATTTCATTTTCAGTTTTTCGCATGGAAATGCTTCTTCGCTCAGAGTTCATACTCCCTATAGGGGCGTCTTCTGCAAGCTTTAGCGGCCCCTATAGTGGTTGGTAAAGTGATCCCTAGAGGGGACCCTCCAAGGGCTCCAAAGCTTGCCCCCTATAGGGACCCCTCTGCAGTTCCTAAGAATGTACCACACGGCTGGAACTTTGAAGAGTATCAAAATTACAGCCTTTTGACAAAAATGTGACAAAATAGCTCTTAAAAAGTTGCCTTTTTCAGTATCAAAAAAATTTTAGCCCCTTCCCAGCTATTTTTGGATCAAAAGTCAGTTTGCAGAATCTATTAGAACTCTCTCAAAACCTACCATAATCCGGCAATTCGACAATCTCGTAGGCGTCGACAATTTGATCCGGTTGGAATTTATCGATTTCTGATTGTACTATTTGTGCCAATACAAGCAGTTGATCGTCGCTCAGTTCTGCAAAGATAGATTTTTGAAGTTTTGATTCGAAAATGGCTAGAAAAACATTTTTTTTTAAATCTTTTTTTTTCATCTGTAGTCGTATTTCCAGGATATCAACATGGTTTTCAAAAATCCGATTCCATGACTAAAAAAAGTCTGTGGTTTCTAGTCCGTTTCGTCCTTCAGGTCCGAACGGTGTTTTTTAAAAAGTTCTTTTTTGATGCTCATAAATTTTCGTAAAGACTTAATGAAAAAGGGGAAAGAATAGTATTCAAAATTTATTTATTAACTTCACAATATCAAAGCTTTTCTTCTTATTTTCCGTTATTCCAGGCACAGATTCTTTTTTTTTTCTGAGCCAGGAAGGCCTGAAACTTCATCGAGTTACCAACAAAAAGCTTTGTTCGAGCTCCAATTTATTCAGAAAATCTGCACTTTGTGAAGACTGAGAAATATGTTATAGTAAGATTTCTATCTTCAAGAGCTTCATGATAAAGCTGATTAAAATCCTTTTCAGCTGTTATTTTTGAAAGCGCTGGGAATAGGGAAAAAAATCAAGTTTATTGGAATTTTTTTCAGCTATGTTTTTTTAGAGAACAGGAAAAATAAAGTCTTCAAAATTTAGTAGTGGGGAAAAGAAGTGATCGAAAGAGATTTTTTTTTCTTTTCGAACAAAGAGACCAAAAGCTACAAAAATTCGTAGTTGGGATACCAATACTCTAAAAAAATTTATAAAAACTACAAAAATCCAAGAGATCCTTTGAAGAAAAAAAAAATGGACTTTTCGCATTCAAAATTCAAACTTTTTCATAGTATAGCTGATTCACGGTCATCTTGGGACGCTAAGGGGGCGTGTCCTGTCTGCGTTCTCCACAAACCAGGTACTGTCTCTTTTCTTGTCGTGTCAGGACCCTTTTTTCGATGACTCAAGCCAGCCGTGAATCCGCTATACGAGAACTTTACAAGATTCTCGAAAAACCATAGCCGCACTTGGAATGGCTGTCCATTCAGTAGCTGGTTATAACCGCTTGGGACGCAAAAGGGCGGGGCCTGTCTGTGCTCTCCACCAACCAGACACTGTCTCTTTTCTTATCGTGTCAGGACCCTTTTTTTGATGGCTCAAGCCAGTCGTGAATCAGCTACAATAGAACCCAAGGATCCGAGCCATTCCAAGTGCGACCGAGTACAGTAACCTAGGTACCTGACAACTGTTGGCGCAAAATCTCATCGTCATTTTCGCCGTCGTTCTCGTCATCGTCTGCCTGTTCGATGACGACCTGCCGCTTCCCTCTCCGCAGCATTTTTCCCGCATTTACTGAAAATCATGGAATTATCAAGGCTATTTTTCGCCCTTTAGAGTGCTCTATCGATAAAACGGCTCAGATTTGATAATATAATGATGAAAATTATAAAAAAACATTTTTTTAACTAAGGCGCTTTCATGTCTTCAACGAATACAATACACACTTTCAAAGCTTAAAAAAAACAATAAAATAAAATAAAATCACCTTGGCTTTTCACATTTGAACCTTTCGTCTTCTCGATCGTCTTTGTGGTCGGCTGCAAATTAATCACTCAATTAATTATCTCGAATTTAATTTTGAAATTACTTATTCTGATGGATGAGTAAGAGGAAAAGTGCATCATGATCCAATTATAAAACGACTAGTCACGGCCTAATGACTAATGATATGGCTTGAAAAGGAAGCATACTATTTACTAACTTTGATGGAAAAGAGCAAAACAAGGGTGTAGTTTTTGAACCTGGGTAGTTAGAATGGCAAACAGAGCTCTTAGCCACTGAGACACAGAGAATCCGAAAAAACACTTGGTCCATTGGGGTTTAGAATAACCTTTTTTCTCACTTTGAGGGGAAAATGGCAAAAAAGGCCGCGTGGTTCGAACCCAGCTCGTTATATTGGAAATAGAAGATTTAGCCACTGAGCCAAGAAGTCGAGTTCAATTTCAACCACATTTTTTAGCTTTAAAGTTGAACCAGAAAAGGGCGCAGAAAGGCAGCAAAGAGGCCTCAAAAAGGCTGCAAAAAGGGTCCCTTTACCGAGCCTTCCATACTCTCTTAAATTTTAAAGGCTCGAGAATGGGTGGAAAAAGGGAGAGGTAGTGAAAATGGGGCATAAGGGCTGATAAAATGGTGCAAAAAGGCAGCGAAAAAGGATCCTTTGTCACCCTAAAAAGAACATTTCTGGAACCTTTGAGCAGACTTTATGGACCCTCGGAGGGTCCTTCCGACTTTGCCTATGGAATCATTCTGTTCATCACTTCATTTGAGGAAAAATGGCAAGAAAGGCAGCAAAGAGACCTCAAAAAGGCTGCAAACAGGGTCCAAAAAAACGACCCTCGGAGGGTTCTTCCGACTTTGTCTATGGAATCATTCTGTTCACATTTGAGGAAAAATGGCAAAAAAAGGCCGCGAGGTTCGAACCCAGCTCGTTATATTGGCAATAGACGCTTTAGCCACTGAGCCAAGAGGTCAAGATCGATTTTCAACTTCATTTTGTATCGTAAAAAGAATCCGGAAGCTTCAGCTCTACAGGAAATCTCTTTTCAGACACGTATACTCCAAGAATGGAAATCCTTCAATAGGCTCAAAATGAAGCGAGGGACAGGTGTAAACTCCTTGTTATTCTCAAGTTGTGCTCCGATCCGAGAAAGTAAAAAGAAATCCCATTTTACTCATGTTTTTCGCCGGCGGCACCGGCTGCAGCGGGCGGCAATTCAATTAATCGGTCGGCTCTCGTCGGCCAGAATTGCGATACTTCTTTTTTTCCTTCACCCATGCATTCATTCTTATTAAATACACGCCGCCGCCGAAAGATCGTTGAACACTTGATTAGTATGCAAGAACGAAAGTAGGCTAGGCCAAGAGACTTGAGCTTTTAGTGGCTAGGAGTTGAAGCTAGGATCCTTTGAGTGATTTTTGGGATCTGAACAACTAAAAAAAAGTTATTGAATCTTCGTAAGTAAGCTGTAGATGATAAGAAGCTCTTGGCAAGCAGGGTAGGCGAGTGAAAAAGGAAATTACCAGGGAATGGTCTCAGCTCACAGTGGGACTTCTGTATGAGACCATTTTTCCTAGATGTTAGGCCCTATTTAAAGACAGGACCTCAGGAATGCGTCACGATGAAAGAAAGACTGAGGGCTCGGGCCTTGGTAACGCAGACGAGTCAGGGCATTTCTAGTGACCCATTTAGTGGCGTCAGTACTCTTAAGTGATCCCTAGAAGTGCCCAGAAAGATCCGGAGCATGTCCGTTTCGCGTTACGGAAAATCTCTAGTTTGCTTTCAAATTTTAAACTTCAAGCTAAAACTCTAGTCGATGTGAAATATCGAAAATCTTCAAAATAATGTCCAACCAACTGATTCAAAATGAAGAAAATGTGCCATGGTCCAGGAAAAAAAAAGAGAAGCCCTCTAAATTCGATTTGAAGCTTTTCGAGAGCTCAGAAGTCGCACCATACTTCTTGATTGATAGCCAAGGCTCAGTGGTTAGAAACTCCAGAGTGGTTCCTATAGGGGCCTTTGGAGGGTCCTTTCTAGGGAGCACTACACCAACCTCTATGGGGGCCACTTAAACTTGCAAAAGGGCCCCTATGGGGGTTTTTAGTTAGTCGCCCCTATAGGGGACATGCTAGTCGATAATTTTTATGGACTCTTTTCAAAAAACTAAAAAATTAACCTTTTTTCGAATAAAGATGGCCCCTATAGGGACCACTTGAGCTTTAAGGGCTAAAGGGCCAGACCTGAAACCCCTATAAGGAACACCTCAATTTTACCCTTTTAGGAGCCACTTTTTCGGTCCCTATAGAGGCTGTGTGTCGAATGCTTGTGGGCAACGAGTCAAACCGAAAAGCTCTTCCCTGATTATTCAAGGAATTTTTCAGATTTCCCCAAATAGGCTTAAGAAGCCATAAAAACCTACAAAGGATACTACGAAAAGACGGAAATTCCAAACTTTCTCTCGAAATATTTCCCTATCCAATTTGCGATTTTTCCCGCTAGGAAGCGAAAGTATTTGTGAGCATTAGTCATTGATGTGCGTTCTTGTATCAAATGAGCGGCTCGCGTGTTCGTTTGTTTCTTGAGGTTCAGTGTCGCTGGCAAACACGGAAGCACGGCAATTTGCGCATAGAATCGACACCTTTCTAAGCGCTCTGGAAAATGCGGACGGTTAGGGTTACGGTGGCCGATTCAGTGAGCTTTTTTCTAATTTTCGAGAGATTTTTCGCGATCACACGGCATTCCTAACGGGGTGAGGGAAGGTGAGCGAGGCGTCAAAGTTTCTGAATTTACAAAAAAAAAATAAGTGCGCGCTTCGGATAAAAGGACTGTGACGTCACAGCTACCTATCGTTGCAAATTAAACTGAGTATTCAACGGCATGAAGAATAAATTTGGCTGCGTACTTGAGATTTCAAGCTTCGCGCCAAAATTTTTTGACGTCTCCCCACCAAATTTGGGAACGCCGTGGATCAGCACTATCAAATTCCCTTTACAAAATGTCGAGGTATTAGAATTTAATGAAACTTGGTATATAGGCACTTTCGGACATCCTGAATCCAAAAAAGTTGAGAAAATGTGCGCTTTTTTGGTTCTACTCGAGTTATAGCGCCTGAAAGTATGCACTCGAAAAATTCACTGGAAGGGAGGAGGGAACGTCTTGCGGCGGCGCACTTCAACTGCAAGAAGGCGGCGTGGTGTAGTGGCTAGTGATCCAGAACTGTAGAACCTATGATGCTGGTTCGGATCCTTTTTGGTGAACTTTCTTTTTGCCAATTTTTTACTTCGAAAAAATGATGAATTTTTGAAGATGGAATGAAAAAAACCGCTCAAAATATTGAAATTGTGTTAATCCTAGCTGCAACGTGTTTTTTTCCAGCATGTTCAGAAAAATTTCCGATTAAAGTTGAAGTAGAAAAAAATGTTTTTTTCAAGAAAGAATTTATATCAAACTTTTATATAAAAGTTTTTTTATGATCCTAGCGGAAAAACTTTACAAAAAAATTGAGTCCAAAAACAATTTTTTTCTCCACATAGAAAGTTTTGCAAAAAAATTTCAAAATAGCCTTTTTTTCCTCAAGAAAAAAATTTAACACATTCAAAAAAACCAGGACAGCAAGTGAAATGGCTCGACGCGTCGCGGTTGCGTTGCGCCAAAAATCGCTTTTCTTATTTTCCAAGATGATTTCCTCATTGGAAATGCTCAAGGAATCCTCTAAAAAGGTTAAAATCTTGGCCAGAACCCATGTGTGTGGCTAGAATTGTATTAGTTAACCGCCGCCGACCCAATTAGCCTCCGAATAATTGAGTTTTGAGTAAAACTATTGAATACGATACTTGAAGGGCATGTTTTGGAAACAAGAAATTATTATGAAATCGAAGAGTTAGTGAATTTTTATCATCCCACTCAAAAAAACTTAACCGAAAAATTTTTGGAGGTGAAAATTTTCAGCAGACTTCCGGCTTGAGAAGCACCTGCTGCCCTCGGAAAAAAAAGGGAAAACTAATCTTTTCTGAGTTTTCGCAAGCTTGAAACATTGAATTATCGAAATAAGTTTTTTTGGAAAAATTTTTGAAAGGGTTCAAATGAAGCCAATTCTATTTGTATCATTGAAAATTCAATAAAATGAAAAAGTTCCAGAATATTTTTTTCATCTGAGAAATCCACCGAGCCCAAATATTATTCCCTTTGTTTTCCTAGGGGAGGGAAATTAATTGGACCCATGAGATTCGCAGTATAATTATCATCAAAAGGCCCAAAAACAACATTAAATAGTACAGCTGTATAGTCAGAGAAAAAAAGGAGAAAGGATAGAGAATGGACCTTTTTCTTTCTCGCTAATGAACACCCGCTGAATAAGAAAGGAAAGCCGATTCTCGAGGAGGCTTTTAAAGTGCGGACAGAATTGAAAATGAGAGGGTCGAGAGGCGCCTTTGCTGTTTCAGCAGGAGTATTTACACGTGCTAATTAATGAAAATCGCTATCACACGGGGTATTGAGAAGTGTAAAAGCCTTAAACAATTAAAATGGGTGCTAATTTAATTATTCAATTTTCTTTATCACTAAAGAGGCCTCTACAGCAATCTAGAGTTTGGAAATTGAAGTTAAACATTTTTTTAATGTATTAAGCTTTATTCTGCATGAATACATACGATTTCAAAATCAAAGTTTTTAAAAACTTTCAACCCCTTAAAAGACCACTCCCCCCTCAAAAGTAAAGTGCCAAAAGCCATAAAAGACGAAAAAAAAGGTCCCCTTTGGGATATCGACTCGTTTCCTTTTATCTCTTCCTATTGAGGAAAGCTTCCTGAAAAGGAGAGCTGACGAGAGAGCAAGAGACGCAGACAGAATTGGCGAAAATTTCAAATGATTTATACACGTTTATTTTCGGGTTTTCTCGAGAAGATTTATTCATTTCAGATGACAAATTTCGACGAACAGGTTTTTTTTCGAGATTCAGGAGAATGTTGGAAAAGGTCAAACTTCGAAAAAATGGGGATAAACGGGAGGAAATCTCATTTCCTATCTTCTAAAAGGCGTTTTTGGGATTCGTCACCGGAAGTACAGTAATCTCGTGGTGATTCATCGTTTCCGGAGTACCAAAATCACTAATTATCGGAACAAATGAAGTGTGAACCCCTCAACTGGCCTTCAGTTTAATCATTTTGGAACTAATCTCCGGGAGCAAGTTTGCTCTGACGCACGATAACAGATTACGGTAATCCTCTCGTTTTTCTCCTTTTCAATTTGAAGATAACCCGGAGTTGTAGGTGTATCGAATACGGAAAAAAATAGGATGAACTTTTGGATTTGAAACAGGAAGGTCATATAAAAAAGCCATATTTTTCTATTAGTCACGGATCCAAAGAGCCGATGCCCTTCTTTAACTTATCAAGGATCTAAAACCTTCTTATATCTCTTATCGTTATCAAGGTTCTCAAATATTCAAATATTTATTTTTTTAAGCTGTCAAAAAATTCCTGAAACCAAAGAAACAAATAAAAAGTTTTTTTTTGTTCAATGATGTCATTTTAAAAAATTTTCCAATACCACACCCTCTATACTGAAGATTCCCAGAAGCTTTTCCACGGCTTAAGAAGAAGCTCATATCCGATCCACGCAGCGGATTAATACTGAAGCTTTTTCATCACGAGATTTATTGGAGGAGGTTGGCAAAATAAACCCAGTGGGTGGTTAAAAATGACGGAAAAGTTGCTCCCAGGAAAGTTCTGCTGCAGAGAAACCTTTGAACTTCCGATCAAAAGGATCGGAAATCCCACTTGTCGCTTCCAGAAACCTGTCAAGTGCACCGTAGAATGAGAAGTTGTCAAGTTCAGAAAAGTTACTTGAAACATTTTTTATTTCTGAAGCTTTTTCTAAACTTGTCTTTTGAATAGTATCATCTGTTGAGAAAAATATTAAAGACTAAATTTTAAAACCAAAAAACATGTACTATCCAGGAACTAAAAAGCCAGGTACAAAACAAGAGATTGAAAAAACCTTTTTTTAGAACTCTCCTATCTTGGAAAAGTTCTAAAAAGCCTAGACTTTTTCGGAAATTGATGAAAGGGCATCAAAACAAGAAATTCTCAATAGAGCTCGCTTTCATCAAAGTTGCACTTCAGGCTTTCAAAAAGCTAACATAACTATTTTCACGTCCTTTATTTTTCTTGAAGCCGTCTGAGAAAACTTTTCATGAACTTTAATAACTAGCTTTATAGAAAATATCATACTCCATTTAGGCTGGAAAATTGTCAAATTTGAAGCCTTCATGACCATCTGAATGCCCTTAAGAAGCCACTGAAAAATGCAAACTTTCTCGGAACTTACTGGGAAAATTTTTAGTGGCCACTTTAGTAGTCAAATTAGTGGCCACTTAAGGGGTTGAAATTAATGGCCACTAGAGAGGTCTGAGTGCTACTACTAGACCACTGAAAGTTTTAGTGGTCACTTTAGGAGTCAATGGATCAAAATAACTGGTCCAATCTGTTTGTTTTAAAACTATCAGAGTTACTGGGAGGAGCACTGGATGAAAAACAACTGAAGTGGCTACTATAGAGGTGGGTTTAGTGGCCACTTTAGTGTCCTCTCCTCTATAGTGCCCACTATAAATTTTCCCAATAAATGACCCTTCAAAAAACCATCAAAACAGGGAATTCTCATCAGAGCGCAGTTGCTCTTAAAATTATCTCTTTCAAGGCCTAAATATTGACATGAGAATCTTTAAAAGAAAATTAACTTATCATATTGAGACAAGGAATTCTCTTCAAAGAACCTTTGCTTCAAAAAATATTTCCCGTAGAGAATCCTTCCCGACGTTTTTACTGTCCTTAAGAAACCACCGAAAAAAGCAAACTTCCTCGGAACCCAATTAATCCTTCAAAAGACCATCAAAACAAGGAATTCTCATCAGAGCGCACTTGTTTCTTCAAATTACCGCCGCCCGACTGGCTCCTCTCAATTGGCAGGCCTCCCAATGAAAAGGAGAAAATGGAAAGGAGAAAAAAGGGCCCGAGGGCATGTTTGCCCCGGGGTTTTCTATCCAATTGCTCTGCATCTCTCCGCCTCTCGTAAATAATCTCATTTCGGTGTCGGGCTCTTTGGAAAATGGAGGACGCCTTTTCCAGATATTGCAACATTTCATGTCATCCTATGAAAAGCTTTTCAGGTTGTTTCTGATGGGCGGACTTTTTTCGAGCCCTTTCCGGTTATGGGAAACGTTCAAAGTACGTTTTTAATAACGGGGAGGACAGGGAAAAAACTTCGAGAAAGTGAAAAGGGGTTGGAAAAATGATTGCGTTTTGAAGATCCCTAAATCTTGGCCCAATCAATTCAAAAACACTGCAACTTCAAGATAATCGGAATGAACTTTTGAAGGGTTTTTTTTAATCATTTCTAGCTGGAAAAAAAGTTCAGAGCTCTAAAAAAATGGATTAAAAATTCGTTTGCTGATTGAAATTTCTTCTAAATTTTAGACACGAAGCACTGAAACTAAACTATAGTTAGAAAAATCGAAAAAATCAAAAATTATTAAACGATTTTCGAAGTGAAGCAACAGCTATCTAGAACCCAAAAAAACAGGAAGAAAAACTCATTTTTGAAATGTGAAGCCAAAAAAAAAAATTTAAAAAAAAGAATCCTTTAGATTCGTAAAACATATGGGAACTGTCCGTTAATGAAACAGTAATGTGAGAAAAAAAAAAATCAAAAACAGAATCTTTTAGATTCGTGAAACATATAAAAACTGTCCGCCACTGAAACAGCAATGTCAAGAAAAGTTATAAAATTTCGAGAAGAAAAGTCAAGGATCAAAAGATTGAAACAGTGAAAGTAGTCTAAAAAAAAAACGAACCGCTGGCGCCGCGTCGACAAGGGCGACAGTGAGCAAAGCGACGGCGAATAGCGACTGACCGACGATTGAAGGCATTATTTTCTCGATAAAAAATATATTGATTACTTTTTCAGCCGAACAAAAAATAAGGGGGGAAGGACGAAAAGGGTCTCCGACACAGATGGAACACTTGCCGCGGAGAGCAGAGCGGGTGGAGAATGCTCCGGGAGCCCGTCAGAAGGAGGCGTGGTCAGCTGGCTCCGCCTCCTTTCTCCTTAAAGAGAGCAGAGAACGGAAAAAAAAATCCCGGTTTTTTGGAAGCAGTTTCTGAGTGATTATGTGGTTGCACTTTGAGAGGTTTTTTTCTAAATGACTTTACTGCTTCATGACTTTTGGTTTCGAGGCGCGTTAGCAAAAACAAATTAGAAAAAAAGTGCTAGAAAACGTCAAGTTGGATTTTTGAAAAATCCATTTTTGTGATTATGTACGTTTTTGACAACTTATTTCACAAAAGACAAGGAAAATATATAGTTATTTTTTTGTTCAAAAAAATCATAAAAAAACCAGGCAAAAAAATCGACTTAAAAAAATCAGGCAAAAAAATCGACTTTTTAAAAATAGTAGAATAAATTTAAAAATGAAAAATTCGGGTTTTTACTTTTTGCTTTTTTTGCAACGCTTCAAGACATCCAAAATGAGGTAAAAATAAGATGAAATTTCTTTTGCTTGAAATTGCATTTTGAAACGTACTCATATGGAACATGGAAAAAGCTACTGCACTACACTTTCAAAAAAAAAAAAATCAAAACAAAGCCGCTTCATTAGCCCGCCAGTGGTTACTCATGCCGTTCGCGATCTCAAAAATCGGGTTAAAATTGGATTCTTCTCAAAATCTCGAAAGCTGTCTGAAACGCTTGAAAGCTTCTAATTCAGAGCTTCTCAGAATCTTCTTACCTCATAATCCATTTCACAAGTCTTCAACTAACTGAGTGTTTTCTCAGAAAAAATGAGGGTTTTCTCCGGAATTATTTTCATTTTCAAATGCTAATGCCTGTTTCAGTTTTTATGATTTTTAGGGGAGATTTGGCGGAATTCTGTGATTTGAAAAGGAAACTTGAGATTTTTCGATCTAGTTTTCACTTTTGAAATTGTTTCCATGGACGCACTTCGAAAAAAAAGATTAAAGCAACTGGAAAAATTTTTAGTGACCACTATAGAGGCTCGCCAAGGACTACTAGGAGAGGACACTCTAGTGGCCACTATTTTCCGTTTTAGTGGCCACTTCAGTAGTTTTCAACCAGTATTCCTTCCAGTAACTCTGATAATTTTAAAACAAACAGATCGGACCAGTTATGTTGATCCATTGACCCCTAAAGTGGCAACTAAAACTTTTAGTGGTCTAGTATTAGGACTTAGACCTCTAAAGTGGCTTCTCATTTTTAACCCCTTAAGTTGCCACTAACTTGAATACTATAGTGGCCACTAAAACGCCAAAACCCTATAGTGGCCACTTAAAATTTTCGCAGAAACTATCGAGAATCCTTAAAAAGATATCTTCCAGTTATCCATTGTGAAAAAAATTTTCAAAATTTGCAAATTTAGTCTTGAAAACGCTAACCTTCAGGCACCTTTTTGTCATAGATAACAGCTATTTAATATTTTTGAGTTCAAAAGTTTAAAAGCCTTTTAAAATTTCCTATATGCCATCGTTGAAGGGCTCCCACGCAACCGCGACGCACCAAGCCATTCCAAGTGCGACCACGCTGGCGTATAAAACCACACGAACACTGCAAAATACCAAGAAATGTCCATTGAAGAGTCATGAATAAAGAAGAAGCCTTTCTTCGTCTTCTGCCTTTTTTTCTGCAGTAATGGGGTCTTTTGCGTGTTGATGAGCTCCTTATATCTTTTTTCTAGAAGCTTTTTTTGGGCTTTCAAGAGACTAAAAATTCAACTCTGAACTCGGTCGCAGTTGGAATGGCTCAATGCGTCGAGGTCGCTATTTTTGAGCCTGAACGGTTTTTTTTTCTGATGGCCAAGGTTCCAAAAAAAGTTCGAGCCATTCTAAACACAAAGAATAGAATTGAAAAACAATTTTTTTTTCGAAATGAATGTTAAAAATTTCCGCATCTTTCCGAAATTCCTTTATTATTTTTTTCACAATCTTCTCAAAAATCGAAGAGAAAGAATTAACAAATCCCAAAAAAATGGCAAAAAAATCATTTTTTTACTTTCTTTCAAATTTTCTGAATTTCCAGCTTTAAGGTGAAGGTTTTGAAAAATAGCACGAAATGAGCGATTCATCAAACGTTGTCCCTAGTTTTCCCTTCCTTTTCGACAATTTTTCAACGTCAACAGAAAGCCTGCAATTTTTCAAGTTGAAAAAAACCGTTTATGGGTACCTAGAGGAACAGGTGAAGAAGAAAAACGAAGCAAATCGAATGAAACTTGAAAAATCGTTTCAATTTATCAAATTCATCATTAAGATTTAAATGGGTCAGTAGATAACTTATGGTTGGAAACGTCCTTCAAGTTTCAAAAAATTTACTGATATACAATCCAAATTTCTAAATAGAAACTGAATGTATTTCTCCTACAAAAAAATTCGTTGCTTTATAAAGTTTGAAACAAGCGGAAAAGCTTTGAAAGTGGCTTCAAATAAGCCTTTTCGAAGCCAAGAAGGAAGCCGAAAAATCCTGAAAAACACTTTTTTTCGTGTTTTTGGATCGTGATTGGAGTGGCTTCCGTTCTAATTGGAAATACTTTATTTTTTTAATTTTTTTATCGCGTCTTTTTTTCAAAGTCTAACATTTAGAAAAAAAGGGAAAAGAAATACTTACTTTATTTGCTTTCGCGTCTTGCTTCGATGAGAAATGATGAATTTCCCCAACATGGTCGTTGTTACCGAGTAAAAACTTTGGGGGAAGAAAAAAACCTCGACGATTACCCGTACCTGAAACATTGAAAGATCGGCATAAAAAAAGCGTTTATCAACGGAAAAAAATAATGGAAAAAGTAAAAAAAAATAGAAAAAAAATAACATGCCCAGTAGGCAAAAGCAAGTGTCGCACACTTTCATCTTCTCTCCGAACTTTATCGAACGGATTTTGATTTAAATTCTTTAAATTGAGAAAAAAGTGTATTTGAATGCTCGAAAGAACAAAGAAACATTCAAAAAAAGGAGTTGAAATCAGAAAAAGAAGCTTTTTCGAAAAACTTTAACCCTTCTTATTTACTGATTTTTTTCCTGTTCCAATAATTTTGAATCTTTCGCTGTATAAAAAAATTTGTATTGTTTAATAAAAAAATGATAAATTTAACAGAATAATTCAAATTATCTTTATCCCCGCAAAGGTATGACAACGACACCTGCGGTGTGCCAAACAGCCAGCCTCATTGGCTCAGTGGCAGAGCGTCTGTCTAGTAAACAGAAGGTCGCTGGTTCGATTCCAGCATGAGGCAGTTTCCTTTTTGCATTGCTTTTTTTTGAAAATCATTATTCAATTTTTGCTTTGGTAGTGAAAAATCACGTGAAACAAGCATAAAAGAGTGTCGAGTTTCGTGAAAGATTTGAATTTCCTTTCGCGTGTCTCTTTTTTGATGAAAAGTGGTCTTTCAATGAGAGAGCTGAATTTTTGTTTCGAAATGTTTCGAGGTCAAGAGAGCCATATCTTCAGTTATAGCATCGGATCAGTGGATACTACCAAATAATTGAATAAACCTATTTCTCCGTAGAAAAGAGGAAAAAAAAGAGAAAAACCATGTCACATTTCTATTTGGCAATTTTCATTATTTTTTTTTCTCGAAAAAACCGCGTGAAACCTCAACATTTCAACATTTCCCTTCCAATTTCTCAGCTGGAAAGAACAAATCCCATCAGCTGACATGGATTGAGAAAAAAAAAAGATTCCCATGATTTTTGGTTTATTTGCTTTGCTACTGAATATGTTGAGAAGATACAATTTGTGAGGATTCCACCCTTCGAAATGGGCTTCTCTTCAATAGGAAACGAAGTATTTGGAAAGCTAAATGTTGAGAGATAAAAATTAGCTTCCACTTGATGCCCTTTTGGGATAAAAGCCTTGCAACTTCAAATAAATAAAAAGTAAACGAAGCTAATAAAACGTGCAAGGAGCTTCTTAGATGACATTCCTGTTTCAGCAGTTATTTATTTCAAAATTAGCCGAGAATTTGATGCACGGCAACCTTTCTTTGAAATAACTTTTTGGAGAAAATGTAAAGCAAGGTTTCCTCAGATAGACGGGACTTGACAATTTCATGATTCATCCTTCTCAGAGCGTGTGGAGCAGCAAAATAGTGTGGGGAACAAGGGTGCAAGGAAGGCAGGCGCCTCATTGGCTCAGTGGCAGAGCGTCTGTCTCGTAAACAGAAGGTCGCTGGTTCGATTCCAGCATGAGGCACAATCCTTTTGGCATTTTCAATTTTAGTGGCCACTATAGAGACTTGGAGAGGACACTGAAAGTGGCCACTAAACCCACCTCTATAGTGGTCACTATTTTCCGTTTAGTCGCCACTCCAGTAGTTTTTCATCCAGTATTCCTTCCAGTAGCTCTGATAAATTAAAAACAAACAGATTGGACCAGTTATGTTGTTCCATTGACCCCTTAAATGGCCACTAAAAATTTTAGTGGTCTAGTAGTAGCACTTAGACCTCTATAGTGGCCACTAATCTTTAACCCCTTAAGTCACCACTAATTTGACTACTGTAGGGGCCACTAAAACGTCAAAACCCTATAGTGACCACTAAAAATTTCCCAGAAACTTAAAAGACTTGAGATCCAACTTTTTTCCCAAGGCAGTCCTCGCTTCCCGAGGAAAATTTTTAAAGCCTTCAGAAAATATTCCTTTCAGTAGTTATTCTTATAGATCTAATCTGATAATAAATCAACTACCCCAAAATTCCTCTCCATTAACATTAAACGCAACAAAAAAAATACAAAAATTTTCTTCATTGGTTTTCTGTTTTAGACGTCGCAGTGAGTTACTGTCCCTTCTCCGTGATGACTCCGGGGTTTCGGTGGGCCAGCTCGTGCATCGATCCCTGCAAGTATTCAATTTTAATATTCGGAAAAAAAAGTTATAGCCAGTGAAATAAACTTCTAACAAATGTTTTTTTCAGAATGGAAAAAAACAATTTCAAAAAAATTTCCCGAGACAATTCAAATCAAAAAAGGAATTAGAGCCTCTTAAAAACTAGCAAAATATGCTGCTTGAGACTTTAGTTCAAATTTACAACAAAATAAACGTCAGTGAGGCCAGCTCCATCGATAAAATGTTCAATTTTAGAAATGAGCCTTCTGAGGCCAACTTTTTAATAGTCAAACGTGCTCCAGTGATAAAAATAACAATTTTTTTTAAAATTAGCACTTTTCGAGCTTCAAAAAAAGAAAAAAAAACCAACATTGTACACTTTGGCGGGGATGCCAGAGCGGGCAAAGGCGAGGTAAAGAGCTGCGGCGCCGACGCCCAGGTTGCACGACAGAATCACCTGTTGGCCAGGTTGGATGTTCAGCTTGGAAATGGCTGAAATTTCATGGATTTTCACTGAATTTGAAAACTATTGGAATTGTTCTCATGGCGACAATGAATGAGACGTAATTTCCAGAGTGGTCCCTATGGGGCAACCTTAGGGGCCCTTGGAACCACTCTATCAACCCCTATAGGGGCCACTGAAGCTTGCAAAAGTGGTCGCTACAAGGCTTATAGTTAGTAGACCTTATAGATGAAATGCTTGTCGATAACTTACGGGCTGTTTTTCCCCTTGACCCCTATAGGGACCACAAAAACGTGCAAAAGCGGTCTCTATATAGTTAGTGGACCCTATAGGGGACGTTATAGTCAATAACTTACGGGCTGTTTCTCCCCTTAACCCCTATAAGGACCACTAAAACGGTCCCTTCAAGGCTTATAGTTAGTGGACCCTAAAGGGGACATGCTAGTCTATATCTTACGGGCTGTTTTCCCCTTAACCTCTAGAGGGACCACTAAAACTTGCAAAAATTCCATTTCACAAAAATGCTACATCCGGTCAATGACCCAAGGACAAACCAGCATCAACGTCCGTCTTCTTCTTGTAGCCCTTGGGGCCGATGACCTCCGTCAGTGGGAAATGCTTGGCTCCCTTGACACGGGATCCAGTGGCCGCTGAAAAGTTTTCTCCAGGTATAAAAAGATTTTATCCAGGTGAAGAAGAAGCCTTGTAACTTGAAAAAAGCTTCTAAAAAGCTTTAGAAAAAACAAAAGAAAAGGCTCACAAGAGTTGGGATATCCCAGGGGCTCCTTGCCAGTCCAGAGCTCCTTCGGACGGCCGTCAAGGTAGACGACGCTGCCGAGGTTGTCAAAGGGAATCTCTTCGAAACTGGCCAGCGAGGTCTTGTCCAGCGGCTTCGCCTCCCAGTTTCCAGGCTAAATCGCTCAGATCAGGATCAAAAACGACATCTCCTTCGTTACCGAAATGAGGTCTTCGCCAGACTTGACGACGCCGGTGATGGCCTTCCACGCCTCCAGACCGCCGTTCATCACGCTCACCGTGTTGTGGCCGTAGAGCTACAAATGGCGCGTAAACCGCGCCGAGTCCGGGGCAACTCACGCGGAACGTCCACCAGGCACGGGCCGCAAACGGAATGCCGCCGTTGGGGCCACGGCTGTAGATGACCAAATGGTCGCCGACGTTCACGCCAAGGCGACGCACATATTGTTCAAAGTCCTTCGAGTCGTACAGGGCGAAACGCTCGTTTCTGAAACAGTGTCATTTTCTGGCATGAACTGGGCTGGTTTTGTTTTTCTTTTTTTAGGTTGTTTTGTAATTCATGCCCTTGCTGAGGTAACATGAGCAATGCTGACGCCTCTTCGATTTTAAAGGGTACTTTTCGAATATCATTGCTGCTTTAAACATCTACTAAAAACAAACTCAGTTGGGTAGTATGCAATGTCGGCGTTGAAATGAGCGGCGCCGGTGATATGCTCCGCCAGGTATTCTTGGTTTTTCTGAAAGATGCGCTTCAATTTCAAAAGAGTATCAAAAAACGGACCAGTTCATGCATCATGACGCCGAATTTGCCGTAATACTTGGCCTTGAACTCGTTGGGATCCATCTTTGGCTTCATCGTGTACGTCGCGTCCAACAGCTTGATGTTCTGCAAGTGGACTCTATCAGTTTCCTGTTTCTGGGGCTCCCTGGTATCGAAAATTTCCAGCTGTTTCATATTTACCATTAAATTGACGCAAAATCAACGGAGAATCTTGAAGGGCTGTATATCAAAGCTCTTCTAGTTTTAAGCAACGCCCTAGTCCAGCCGAGTCGCACGATGAATCTCCTGCGACCCGGCTGCCTGGATGAGTGACAAACTTACGCCAAGGTTGGCGGCGACCCATTGAGGCTCGACGGTTTCCGGAACGCTCATCTTTGAGAAGTTGGCAAGGTGCTCCGACGGTGGACGGGCGCTGTAATGACGAGGACGTCCCCCGAATCGTCGCGTTCATTTTCACGTAATCTTTTTTTCTTATCTGATCTTGCCCTTTTTAAGTTTATTTTTGAGAAGCGCTCCGTGAACTTCATTCCGTGATAAGACCAGAGTGAAAAATCAAGAAATCCTGCCTGGAATCAACTTTTGGTTGCAACTTACTTACTTTGATACTTTGATGGTCCATCTTCGCTTCTCAGCGTGGACCACACGTTCTCCAGGCGGCTCGGTCTTGCGCGACGGTCATCCAGTGGCGGCATGGCTGACTGATGGGAAGTAGTCCGTCCATCTGGTCGGTGGGCGCCCGAGTGGGCGCTTGATGTTTCTCGGAATCCAGTGTGTTAATCTCGTGGACCAGCGGTCGTCTTGTCTGCGGATGGCGTGGCCGCCCCAACGATGTTTCCCGCGCTGTATGTGCTCTTCTAGATCCCGGATTTGGGACAGTTGACGGAGGTCTGTGCTCCTCTGTTCTTTTTTCCACTGCTCGAAGCGAGTGGTGCCGATGAGAGCACGTTCTTGGTTGCAACAGCTCTTATAAAAGGAAAATGATTTTTAGAAGCCATTTGAGAAAGGTTTTTAAAAATATTTGATTGATAAAACTGTTAAGATATTGCGAAATTTCGGCGATTTTTGATACCGTTGTCAGTGGGCGTGGCTTACTGCAAAAGCGGCACGGTTTATTGCAAAAGAGGCGCGGGCACCTTTAGTGAATTTAAAAAGAGAATTAAATATTTTTTTTCCAGCTTCTCGCAAGTTTTGGCAGAACTTTAATGTCGAGAGACAAGGAAACACGTTCAAGGCGAATATTAATGTACAGAACAATAAAAATTCAAAAGTTATAATCGAAATCATCCCAGGCCGTTGTACTGGCCCCAGACGTAGCACAAAGGCGCCGGCTCACGTGCGAATCCTGGGATGACGGTGGCGTCTCGCAACGAGTAAGCGTGGTCTGCAATTGGGTTACTGTATGAATAATTCAATTTCGAGAAAAAAATTCCGGAAGTTTCCGCTAGTCAAAAATAATCAAAAAAGATTTGGAAGATCAGGAAAAAACTCACGAATAGCTCCTGGAACGAGACGGTAATGCCTGTAGACAGGTACGGTGGCTCCACAGCGGTTGAGAACCGGCGAACAAGTCATGTTCATTCCCTCGTAGAGCCTTCGGTAACCGGCAGGGATGAAGGCCGGGTATGGCGGCGCCGGATAGAAAGAAGCTCTTTCGTGGAGAATCGAAGAGTAGGTTGCTGGAATTAATGGAGTTGAAGAAAAGTTTTTTGGAGACTTTTTTAGAGGTAAATGGAAACTTCCCTAATCTTCAAACTTTCAAAAGACAACACTCACGATCTTCAAAGGCGGTCAACTGCAGAAGGCAAGACGACGGACACTGGCCATTGTTAATCTGCGAATTGACTCCCAAAGTCGTCGTCGGAATCGTGTAGGCCGATTCTCCGTTGATTTTGGCGTAGTTTGTCGTCGTGTCGATTCCATTGACGATCGCACTGCTCAGCGTATTGTACGGGTACATGTTGGTGTTGACGGCGTTGTCGGCCACTGTATTCTCGCTGATTGTCGCCAAATCCACTGTGTCCGGCAGGATGCGGTACTTTGGATCGGTGTTTGTCGTCGTTATAGCGTTTTGTGAGCGGTAAACTGAGATTGGAGCTGAAAAATAGAGCTTATCAAATGTCTTTGACTTCAAAAGGTGGGAACTTTTGATCCCTATATAGAAACTATTTCTTTTCTCTGACTTTTATAGGGACTACATTGAAGATCCTAAGTAAAGCATAGTTATATAAACTATCGCTAATTTACATAAAAATATAATTTAATTGAAAGACGCCAAATGAGAAGCTTGTGCACACACCGTGGAGTGCACAAAAACATTTTAATCTACGACATTTTTTAGAAATTTCTTTTTTTTTCCATTTTTGTTTTCCCATTTTTTTGTAAAAATGTTATAGCCTATTCCGCGCTAGGGTCACGATTTTATTCACTTTCGAGCTACAGATTCCTTCCGAAAAGTTTTCGATGCGCGCAGCCTGCTTCTATAAGGGCGTTTTTAATGTGATAGGAATTTTAGGCCAAGTAAAAATTGCATTTGTAGCTCGTATAAATGTAAAAACCGGGACAAGAAATCCTTACTGAGGAGTTTTATAAGTTTAAAATGATCGAAAATGAAAATAAAATTTCTGTACCATGTAATTTCATGAGATTTGAATTTAGGATGATTTTGAGTAAATATGGCTCACTTTTGAATATTTTCACTCTCTTCAATGTGATTTATTATCAGAAAAAAAATAATGACTTACTCATTTGCGAAGTAGGAACAGTGGTTGTAAGTGGGCAAAATTGGCCGAGTGCCAGCGGCAGAAGAATTAAGCAAATCCAGATCATGATTGAATGGGAAATCTATGGAATTTCAGGACTCCAAGCGCCATTTATAGGACCGTCTGCTTTCGAAAACACCGCCCATTTCAATGGATTTGCACGTGATTCCCGAAAATGAGCCAATAATCAACAAAATAACAACAAATTTGCATCGGTTGGTTCCGAATCGATTCTTTTTTGTTGAATCGAATTCTATTCAAGTTTTTCACGCTCATTTTTTTTTTTCATTGTAATCCGTTTAACAGTGGCAGGTGACATCATTTTTTTCAGTGGTGTTTCACTAATTTTTTTGTTTGCTTCCTGGACCAAATTTGGAGGCCGTTTTATTTGCACAGTTTATATTCATTAATGGTTCTTGCTCGTTGAAAACAACACGTTTTTCCTTCATTTGGAGTAGGAAAGAATCCGTAGTAGTATTGGTAGTAGTAATTTTTAGTTCCGATCTTTAAAAAAAAATTGAAAGTTTTTCTGGCTTTTGTCCGTTTAATGAAATAATGTCACTTGAACTACACAGTTTAAACCTTTCAAGGCGGTATGGGTCATTTTTGAAATGCTAGCGATAACTTTGAAATGATTTTTATGAATAAAACGTTGATTTTCAAGTTCTTTGAAGTATTTTTTTTATCCTAGAGTATATAAATTAGCAGAGGGATGCTAAAAACCTTCAAAATGCGAAAATTATTTTTTTAAGCTTCAAAAAAATCTCTTAAAGAAATTGTTCAGTTAGTTTAAAAATTTAAAAAAATGTTCACATTACAACACTATTTTATCAAAAAGTTTTCTAAAGCTTTGAATTTTCAGCGATTGGCCACATAATTGAGTGATTAGAAAAGGTTCTTTTAGTTTAACTCTTCGAAATGCAAAAAGTCACTTTCATATTGATTTTCCTTGAAGCGTAGTATTATTACTACAAAAAAAGACTAGATAATTAAATAAATTATGAACATTTCTTTCCAGAATCTTTTCCCGTGCTACGAAACTCAATAAAAGATGTCTTAGAGTGTCTGGAACCTTAAAAAGCCCTTGAAGCTCGACAATTTCTTCAAGAAGCTTTCAAAAAGCGGTCAGTGTTTGAAGTTTATTATTTTTCTTCTTTTTCCCAACAAAATAATGAATTCGCACAACTTATACCCATAATCTTTATTAACATTTATTAACATAATTTTTTTTGTCAGATGAACAAAACTTTGTACATTAGAAGTGGTGATGATCCCGTAGCTGATTCCTCTGAAATTAATTTCATTTAAAAAAAAGTATTTGATCAAGTCTACCTTCAATATATCCATCTGATGTCGGTATCACCCAAATCGGTTTCAACAGTTGAAGGCGTTCGGAAAGCTTCGAAGGCGTACCAAAGTCGTCGGTCGGATCAAAATCTTCAGAAGGGGTCTTGGAAATAATGAGAGTTTGAGTGGTGCTGTTCGGTTTCTCGGAAGATTCCGGTGACGGTTTTTGAGGCTCCGGACGAAGCGAGGTCGTCTTGAGAGGAGCTGCGGTAGTTGTATCGTGTTTTTGCAAGGGAGTTAGTGAACTTTCTCTAGCGCCAGTTGTTTCGGTGGACTTTGGGACTCCAGGAGAAGCTGTGATAGTATTCAAGGTCTCGGATGGGGTGTCAGAGGTTCGGGAAGGATCTAGCGAACTTTCTGAAGAAACAATGGTCACTCCAGCCGTTTCGGTGGATTCTGTAGCTTCGGAAGGAGTTATGGCCAGATAAGGAGCGTCTGTAGTGCTGTCAGTGAATTGAGAAGACTCTGTGAAACTTTCTGTAAGTCCTCTTGTTTCGATGAACTCTGGGACTTCAGGAGAAGCTGTGATAATACTCGAGGTCTCGTTTGAGCTGTCAAAAGTTCGTGAAGGATGTAGTGAACTTCCTGTAGAAACAGCGGTGACTCCAGCCGTTTCGGGGGATTCTGTAGCTTTGGAACGAGTTGTGGCCAGATAAGGAGCCCCTGTAGTGTTGTCAGAAAATTGAGAAGACACTGTTAAATTTTCTCTAGCTCCAGTTGTTTTGATGGACTCTGGGACTTCAGGTGAAGCTCTGATAACACTGGAGGTCGTGGTTGAGCTGTCAGAAGTTCGAGAAGGATCTAGCGAACTTTCTGGAGAAGAAATAGTCACACCATTTGTTTCAGTGGACATTGTAGCTTCGGAAGTAGTTGTGTCCAGATAAGGAGTCCCTGTAGTGCTGTCAGAAGATTGAGAAGGCTCTGTGAATCTTTCTGTATCTCGTGCTTTCGACTCGGTGGCTTCTGATGTAGATGTAGCACTACTGGAGGTCTGCGTACTGCTTTCAGAGAAAGACTGACTTGAGAAGTTGGAGTCAGGAGTCTCTATGGCAGTCCCAAGGAATTTTGTAGGAGCTCTAGCAGCACTGGAGTTTTGAGCATTCTGGAATTCGCTAGTCTCTGTGGAAAGTCTGCTGGTTGTGCCGGAATCGGGAATGAAGGTTGTCGTTTCGGTTGTTTCCAGCGATGGTGTGCCAGTAATGGAAATTTCAGTAGGGCTGCCAGGGTCTGCAGAACGTCCCGAATAACTTTCAAAAGATGAAGACGTGGTAGTACGGAAAGTTCCGGTAGAGCTATCCGTGACTTCAGAAGCTTCCAGAGGAGAAGATGTTGTCTGCGATGTCGCTGAATAAGCTGTGGAAGTACTAGACGTTCCAGTATTGTCATCAGGAGAAGAAGTAGGGGTTTCAGAAGTTTCAGCATGAACCGTGGGAGAAGAAGTCGTTGATTGAGATGTTCCTGGTGAAGCTGAAATAGTACTGAATGTTTCTAGGATGTCAAGAGAAGAAGTTGTAGATCCAGTGGTTTCCGTGATCTCGGTTGCAGTACTTGTAGCTCCGGTAACGCTGTCTGTGATTTCTGGAGGGGAAGTCGATGTTCCGTGTGTTTCAGAACGTTCTACAGAAACAGAAGTTGTACTGAACAGTTCGGTAGTGCTCTCGGAGAAAGTAGAAGGTCCTGGTAAAGGTTTTGTGGTTCCAGTGAAGACAACCCTTTCTGAAGTATTATTAGGGGACGTCGCGGTATGAATGTTCTGTTGTGGAGTAGAGGCGCTGACTTGATTCCTTCCGCTAAGTTCAGGACTTCCAGTAGTGCTTTCAGCGATTTCAGAACGTTCTGGTGGACTTTGTGGTGAAGAAGTCGTGGTTCCAAGTGCTTCCATAGCTTTTGAAGATGACGTAATAACTTCGCCAACATTAATGTCTTCAGAAGTTCCAATAGTAGCTCCAGATTTATTTGGATAAGGATGAGAAGCATGGCTTCCACCAAAGTATCTGACACCATGGTTAGAGTTCCGAAGAGCTTCAATTCTCTCAGGAGAAATTGTAGACGTCTTGTCACCATGGTTGGAGCTGTAGATTTTTTCGCCAAGTTCAGAAGTGTGACTCGATTTTCCCGACCCTGCAAGAGTGCTGTTGTGTTTCTTCGAGTCATGAAGGTTTCTGGACGACCGATGGGCTCGGCTGATGTTTCCAGATGGTCCCGAAGGTGCCTTGAGTTGAGAAAGAGTCTCGGTTGCCGACAAGTTTTGAGGAGGAGCCACATGCACTACAGAGGCTTGTGACTTTTTCTGTTCTGGAAAAGCGTTGATTTTTAGAGAATTAAATGAAAACTGAACCTCTAACCGGCCAAATGAAGCAAATCGGACGGTTTGAGGGGCTGAAGACAGAGTTAGGCAAAAGTGTCGGCGTGGTCGTGTATTGTGTGTCTTTAAAAAAGGAAATTATTGTGTTTGTAAGAACTTACTGATCATTTTGTAGTTTTACAAGGTTTTTTTAAACTCACCTATGTTCAAAATATCGAATTGCTTGTACAATGGAATAGTTGCGCCACATTTCCCTTGCTCAGCACTACAATATAATCCTTCTCCAGTCCTTCGGTACTGCTCAAGGGGTTGGTTAGGCTCGAAACCGTCGATGATTAGTTTGTGGTCGAGGCGGACTCAAAAAAAAAATTTTTTTGGAAAGTCCGGCTTTTAAAAACATCCGTATACTCTTCAAACTTTGCACTCGACTGCTCATTTTTCTTTCAAACTCTTTGATAGCTCAAAAACCAACCCAAAACCGAATCCTGGCTGTCAACAAGTTGTGAAAGATGTACCAAACAGTCGCAATTTACAGAGCTTTTCGTTAAAACCCAGCCGAGAGTTGACTAAAATGATTATTTTCTCAATTTCAAATAACTAACTTTACCTGTAATTGGTATCCTTTGAGTTGGGAATTTGTTGAAGGCAGAGTTGTTGTGAAATGATCGCGCAAGGTGTTGGTAGGGCCTGAAATCTATAAATATTACCTTCGAAGATTGAATCACCATTGTAGTAGTTGTAATAGACTCGGAGAGGCGTTTGAAAGGACGAATTGACCATTGAAATCGATTTTTGGCATTTAGGCAGCGAAACTTGGTTTGTTGGGGAGGCTTGATAGTAGAGAACCGATCGATTCACTGAAAAATAGGGAATTTTGTTAGAACAAAGAACATTTTTCCATTAAGTTAACTGAAGTTCGTTCAAGTTGAATCTGTTTAAGGATATATACAATTTTTGAAAAATAAAAAAACCCTCTGGATGAGGCCAAACGAAGCAAAGCGGGGAAGATTCTCGAACGAATCCTGGATATTCAGTGGAGTCGTGGAACGAGTAGGTGTGATCTTTAATTAATTTGAGTTTGCATAAAACTTCTTTGTATTATTAGAAACTTCAAAAGGTTCGAAAAAGATCGGAATTGCACCTTCAAAGTTTCAAAACTTACGAATGCCGGTGTCCGTGATGCGATAGTAGCGGTAGAGGGGAACCGTTGCTCCGCAGCGATTTTGAATGGGTGAACAGGATATATTGGTTGGATGGGTTAATTTGTACCCATTCGGAATGAACGCCGGAAATGGAGACCTTTCGTGAAGGATCGAGACGGATGTCGCTGGAAAGATTGCTCCAGTGAGAATTTAATCAATCATTGAGACCTCCTCTGACCTCGATAACGAAAACTAGACGTTTCTGGGCAATTCTAGGGATCACTTAAGAGTGCTGACGCTACTAAAGAAGTCAGTAAAAATGCCCCGTCACGTCCGTTTCACGTTACCAAAGTCCGAGTCCAGACCTCGGACGTTTTTAAGTATTTTTAGGGATCATTCAAGAGTTTTGACGCCGCTTAAGTTACGTAAGGTTCAATGCCATTTTTAAATTTTGAATAGACCCTTTTGACAGAAAAGAATGGAAAACCAACGATCTTCATAAGCCGTCAAGGACCAAAGACACGAGTCGGGGCAAAACGTAGAGTTCAGTTCTGCAAGGGGAACATGCGCTGTTTCATCTCCAACGATTTTTGAGTGATGATGGAGGTGTTTGGTTGAAATCCGGTACTTTGGGTAGTGTCCTCGTGTGTTTTTGATCTGGTACACGGATATTTCGGCTGTAAATGATTCTGACCTTTGTTCCCAAATAAGTTGCTTCCTACAAAAAATGGCACATTTTGAGTGAGATTAAGGTGGCAGAGCTGTATAGATTTGAAACTATATTCTCAAATAATCGATAAGCCTTCTTTATTGTCAAAGTTCAATCGAACACATGTAAGCTAAGATTTCATATGTAAAATAGAAATGAGCCTTCCGATAAAAAGTTAGTTCAAATAGAAAAAAAGATAACAATAGATTAATGCAGGACCTATTCATCATATGCATCAATGACCTAACTTCAACGTCCTTTCGATGAAACGAACTTTTTTGTATACATAGCGATATTCGAAAGTACATTACTAAGAAAAAAATGCAAAGGAAACAAAAAATCGATCCACAGAATTAATGGCAAAAAAACTAAACTGGAAAGAGAACCCCATCTTTTAAACTTTATTGTACATCTTGGAGAGAAAAAAAAAACTGACTAAGTGCACTCCAACGATAGAACTTTTTTTCTAGATAGTGTTTTCAAGTTTTCCCTTATCATTCGTGCGAACAAAACCCACACATCTCGGCCGCTGTGAAGCCATTGCCCATGGGGCAATTTTGCCCGAGAATAATCACTGGAAACGAAACAGCGACCCAGAAAAGGATCATTTTCGGGGGCTCAAAACTCGAATTTTTCTTCCTACTTTGTTGCATTTTTATATTGCTCTTGTGTTGAGAGCATAACGCCCCCGAAAAATTGAATAAATTGGGGTCGGAACGGCTTGAACAACTCCGAATTTGCATGAATAAACGGATTTGAATTGACGTTTTCAGGTCATAGTTTGTTGAGCAAATCGGAAAGAGAAAGAATTGAGAGAGAAAAAATTTGATATTCCGACGTTCGAGGGCCAAAAAAACCAAAAAACTCTGTAAAGAGCTTGAATTTCACGTGAATAGAATTGGAAAGAAATTTTTTTCTTGTTTTTCTGGGGAAAAAAAATCGTTCAGAAGTACTGTGATGCGTCATTTTTTGAACCGAATAAAAATAGAAACATAGAAAAAGTTTATTCCACAAATCATTGCATAGTTGTTCGTTCCTTGTTCGTCGTTGTGGAAGAGCTCAGTTCTGAAAACAGTTTGTATAGAGTAAAAATTTTTTTCTTCAAGAGCACGAAGAATTTTGGCTCTATTCATTACCGTGAAAGTATCCAACAATTCTCCGAAAATCGAGTTTTTCGACTTCTCTTTGTCTTCTTGGGCGGTCACTTGGGTTTGATTCTGTTCTGAAGTGCTGCCAAACCATCCGCTGAAGAAATTCTTGGTCTGGTCGAATATCGTGATGTTTTTCGGATCGCTCAAGGCATTTCCAGCATTGTCGAAGAAGTTGGAAATGGAAGAAGTGTTGAAGTTGGTGATGGTAGATCCAGTATTATTCAAGAAGTTTTGGACGTCAGTTCCGCTAAAGTTCTTGATGGCGTTCCCAGTATTGTCAAAGAAGTTAGAAATTGAAGAAGTGTTGAAGTTTGTAATGGTGGATCCAGTATTATTCAAGAAGTTTTGGACGTCAGTTCCGCTAAAGTTCTTGATGGCGTTCCCAGTATTGTCGAAGAAGTTGGAAATAGAAGAAGTGTTGAAGTTGTGGATAGCGTTTCCGGTGTTGTTCAAGAAATTATGAACTTCTGAAGCGTTGAAGTTACTGATAGCCGTTCCAGTGTTGTTCAGGAAGTTTTGAACATCAGTCGTGCTGATATTACCAATACCAGTACTGTTGGAGAAGTTGGAGATTGAAGAACCGTTGAAATTGGCGATAGCGTTTCCGGTATTGTTAAAGAAGTTCTGGACATCAGCCGTGCTAATATTGCTCATAGCAGTTCCTGTTTTGTTCAAATAGTCCCAGGCTTGAGAAACATTGAAGTTACTTATTGCGTTTCCAGTGTTGTTGAAGAAGTTCTGAACTTCCGACGCGTTCAAATGGCTAATCGTATTGCCCGAGACGTTCAAAAAGGTTTGAATATCTGAAGCAGTCAGACTTCCGATAGTTTTCCCAGTGCTGTTCAGAAAGCTAGAGATCTCAGAAGCATTCAGATTTAGAAATCCATCGAGCTCGGTAGCGTTCAATCCTATCATTGCGTTGCCTGTACTGTTCAGGAATTCCGCGAATCGCGATCCATTCAACTGACTAATCGTGATTCCAGTGTTATTCAGAAATTCTGACAATCCTGACGCATTGTAGCTACTGATCCATTGGCCAGTATTGTTGAGGATGTCTTGAACTTGATTTTCGAATTTGACTGTAGTAGTTTCTATAGACTCTGCATCTCTAATTAGTTGTGGCGCCACTGCTGGGGCTGCAGTTGAGGATTCTGAATCGTTAGAAGATTCGAAAAGGTCCCGTGTAGGTCTGGAGGGAGAAGCAGTAGCAAATAAAATGTCGTACCAGGTGAGAACAGGCTGATCAGAAATGAAGGTTGAGTTTGACGAGTTCTGTGATGGTTTTGGAGTGAAGGTAGGAGATGTCGAAGATGTTTCAGTAAAGTTCTCAAGGAATGATGTTGGTGGAAGTTCGCTAGGTCTTAAGTCAAGTAGCGTTGGCTGCGAAGATGATCCCCAGGCAGGAACCGTCGAGCTTTCTGGAGATGTTCTCCAAACTGAAGTTGTAAAGGGAACTGAACTCAAGCTGGGCGTCGTTTCAAACGTTTCAATTTTTCCGATCGCTGAAGATGTGCCAGTCATTTCGTTCAATGAAGAAGTCGTGGTTTCTGACGTTCCAAATACTCCAATTGTCGCGAACGTCGTTCCAAAAGTTCCAACAGTTTCACCAGTCAAGGTCGTTCCAGATAAAGGTCCTTCCGTGACTCCAAATAACGGCGCCCCAGTCGCAAAAGGCTCACTAGTCCCGGCTGTTCCTCCCGTTGAGGTCGTTTCTGAGTTCGTCCAAGCTGTTCCAATGTCGGAAAGGCTTGTAGTCGTGCCCACGAATAACGGCGATCCAGTAGCAAAAAGCTCAGCTGTTGGGGCAGTTCCGATTGATCCTTCAGTGAAGTAGATAACCGGGGTCGTTGCCCAAGTGGTTTGATCGATAGATGGCATCGTTCCAGTTGGAGAGGTTCCAACCGTTAAACCTGTTGATGGCGTCGTCGCTTCTCCGTCGGCTGGAGTGGTCAATATTTCCGGAAGAGCTGTCGTTCCATCTATTGGTGACGTTCCTACTGTTGCCAGAATCCCAGGAAGCGTTTCAGCAGTTGGAGAAGATTCATTTGAAAGAAGTGTCGTCCATCCGGTTGTGCCTTCTGTTGGAGGCGTCGCCGTTAACACTTCTAAAGATACTCCTGACGTCGGAGAAGTTCCTGCGGTTTGTTCAGGTATTGTCGTCGCTGCAGTAACCGTTGAGTCTCCTGAAGGCGTTTCGGAAGTTAAAGCAGTTCCAGCAGTTTGGTCAGTTGAAGACGTCGCTGTTGAGTCTTCTGAGGGTGTTCCTGAAGTTGGAGCAGTTCCAGCGGTTTGGTCAGTTGAAGACGTCGCTGGCGTCGCTGTTGAGACTTCTGAAGGGTTTCCGGAAGTTGGAGCTGTACCAGCGATTTCCCCGACTAATATTGTTTCGTTGGAAGTTGTTGGTGCTAACGTCGTCGCTGCGGCTTGTGTGGCGAAGAATCCGTTATAATCTGGAGCCCAGATGTAGCACAGAACCCCGGGTGGGTACAAGAATGAGTAGGGCAGCAGCTTGGAGTCCGTCGTCAGCATGGAGTCTGAAATCAATTTTTAAGAAGTTGGAGTTCGCGTTTTGAAATCACTTCAGTGCAAAAAATAAGACACTCACCAACTGTATAGTAGTTGTACTGTTTCCACAGCGGCAATGTTGCTCCACAGTCGCCAAGTCTCTTCGCACAGTAGATTTTCTCGCCCGTTGGCATGTAGTTTTCATTAGCTCGGTTCATTTCGCTTAGTGGGGCCAGTTTGTGGTCGATCCGGCCTGAAAAAAGAACTCTCAGCATGAAAACTTAAAGAAGAAGTCTCACCCGGTTTGGTGAAGTTCTGATTGTCGTACATTTGTCGAAGTTGCACCAAACATCCACAGGCTGGGTCGTCAAACGTTAATACTTTGCCGATAGATTCCTGAGACCGTTTTATAATCATAAAATTTTTCTATCAAACTTCTGAAACTCTTAACTGATGCCTTTTGCACCTTTAAAATAATAATAACCATGTCCTCACTCCTTTTGTGTATCCTTGAAGTTGAGAAGAGGTATCAGGCCGCGTACTGAAGTAATGGTCAGCGAGGGTGTCTTAAATTGATCTTCAAACAGACTACAACGTGAGAAATACAACTTACAAGTTAAATTATTGAAAAATACATTCAAATCGGAAAGTAGAAGAGGAGAAATTCCATCGACGGATAGACCGGATCCGCAGTTTTGGCTCGGCTGCTCGGAAAGTAATGGATTTGAAGGTTCTAAACGTAAAATACTAGATTTTTTGAAATAAGTCGGAAGAAAGTACCAAAACTGGGAGAAAATGCCGGCGGAGCCCAGGCGTAGCAGATTGGGAACGATTCTTGTGTGTAGTTTGGGAATAACTGAGAGGGGCCAAAGGAATAGGCGTGATCTGAGATTTACATTGATTAATCCGTTTGAAGAGGATTTTTTTCAGCTAAAAAAGTGATTGAAGAGTTTCAGAAAGCCTTGAAGTCTTGAAAAAAAAAACTTACAAACTCCTTTCTCCGTCAATTTATAATATCGATACACGGGAACGGTGGCGCCACAAAAACCGAATACTTTTCCGCAGAAAAACTTTGGAAGGTCGCGGTTTAGTCTGTATGTTCATTCAAGTTGCCAAGATTTTCGCTTGGTTACAAAATTAGAAATGATAAAATCAGAATGAATAGCTCACTGATAGTTTGGCGGAAGGTAACCAGACTGGTCCAAGGAGAAATGCAGAATTGTGGAATGATCGACATCTGAGTTTTTTTTTGAGAGTTTAGTTGAAAAAAACGGACAAATTTATAATTTTCCATTAAAGTTAACTAGTTGGATAACGTACTGGGCCATAATAGATATTATGAAGCTTGATTGAACCAAGAAAGAACCTTGGGAATTGTCGTTGAAGGCGGCGATCGAGGAGAGACAAGTTGAGGGACATTGGTTAAAGTCCACAGTGTCTTTTAGAAAGTCGACTCGTCTTCCAGTCAAATTGCCAGTAGATTCCGAGTCGAACTCTATCTGATAGATTTGTACAGGCCCATCTTGCTCGTTTACATGTGCCGATTCTAAAATTCTTCAATTTTCATCTTTTTGGTTCTTCCCCTTGACTACACGTGGATGGCTCAACGTGGCGGTCTTGTATTTTTAAGTAGATCAAATGGGTAACATTGAAAAAAAATTTCAGCGTAAGTCGTTTCAAGGTCGGGTGCAACCTATTTGTAGCTACGATGTCTTGAGTCATTCCACGTGCGACTTCCGATTATTTTTTCATTCTTTTACCCAGTGGGGCGGAGTCATCCAATTGAAAGGAGATACAAGCGGATGAAGCGCCGCTAGCCAATCCCGCCAATGAAAGAACAAGCAAAAGATGGATCGTGCCGCTCGGTCGCATCTGTATAACTCCACAGGTCTTACAGCATAGAAACAAAACAAAAACTATAAAATTTTGGAGTTTGGAAATTCTTATAGGGAGTAAGAGTGTAGGGTGGAGAAAAAAGGTTACTCCTTCGAAACTTCGCATTTAATTATCAAGTTCGAACTTGAAAAAATTCAGGAAGTCCATTTTCACTCTTTTCATAAAATTGCAAACTTAAATACAAGAAAAATTTGATTTTTTGAATTTTCTATTGTAACTGAAGTGTAGTTTTGAAGCTTATCAATGATTCCAAAATCAACTCTTGAAATTCAAAATCGCAAATATTAGGACCTAGCAAAGGAATGTGAAAATAAACCCGATTCAACAGGCGAAACAGCGCCGAGGCTCCTCCTCCTCCTCCTTTTTTTCTTCTTTCGTTTTTTTATTATTTAATCAACGCTGTTGCTTAGCAACATTAGCAAGGCTTATCAAGACATAGATTTTCCCGGTTTTTCGGGTTTCCCAGTATTTTTTTTATTTCCGCCTCACGTGGAATTGGATGAATAAGCGGGAACCTTTCTTCATCAACAACTTAAGTATTAGGTTAAAGATTTATAATATATTTCGATATTTCTTTTAATGCAAACACTGTTCTGGAAATAGAAAGAAATGTGGGATTCTCAAAAAAAAAAAATCAACTTGAAATCGCGTGATAAGTATATTTTTTCAAATCATTTCTCACAATGGAGAACTTGTCAACTTTAACTCGAACTTCAACGACTCAACACGGTTGAGATTGTTCCAAATTTTGAATTAACCATCATTTTCAGTGAACATAAGAGCAGCCAATAAAGAAACTTGTGTTAGTATGGAAGAAATAAAAGGCAGTTTTCTGGAAAATTTGGCGAACAAACGAGGAAACGACAAAAAAGATCTAAAAATTCTGGCTAGTATGTTTTATTTCCATTTTGAAAAACTCAAAACGAAAAGACAAAAAGATTTGCCGCCAGCAGGGGTCGAACCTGCGACCTTGGGCTTATTAGACCCACGCTCTAACCGACTGAGCTATGGCGGCTGCGAAGTCGGCAAGGCGCCGAGTCTGTCAAGTTGCCTGCCGTTTTTCTCTATCACGGTGTAGTGAGAACTCGAAAATAGAACATTGTCGGTCTTTTTCTTTGGAAAACTTCGATAGTAGGGATTCCAAGCCTAATTTAAGCTCTTGAGATTTAAAGAAGGCTATTTTAGTGTCGAATGCGGAGTCAGTGGCTCAAATCTTTCCTCAATGGGTTCGATTGTGCTATCGAAAAGGAGAAACCAACTATGAACCTTATGATATGAACATGCCGACGAAAATTATACCGTAAGTTTGCAAAAAAGTTTTTTATATAGTTCTGACTTAAAAAAGGCTTCTTAAGATCCTTAAAAAGACATTATTCATCAGACGACCAATCGAACATTATCGCTTTGATCCGCCATTGACTGAGCGAGGCCTGATTGTGGCGGAAACCTACGGCCGAGGGCTAAGAAAAGCTGATTTTGTTCCTTTTACGGTTAGTTTTAGTTGTGTTTAAATATAAAAATGAACTGAAGAACCGACAAAAGTCGGAAAGTAGAAAATTTTTTTCCTCGAGCTGAAAAACAAATTTATTTACAATTCCATTCGAAAAAGTTTTCTTAATAATTGAAGTGCGTTCAAAGTGATTCATTTAAAACAGTTTTCAGAACGCAAAATTCGCTTCCAATCCTATTTTCACTCCTATTTTGAAATGGCGCTCGAATATTTTCAAATGAGTGAAGCCTGTTCAATTTCAGGAGCTCTTTTGTCAAAAATAACTCTTTTATTGCCTGCAAACTGCTATACTAATTGAAATAGTTGAATATAGTTTTTAATCGAAAATATTAAGATTTACTGTTCGCCGGATTTGAAATCGGTACAGACAGCTTGCGCCATCGTCAAGGGCATGGACAGTTCTTCAACTTCGGTAAATTATTTCAAAAAAATCAATTCAAAAAAATTGTACATGTGCTTGCATTTTAGATTCCTTTAGTTGCTTCAAGCAATGAATATCCCTTTCGAAGCTACTTTTACTTTTTTCTATTCAGAATTCAATATGGAAAAAAATTGACGTGAAAGGTGATTCAGAAGTTCAGATTTGCATCGAACCGGCCCTGGCGCCTTGGCGACAGATGTACCCGCCTTACATGCACAAGGCTTGGTTTTCGCCTCGAACTGTGGGTTTTAGCGGTTGAGAAATACTTTGAGACTTTATTTCTCGAAAACTAGGCAGTTGTGCAGGTTGAGACTTTCAAGATCTTCATCTGATACCTTTAAAAGTGTTCTGGCCAATTTTCAGGGATTTCTCAAGAAAAATGAACTCCTATGGGAGTGAAATTATCTTCCTAGAACTGAGTTTGTACACCCCTTGTATGAATTTTTAGAAAAATAAGGGTTTATCAATGCAAAATTTGATCATGCAACTAAAAATCTTTAAAAATATATGCTCAAGAAAAGCTCAGAAAGTCTTACAGTTCTCCAACATGAAGAACCCGATCGATGAACGTTATGAGCCGATGATCAAGGCTTCGGTCCTGAAATCCGAATCGACGATGGCCTACGGCGCCAGAGTCGCCAGATTCTTCGCGCACATTGTCGCCAACTCTGACGACGAGTTTGGAAGCTCCTATCACTTTTTGAAAGACGTAGCGTAGTGGTTTGAACGAATTTCTATGGTGGAAAGGGTGCCGAGATCGGTCTCCGTGACGTTGAAAAACTGAATTTTTTTTAAATTTAAGGAATTATCGATAATCTCGCATTCTGGATCCAATAATTGACTTGAAAGATCAGTTATGATTTTTTTTTTTCTTCTGAAAGTCATTTTTAGGTCGACAACGTGACTTACCATAGTTAGGAACTATTCAAACATATTCCAAGGAATCTTGAATAACGACCCTTTCTTTTTCTCCAGACAGATCCTGGTGATTAGCGACAATTGTATGGTGGATGTGACGCGAAACATGCCAATGTCGAACGAGGAACGCATTTTCATGGTTTTCATCGGTATCTCTTTATAATGCGAACATTTCTTTTGAATTGAAGTCGATGCGTCGTCAGTCGTGTCAATTCAACACGATTCTCTTGCAAAATGGGCAGGTGAGAGACTTTGAGAAAGGGGGACAAGATTGGAACTTTTGTTGAAACTTGGAAATTGGAGGAAATTCAGGAATAACAAAAATGTTATTAGGTGATCGGAAAAAAAAAAACTTTCCTGCGGATCGTGCGACATATTGTTAATTTTCAATGAGCTCCAATACGTTTCAGAATCATTCCCTTCTTTAACTCTCTGTTTCAAAACTTTTCTCATGCAAGGGCATTTTTAAGCATAGTTTGTTCACCTATTTTCCTCCGAAGCAACGGAGTTAGTATTATTTTGGTACCAAACTCAGTTCGAACTTTTTTTAAAAAGAATTTAGAAAAGCATGAATTGTTCCTGAAGTTAGATAGGTTTTTTGTAGCTAACAAGGAAGGTCATTTTACATTGGTAATTCCCTGAAAACTGGTCAGAACACTTTTCAATGTACCGGATGAAGGTTCTGAAAGTCTCAAACTGCACAACTTCCTATTTTTTGAAATGCGCCTTGAAGTCGAGGAAGGCCCTCAAAATCCGTTAAAATAGGCTATTTCAGGTCTCTGAGCTCACATTTCTCAAAAACTGAAAAGTTGTGCAGATCTTCATAAGGTACATCTAGGAGTACTCTGGCCAAATTTCAAAAAATTCCCAACTAACTGCAAAGTGAAACGATCTCCCTGGTAAGATAAAGGAGAACATCTCAGCAAAGTTGAATTCAGTTCCCAAGCTTTTCCTTTGTAAGTTCCAACCAATTTTCAACGCTTGTGTTTTTGCGCAGGCTTGGGCGTCAGGCCGGGCGGCCCGGACCGGGCTTTGAGCCTACAATTTAAAAAAAAAGCCTGCGTGGGCCGGGCTTCGAAAGAAATCTTAAATTTCATTTCGAAAAAGTTTCACGGAAAATTATTTTTACTTGTCCAATTATAGTTTCTAATAACTCTATGAGAAAAAAACAAACAAAAATACCACTTTTCTCGTTAAAAAAGCGGAAAATTCGACTTGAAGAAAACTTGAGTTTTTTGGACCGGGCCGGCCATTTTTGCTTAAGGCCTCCCTTGGGCCGGACTTGAGAAGTGGCCGGGGGCCGAGAGGTTGACGGGCCGGCCCTCGCACAAGCCTGCTTTTGCCCTAACCCAATACCAGTAATGCTTTTTAGGCCAAACTCTGCGAAAAGCCGCTGATGCCCTTCACGAAGACGCTGTTGGAAGCACGCAGTCGTCTTCCTTCCGGTTCGAGAAACCGACGATCGCCCTCCGTTCAACGAGCCGTCGTTTGACTCGACACCGATAAACTCTTATCAAATGTTTGCTTTGCGGCCGTTTAGAAAAAGCCGTTGATAAGCTAAAATAATAAAACAATTGAGTCATTCTCTGGTTTCTCAGTTTTTTGGAGCTTAATTTGAATATGATGGTTTGGTACTAATGTTCAGGCTCTGTAGACTTTATCTGTGAGAAGTAAAATCAAAAAAATCCTCTGGCTTCCCCATTTTTCAGAGTCCCGTTTTGCAGAAGGCAGTTTGGCGTTGTTTTTTAATCGTGAAGAAAAAATTCTGAGCAAATTATGGAAAAAGAGATGAGAGAAGTAGTGGATAACGAGAAAATGTGTTGAAATCATTTTCCGAGAAAAAAAAAATGGTATGAGGATAAAAGCGGCAATAGATTGAGCGGCTGGGAATTGAAGAAAAATTTTCATACTTACTGAAAATTTTCATCCAAGAACAATTTTTACGTGTTAAATCGTAGTTTCTGTCAATATCAAAGTGAAAAAAGATCCCCAAACTTGATTCTTGCCCTAAAAAAAAGTTTGACATTTGACTTGACGAAAATTTGTGCTTTACGAGTCAGGATGAGCTGCCCTCGCACAAGCCTGATTTTTGAATCCAACCTTTTGGTATAGAAAAAAGGTAACGGTTCAGAAAAACTCGTAAGACCAGATATGGATGTGACTAACATTTAGGTTAAATAGAAAATTCGTGAAAAAATGAATTTGGTTTGAAAAGAACGTCAGGAATTTAATGAAAACTTCGCGAAAGTCAGCACCTTTTTTCCTAAGTTCTCAATCTTGAATGAATTCTTCTTTCCAAGTGCTGGCTTCATAAGAGAAAGAAGAACATTCCCACAAAGACCCACTATTTTATCGGTGCGAAACAAAATGACGCTAGGATTTTTTCGATAGAGTACTCTAAAGCCATTCTTCCGTTATCAGTTTTCTGTGTTATCGTTTCGGGAACAACTCCGCGGCCGTCCCTTCCCCATTTTGGTGTGAGTTTGACATTTTGTATCGACCGAAATTTCATTTTCAGATCTTTGAAGAAAAGTTTCATTAAAAAAGCAACCATGAACGGGGGCCCTCCAAATGATTCGGGTTTGCCTTGGGAGAGACAAGTTGATTGGTTTCGTAATAATTTTCGTATTTCGAAATTCTCAGGATACCCAAGGGCCGTATCAGCAAAGAAGGAGGAATCCAAGTGGGCGAGGCGTAAGTTTTTTGAAAAAGAAAATATTCCAAATTTAATCGCTTCATTGCAGTTTCAGATAGCTTTTCAGAAACTTTTGATGAAACTTGGTATATAGGTACTTTCGAACACCTTGAATCCAAAGAAATTGAAAAAAAGTGCGCCTTTTCAGTTCTAGTCGAGTTATGGCGCCTCAAAGTTTGCAAGCAAAAAATGCATCAGATGGAAGGGGGGGAATGTCTTGCTGCTGCTCATTGCAGCTGCCAGCAGGTGGCGTGGTGTAGTGGCTAGCGGCCTAGCGCTAACCTACGATGTAGGTTCGAATCCTTTTCGGTAAAACTTTTTTTTGCCATTTTTTTTCTTCGAAAAAATGATGAAGTTTCAAAGATGGAACACAACCTACCACTCAAAATGTTCAAGTTCACATTTTTTGTCGTTTTGAGCCATATTCTCGACAAAAAAAAATGTTTTCGTCTAATTTCACTTTCAAGCTCAATGGATTTCGCTAAGAAACTATTCAGCACAAAATTTCATAGGAGTATAAAGAAAAAAGATATTTTATCCATAAATCTTTTTTTCAAGAAAGGAATCTACGGACCACAAGTAAAGATGGAACACAAAAAAAGTTTCATCGAGAATTTTACGACAAAAATATTGTGAATTTGAACATTTAGAGCGATAATTTTTGTTCCATCTTTAAAACTTTATTATTTTCTTCAAGAAAAAAGTAGGCCAAAAAATTTTTCACCGAAAAGGGTTCGAACCATCCGCGTAGGTTCCAAAGCGCTAAGCCGCTAGCCACTACACCACGCCTCCTGCTGGCAGCTAGAGTTAGCCGCCGCAAGAGATTCCCTCCTCCCTTCCCATGCATTTTTTGCGTGCAAACTTTGAGGCGCCATAACTCGACAAGAACCAAAAAGGCGCACTTTTTTTCAACTTCTTTGGATTCAGGATGTTCGAAAGTACCTATACACCAAGTCTCATTAAATCCCAATACCTCGACCTTTTGCACTTCCCGTGTCAGTACATTTTCAAAAATTTTTTTTCGCTCGAAAAAGGCTTGGGTGTGATGCAGATGAAATGCAATGTTTATTTCGCTTACAGACAGGTCTGTGGCGTAGAGGAAGAGAACCATGAAAGTTATATTTGCCTCCACTTCGATAAAGTTCCACTTTAATCTAAGAATATTTTTAGGTCGAAATCGAAAAAGAATCAAAAAGAAAAGTAATCTATAAACGAGTTAAATCATTTTGTGATATTTGCAGCTTCCTTTATCAAAAAAACCAATTTTTTTCAAACAAATTTTTAAATCTTCTTTGGTCATCCTCAAAAACCATAACTCTGTTTAAGCCGTTCCAGTATTTATACACGCGTTGCGTAATAAAGTTATAGTGAACATGATGGATTGGTGGTGGTTCGAGTTTAAGGCCGATGCCTCTCAGTTGGTTCCGTCTATTTGATATCGTTTGTAATTTGAATGGAGATGGGCACCAATAATAACCATATGTGAGCTGATGTGTAATTAGGATATCTTTTTGCAGTCGCCTTGTCCATAGAGTGTCTAGAGAAAGGGATTTTAGTCTTACAGCATAGGTTTCTTTTGGGAGAAGCCGTTTGGTGAATTTTATTTGAACCGATTCTAGCCTGTTTATGTCAGATTGGGTAAGTGGAGAGAATGCCTCCGATCCATACTCTAAAATTGGTAGCCTTTTGGCTTTATAACAGTTCATAAAGTTTTTAACGGAAAAAGTGAAGCAACGGAAAAGATTATTGATTATACGAGTACTTTTTTTGACTATTATGTCGATATGATGATGCATTTTCAGATCGGAACTGAAATTAACTCCTAAATCTCTAATCAACTCTTGTTTGGGGATGGATTCCTCTCCTATTCTATAGTCGTTCCAGATTCCCCTTCTTTTACCATACCGCACATAGACGCTTTTAGAGCTAGAAATAGAGAGTTGCCTTTCTAAAAGCCAGTATCTTATTGAGTTAATGTCTGATTGCAGCTTGAGGTTATAATTATCAGTTTCTGAGCTTATGAATAATTTTACATCATCTGCATAAATGAGCATTTTGCTATGTTTTACGACACTAGTTATATCATTTATGTAAATCAAGAAAAACAACGGTCCTGAGCAGCTTCCTTGTGGAACCCCAGACAACACCTCGGTTTCGTTGGAGACCTCATAATTGAGGCGGACAAATTGAGTTCTATTGGTTAAGTACTGTGAAAACCATTTTTGTAAGCGACCTACACACCCATAAGCTTCTAATATTTTAATGAGATGATGTATGGTTCTGCTATAAGTTTTGATAAAATCAGGGGCGGATCGTTTTATGGTCGGCGGCATCTTGAAGTATATAACCGCTGTGTAAATAGTTTCTAGCTCTTGATGCATACACGCGCTTTAGAGTAGTATGATATAGCTGATTCACGGCTAGCTTGAGACGCTAAGGGGGCGTGGCCTGTCTGTGCTCTCCACGAGTCAAGCACTGTCTCGTGAATTATCGTGTCAGGAACCTTTTTCCGATGGCTCAAGCCAGCCGTGAATCAGCTATATCATAACTCATACTTTTTCGTTATAACTTGATTTCTGTTTTCAGCGCGGGGGTTCACGATCAAGATCACGAGTTCGTCCCCCAGACGCCCCTCCAGATTATTCTGTTAGTATCGGGAGTTTTTTTTCGCCCTTCTCTGAGTTATTAGCTCTTATTTTTGCTCCCCTATTTCGGTTCCATGGGTTACTGAGAAAAAAATTCTGAATTTTTTGGTGAATTTAGGACACCTACAGGCGTAGGCTTTCTAACTTGACAATTGACCTTAAAGTTAAGTTTTTTCCTTAATTTGAGATTTTTAATTAAAGTTATTCGAGATTATTCTTACAGAGCCATGACAGAGTTCCGCGACTTCCACCCAACGGCGTAGTTCTACCTCACCTGAACGACCATAACTTGGCGACTATGGGTGAGAAATTTCATTGAGTATTTCCCGAAGCGTGAAAAAAAGAGAAAAGATCTATTTCATTTACCAGGTTTTCCAATAATTCTGGTCCGAAAATTTCACCGTTTTTAATTTTTTTTTTCAACTTTATCGAAAAACAAGTCTAATCAACAATATAATAACCACAGTTATCCACGACAGTGGCCCATCGAATGGGCAGGTCGCCGATGCCCTTCGCCCAGAAAAAAAGAAGTCCGCGATGTCGGATTTGAAGATGTCGTAGTTGATGAATTTGCTTCCGGCCAATTGGTACTTCAGCGGGCGGAGCAAGTGGTGTTCGGAGAGGGCGAGGTCCGGAGAATACGGTGGATGGGCAACCACAGCCGAGCGTCGTCAACTTCTGCTGGGTCTCCTTCGGCACGTGGGGGCGGTCGTGCAGCAGGTGGGGCTCGTCGGGGACGCTTTTCGGATGGCAGCGGCTAGTTTCTCGAGCTGATCGGTGTAGATGGATGCGGTGACCGTCCTGCCTTGCGGGAGCAGCTCGAAGTACAGAATGCTCTTGGCGTCTCACCAGCAGCAGAGCATGATCTTCAGCGGGAGCAGGTCGGCTTTCGGCGTTGTCGGAGGCTCTTCTCCGCGCGGGATCCAGACGGTACGGCGGGCGTCGTTGTCGTAGAGGACCCAGCTTTCATCCCCAGTGACCAGGTCCTGTAGAAACTCTTTGCGTGCAGATGAAAGAGGAGAGAATAACAGATTGACACGCGACTCTGCTTGTTGGCGCTCGTCAGATGGTGGGGATCCAACAAGCCAGAACTTAGTGGTAGCCGAGTAAGTTGAGCCGATTGTGGATGGTGGACTTGCTGTAGCCGAGCGTCGTCGCCAGTTCACGGGTGGTTCCGGCTTCTCATTGATACAGCGACGGAATTCGTCACTATCCACTCTAGAAGGCCTCCCGCTGTGCTCACTGTCCTCGAGGTTCGTGTCGCCGCTCCCGAAACGATTGAATCATCTCCTGACTGTGCGTTGGGACACTGCATCCTCCTTGCACGCTCTGCAGATGTTGGCGACCGCGGCGCCCGTGTCGTTGCCCAGAAGCCACTCGTAGTACACGAACGTACGATGTCGACCTTGGTCTATTTCAGTTTGTACTAAGAGCTAGACGCGGCGACTGCGCCTCACATACCCCTAGCATGAAACTCAACTCAAAACTACTAGAAGGTTTTTACACTTGCTTGATATTATGGCACTTCAAAGGGAACATATAGAATTTCGAAATTTTTCGGACAGCACAGCCTGATAGATTTCTTTGGCTTCAGGGACAATTTTTTTTTTGAATAAAAGAATTTCTTAATTTTCGCCGATAAAATCTGAGCTAATGCCACATCATTTTTAGAGGCGGCCGACCCTCCTCCCAAATCTTCCTGGTTTAATGTTAATACTTCCACTGTAAGGCTAAAACATGTATTAATGTGGCCAAAACTGCCTCCTTGATGTCGAAGATTGATCTTAATCTTTGTTTCTCCAAAATATTTGTAAGCCAACCCCTCCTTCCGGGCTGAATGAGTTCTGCACTTTCCCATCTGTACGAGTCTCGTCCTTCACCAGGAAGGAAACTACCTATTGTCTCCTTTTTCAGCTCCAAACATCCCACAAGCATTCAACACACAGATTTCCGTGAATCAAATGCACCGCTGCGGAGATTCGATAACTCTTCCGCCGGGTGACTATCTGCCTTCACTAACCGTTCGGGTTTACCTTTTCCTCGATGTCACGGACTATATTCTTTTCAGGATAACCGCGGGATAATCAAAAAGGGAGGGTTCTACAATGCACGTATTGAACTGGAAGGTAATCAGTTGACAGTGGTGCAAGCAACGTTAATCCGTGTAAGGAGGTCTTTCCCCTTGTTTCTCATGAAGTTTTCTCAGAAGGAGCGCTATCCGATGTACTACTCAACTGTGACTTTGATCAAGAATGACGTCATAAATCAATTGCAAGAATATAAGAACGTCGTGATTTGGATAGATACTCTTCCTACTGGTCTTTACAGATCTGTCCACGTAGGTTAAAAAGCCGGAGTGGTCCTTCTAGGGGATATTCTTGGAGTTTTGGCGGATCCTATCAAGTTACCAATTTGAACTCTTTTCCTTGTTCTGTTGGTTTGGTAGTCTAACACTAAAAGGACCACTTGGAACTTCATTTCTCCGAATTTATTCTCAGCTCACTGGAACGAAACTGTTTTCCAATCGATCTGATCAATATTTTATAGATTTTCAAGAGCGAAGAGACCAATTTCAAATGGCGCTTAGTCAATAGCAATCTTGAGAAGGTAAACCGAAAAGCAAATGAACCTTTCAACGCAAAAGGAAAGTTTCTGCAGGACACTACGACGGAATCCGGAATAGTAGTTAAAAAAGAGAATAAAAAATGGTGGATTTGGACGCCCGGATGTGCGGTGGGATATCTCGGATGGGTTTGCGATCGTCAGAAAACTGGCAATTTCGACATCGGTTCTCGTGTGGAGTTCATTGCATGGTCAGTGTTGGAGTGACAAAAAAAGTAGCTATCTTTGAAATATATTGAAAATCAGCGTAAAAGATTTTATTTTTCTGGATTGGGAGACAATTGATAGAAGACTGAGTGAAAAAAATAGTATAATACATACAGTACCGCTCAAAAAGTCTATTAAGTTTTTGGTTTTTTTGGGGATAAATTTTTTTGAAGTGCGATATCGATTCAAATTTTTTTTTCATAGTTTTCTGAGAGAGACATACGTGTTCTGGCAAAATTTCGAGTTGCTAGCTCAAAGAATAATAATTTTTTTCGAGAAAAAAACGAATTTTCAAAAAAATCGAATTTTTTTGCTATTTTTCAATTAAAAAAATCATAGCTCAACAAAAAAATTTTTTATCAACACAAAACATTGTTAAAAACAATATTCGGGACCTAGTACTTGGTTGCGAAGCCCCTGGCGTCAATCACTGCCTGGCATCTTCTCTGCATAGAATTGAGCAAAGTGTCGATGGTAGACATGGGGATCTGATTCCATTCAGACAGCAGTTGAGCAAACTTCTCGTTGCAATTCTTGGCTCTTTTGTTGGCACAACGTCGCTCCAACTCTTCCCAGAGATTTTCGATCGGGTTCAGGTCCGGAGATTGACTTGGCCACCCCATGACCCGACGGCTCTTGAACCAGTCCTGAGTTTCAAAACCATACGAATTACTTGTCAATTTTCTCACCTTGACGAACAGTGAAGTGTGCTTGGGATCGTTATCCTGTTGATAAACACTCCCACGGCCCATGGCTCTCAAGTGCGGCAACATCTGGTTCTGGAGAATGTCTTTGTAGACGTGCTTGTCCATGATGCCGTTCACGCGATGAAGCGGTCCGATGCCACTTCCAGAGAAGGCGCCCCACACCATGCAAGAACCTCCACCATGTTTCACGGTGGGTAATTGGTATTTCGGATGATATCTGGACCCAATTGGTCTACGAACCCACTGAATTCCGTCACTCCCGAAGAGGAGGAACTTGCTTTCGTCGGACCACAGAATCTTGTTCCAGTCTTGACGGGTCCAGTTGAGATGCTCTTTCGCCCACTTCACCCTGCCGGCTCGATTCTTTTCAGAAATCAGCGGTTTCTTCACTGGACGTCTTCCCATGATTCCAGCAGCATTCAGACGTCGTTTCACGGTCGAGACGGATGGCGGAGATGGCGAATTCAAGAAAAACTTCCCGTCTGATCGCAGGGGGCGATGAGTCTTGGATTGGTTCTAGACGTCTTCAAAAATGTTCCTATCGTCATTACGATCAGTGACACGTGGTCTTCCAGTGCGTTGGCTGTTAGTAGAGCCATCTTGAGCTTTCTGACGCTTTAGGAACTGAGAAATGCCCGCCTCTGTCACGCCGAACATTCCTGCCAACGTCATCATGGTCAGTCCATTTTGACGACCCACAACGATGGCTCTTTTGTCGTTATCAGTCAAATTCTTATTTCCAAAAGGTACTTCCCATGTCTGAAAAACATGAAAAAAATCATATGGCAACATTATTAATTTTAAAAAAATTTAATAAAAAAATAAATAAAAAAATAAAAAGCATAAAAAAACAAAAATGGAATTCAATAAAAAAATGCCTAAAACGCGTCACAGTCATTGCGGACATGTCTTTGTATACCGTATATGTTTCAAAGTATATTTTACATTATCCCTGAAAGTTATATATAAATCGGATAAGTACTCGCTGAGATATCCCCAAAAAACCAAAACTTAATAGACTTTTGAGCGGTACTGTAGGTGAAGGATGGCTGCCCACTGGCCGCCCTGCCTGCCAAGCCATGAACGCCCAAAAGCAGAAATGACTTTTTCAATAGTAAGTCAATGACTCATTTCTATCGCTTGGCTAAATGGCTTGACTCCTCAAAGCTGTTCCTCAAAGCTCCATAGTACGTGACCTTGGTTTATTTATCGATGACAAGCTTTCCTTTAAACAACACATCAGCCGTATTGCTGCTTTTGCCACCTTACGTTCTAATCAAATACTGAATACCTTCAAGTTCTCTTCACCTTTTAACTACTTCCGTATGTTTCAAACCTACGTTAATCCAGTCCTTGAATATTGCTCCGAGCTTTTCTCACCCGCCATTTCCTCTGATGAAACTCACAAACTCGAATCTTCACTCCGTCTCTTTAGTCGGAAAGTTTTCATTCGTTGTAATGTTAGTTTCACTTCTTACTCAGATCGCCTTAGTCAATTTAACATCAAACCGTTATTCATTCGTCGTGAAATTTGTGACATTATCACCTTGCATAAAAATCATCTGTGGCTCTGATCATTTTTCTCGACCGTAATAAATTCTTCTCTTTATCCCTTTTACAGAGGAATCCACTTCGACTACGGACTACTGGTCAGTTTTCTAATGACTTTTTTTCTAGAACTATTCCTCTTTGGAATAAACTAATTTCTTATTTAGATTTTAACGTTACCCCAGAAACTCTGCGTAAAAAGTTGAATGCTCTTCCGTTTGAAGCCTTTCATGAAAATATCCCCACTCGTCTCCTGTGAATTTTCCATATTTCCGGGTACCCGTCAACTCGTTGGGGTTGACTCTTTCCCGTGTATTGTTATTTCTCTGCCTATTCCTTCACTTGATCATCTATTCTTCAATTATTTTTTTTTATGTTAAATAATGGCAGTGAATAAACTATCTATTTATTTATTTATTTGAGACTGAGTGAAAAATAGTATAATACAGAGGTGGAGGATGGCTGCCCACTGGCCGCCCCGCCTGCCAAGCCATGAACGCCCAAAAGCAGAAATGACTTTTTCAATAGTAAGTCAATGACTCATTTCTATCGCTTGGCTAAATGGCTTGGCTTGGCCGCCAAGCCAAGGGCTGCCTTCCCAATCCTCCACTTCTGCTATAATATAGTCAATGTTTCACGACTTGAAAGGCGAGGGAGGCGTGGCAGGGGCGGGACGCGTAGCGTGTGCGTACGCGGTTTTTGGCACAAGTTCAATTTAAGCGCACCGACTATTCAAAAAGATCGGTCACCGCTATTTTTTAATTTTTTCTATTTATATTTAATGCACACATGAATAAAAAAATCAATGAATAATTTAAAAAAAGAAATGAAAAAGAGCGATAAACGAGAGCTCCAAAGGGTCGCTGGCGGTTGAATTGAACTCGTGCCAAGAACCGCGTACGCACACGCTACGCGCCCCGCCCCTTGTCCCGCTTCCCTCGCCTTTCAAGTCGGGAAACATTGACTATAACTGCAGTTTTTTTATTATCTTCTTCTTCTTCTTTAAGTTTGTAGTCTTCACTCAAATCAGGAAAAATGAACGATAAAAACATCAGACAATAAATTGATCATTCAGTTTTTCGTCCCCTCTATGGAATAACTCTAACTGTTCGACAATTTTTTTCTTTTATTTTCAATTAGGAATTTTTTCCTTGAGTTCACAACACTGAAGCTGAAGTGAGGAGTTTTTTTAAAAAGTTATTTTCATATTGATAAAGAATCTATCATAAAGTTTATTGTAAATATTAACAAGGACAAAACGTTTTTGGACGACGCTACACGTATGTTTTCCGTAAAGTGTAGTGTGTCGTGTGCATGCACTGCGGCACCCTCGCACATGCCGTGTTCAAAGTGATTTTTGCGAAATTCAAAGTCACTAAGAATAACTGACGAGATAAACGCGAGGTCGGTGGCGGTACATTGACGAGCTCGCAAACATCTCGCTTTTTTCTAGGCGCGACCTCGCATTTATCTTGCATTTCGGAAATTTTCAAAATGCGAGAGAAATGCGAGGTCGCGCCTAGAAAAGTGCGAGCTCACGCACGGGAAAATGCGAGACCGGCGCGAGAAAAAAAAAGCGAGATGTTTGCGAGCTCGTCAATTTACCGCCAGCGTCTCGCGTTTATCTCGGCAGTTATTCTTAGTGGTCATCTGAATTTCAGTTATATTTTCAACTCTCTGGCGGCTATTTTGATATTTGCGGATTTTTTTTTGAACATGTGCTCTGTGCTTGAATTTTAAGTACAATGACGTCACTCGAAAACGCTCTGTGGATGGCTCGCTTTCTGATTGGTTTATCGCACCATTAGGGGCGGAGCTTGAGGGAGAAGTTGATATTTAAAATATGAACAGACTACAGCAATTGAAATGACAAAAATGAATTTATTTTAAGCTCAGACCTTTTCTCATTTTCTTGTAGAGCTTAGAGGCATAGGGGCAGTAGAAAATGGGATTTTAGGTGAAAGCAGTATCTTGTATAGTTTTTCTTTCCGAATCGAATGGTGTACTCAAAAAAATTACAGATGACTTTAGAAGAAAAAAGCGATTTTACTTTTCCGCCTTTAATTTTGAAAGAAGCTTTTGATCGGCATGCGGACAACTGTATACAGTAGATGTGCACGCGATGTTGCGGACGTTCATTAGACTCGCATTTTGTGAGAAATAACCGGCTATCTGCTTCAAATTAAGGGTTTCTACTCTGAAAAAATTGATTAAGAAAACAAAAAACACACACCGATAATATAACACAAAATATCGCTATCCGAATCGAAACCTGTGTAAAATCATCATTTTTCACCAGATAAGCGTTTTTGCGATCAAAGTTCGCAAATTATACATGAATAGAAAGCTTTTGTGACGAAAAGAACTTTGGTGGCAACAGAAAAAATTGAAAATTGAAAGAAACGAAGAAAAAAGCGAAAATCCGGAAGATGGCGAAGCCTGTTGTCCATAGAGCAACTTTACTGCAAAGCGCCCTTTTCGCGGGAACCAGGCTTGTGCGAGGGCCGCCCCGTCAACCTCTCGGCCCCCCGGCCATTACTCAAGCCCCCTCCCGTCCTGACGCACAAGCCTGGCGGAAACTCAAACTTTCTTTTCTCCGACTTTGAATTATTTTCTCTCCAAAACTAGGAAGTTCGGTACGTTTTCAAGTTTACCGTTCGATTTGCAATGAAAAGCTCTACAAAGTGCTGCTTTGAATTGAAACACCGTTTTTTACTGCCCCTATGCCTTTAAAGCTCTATAAGAAAAAAAAATCATTCCAAATGCGGCCGTCTCGATCCGATTCCAACTTTTCAGCAACAGCGAGTATGAAGAACGGATCAGAGGCAACTTTCAAATCGCCTGGATCACTAACGTTTGCACAGATGCTGAGCCGAAAATCGTCAATTCGAATGGCCAACTCTCGGTAGACCTCGAAAAGCTCTCAGTTTCAGCGGAAAAAAGATGATTTTCGTAGATGACGTTCGAAAACGATCAAGCGGAGCACTTGGGTAATGGATCGTTTCAAATCGGCGATTTCGGACCGATTTCTGATCCGGATAAGTTGGCGAGGCCTGACCACAACGCTCAGATCAAGGTAGCTTGAGTTGTCTCGAATCAACTGGTGAAATACGACGGGAACGGAAGAATGGTTGACTTTTCATTTTTGGAAACACGCAGCGACGGACTTTTTAACACTTGCAAAAACATGGCAGCAAAAAATCTTTCCACGGGGGATCGAACCTATGACCCTGAGAGCGAAACCCAGACGCGCAGGCGCTCCTTCTAACTGACCCTACTTAGGAACCTCAGAGTGGTCATTATAAGGGCAACCTTCGGGGTCCTTGAAGGGTCCCCTCTAGGGATTACTTTATCAGTTCCTATAGGGGCACCTAAATTTTGCAAAAGTGGTTCTTATAAGAAACATTCAAGTCGATTAATGTTATGAAATTTATTAGAAGAATAATTTCCATGCGGAAAGCTCAACAAATTACCGTCGTGATGAAGGAAAAATATCAAAATTGAATAAAATGATCGAGTTTGTTTTTTCAATTTTCAAATTGAACAAAATTTCCTATAGGGCCACCTAAGGCTTAAAGGGCTCGGGGGTCAGACTCTAAACCCCTATAGGGTCCACTCTGAAATGTCTAAATAACAAGGCTTCACTGTTATAGGTTGTGTACCACGACTTGGAATTTCAGGGAACGACACTCCGCTGTTCCGCTGCGCGCCTTTGCGAACCTTGGCCGCGCTTTTAATTTTTTTTTTCTTTCATCAAGGTACTCTACTTTCCTGCGCTCCCACAGCAGTAAAAATCAATTGAAAGCGTGACCTAGATTTGAAAGACGCTTCGCGAACGCACGCAGCGGAACACCGGAATGTCGTTCCGTGGAATTTCAAGTCGTGGCACACAGACTATACCTTTCGAATGTTCCTTGCACCAACTTCATATTCAAACCCCAAATGAAAATGTTTATTAACTTTTTTTCCAGGTTCGATTCGCTAACAGTTGTTGGGAAATCGAAGACGTTCAGGTCAATGCAGTCCCTAGTTTCGAAGTGAAAACAGACCCGGGAAGGAACAAATAATAGAAGAGACTTTAGGAAAGAGAGACGGTAAAGGACTATTTGGATAGGGAATATAGAAAAAATGAGTTGATCGATAATTTGGGCGGATTCAAAGACGTGGAAGTTGGCGTGCAGCTTCTCCCAGCCGGCGCTTACAAGTCCATCGAGGTATTTTTTCTGTTTTTGAGTTCTCGATGGTCTAGTGGATGAGTAGTTTGGTTTAGAAATGGCTTATCAAGGCTCGAGTCCTGTTCTCGCCTTTTGTCTATTTTATATTAATTTTTTTTCTTTCTTGATGAAATAGATGTATAGTCCGTTCGCTGCGACTTGACAGTTTATGCGTGTCTGCGTCTCTCTGTTCCCTCACCGCCGAGGTCAGAGAAAAATGGAAATAGCACGTGAACATGAGAGGGGCGTCGAGAGATAAGGAGGGCGCAGAGAAGACCCGTTCTTTCAAGTCACGATAGACGGACTATAATCTAATTTTTTTTTTAGATTTTTACCCATTTTTTGCATTGCAGCTCGCATGATAGCTCTATAAAACTTAATGAAAAAAAAATTTGTTAAGAAAAAGTTGGACAAAATGTTATTAAAAGCTGATATCATATGATCTATGGTTTTTTTTTTTCAAAATGAACAACTGAAAACTAATCTCGTTTTTAAAAAGATCTACTTTTGAAGAGCTTTTTCGATTCACTCATGGTACGAGAAATTCGGGGAGACACTAATTTAAAACAAAAGTTTGCAGATCACCAAAAAAAGAAACTCGAGATGGCAAGTTCAAAGTGCAAAACTCTACGAGGTTATCTTAATCAAGAAAAATAAACAACTAAAATAATTCAGAACACAACGATGGAAAATGGTCTTGTTGTTGGTGCAGAAAACAATGAGAAAGGCATAAAATGGCACATTTGGACGCCTGGCTGTGCTCCTGGAGTAGTGGGAATTGTCAAGTACCTGGATTCGAAAGTTGACGACGTCAAAATTGGCAGTGAAGTGGAAATTGTCGTTCAGTCAGTTATTCTTTTTTTCGATGCAATGGGCCCAGGGTCTCAGGGGAATTCGGGGAAGGCGTTAAAAAGGTAACCAGCAGGAGGTTGGAAGAAAAATGGGAGCTGCAAAAGTTTCTTCAGAAGGGGGTTGGAAGGTAAAAATGTTAAAGTTATGATCAGCCTGCGAGAAGCCCACCAGCAGGCTTTTGGAAGCTGTATAGAAGGCGTAAGCTTCCAAATACCTTCACAGTAGCCTTCCCAGGATTCACCTGAGCATGTAGTGTAGAAGCGCGGAAGCCGCCTAAAGTCGGCTGCACAGTCGCAACGTTTTAGTCCATTTAGTAGCCCATTCATTTTACGAATAGAACCCATTTCAATGGAAATTTTCAGAAAAAGTGAGTTTGGAAAAAGAAAATCGTCTAACTTCGTCATCGCCTGGATCACTCGCTACCGAAGTTACAATCAGTATTTTGGGACAAATCAAGAAATTACGGTAGCTTTTTCATAGATTCCTAACAGTAATAGTGTACTTTTGATAGCTTGAAATTATCAAAAATGAGAGCTTTTATAGTCGATGTTCCACAAGTTGAAATTTCATGGAACGACATTCCGCTGTTTCGATTTGTGCGGTAGCGCGCATCGTGCGAATTTGCCAACCTCGGCCACGCATTTTTTTGGTTTTAATTCTAATTTTGACCGTTTTTTAATTGTTTTATTTCTTTAAAATGTATTATTATCGTTAAAAAGGATTGCGTTGTACAAATGTAAACGAAAGAACAAAGTAAATTTCATGATTTTCTTCGAAAAGAGCGATAAAAAGTGTGTTTTTGTTAAAGCCATGTTTTAATGTTTTCATCGTTTTTTTTTCTGTTTGTTGCAGTGGTTAATGGATTTTTTCATAAAGAGAGTGGCTTATAAAATGAAGATTAAAACCAAAAAAATTAGCGTGGCCGAGGTTGGCAACTTCGCATGATGCGCGCTACCGCACAAATCGAAACAGCGGAGTGTCGTTCCATGAAACTTCAACTTGTGGCACATCGAATATAGACGTGTTTTCTTTCCTAACCTAGCACTTTTAAAGACTCAAATCCTAAGTTTCACGGGTTGGGTCATTCCAAATGCGGCCAACAGTACAATCTTCTCCAAACCGAAACTTCAGATTCGAAAGCAGAAAATCTCGTCAATCGATGGAACTCGTGACAAAAATTATGAAATTGAGGGTCATTGGCCGGTTTCCGATCCGAATAATTTAGTTAGACAAACCGGAATAGAATATAGTTTGATCAAGGTTCTTTTTTGGTGATCGAACAAAATATTATCATTCTTTTATAGATAAAATATATCAGTGGCTCGGCTCAAATCACACGAGCAATGGTGAATGAAGTGAGCTGGAGGACCTCAATTTCCGGTCTGATTTTGGAGTTTCAGGTCGATGAACAACTACAAGAAGCGCTGGCAAAGCTGATGCGCAGCGAAATGATCTGCTCAGTGTGTGTTGCCGACGACAATGGTCTTGAAGAAGCAAGGAATATCCTCTGCGGCTATATTGGCATTGCCGAAAATGTTTTCGACTCTTAAGACCCATTAAACTGAAAAAAAAACAATCGCGCTCTATGGACAATTTTGTGAATTCTCCAGCTTTTTTTTTGATAATGTTCTGAACGACCAAAAAAAAGTCGCAAAAAAAACGGTGTGCACAAAAATTAATCTTTCCAATCACTTATTAGTAAAGTTTCTCAACTTTTTGCGGCCTTTTTTTCAGCCTTTCTTCAAAATCAACCTTTAACTAGGTTTCATTTTGAACTTTCCAAATTTCTCCCAATTTCATGAAAATAATGAATTCAAAAACAGCCGTACATCCTTGGAGCACAGATTTTTGTATTTTAGTGACTATTTTTCAATTTTTTTCATTCGAAGTAGGAAGAAACACTCTAACAAAATCCGTTTTAGGGTTACTCCCACCTTAATTCAAAGTTGAAGATCTTTTCTTGATTCTAAAAGATCGTTTTTTTTTCTGCATGTTCTTGTTAATTGGAATCTTCACGGAGGAGGTTTCAAAGCATTTTAATAAATCTGGAGTCTGTTTTCATTTCGATCTGAAATAGTTGCATGAATGCTTGATTTCGAGTATTGTATAGCAATCAACGATAGCCCGAGGACGATTATCCTGCCGCCGAAACTCGAAAAAAGAAGAAGAAGATAACGTTATTAGTTGCATTTCTTCTTTGCTTGTTAGCCGGTTCTGATAGAGACAAAAAAAAACACGCATGTTACTGTCCGCACTTTACAGATTATCTTAAAAAAGCTTACCGCCAGGTAAGCTCCCAAAAATTGGTATCAGGGTCTTATGGAAGGCCCGTCACACGTTCAAAGTAATTTCTGTAAATAAGCGGGATAGATCCATCGAGCAAATGATAATCTGCACCCGACTGGCAACGGCTTGCGCCAGCTTTCTTCCTTAAGCATGTTGGGGAGGATAATACGCAGAAAATAGTGAATTGAAGAGGAGATATTTTGAGAGCGGTATTTAAAAATACGGCAGGTTGCTTTTTACTATTCCGAAACGCGTTTCGAGATTTTTACTACGAGAAAAAACATAGAAAATGGGTGGAAAAAAACAAGTGCCTTTTTATTTATTTATTTCAGGCTTAATGCCAAATTTTTTTCTCTTTTTTTCTGTACATGTTATTTTTTTCTGCCTGTAAATAAATAATATTATTAAAAAAAGCTTTTTGATCAAAAATAATCAAAAAAATGGCCCTTTTTGAATTTGCGCGTCAGGGGCGCCCCATTGTATCAGGAGCTCAGAAAATCACGAATTTGATAGTTTTTCCCCCCAAATGTCCCATTTCTCTCAATTTTTGCTCACTTGCAGTGAGCTCCCAAAAATTGTCACCGGGTCTTATGGAAGGCCCTTGAGGTTCAAATATGGAAGTTCGATTCACGCTGATTATCAGAAAAAATCAGTCAGGCCGTATCAGGTGCTGCTCCCGACCGCCGATGGCTTACGCCAAGATATATTTTTAATGCGTTTTTTTAAATGTTTTGGCAGGTGATAATTTGAGATTTTTTTCGAAAAATTTCATCAGAAAAAAATGAAACAAAGTTTTGTTTCAAACGTAAGCTTCATGATTTAAAATTATTGTTCGTATTTCGTTTCAAAACTTTTTTTTTCTTGACTCGAAATTTCAGTTTTCTTCAACTTCTTATCGATGAACAACGCCATTTCAACCTCATCGAATTTTTTAGAAATTCCAGAAAAATCCTAACTTTCTCCACTTTCCAGCCGTAAAGAAGAGAAGATAACAAGCCAAGCCAATGAAGAGATCAAGAAAGAAACAAAAAGAAAAAAAAAGAAAGGGCGTGGATACTTCGGTCTGGCGCCGAGGTGCTTATTTAATGGTCCCGATGGCCGGTTACCAGTTCGCCGCCACGGGCAACATCCTGGACACCACACGGACTCCCTCCGGACTCCTGCACCTCAGAGAATAATATGCAGCCGGTTCTTCCAGCCGTTCTGATCCTGTTGAATGTGGGTTTTATCATTTTAATTGAGCTTTTTTGTACAATTTTAGGCCTTTTTTGTCAGTTTTATTGTTGGAGAGTGGATCTCTCAGCTTTATATCTTGTGGGAAACTTTGAGATTTCTTTTGAACTTATAAACAAACTAAATTGTTTATTAAGCGGTCGTTTTTCTCAACTTTAACATTCCACTACAGCTTTTTTGCGTATGATGAAAGTTATAGACGGAATTTTATCGGTCGTTTTTCAAATTTCTTTCTGAGTTCAAACGTTTTTCTGGCGTCTTTCTTGAACGCGGTTGATCTCTCATTTTTTTTTTAATCGACTAAAGGTTTCAGGTATTAAATGTCCGCACATTCGATATTCAAAATGGAGTCGTTGGCAGGCCGGACGTCCAATGCGGAATCGACACAATTTCTGTGACAGTTAATACGGAGAAACCGTTCAAAGGTGATTAACTCAGGTTTTTTGAAAATATTTTCCACAAAAAAATATTCAGAATTTTTTAAAAATCTATATTTGTGTTGTAAAAAAATTGAAAATTTCAGTTATAAGTTTGAACTTGAAAATTCAATGTTCTCATCATTATTTATTTTTTTTTTGTAGGAAGACTGTATGTGGAAGGCGAATCCGACAAGAATCACTGTGTTCAGCAATCTTTCGAACTGGAAAATCAACGATTTGAGATTCCCATTGGCGCCTGTAACATGCGGCGTCAGAGAACGGTTCCCGCTTTTTTTTCATTTATGCAATAAAAAAAGTTTTAACAATATTTTTTCAGCTTCATCCCCGAGGAATCGCATTTTCCTTCACTCTTGTCGTTTCTTTTCATCCGGTTTTTTGCTAACTTCCTTTTTATTCACTTTCAAAAATTCAGTTCTTCGTAACTGGAATGGACCGAGCCTTCAGTTTGCGTTGTTTTTTCTTGGAATCGATTAAAAGTCTTGATGCTGCTGTTGATGTTGGGTGAGTTGCACTATTGATAACAGTTTGAAAATTTGAAAAACTGAAAATTAGTGCATTTGAAATAAAGATGTGTATGCACCAAACATTCAATTTTACGCCATACATTTTTTTCTCTTTTATTCAATAATGTTTTCTTCAATCAGATTATCCCCCGGAAACATGTTTTTTTGTTGATTCTAATAAATATAAGTGAATTTATAAGCGACTTAGTCGTTTGAGTGTCGGTTTGAATTATTTTTTCACGATTTTCTGTGTTTTTATTTCTGAAACGCATTGTTTTGCAGAACATTGGCGCCAGAAACAGTAGAGCAAGAGTTTTCTTTACCGGTATGCACCTACCATTTAAAAGAAGGAGTCGAAGGGCCGCCGTTAAGATTTGCCCAAGTTGGCCAAAAGGTCACGCATGTTTGGAAGTGCGATCAGGGTCAGTTTTGCCCTTTGGAAGATTTCGGTTGCAAAAATGATACCTTCAGGAGCCAGCGTGATTTACGGCATTCTGATCCACAGCTGCTTTGCTGACGATGGTCATGGCAAGAACTTTGAGCTCGTCGATGATCGCGGGTCTGTTTTAATGGTCCCTTTAGAACTTAGTGATTTTGTTGAGTTGAGAATGAATTTTAATTTTAATAATTTCAATTTTAATGGGGAATATTTTTCTTTACATCGAGTTATCTGTCCAGTTTTTTTATTTAATCTATTTCAAAAAGTGATTTTGACCACCTGAAACCATTCTGAAACCATTCTTAAATCCTCGTTTCCAGCTGTACCACGGATCCCTACCTCCTGCCTCAAATTGACTATGATCATAACTCGATATCAGCCTTTACACATGCTCAAGTCTTCAAATACGCTGATAAGGTAATCTATCTTGGGATATGTTGAAAATTGTTGGTTTTGAGGTCCAATTGTACTTCACTTGTACCGTACAGCTGTGCTACAAGCACGACGGCGGCTGTGAAGGGATTACGGTAAGCGTTGCGGCTCGCGTCGCGTTTTTTGATAATGAGCTTCTTCTTTTCGTTCTGAAAGATTTGTTCGATTTTCCCGTACCTTATAAATTTATTTTCAAAAGGAGAAATGTATCTTTTGAAACGAATTTCTGAAAGTTCAGCCTCCGAGTTGCGGCGTCGACGGTCCGCCTCAGACTCGTCCAGGAGTGCCGCCTCAAGGTTCTCCTGAAGGTCCGCCGCAAGGTCCTCCACAGGGTCCTCCGCAAGGTCTACCTCAGCCAGGACCACCTCCGAACTTCGTCCGACTACCTGGGCCATTTGGAGCTGGACCACCTCAAGGGCCGCCCGTCATCGTCGGTCCCCATCGTCCTGAGTTCCTCGGGCCTAATCGAGGCCCAAGCGCCGATAGATCTGGATTCCTGGGCGAGCCGCGTGGAAACGTCGAGGAGGTTGATGCAGGGTGGGTTTACTGTAGCAAATGGTGACCTTTTCGAGTAAGGTAGTTGTCTTTGTGAAGGAAAACAGGATTTTCAAACTTTTTTGAATGGAAGAGGCTATAATCAGGTTTATTACACTTCAAAAACCCTGGATATTATTTTATTCTTTTCACTTAAATAACCACTTTAAGGTCTCCCTACCGCGACAGTCCACTTAACGAAACAGATCCTGACGATTCGGAAATTATTACCATCACTGTGACGACTTTGACGACTCCGGGTGAGTTTTAATATTTTTTCAAAAAAAAAACCATCTTACAGCTCTTCTGACCTTCAAACCAACTTCTACGACTACACCGAAATCTACAGGTTTATTTTTTTCGAAATTTTTTGATCAAGTCCATTTTTCACAGTGAGAACTACCATTGGAACCTTGACTCCCTCGAAACATACCACTTCAAAAATGTTTGCGACCTCCAATCCCCCGAAAAATCGACTCGGCAGTTCTGGAAACATGGAGACGGACGTCACGGTCGATGTTATTGTACTGCCGGTCGATGAAAAAGAGAGAAAAGGTGCAGTTTTTCAAGGAATAACGCAAAAAACAATCCATAAGAAATCCTGAATGGTGCCATTCTCCAGAACCGCCCAACGCGCTGACATTCGCCAAACCCAACGACGTCTGTATTTCGCGGCCGGTCAGCGTCGTCTGTGTTGTTGGATTCACGACACTGCTCCTGATCTGCTGCGCCGTCACCTTCTTCTGGTCCAGGAAAACCACCACCCATCGAATTCTCATGCGAAGACATCTTGACAATTTTTAAATTGAAAAAAAGTTTTATTTCCAGCTCAATTTCTTCCGTTCGCTTATATGTGTATACTTGCCTGCGTTGCAATAAAAATTATTGTTTAAATTTGAGAAATTATGAAAGAAATTGGTTGATTCCCAAACACCTTTTATTTCAGGAAAAGTCGTGAGCTCGTGTTTATTCCGTAATGTGCGCCTCAGCCAATGCGCTGTATTTGACGACGTTAGGATTTTTATTTCATTTTTGTCCGCATTTATTTTTGTTTTTGTATCACAAAGTAGCCTGTTTGCGTTTAGTTTTATTTGTGAGGTTAGTATGACGTTGCTGCTTGTCATCTTTTGACTTGAGAGTTTTTTTTTCATATATTTTGGGGTCAAGATTAGTAAAAATAGGATGAGTGACAATTCCAAGTTTTGGGGTTTTTTTTTCAAATTTTCTTTCTTGAGTTCCGCTCAATTTTTTTATGGGTACAATTTTATGATGGAATTTTTTGTTTTTTTTTTGTTTTTGAGTTGGTGCGACATGATTTAACTTCGAATTTTCACAGGATTCCGTAAAAACCAAAAGCAGATGCTGTTTTTTTATTCAATTTCAATTTCAATTTGTTTATTTTTTTCGCAACATCGGGATGGTATGGTGATGTTGCAGGGAGGGAAAAAGACCACTAGGTGGATTAACTAACCCCACCTGTGAAGAAAAAAAAAGTTTTGTGTAAGAAAAGAAACATAGAACCATAATAAGTAGATATTTAAAACCAAGTTGATCATGGCACAAATCTGTGAACACTTGAAAGAATATGCTCGACGCCAACATTATTGAAAATATTTTCATTTTCAAACGATAGTGGAGGTAGCTTTTGGGTTTTATAGAATTTTGTTCTAATCAGGTTAACCACGTAATGTAGATTTTTGAAATGATTTTATTTTTTCTCGTTTTTTGAATATTTAACTATCTTTGAAGAATTGCTTTCGTTTTTTGTTTTTACTAGGCGTATTTTCAATTTCTCTTTTATTATGAAGTTCGAAACTTTCCAGGAAAATGTCAAAGTTCGATTTAACGCAGCGCATGGCGCCATTCTTCGACCTTCATTTGGTTATCCCTTTGTTGGAATTCATCGAACCAAGAGAGGTGGCTTTTAAAAAATATATCATTTAAAATGGTATTACCTTGAAGATCTACGACGAGTCCTCGATTTTGGATATGCATCGGCAAATCCTCAACCAAACCAACATGATCGACAGTTTGATCGAGTCGTATAACGTAATTCGAGTAAATGAAAAAGTTTTAATACGGAATTTCAGGGCAAAAACGTTCCCAAGGAACTGGTTCAGCGACGAGCCGAGATTCTCAAGGAAAGAGATGAACTGAAGGCAAAGGTTTCGATAAATATTGGAAAAAATGTGTAAGGATTCATTTTTAAGGTCGACCCAGTGGTAGCCATTTTGGAGCTGGCTGAGGTCAAGGAAATGCTCGAGAACGCGAGGGATCGCGATGGAAACACTCGTGTTTTGGAGTACCTCCAACAGAATCACAAGGTTTTTTGAGAGGAAAAATATAAATGGCTAGATTTTTGAGGGGAAAGACGATTTTGCTACATAAATGAGCCTTAAAAAGTACAGATTATTTGAAAATTCTGCGCCTGCAAAAACCGAAAAAATGTTTCAACAAATTTTATATATAGTAAAGAGTCACCATTTCCAACTTGGCGTCCTAAAATATTTTAAAAACCTTTTCCGTCTTTTGAAAATCTTTTTTGAGTAGATAAAATCCTAATTAAGTTCAAAAATTGATGAATTTTTTTCAGTTCACCGTTGACATGATCGACGTCCTGTACAAGTACTCCAAGTTCATGTACGAGTGCGGAAATTACCAAGTTTCATCGGTAAAAAATCTCAAATTTGTTGCAATAAAATATATTTTTGGTATAGGTATGCTTGTATTATTACCGGAACTTGGTCAACCAAGCTGATCCCAACTATTTGAACGCCCTCTATGGCAAGTTGGCCAGCGAGATTTTGCTCCAGGTTCGTTTTTTTTTTTAAGTTGTGGCAGTTTTTCGCAGCGGGAATTTTTCAAAAATTTGATTCGTATAATTTTTGTTTGAAAGAAATTTTGTGATTTGATTAATTTTAGTGCGTTTTGTTCTCTATTTGTTTTTGAAAAAGGATTTTTTTCAAGCTAAGATTTTGTGAATTAATGCTATTCGAATATTTTTATGAAATTCAATTTTTTCGCGTCTCCCTCCGAACAAATTAAGGGGGTTTCATAAACAAATAACTTATTATTTCAAAGAAAAAAATTTCTTACGTTTCGAAAATGGTATAATGAAAGTTTTAAGATACTCGTCAAAAAGCATTAAAGTACAACTTTTCAGGAATTCGAACACGCTCGCGACGATCTGATCAAACTTCGCGCCTACATCGACGCGAATCCATTCGAAACCGAGTGGGAACTCGTCACTCAAGTATCGATCCCGAAAATCAATCGATAAATGTGAACATCTTCAGCGCGCCTGGCTCATGCACTTGGCCTTGTTCGTTTTCTTCAACTTCCCCAAGGGACGCGACGAAATTGTCGACCTTTTCCTCAACCAACAGCCTTATCTCAATGCGATTCAAGTGAAAATCCCCATCAAATGATCGTCAAATACAGATTTTTCCAGGTTCTGGCACCTCATCTTTTGCGTTATCTGGCTGTGGCGGTTGTTACGAGCAAGAATCGTCAGAAGAACAGCTTGAAGGATCTGATCAAAGTCATTGATATTGTGGGTTTTCAAGATGGTTTGGCGGAAAAATGATGGGAAAATTTGGAAGTTGAGAGTTTTGATGCGATTTTTTGTCCAGGATTTTCTGAATCGAACTTTTTTCATTGGTCTGAACTATATCAAAGTCTTGAAATTTTTAGAAGAAGATTTATTGGAATTTCGAAACGATCTTTTTTTTCCAGGAGCGACACAACTACGAAGATCCGGTGACGGATTTCCTCACTTGCCTTTACATCAAGTACGATTTCGATGAGGCTCAGGAGAAGCTCCAACAATGCGAAGAGGTACAGACAATGAAAGGAAAAAAAAAAAACAAGAAATAGACATTTTCCATCTTGAAATTGTGCAGCAAAACTTTTCAAAAAACTTGATTTTCATGCTTTTTTGAAGGGAATCTTGTAGAAGATGTGAATTGTGGGAATTGTGGTCCTGAGAAACAGATAATTGATTTTTTCAACAAGATTGAACTTTTTGCAGGTCCTGTCGAACGACTTCTTCCTGACGGCTTGTCTGAACGAATTCCGCGAATCGGCACGTCTTCTGATCTTCGAAATGTTCTGCAGAATCCATCAGTGCATCACGATTGAAATGCTCGCCCGTCGCCTCAATATGACCCAGGTTTAGTCGAAAATCATGGATTTTAAAGAATTTTGCTGTGTAGATTTTCTAGGGATTTTTTAGAAGCGAAAAGAAATCAAATGAGATCAAAGAAGCTGTTTTTGAAAAATCTAAAGTTGTCTCTTGAAACTTCCAAAAACTCTTCACAGCTTTCACGAATCGCCTTTATTTTTCAGCCTCTTTTTTTCTGTTTTAAGGCCGATTTGAGGAAATTCAATAAATTCACTCTTTCCAGGAAGAGGCCGAGCGCTGGATCGTCGATTTGATCCGAACTTATCGAATCGAAGGCGCCAAAATCGACAGCAAACTTGGGCAGGTCGTCATGGGCGTCAAGGCGATCAGCATCCATGAACAGGTTTTTTTTTTCAAATTCAAAAAGTCTCAAAAAATATTCATTAAGTGAAATCAGTGATTCCCGAAATTTCTAACTTATTTTTATCTTTTTAACCGAAAATTCTATATTTTGTTTCCTTTAAGATCCTATTTTTTTCAAGGTGACGGACAACACGAAACGCCTGACCCTACGAGCCCAGCAAATCGGCCTCCAACTCGAAAAAACTCGACAAGAAAAAGAGAAAGCTAAGGCCAACTAAGACCTTTCGCTCCAAATCCCATTAAATTTGTAACTACCGCAATATTTTCATTAATTTCTTGACTCTGAAATGAAATTTCTCTATATTTTCAATAAATCAGAACATTTCTGTTTCAAAATTGAAGTTTTAATGAATTTATTTGCGGTATTCTTTCTCTTCTTTTGTTGGTGGAACTATCAAATGATGACTTGTTGGATTAATCATGTTTTTTTTTTCATTGTTGGTTGTTTCTTCTTTTTTAATTAACTCCTATTGTTATGGCTTTCGGCTTCCAATCGGTTGGAATAAAATTTTCGAGTTTTTTTATTATCTAAATAATATTTATTGTTACGGGAGGCATGAAATATTTCCTTTTCTAAAGATTTTACCGCGAATCTAAGTATTATAAAGCGAAATGTCAATGCTACGAAAACCTTTGACGAAAATCGAACTGATGGCTGATGACGTGACGATGTTGACGGAGATTTTGGAGAAAAGACAGGTTTTTTTCTTTTTATGTGTGATAATGTTGTATTTAGGTTTTATTGATGAATATTTGAATTTTGTTTGAAAATAGGAATTTTACTGTTTCTTGTTTATATGTATATTAAAGCTACATTAAGAATAATTTTTTTAAATATAAAAGTGTTAAAACTAATTTCAATAGTTAAAAATTGAGAAGAAAACTGAGAGACAAAATTTCCAGCTTTTCCTTCGTTAGAAAATGTTGTGACTTTTTTCTGCATTTTTTAATTTTTCTAGGCAAACTAAACTATTTTGAAATTATTTTTCGCTCCGTTTTTTTTTCTTGAAACTTTTCGCAAGGATCGAAAAGCATCTTTTTTATTTCGGGTTGAGAGAATCAAAGTAATTTCCATGCGATTTAAAATTTAGTCATCTTTTCGACCCTCTGACGGTTATTTTAATAATTCCTGAATCACTTTTGACACAGTATTGTGTTTTTCCAGGATCAGGGTTGAATTTTAGTCGTTCAAATGATAAATCCGATGTTTTCTTCCAGAAAAAGATGAAAAAAGAAGAAACTGACACGGATGCCATGGAAATGGACGGCGCCTTGACGTCCAGCACGACCAGCAGTCCTATTGATGTTCGTTTGATAATTTCGGATTGATCTCTCCTTTTTTCTAATAAATATCTATATTTTTCAGTTCAAAACGCCGATCGCCGCCGACCTCACAACGCCCACCAGTGATGCACCATGTTTTTTTTTTCTTAATAATTTTTTTACAGTTTTTGGGGACTCACAGTGAAAATTGCTTTGCGAAATGATTCAAGAACGCCTTTTTTAGTTTAAAAAAGTGGAACGAAAGTGTTTGTTAACTTGAGGGAGTAATTTAACCATCGTGATACCGTGGTACTAGAATCTTCAGAAAAACTCATGTAGTAAGAATTTTTCACCAGTTTTTAGTGTTTTAGAACTTGGAAATCACTTTTGCAGCACTGGAAATGCCAAACGTTCGGATGACAAGGTCCCGAGCCGCCAGAAATTCCAGCTCCACCACGACGACGTTGGTGATCACGACGACAGCGCCGCCACGACGTCCAGTCGCTCCAGCCAACCTCACGACTCCTGTTAACTCCTTCGCCCCTCTCGATTTCACCATTTCTGACTCTTGATTCTTGTTTTTTGTGTTTTTTATACTTTTAATCGAAGGAAACATGATCAGATAAAGCTTGCGGTTTTTTCAAGTCCATTGGTTTTAGGAAGAACCGAGGATTTTGATTTTCACATGGTTTTTACCACTCCTACGCCGTTTTTTTTTTGTTTTTCAAATATTTGATTATTTCGCTGGTCCGGGTTTTAATGTCGCTGAAATAATGATTTGATTTGATTTGATTTTTTTTCGTACTGTTTCCTATGATTTTGCCATATTCATTCAGTCTCTGACATTGATTTCATTGGAGAAGCTCTGGAAAATTTTGTGAGCTACCTTGTAAAAACGGTCATTTTTTTAAAAATATCTTTTCTTTTTGATCTCCTCTTTCCAGACATGTACTTTCTGTATATTGAAGAATAAATTCATGAAACTTTATTTTGCGAAATTAATTTTGTTGTCGTGCCGTTCCCAACGGTCTTTTTGTATTTCTGATTGTGTTTTTTTAGTCTTTTTCATTCAAAATTTTATCCATTCTTCCAGGTAAGGTTTTTTTTTCAACTGGAAAGCTCTGTCAGGAGTTTGAATTTCTACTTTTTCATCAAATCGAAACGTTTTTTCAGGTAAAATGCATGGGTTGAAGTCGCGGGGGGCGACGTTGCTCGCCTCGAAGCGATGCACGTCATCGGCCGCTTCTGCCGCTGACGTCACTCCGACCGCAACGCAGCCGCCGACGCGCAAGGCGACACCGGCGACTGTCTACCGGCCACCGTACTACCGCAAAGCGCACAGACATCACGAGCCCAAGCACATGCTGCAGGAAGAATTTCCGGTGCGAATAATTCATTGGAATGATCTTCAGAGCAAAAAAAATCACCGTAGAATTAGGCGGTATGCGTTTACGCAGCGTAAATGAGTTAAAAAAAAAGGTAAACGTGAATTTTTCAGGCGGATTCGTAGGTCACGTGGATTGGAAGCGTTAAAGAAAAGTAAAAACAGAAAGATTCCGTTTTGAAATCAGCTGCGTAAATTTTCATACATAAGTCCTCTTGATATATCGTAGATTTTTTTTTCAAAACATTGTTCAATTTTAAAATCTCCCCAGATCCAAATTAACCTTGCTTACTTTGAAAAATTTCCCAAAGCAAATAGGAAATTTGAAGAACGCCGGAGACGCATCTGGGGCTGGAATTCGGCTATTCGACTACTTCAAAACAGCGGAAATTGTCAACTCATTGCCGACAGTGAAGGAAAAAGTCGACTTCGTTTCGCCGTATGAAAGACCTTGGTCGAGGGCTGAGAGGACATGGAGAAGGTTTGTTGGAAGTTTTCAAAAAAATAAAATAAAGTCAATTTGTTCCTTCGGATTTTATGTACCTGTTGTGAAGCGGAATCGTTGATAGAATTTTTAAAAAACTAGTGTTTAATCAGTTTTTCCCGTTGTACACAGTATCAATCAAACGGAGGTCGGGAAAATTCCAGAATCGCCCCCCACACTGTTTTTGCCCCCCGCGTTCCAACAAGCCCCCCACCAAGCCAAGTTCCGATCTGTGGGGGGTAAAATAGGAGGACTTCATGTGGGGGGAAGAATCGAACGCGGGGGGTGAATATGTATTCTAGAATGGCCCCCCGCAGTACAAAACGGGGGGCGATTCTGAAATGCCTAGGCAATCTTTCATATTTGCCCCCCGCACGGCTTTGAAATAGTCCCCCCAGAGCTCATTCGAACAAGCCCCCCTCCCATTTCAGAATGACCCCCCTCTCATTTCAGAATGGCCCCCTCTCATTTCAGAATGGCCCCCCTCCATTTCAGAATGACTCCCCTCTATGTCAAGTATTTCATTTATTTGACGAATCGTTCACTGTGGCTCAGTTTTTTCGAAGCGACCCACAGTCGGCTTCGCGCTATGCGCGCTCCGCCTCCGTGTGAAGCCTTAAAACTAAGCCTATTTTCTTAAGTAATTTATTAATTAATGTGCATGAAAAGAAAAAGCAAAAAATTCTATTCCTCAGAACAATTACTTGATTGAAAACTAATGAAGTTCGTCTTAAATGTTTCTAAGTGGTCAGCGCCCCATAATTTTATGATATTCGTACGTATCTCGGCGAGACGTACCCGTAAACTTCTTTGTCTGACTTGAACTTCTCATGAAACTCGGTCAGCGACCTAATTTCTTCCATGGTCTAAAAAAACAAATCACAAAAAAATTATTAAATTCACAAAAAGAACACGAATTTACATGCGAAAAATACAAAAAACCATTTGAAACAACCAAGAACGACGAATGATACGAAAAAAATTAGAAAAATAAATTTAAAAAAATGGAAGCTCTGACACGTGTCCTGCGTGATCGTTGCGTGACTTTTTTTCGGTGTGGGGGGTTATACTGGATAGTTCCGGGGGCTATATTGGATAAGAGTGGGGGGCTTGTTCGAACGTGTCGCGGGGGGGTGATATCCAACATATGCGGGGGGCTATACTGTAATATGCCCCGGAGGTCTCATACATTTTAGTTTTTTTATTATGGACAAAAAAATTTTTTTTTATTAAAAACCTCTTTTTGACTCAAAATGGATCGTTTCTTTTGGTTTTCTGTTAGTCTTAAGAATTTTTTTTCTGAAAAATAACATTGAAAATTTATCTGTTTTCAAGTTTCTTTTCTCTTTTTTCAAAGTTTTCTAATTTTCAGCCTTGAACTGTATATTTGACTTCAGAAAATGACAAATGAAAGTTTCAGTTTCAAAGGAATTTTCTTATGAACCAATTTTGATTAGAAGAATCGAAAAGAGGTGAAAAAAACACAACTTTTTTTGTAGGAAGCAGAAAAACTTCTTGGAAAGTATTGAAAACTTGAGCTATAAGGGACTTTAAAACTCGGGCCTAGTCGGAATGGTGGATATTGGCCGCTAAAAGGGAGAGGCTCAAAAAAGGCAGCAAAAAGAGTCCCTTTACCGAGCCGTTCCATTTTTCTGTGCTTTCAAGGGATCAAGAAATGGTGTAAAAGGGTAGAGACAGCAAAAAAGGTGCACAAGAGCCGATAAAATGGCGCAAAAAGGCAGAAAAAAAGAAAAATTTCTGTGGAGCCTTTTCCACAATCCTACTCTGCCTATGAGTTTGACGATGAAAACAATGAAATTTCTCCAGAGACTGGCACCCAACGCTGATGGCTACCCGAAAAGCTTGGGCCCTCCCTTCTGTACCGGCCCATATCGATTGCTTGAAGTTTTACCAGTACCTGACCAAGACGCGAGTCGAGAGCGGCCCCTTGGACGAATATTACAAGGGTTTGATTCCGCCGATGGCTCAATTCGAGAAAAGATCCAGCGAGACGATCCGAATGTTCGTCGGAACTAACCCGGAGACGTTCGTCTTCATATTTTTTTGTAAAAATAATGTTTCAGGATAAAATTTATATTTTTTTAAAAACTATTCTAAAAAAATTTTTTTTTCTTTTTTTAATTTAGAAGAATAATTTTTTTGAAAAAGTAGGTTTTGTTAGAAATTTGGCTCGGAACGATTTATGGCCGCTGAAAAAAACAAGGAAAAACACATTTTTGATTTGATGTTTTTTTCAATCCTTACTACAATAAGAATGAGGGGCGGAGGTTCAAAAAAACTTTCAAAACATTTATTTTCAAAAAAATATAAATCTAACTCTTTAAAAAAATATAAATTAAAAATATGAATCTAACTCTTTGGTACCTTTTCTTCTTGAATATTAGGATATTCATGACGAGAGCGTTGTATATTTTTGAAAAAAATCTAAGTAAAGTTACAAGGAGTTTATTTTTTTTCTGAATGTTGAGGAACTTCATTGATTTCGATTCTCGATGACTTTCCCAAGATTTGAAGCTTCTTTCAGCGCCCAAAAACTTTTATCTCGATTTATCGACGACGCCATGTCGAGCCTCGTCCACAATGTTCACCGTCTGGCTGATTATCGGGTTTTTAAAGATATATATATTTGTTGATTCAAAGAATTTTTTAGGTAGCTTACGACGTGCCAAGTGAAGCATTTTGGATCCGCTCTGGCTTCATGTTTTTGTACGACGAGGAGGAAATCGGGACGCGAAAAGTCGTCCGAAAACTGCACAATTTCCCGAAATTCATCGGCGACGATAGGTGATTCTAATTATTGATTGATAAATTTGGAAAGTTTTTCGGTTTTCCAAAGAGTTTCGTATGACTTTTTGATGGGGTATATGAGAAAAAAAACCGTGAAAAAATAGCCGAATATTTCTTTTTATTGTCCATGGAGCGCGAATCATTTTTTGTCCACGCTGGCGAAATTTAAGCGGCTCGTCATTTTACGCTAATTTTTCCACGGCGACTTCTTCTAGTTGATGATTGATGAATTTAGAAAGTTTTTTTGGTTTTTTTCCAGAAAGTTTTCGTATTGCTTTTCATGGGGTATATGACAAAAAAAAACGCAAAAAAAAGCCTTGAAAAAATAGCCGAATATTTTTTTATTTTCCATGGAGCGCGAACCATTTTTTGCCCATGCTGTCGAAGTTCAAGCGGCTCGTCGTTTTACGCTAATTTTTCCACGGCAATTTTTTTGTCGGCCCGATTTTTGAAGCTTTTTGATCATATACATTTTCCATGTTAAAATCAAACGTTTTTTGATCATTTAGAACTTTTGTCTAAATGTTCCCTCGGATTTTTTTATTCCTTGATCTCCAGACGAAAACTCGGAGAACTGGCCTTCGTACATCGCGACAAACTGGCGGCCCAACTGCGGAGCCACGAACAGCCGGCGCCTCTTCACTCGTTGGAAAGCGAATTCGCGACGAGACCCATTTTCAGCGAATTGGACAACGTCGACCTTGAGGATGTCTTGTTCTCCCCCAAGGCACGATTTTTATTCAAGAAAATAAATGACCTTTGATTTGAGGTCTTCAACCTGTGGCCGGACGAGAATCCGCTCTGGCAATGCCCGGGATTCCACGTCGAATCGGAAGAGACGCATCCCTACGGCGTCCTGGCGATCAAGTCCCTGGCCGACCTCAGCAAACGAGTCAACCAATGGGCTGAGAAGGACCATTTGATCGCCAAACTTGGCCTTTTCGACGAGGCCGCCAAGGCGCAGGCCGTCGTCAGCCTTTTCTCCACCCTGTGTGCTCAGGCTCATGCTCAAGGTGATTGGCAGTAGATCAAGAGAATCTTCAGAAAAAGGGCATTCACTTGTAATATGTGTTTGGGCAGCCTACTGGATCCCAGGGTAGGCTGCAGGGTGAAGCGTATGTTGGGCAGAAAAAAAAAATGAGAAAATAAGGTATCTTCTTCGAAGATCTACTGGAACTCTGAAGGCTACAGAATGAGAATTCAAGAATTTTTTTTCAGCACAGAAATATTTTGAACAGCTATTTTGCTTCTTTCTCTCAATTTTTTTTTGAACTCTCTCTAGCCTCCCAGGAGAGGTCAATTCACTTACCTGAAAATTGGCCAAAACACTTCTTGATGTACCAGGAGAAGATCCTGAAAGTATGAACCTACACAGCTTTTTAGTTTTCGGGAAATAAGGGTCTAGAATCTCATAACAGCCTGTTTTCATATGTTTTGGGGTTTTCTTTGAATTTGAGGCGTCTTTTCGGAATTTGTGCAGGTTGTAACTTTTAGAATCTTCTTCTGATACATCAAGGAGCGTTCTGACCAATTCGCAGGAAAATCCCAACCGTAAAGTAAAAAGATCCCCCTTGTCAAACGTCCAAATATTGGCTGTTTTTTGGTTGTTTATGAAAGCTGGACTTCTTCTGATTCTCCTGTGTGTAGATTTTTGGGGAAAAAAAGTGAGCCTTTCAGTCAAAAATAGGAAAATATCCATTTTTAAAGTTCTTTGGAGCATTATAATCCATATAGAGGAAGATAAATTTGAGAAAACCGACCTCTGGAAAAAAAGGCAGTGAATTTGAAAAAATTTTGGCCTTTTGCGGATAATCCTGAATAATTTATTTATTTTCAACTTTTTTTTTGCAAAAAGCTGATCATTTTTCAATAGATTGATGTCCTTTTTTCTCAAACTGTCCGCATTTTGCAGGCTTCACCCAGTACACGGACGTGACGCGGCCCTTCACTTCTCAATTAATTCTGACGGATGGAAATCTGGCGTACTTTGCCGTCGGACAGTTGAACACTCTCGCTATAAATATTGAGTGTGATGGTTTGATCTGAAGAAATTCCTCGGGAAACTCGGCAATCTTGAGGCTTCCACAATCCTCGCACGAATTTCGTCCACATCGAGGGTCCCGTCAAACTGCTCGAACGCAATGAGAAAAGCGGAGAGGTGAGATTGCTGGGTTCAAATTGGTAATGACGCTTTTGAATTTATTTGAGATTTTTTCCCCTATAGGAGTTGAAATTTTAGAGGCCCCTTAGGGGGGTTTTTTTGGGGACCAAGAAGGGGGGTATGGCCTCTATAGGGATTGAAATTTTAGGGGCCCTTTTGGGGGTTTTAGCGTTTTACGTCTCTATTTATGAGCCCTTATAGGAGTTGAAATTTTAGAGGCCCCTTATGGGGGTTTTTTTGGGGGGACCAAGAAGGGGGTGGCCTCTATAGGGATTGAAATTATAGAGGCCCCTTGGGGGGGGTTTAGGGTCTTAACACGCTGTCTCCGTTATTCTCAAAAACAACGGGTACAAAAAAAAAAAATATTTTTTGATTTGGATGAAACTTCACCCAGTGTGATACCCCATCATCAGAAATGCGGACCCAACTTTTTGAGCCATTCCCTCTTACTGTAGCCGGGTTACGGTAGGCAGGTGGGCACCTGCGTATCCCAGTATTGAAGAGTTTTTACTAGGCGAGTGATATATCAATCGATAGGTAATCCAATTTCAAGAACTTTTACAGTACATACCATCTTGGGTTACGGTCGAAAAATTTTGAGTTACGGTACTTTTTGTGTCTTCCGAGTCAGTTTTTCGACCACCATGAGCTTGAGCCAGGAGATCCATTCTTCCTAACTTCTCAAAAGATACCTTATGAGAAGCTGTACAAGCTGGTACTGGTTTGAAAAAATCCTAGGTGGACCATCATTTCGAAAAATCGCCCCGAAGGCGCGCAATCGTGGTCTTGCGGCGGCCAAGTGGGTGAACTCCATGATGCCGGACGGCTCATTTTTCACAGATCCATTCCAATCTTTGTTTCCATTTCACTCATAGATGTCTATTATTGATTTTTATTTCAATTTGAGATGTTTTCGGGTTGACCATCATTTCGAAATTTCATTTTGAACCCAAATTTTGATTACCTGTTTTGAAAATAAATTGGCAGAATAGATTTTTGCTGTAAATGATAAAAACTTCAAATGGGGAAACTAAGCCGATATTTGAGTTCAAAATGAAATTTCGAGATGATGGTCCTCTCAAAAGGGTTTCCGATTGTTATAAAACTGTTGTTCAGACACTCTTGTTCATGTTCAAAAAAGAAAAAAGTTGAGAGCGGTCACATACGGGGTCAGGGATCCCGTGAAAAAAGCCGTGTCGGCCCTTTTCAGGCCAAATTTGGGTTCAAAATGAAATTTCGAAATGATGGTCAACCCGAAAACATCTCAAATTGAAATAAAAATCAATAATAGACATCTATGAGTGAAATGGAAACAAAGATTTGAATGGATCTGTGAAAAATGAGCCGTCCGGCATCATGGAGTTCACCCACTTGGCCGCCGCAAGACCACGATTGCGCGCCTTCGGGGCGATTTTTCGAAATGATGGTCCACCTAGGATTTTTTCAAACCAGTACCAGCTTGTACAGCTTCTCATAAGGTATCTTTTGAGAAGTTAGGAAGAATGGATCTCCTGGCTCAAGCTCATGGTGGTCGAAAAAAACTGACTCGGCAGACACAAAAAAGTACCGTAACTCAAAAATTTTTTTCGACCGTAACCCAAGATGGTATGTACTGTAAAAAGTTCTTGAAATTGGATTACCTATCGATTGATATATCACTCGCCTAGTAAAAAAACTCTTCAATACTGGGATACGCAGGTGCCCACCTGCCTACCGTAACCCGGCTACAGTAAGAGGGAATGGCTCAAAAAAAGTTGGGTCCGCATTTCTGATGATGGGGTATCACACTGGGTGAAGTTTCATCCAAATCAAAAAAAGTATTTTTTTTTTATTGTACCCGTTGCTTTTAGAAATTTTTGAGAATAACGGAGACAGCGTGTTAAGTCCCTATTTATAGGCCCTTATAGGAGTTGAAATTTTAGAGGCCCCCTTATGGGGGGGTTTTTTTTGAGGGGACCAAGAAGGGGGGATGGCCTCTATAGGGATTGAAATTTTAGGGCCCTTTTGGGGGGTTTAGGGTCTTACGTCCCTATTTATGGGCCCTCAAGGCTCCCTATGGAACCCCTATGGGGACCTCTACAAAATTTCTCAGTCTGTTCAAAATAATCTCAACTGGTTCAAAATTGACGTTTGGATTGTTCAGTTGATTACGCGAAATTCGAAAAATTAGATTTTCGGTAGCTGTTGAATGAATTCTCGTCCTTCATTTGGTCACTTTCTGCGCGAATTCAAAATTTCGGAAGAACTAATTTGAAAATTTTCGCGGGAAGTTATCTCGATGGAGACCCAATTTTTTTACGGCTGCCGAAGTTCCGACTTTCTCACATCATCAGTTTTGAAATCGCCGAAATTATTATAAACGCGGCATTAGTGCTCCAATTATGAGTAAATCTTAACAACAAAGGAATTTTTAAATAAAAAAAGCTTCTAGAGAAGTTTGTGAAGCTGTTTCCCCAGGAAAAATGTTCATAATACTTTTTCCAGGCGAAACTGAGCGGACAGTTCTTGGAAAGATGCCTGCAAATGCTCATGAAACAGTGATGATCACATCAGAAGGAATATAAATATTATATGGTCTCATTTTAGATTTTTTAACTTTTAGGATTTGTTGTAGATTTGATTTCTTGTTACGCTCATGTTGTTATTATGGTTTTTTTTCTGTAAAAATAATAACGTTCAGTTTTTTTTTTATTTCATTTTTTTCTGTGTATTTGAAAGGAATTTTATCCTTTTCTGATATTTCGAGCTGGAATATGCTCCAATAAGAGAGGATTTCGTGAATTATGAAAATACGTCTTTTTCTCATAATCGATTCCTGAGAACCTCTTTAAAAGCGGCTCTCAACTCAGAATGATTTTTTGAAATTTTCGATTTTTCCAGAATGCCCCGCCGTGGGCTGGGCGATCAGCTACGGCGGGTTTTCTGCACCTATTGGCCGTTTTTCTTAATTTTGAACGTTTTGATGTTCAACGAGTTCCTCGTCTACTTTATCGTGATTGGAACTTCTTGTCAGTGGCCTTGTCGGAATCATAGGTAAAAAGGGGGCAATGATAAAATCTAGAACTTAGGAATTCCAGAGTGGTCCCTCTAGGGGGAACCACTATAGGAGCCGAAGAAGTGGTCCCTACAGGGTTTAGAATCTGACCTCTTATGCTATAAAAGGACCACTTCCTCTCAGCCCTTAAAGCTCAAGTGGACCCTATAGAGGTCTTTCAATTTCATTCAAAAATGCTTATTTTTTCATTTTTTTTTCCCATGAAAATGCTTTTAAAGTTCACAATAAATCAGCAGGAACCCTATAGGGGTCACTCTCGCAAGCTTCAGTGGCCCCTATAGGTGGTTCATAAAGTGGTCCCTATAGAGACCACTCTGGAGCTCCTAAGTACCTCTCAAAGCTGAAATTTAAGATGTAACGGATCGGATTTGCACGCTTTCATGATCTCTGATACGCATTTGTTGGGGAAAAGCAAGGGACACTGGTTCGATAAGCTGAAAAGGTCTATTAAAAAGTTGTTAGTGGAAAAATGACTGTTTACAGAGAATGGCAAATGTATCGGTCCTACCAGACGGCTGTCACTTTGCTCGACCCGGATGCCGTCTTTTTCTTGGGTTTTAAAAGCCCTCATGTATCTAAATAATCTTTTTTCCAGGCGATTTGATGGATGAGGGCCAATGGACGGATGAGAAACTGTTCCACGAGTATTCAGATCATTTTCGGTCACTTTTTGGGTCGAACGGAAAACGACCTCAGGTTCGATTTGAGCAAAAGTGCGGAAAACGGGTGCAAAATGGCCCTAAAAGGGTTCCGTTTTAAGACCTTTTTTGAGCCTTACTTTCTTGGTGGACTAAAAAGCCCAAAGTGCGGGAAACGGGTGCGAAATGGCCCCTGACAGGGTTCCTTTTTGAGGCCTTTTTTGAGCCTTTCTTTCTTTGTGGGCTAAAAAGCCGGAAGCGCGGGAAACGGGTGCAAAATGGCTACTGAATGGGTTCCTTTTTGAGACCTTTATTGAGCCTTTCTTTTCTTGGAGGGCTAAAAGGCCGAAAGTGTGGGAAACGGATGCTAAATGGTCCCTAAAAGGGTTCCGTTTTAAGACCTTTTTTGAGCCTTACTTTCTTGGTGGACTAAAAAGCCCAAAGTGCGGGAAACGGGTGCGAAATGGCCCCTGACAGGGTTCCTTTTTGAGGCCTTTTTTGAGCCTTTCTTTCTTTGTGGGCTAAAAAGCCGGAAGCGCGGGAAACGGGTGCAAAATGGCTACTGAATGGGTTCCTTTTTGAGACCTTTATTGAGCCTTTCTTTTCTTGGAGGGCTAAAAGGCCGAAAGTGTGGGAAACGGATGCTAAATGGTCCCTAAAAGGGTTCCGTTTTGAGACCTTTATTGAGCCTTTCTTTCTTGCGGGGAAAAAGCCTCAACACAGGGTGAAAAAAGGCTCGAAAATGGGTCCAAAAAGGGTGCTGAAAGTATCGACCATTGATAATTTCCGATTTTATCACTGTAGCACATCTTGGGTCATACACAGTCACTGGTAAAGATCATTCTCAATTTAAAAAAGTTTGTGTTCTTCAAAAGGGTCCAAAAAGGGGGATGAAGGCCGATGAATGGTCGGAAAAAGGCAGTAAAAAGGAAACCGTTGAATCTATTACGGACGCTCAAAGGCCCCCTAAAGGGTCCTTCCGACTTTGCCTATGTCAGTAACAGTACGAATTTTCCAGATCCACGCGCTGGCTGGCAATCACGATTTAGGATTCCATTACGCGTAAGTCATCTGAAAATTTCAATCCAAAAACTTGAAATTTTTCAGGATAAATCCCTCCAGAGTGGATTGGTTCTCAAAGGAGTTCAACCGGAGCGTTGTCGACTTGGTGCGGATCAAAGGTTCCTGCGGAAATATTGCAGGAGAATAAATAAAAAATTCAAACAGGACAGCCATTTGTATTGATAACGTCAATGGCGCTCCATGGCGACGGCTGTCGACTTTGCGGAGAAGCCGAGAAGAAAATCGAGCAGTTATCCCAGAAGTTCGACGACGCCTCGAGGGGTAAACCCAAGCGACGGCCTATTATTCTTCAGCATTTTCCTCTTTTCAGGTATTTTTCTAGTTTTGGCGCGTATAGTTGCAGCCACAGCGTTTTTGTTAGTGGGAAAATCTGCGAAACCAGAAATGAAAGGGGTGGAGTCAAAACGTCATGGAAAACAAGCGTAAACAACCAAGACTATTAAAGGCGCATGTTCAATGGGTCTTGAGACGAATCTCGTTTGAATAACGCAATTTTCTGTAGCCATGTGTCAAAGTGATAGCCGCCAAAGAGTGAAAAATATAACTTCTGGAAATTAAGAGATGATTTTGATTTTCGCGCAAACACGCCAGAGAGCGCCGCAGTGCATGCACACGACACACTACACTTCACGGGAAAAATTAGGCGAGCGTCGTAAAAGGAAAAGAGCCAATGCAAATTCAAATGTAGATGCTTCCAACTTTTCTGAGAAGATCCTGAATCAAAAGCTCATTTCAACGGCTTTTTGCGCTTTCTCCAGCGAAATTTACAGAAACAGCGACGCCGACTGCATCCCAGATGCTTCCGAAGAGAACGAAGACGACGAGGAAGTCTATCGTGAGCTGTGGGAGGCTCTTTCCGAGGCGGCCACCCTCAAACTGTTGGCCCAACTCCGCCCCGCGGCTGTCTTTAATGGTCATACTCATAAAGGGTGCAGGAAAAGGTAGAGTCTTCGTATAAATTGTAAAAAAAGCGCAAGAATTTGAGATGGTCCCATCCGCACAGCTTCTGGGAGTACACAGTGAACTCGTTTTCGTGGCGGAACGGAGATCGGCCTTCGTTTTTGATGGCTGTCATTTCGGAGAATGAGGTGATAAGCCGAATTTGAACGACTTTGTCCAAAAAAGCAGAAATTTCAACACTTGTAAACACTTTTTGATGAAATAAGCCTTTTTTAAAGTCATTTTGAAGCTCGGTTTAGGTTTTAATTCAACCTTATCCATTTATTTTAGAAGCTGGGCCCTTTTGAAGCCTTTTTGGTCTGTCAAAGAAAATTTTGGGCTTTTTCACTAGGCTATTTTTCTGTTTAAACTTTGAGCCGCGTCTCTTTTTAGCTTTTTTTAACTCATGTTTCAAATTTTTCAGCTCAAAAGCGAATTATTTTTGATTCTTGCAGCAATTTTAATCTCCCCCTCATTTTTCAACGTTAACGTTCTCGTTCCCCAGGTCCGAGTCGAAGCCTGTAGATTGCCGCGAGAATCGACTCTCATCTGGATCTACGCCATCTCCGGAGCAATTTTAGTGACATGGGCTGTTTTTAACATTTTGAAACGTTTCAGAAGCAGTTCCGGAACCGTTTTAACCCAAAAATTGCTTGTACATAAGGAATAATTGCACACTTTGCCAGTTTCAAAACGTTTTCTTGTTAATTTCATACTACTTTTTTTCAATTTCTTGTTCAATTTGTTTATTTTTTTTTCCATTTCATGTGCCATTTTTTTCCATGAGTCTTTTCACTTATTACATGCATCGCTTTATTTCATGTTTTTACTATTTTCTCACATTAATTTAGTTTTTCATTATCAACGGGTTATTTATTATTTAATAAAATCCTTTTAAAGTTTTCTTTTTTGAAAACTCGACACTCTTAACACGTGCGTGAACACCCGCCGCGGCAGTATGTGCCCTCTCCCTCTACTGCCTGCGTGAGCCTCCTTAGCTCAGTTGGTAGAGCGTTAGACTTTTAATCTAACGGTCAGGGGTTCGAGTCCCCTAGGTGGCTTGATATTTTGCATTTTTTCTTTCTCGTTTTTTCATTATTTCTTTTGGTAATTTCTAAAAAGGAGGCTTTTTTCACCTCTATGTTTAGAGCAGGTGGTTTAGTGTTAATTTCCGACAGATCATGGCTCCATTCGGTAAGGATATTTTTTATCGTCTTTTGATATATTCATTGCCTCTTACATCAAATTGAAAAGAAACGTTCGATTATAAATTAGCTGAATAGCTAATAAAACATAGTAATACCTAACTGATTTCTACGGATAGCTAGAAGGCGCCTAGAAACAAAGTTATAATTTTTTGAAGTTTTAAAAAAATCATAACTCGATTTCTAGGAGGTTAGGAACTTAGAGACCTAGTTTTTCTTGACTTTCTTGATCTCCTCTATCGATTGATACCAAATTCGAACTACTTTCCAAGTTTTGATCTCCCAGTTTGATCGCCTATAACTTAGTTCCTAGTTGACCTACGGAGGTCAAACCTGGTCTCAGGTCATTTTTTCGTCGAGATCTATCGATTGATATAGATTTCGTCCGGATCGGCTTCCATGACCTCAGAAGCTCAAAAAAAACCAAAGGGGTTAGACTGCACTTTTTTCGATTTTCCCGAAAATGGAAACTTTTGGGATTTTTACATCAATCGATAGGAAATGACGTCAGAAGCCTGAGAATCCAGGTCAAAAAGTTCTGAGGCTTCTTGAATGAAAGTTATGATTTTTTAAAGTTTTTGAAAAATCATAACTCGAGTTCTAGGAGGTTAGGAACTTGTAGACCTAGTTTTTCTTGACCTCCTTGATCTCCTCTATCGATTGATACCTAATTTGACCTACTTTCCAATTTTTGAGCTCTCAGTTTGATCGCCTTTAACTCAGTTCCTAGTTGACCTACGGAGGTCAAACCTGGTCTCAGGTCATTTTTTCGTCGAGATCTATCCATTGATATAGATTTCGTCCGGATCGGCTTCCATGACCTGAGAAGCTCGAAAAAAACCAAAGGGGTTAGACTGCACTTTTTTCGATTTTCCCGAAAACCAAAGTTTCCGAGATTTTTACATCAATCGATAGGGAATGACGTCAGAAGTACGAAAATCCAAGTCAAAAAGTTCCTAGGCGCCTAGGAACAACGTTATGATTTTTTGAAGTTTTAAAAAAATCATAACTCGATTTCTAGGAGGTTAGGAACTTAGAGACCTAGTTTTTCTTGACTTTCTTGATCTCCTCTATCGATTGATACCAAATTCGAACTACTTTCCAAGTTTTGATCTCCCAGTTTGATCGCCTTTAACTCAGTTCCTAGTTGACCTACGGAGGTCAAACCTGGTCTCAGGTCATTTTTTCGTCGAGATCTATCCATTGATATAGATTTCGTCCGGATCGGCTTCCATGACCTGAGAAGCTCGAAAAAAACCAAAGGGGTTAGACTGCACTTTTTTTTCGATTTTCCCGAAAACCAAAGTTTCCGAGATTTTTTTACATCAATCGATAGGAATGACGTCAGAAGTACGAAAATCCAAGTCAAAAAGTTCTGAGGCGTCTAGGAACAACGTTATGATTTTTAAAGTTTTTGAAAAATCATAACTCGAGTTCTAGGAGGTTAGGAACTTAGTAGACCTAGTTTTTTTCTTGACCTCCTTGATCTCCTCTATCGATTGATACCTAATTTGACCTACTTTCCAATTTTTGAGCTCTCAGTTTGATCGCCTTTAACTCAGTTCCTAGTTGACCTACGGAGGTCAAACCTGGTCTCAGGTCATTTTTTCGTCGAGATCTATCCATTGATATAGATTTCGTCCGGATCGGCTTCCATGACCTGAGAAGCTCGAAAAAAACCAAAGGGGTTAGACTGCACTTTTTTTCGATTTTTCCCGAAAAACCAAAGTTTCCGAGATTTTTTTACATCAATCGATAGGGAATGACGTCAGAAGTACGAAAAATCCAAGTCAAAAAGTTCCTAGGCGCCTAGGAACAACGTTATGATTTTTTTGAAAGTTTTTAAAAAAATCATAACTCGATTTCTAGGAGGTTAGGAACTTAGAGACCTAGTTTTTCTTGATCTCCTCTATCGATTGATACCTAATTTGACCTACTTTCCAATTTTTGAGCTCTCAGTTTGATCGCCTTTAACTCAGTTCCTAGTTGACCTACGGAGGTCAAACCTGGTCTCAGGTCATTTTTTCGTCGAGATCTATCCATTGATATAGATTTCGTCCGGATCGGCTTCCATGACCTGAGAAGCTCGAAAAAAACCAAAGGGGTTAGACTGCACTTTTTTCGATTTTCCCGAAAACCAAAGTTTCCGAGATTTTTACATCAATCGATAGGGAATGACGTCAGAAGTACGAAAATCCAAGTCAAAAAAAGTTCCTAGGCGTCTAGGAACAACGTTATGATTTTTTTGAAAGTTTTTGAAAAAAATCATAACTCGAGTTTCTAGGAGGTTAGGAACTTAGAGACCTAGTTTTTCTTGACTTTCTTGATCTCCTCTATCGATTGATACCTAATTTGACCTACTTTCCAATTTTTGAGCTCTCAGTTTGATCGCCTTTAACTCAGTTCCTAGTTGACCTACGGAGGTCAAACCTGGTCTCAGGTCATTTTCTCGTCGAGATCTATCCATTGATATAGATTTCGTCCGGATCGGCTTCCATGACCTGAGAAGCTCGAAAAAAACCAAAGGGGTTAGACTGCACTTTTTTTCGATTTTTCCCGAAAACCAAAGTTTTCCGAGATTTTTACATCAATCGATAGGGAATGACGTCAGAAGTACGAAAATCCAAGTCAAAAAGTTCCTAGGCGCCTAGGAACAACGTTATGATTTTTTAAAGTTTTTGAAAAATCATAACTCGAGTTCTAGGAGGTTAGGAACTTGTAGACCTAGTTTTTCTTGACCTCCTTGATCTCCTCTATCGATTGATACCTAATTTGACCTACTTTCCAATTTTTGAGCTCTCAGTTTGATCGCCTTTAACTCAGTTCCTAGTTGACCTACGGAGGTCAAACCTGGTCTCAGGTCATTTTCTCGTCGAGATCTATCCATTGATATAGATTTCGTCCGGATCGGCTTCCATGACCTGAGAAGCTCGAAAAAAACCAAAGGGGTTAGACTGCACTTTTTTCGATTTTCCCGAAAACCAAAGTTTCCGAGATTTTTACATCAATCGATAGGGAATGACGTCAGAAGTACGAAAATCCAAGTCAAAAAGTTCCTAGGCGCCTAGGAACAACGTTATGATTTTTTAAAGTTTTTGAAAAATCATAACTCGAGTTCTAGGAGGTTAGGAACTTGTAGACCTAGTTTTTCTTGACCTCCTTGATCTCCTCTATCGATTGATACCTAATTTGACCTACTTTCCAATTTTTGAGCTCTCAGTTTGATCGCCTTTAACTCAGTTCCTAGTTGACCTACGGAGGTCAAACCTGGTCTCAGGTCATTTTTTCGTCGAGATCTATCCATTGATATAGATTTCGTCCGGATCGGCTTCCATGACCTGAGAAGCTCGAAAAAAACCAAAGGGGTTAGACTGCACTTTTTTCGATTTTCCCGAAAACCAAAGTTTCCGAGATTTTTACATCAATCGATAGGGAATGACGTCAGAAGTACGAAAATCCAAGTCAAAAAGTTCCTAGGCGCCTAGGAACAACGTTATGATTTTTTGAAGTTTTAAAAAAATCATAACTCGATTTCTAGGAGGTTAGGAACTTAGAGACCTAGTTTTTCTTGATCTCCTCTATCGATTGATACCTAATTTGACCTACTTTCCAATTTTTGAGCTCTCAGTTTGATCGCCTTTAACTCAGTTCCTAGTTGACCTACGGAGGTCAAACCTGGTCTCAGGTCATTTTTTCGTCGAGATCTATCCATTGATATAGATTTCGTCCGGATCGGCTTCCATGACCTCAGAAGCTCAAAAAAAAAGCCAAGGGGTTAGACTGCACTTTTTTCGATTTTCCCGAAAACCAAAGTTTCCGAGATTTTTACATCAATCGATAGGGAATGACGTCAGAAGTACGAAAATCCAAGTCAAAAAGTTCCTAGGCGCCTAGGAACAACGTTATGATTTTTTAAAGTTTTTGAAAAATCATAACTCGAGTTCTAGGAGGTTAGGAACTTGTAGACCTAGTTTTTCTTGACCTCCTTGATCTCCTCTATCGATTGATACCTAATTTGACCTACTTTTCCAATTTTTTGAGCTCTCAGTTTGATCGCCTTTAACTCAGTTCCTAGTTGACCTACGGAGGTCAAACCTGGTCTCAGGTCATTTTTTCGTCGAGATCTATCCATTGATATAGATTTCGTCCGGATCGGCTTCCATGACCTCAGAAGCTCGAAAAAAGCCAAAGGGGTTAGACTGCACTTTTTCGATTTTCCTGAAAACCAAAGTTTTCCGAGATTTTTTTACATCAATCGATAGGGAATGACGTCAGAAGTACGAAAATCCAAGTCAAAAAGTTCCTCAGGCGTTTAGGAACCAAACGTTATGATTTTTTTGAAAGTTTTTTAAAAAAAAATCATAACTCGACTTTCTAGGAGGTTAGGAACTTAGAGACCTAGTTTTTCTTACCTCTTGATCTCCTCTATCGATTGATACCTAATTTGACCTACTTTTCCAATTTTTTTGATCTCCCAGTTTGATCGCCTCTAACTCACGTTCCTAGTTGACCTACGGAGGTCAAACCTGGTCTCAGGTCATTTTTTTTCGTCGAGATCTATCGATTGATATAGGTTTCGTCCGGATCGGCTTCCATGACCTACGAAGCTCGAAAAAAAGCCAAGGGGTTAGACTGTACTTTTTTTCGATTTTCCTGAAAAACCAAAGTTTTTCGAGATTTTTACATCAATCGATAGGGAATGACGTCAGAAGTCCGAAAATTCAGGTCAAAAAGTCTCTCAGACGTTTAGAACCAAAGTTATGATTTTTTTCAAAGTTTTTTAAAATCATAGCTCGACTTCTAGGAGGTCTAGGGAACTCAGAGACCTAGTTTTTCTTAACCTCCTTGATCTCCGCTATCGATTGATACCATTTTCGAGGAGTTTCGGATTTTTTTCGATCTCCAAGTTTGATCGCCTCTAACTACGTTCCTAGTTGACCTACGGAGGTCAAACCTGGCCCACGGTTATTTTTTCGACGAGATCTATCGATTGATATAGGTTTCATCCGGATCGGCTTCCATGACCTCAGAAGCTCGAAAAAAAGCCAAGGGGTTAGACTGTACTTTTTTCGATTTTCCTGAAAACCAAAGTTTTCCAGATTTTTACATCAATCGATAGGGAATGGACGTCAGAAGTCCGAAAAATTCAGGTCAAAAGTCTTCTCAGACGCTTTAGAACCAAAGTTATGATTTTTTTCAAAGTTTTTCGAAAAAAATCATAGCTCGACTTCTAGGAACCGAGGAACTCAGAAATCTAGTTTTTTTCTTGACCTCCTTGATCTCCGCTATCGATTGATACCATTTTTCGAGGAGTTTCGGATTTTTCGATCTCCAAGTTTGATCGCCTCTAACTACGTTCCTAGTTGACCTACGGAGGTCAAACCTGGCCCCCGGTTATTTTTTTCGACGAGATCTATCGATTGATATAGGTTTCATCCGGATCGGCTTCCATGACCTACGAAGCTCGAAAAAAAGCCAAGGGGTTAGACTGTACTTTTTCGATTTTCCTGAAAAACCAAAGTTTTCCAGATTTTTTTACATCAATCGATAGGGAATGACGTCAGAAGTTCGAAAATTCAGAGTCAAAAATCTTCTCAGACGTTTAGAACCAAAGTTATAATTTTTTTCAAAGTTTATTATTTATTTCATGGCTCGACTTCTAAGAATCTAGGAACTCAGAGACCTAGTTTTTTTCTTGACCTCCTTGATCTCCGCTATCGATTGATACCATTTTCGAGGAGTTTCGGATTTTTTTCGATCTCCAAGTTTGATCGCCTCTAACTACGTTCCTAGTTGACCTACGGAGGTCAAACCTGGCCCCCGGTTATTTTTTTCGACGAGATCTATCGATTGATATAGGTTTCATCCGGATCGGCTTCCATGACCTCACGAAGCTCGAAAAAGCCAAGGGGTTAGACTGTACTTTTTTTCGATTTTTCCTGAAAAACCAAAGTTTTCCAGATTTTTTTACATCAATCGATAGGGAATGGAGTCAGAAGTCCGAAAATTCAGGTCAAAGTCTTCTCAGACGCTTAGAACCAAAGTTACGATTTTTCAAAGTTTTCGAAAAATCATAGCTCGACTTCTAGGAACCGAGGAACTCAGAAATCTAGTTTTTCTTGACCTCCTTGATCTCCGCTATCGATTGATACCATTTTCGAGGAGTTTCGGATTTTTCGATCTCCAAGTTTGATCGCCTCTAACTACGTTCCTAGTTGACCTACGGAGGTCAAACCTGGCCCCCGGTTATTTTTTCGACGAGATCTATCGATTGATATAGGTTTCATCCGGATCGGCTTCCATGACCTACGAAGCTCGAAAAAAAGCCAAGGGGTTAGACTGTACTTTTTTCGATTTTCCTGAAAACCAAAGTTTTCCAGATTTTTACATCAATCGATAGGGAATGACGTCAGAAGTTCGAAAATTCGAGTCAAAATCTTCTCAGACGTTTAGAACCAAAGTTATAATTTTTCAAAGTTTATTATTTTTCATGGCTCGACTTCTAAGAATCTAGGAACTCAAAGACCTAGTTTTTCTTAACCTCCTTGATCTCCGCTATCGATTGATACCATTTTCGAGGAGTTTCGGATTTTTCGATCTCCAAGTTTGATCGCCTCTAACTACGTTCCTAGTTGACCTACGGAGGTCAAACCTGGCCCCCGGTTATTTTTTCGACGAGATCTATCGATTGATATAGGTTTCATCCGGATCGGCTTCCATGACCTACGAAGCTCGAAAAAAAGCCAAGGGGTTAGACTGTACTTTTTTCGATTTTCCTGAAAACCAAAGTTTTCCAGATTTTTACATCAATCGATAGGGAATGGAGTCAGAAGTCCGAAAATTCAGGTCAAAGTCTTCTCAGACGCTTAGAACCAAAGTTACGATTTTTCAAAGTTTTCGAAAAATCATAGCTCGACTTCTAGGAACCGAGGAACTCAGAAATCTAGTTTTTCTTGACCTCCTTGATCTCCGCTATCGATTGATACCATTTTCGAGGAGTTTCGGATTTTTCGATCTCCAAGTTTGATCGCCTCTAACTACGTTCCTAGTTGACCTACGGAGGTCAAACCTGGCCCCCGGTTATTTTTTCGACGAGATCTATCGATTGATATAGGTTTCATCCGGATCGGCTTCCATGACCTACGAAGCTCGAAAAAAAGCCAAGGGGTTAGACTGTACTTTTTTCGATTTTCCTGAAAACCAAAGTTTTCCAGATTTTTACATCAATCGATAGGGAATGACGTCAGAAGTTCGAAAATTCGAGTCAAAATCTTCTCAGACGTTTAGAACCAAAGTTATAATTTTTCAAAGTTTATTATTTTTCATGGCTCGACTTCTAAGAATCTAGGAACTCAAAGACCTAGTTTTTCTTAACCTCCTTGATCTCCGCTATCGATTGATACCATTTTCGAGGAGTTTCGGATTTTTCGATCTCCAAGTTTGATCGCCTCTAACTACGTTCCTAGTTGACCTACGGAGGTCAAACCTGGCCCCCGGTTATTTTTTCGACGAGATCTATCGATTGATATAGGTTTCATCCGGATCGGCTTCCATGACCTACGAAGCTCGAAAAAAAGCCAAGGGGTTAGACTGTACTTTTTTTCGATTTTCCTGAAAAACCAAAGTTTTCCAGATTTTTTTACATCAATCGATAGGGAATGACGTCAGAAGTTCGAAAAATTCGAGTCAAAAATCTTCTCAGACGTTTAGAACCAAAGTTATAATTTTTTTCAAAGTTTATTATTTTTTTCATGGCTCGACTTCTAAGAATCTAGGAACTCAAAGACCTAGTTTTTTTCTTAACCTCCTTGATCTCCGCTATCGATTGATACCATTTTCGAGGAGTTTCGGATTTTTTTCGATCTCCAAGTTTGATCGCCTCTAACTACGTTCCTAGTTGACCTACGGAGGTCAAACCTGGCCCCCGGTTATTTTTTTCGACGAGATCTATCGATTGATATAGGTTTCATCCGGATCGGCTTCCATGACCTACGAAGCTCGAAAAAAAGCCAAGGGGTTAGACTGTACTTTTTTTCGATTTTCCTGAAAAACCAAAGTTTTTCCAGATTTTTTTACATCAATCGATAGGGAATGACGTCAGAAGTTCGAAAAATTCGAGTCAAAAATCTTCTCAGACGTTTAGAACCAAAGTTATAATTTTTTTCAAAGTTTATTATTTTTCATGGCTCGACTTCTAAGAATCTAGGAACTCAAAGACCTAGTTTTTTTCTTAACCTCCTTGATCTCCGCTATCGATTGATACCATTTTCGAGGAGTTTCGGATTTTTTTCGATCTCCAAGTTTGATCGCCTCTAACTACGTTCCTAGTTGACCTACGGAGGTCAAACCTGGCCCCCGGTTATTTTTTTCGACGAGATCTATCGATTGATATAGGTTTCATCCGGATCGGCTTCCATGACCTCACGAAGCTCGAAAAAAAGCCAAGGGGTTAGACTGTACTTTTTTTCGATTTTCCTGAAAAACCAAAGTTTTTCCAGATTTTTTTACATCAATCGATAGGGAATGGAGTCAGAAGTCCGAAAAATTCAGGTCAAAAGTCTTCTCAGACGCTTAGAACCAAAGTTACGATTTTTCAAAGTTTTCGAAAAATCATAGCTCGACTTCTAGGAACCGAGGAACTCAGAAATCTAGTTTTTCTTGACCTCCTTGATCTCCGCTATCGATTGATACCATTTTCGAGGAGTTTCGGATTTTTTTCGATCTCCAAGTTTGATCGCCTCTAACTACGTTCCTAGTTGACCTACGGAGGTCAAACCTGGCCCCCGGTTATTTTTTCGACGAGATCTATCGATTGATATAGGTTTCATCCGGATCGGCTTCCATGACCTACGAAGCTCGAAAAAAAGCCAAGGGGTTAGACTGTACTTTTTTTCGATTTTCCTGAAAAACCAAAGTTTTCCAGATTTTTTTACATCAATCGATAGGGAATGACGTCAGAAGTTCGAAAAATTCGAGTCAAAAATCTTCTCAGACGTTTAGAACCAAAGTTATAATTTTTTTCAAAGTTTATTATTTTTCATGGCTCGACTTCTAAGAATCTAGGAACTCAAAGACCTAGTTTTTTTCTTAACCTCCTTGATCTCCGCTATCGATTGATACCATTTTTCGAGGAGTTTCGGATTTTTCGATCTCCAAGTTTGATCGCCTCTAACTACGTTCCTAGTTGACCTACGGAGGTCAAACCTGGCCCCCGGTTATTTTTTTCGACGAGATCTATCGATTGATATAGGTTTCATCCGGATCGGCTTCCATGACCTACGAAGCTCGAAAAAAAGCCAAGGGGTTAGACTGTACTTTTTTTCGATTTTCCTGAAAAACCAAAGTTTTTCCAGATTTTTTTACATCAATCGATAGGGAATGACGTCAGAAGTTCGAAAAATTCGAGTCAAAATCTTCTCAGACGTTTAGAACCAAAGTTATAATTTTTTTCAAAGTTTATTATTTTTTTCATGGCTCGACTTCTAAGAATCTAGGAACTCAAAGACCTAGTTTTTTTCTTAACCTCCTTGATCTCCGCTATCGATTGATACCATTTTCGAGGAGTTTCGGATTTTTTTCGATCTCCAAGTTTGATCGCCTCTAACTACGTTCCTAGTTGACCTACGGAGGTCAAACCTGGCCCCCGGTTATTTTTTTCGACGAGATCTATCGATTGATATAGGTTTCATCCGGATCGGCTTCCATGACCTACGAAGCTCGAAAAAAAGCCAAGGGGTTAGACTGTACTTTTTCGATTTTCCTGAAAAACCAAAGTTTTTCCAGATTTTTTTACATCAATCGATAGGGAATGACGTCAGAAGTTCGAAAAATTCGAGTCAAAAATCTTCTCAGACGTTTAGAACCAAAGTTATAATTTTTTTTCAAAGTTTATTATTTTTTTCATGGCTCGACTTCTAAGAATCTAGGAACTCAAAGACCTAGTTTTTTTCTTAACCTCCTTGATCTCCGCTATCGATTGATACCATTTTCGAGGAGTTTCGGATTTTTTTCGATCTCCAAGTTTGATCGCCTCTAACTACGTTCCTAGTTGACCTACGGAGGTCAAACCTGGCCCCCGGTTATTTTTTCGACGAGATCTATCGATTGATATAGGTTTCATCCGGATCGGCTTCCATGACCTACGAAGCTCGAAAAAAAGCCAAGGGGTTAGACTGTACTTTTTTTCGATTTTCCTGAAAACCAAAGTTTTTCCAGATTTTTTTACATCAATCGATAGGGAATGACGTCAGAAGTTCGAAAATTCGAGTCAAAAATCTTCTCAGACGTTTAGAACCAAAGTTATAATTTTTTTCAAAGTTTATTATTTTTTTCATGGCTCGACTTCTAAGAATCTAGGAACTCAAAGACCTAGTTTTTTTCTTAACCTCCTTGATCTCCGCTATCGATTGATACCATTTTCGAGGAGTTTCGGATTTTTTTCGATCTCCAAGTTTGATCGCCTCTAACTACGTTCCTAGTTGACCTACGGAGGTCAAACCTGGCCCCCGGTTATTTTTTTCGACGAGATCTATCGATTGATATAGGTTTCATCCGGATCGGCTTCCATGACCTACGAAGCTCGAAAAAAAGCCAAGGGGTTAGACTGTACTTTTTTTCGATTTTCCTGAAAACCAAAGTTTTTCCAGATTTTTTTACATCAATCGATAGGGAATGACGTCAGAAGTTCGAAAAATTCGAGTCAAAAATCTTCTCAGACGTTTAGAACCAAAGTTATAATTTTTTTCAAAGTTTATTATTTTTTTCATGGCTCGACTTCTAAGAATCTAGGAACTCAAAGACCTAGTTTTTTTCTTAACCTCCTTGATCTCCGCTATCGATTGATACCATTTTTCGAGGAGTTTCGGATTTTTTTCGATCTCCAAGTTTGATCGCCTCTAACTACGTTCCTAGTTGACCTACGGAGGTCAAACCTGGCCCCCGGTTATTTTTTTTCGACGAGATCTATCGATTGATATAGGTTTCATCCGGATCGGCTTCCATGACCTACGAAGCTCGAAAAAAAGCCAAGGGGTTAGACTGTACTTTTTTTCGATTTTCCTGAAAACCAAAGTTTTTCCAGATTTTTTTACATCAATCGATAGGGAATGACGTCAGAAGTTCGAAAAATTCGAGTCAAAAATCTTCTCAGACGTTTAGAACCAAAGTTATAATTTTTTTCAAAGTTTATTATTTTTTTCATGGCTCGACTTCTAAGAATCTAGGAACTCAAAGACCTAGTTTTTTTCTTAACCTCCTTGATCTCCGCTATCGATTGATACCATTTTCGAGGAGTTTCGGATTTTTTTCGATCTCCAAGTTTGATCGCCTCTAACTACGTTCCTAGTTGACCTACGGAGGTCAAACCTGGCCCCCGGTTATTTTTTCGACGAGATCTATCGATTGATATAGGTTTCATCCGGATCGGCTTCCATGACCTACGAAGCTCGAAAAAAAGCCAAGGGGTTAGACTGTACTTTTTTCGATTTTCCTGAAAACCAAAGTTTTCCAGATTTTTACATCAATCGATAGGGAATGGAGTCAGAAGTCCGAAAATTCAGGTCAAAGTCTTCTCAGACGCTTAGAACCAAAGTTACGATTTTTCAAAGTTTTCGAAAAATCATAGCTCGACTTCTAGGAACCGAGGAACTCAGAAATCTAGTTTTTCTTGACCTCCTTGATCTCCGCTATCGATTGATACCATTTTCGAGGAGTTTCGGATTTTTCGATCTCCAAGTTTGATCGCCTCTAACTACGTTCCTAGTTGACCTACGGAGGTCAAACCTGGCCCCCGGTTATTTTTTCGACGAGATCTATCGATTGATATAGGTTTCATCCGGATCGGCTTCCATGACCTACGAAGCTCGAAAAAAAGCCAAGGGGTTAGACTGTACTTTTTTCGATTTTCCTGAAAACCAAAGTTTTCCAGATTTTTACATCAATCGATAGGGAATGACGTCAGAAGTTCGAAAATTCGAGTCAAAATCTTCTCAGACGTTTAGAACCAAAGTTATAATTTTTCAAAGTTTTCGAAAAATCATAGCTCGACTTCTAGGAACCGAGGAACTCAGAAATCTAGTTTTTCTTGACCTCCTTGATCTCCTCTATCGATTGATACCATTTTCGAGGAGTTTCGGATTTTTTTCGATCTCCAAGTTTGATCGCCTCTAACTACGTTCCTAGTTGACCTACGGAGGTCAAACCTGGCCCCACGGTTATTTTTTTCGACGAGATCTATCGATTGATATAGGTTTCATCCGGATCGGCTTCCATGACCTACGAAGCTCGAAAAAAGCCAAGGGGTTAGACTGTACTTTTTTTCGATTTTCCTGAAAACCAAAGTTTTCCAGATTTTTTTACATCAATCGATAGGGAATGACGTCAGAAGTTCGAAAAATTCGAGTCAAAAATCTTCTCAGACGTTTAGAACCAAAGTTATAATTTTTTTCAAAGTTTATTATTTTTTTTCATGGCTCGACTTCTAAGAATCTAGGAACTCAAAGACCTAGTTTTTTTCTTAACCTCCTTGATCTCCGCTATCGATTGATACCATTTTTCGAGGAGTTTCGGATTTTTTTCGATCTCCAAGTTTGATCGCCTCTAACTCACGTTCCTAGTTGACCTACGGAGGTCAAACCTGGCCCCCAGGTTATTTTTTTCGACGAGATCTATCGATTGATATAGGTTTCATCCGGATCGGCTTCCATGACCTACGAAGCTCGAAAAAGCCAAGGGGTTAGACTGTACTTTTTCGATTTTCCTGAAAAACCAAAGTTTTTCCAGATTTTTTTACATCAATCGATAGGGAATGACGTCAGAAGTTCGAAAAATTCAAGTCAAAAAGTCTTCTCAGACGTTTAGAACCAAAGTTATGATTTTTCAAAGTTTTTAAAAATCATAGCTCGACTTCTAGGAGATCTAGGAACTCAGAGACCTAGTTTTTTTCTTGACCTCCTTGATCTCCGCTATCGATTGATACCTAATTTTCGACGGAGTTTTCCAATTTTTTTGAGCTCTCAAGTTTGATCGCCTCTAACTCACGTTCCTAGTTGACCTACGGAGGTCAAACCTGGTCTCAGGTCATTTTTTTCGTCGAGATCTATCCATTGATATAGATTTCATCCGGATCGGCTTCCATGACCTCAGAAGCTCGAAAAAGCCAAGGGGTTAGACTGCACTTTTTTTCGATTTTTCCTGAAAACCAAAGTTTTCCAGATTTTTACATCAATCGATAGGGAATGACGTCAGAAGTACGAAAAATTCAAGTCAAAAAGTCTTCTCAGACGTTTAGAACCAAAGTTATGATTTTTTTCAAAGTTTTTGAAAAAAATCATAACTCGACTTCTAGGAGGTTAGGAACTTAGAGACCTAGTTTTTCTTGACCTCCTTGATCTCCTCTATCGATTGATACCTAATTTTCGACCTACTTTCCAATTTTTGAGCTCTCAGTTTGATCGCCTTTAACTCAGTTCCTAGTTGACCTACGGAGGTCAAACCTGGTCTCAGGTCATTTTTTTCGTCGAGATCTATCCATTGATATAGATTTCGTCCGGATCGGCTTCCATGACCTCAGAAGCTCGAAAAAGCCAAGGGGTTAGACTGCACTTTTTCGATTTTTCCTGAAAACCAAAGTTTTCCGAGATTTTTTTACATCAATCGATAGGGAATGACGTCAGAAGTACGAAAAATCCAAGTCAAAAAGTTCCTAGGCGCTTTAGGAACAACGTTATGATTTTTTAAAGTTTTTGAAAAATCATAACTCGATTTCTAGGAGGTTAGGAACTTAGAGACCTAGTTTTTCTTGATCTCCTCTATCGATTGATACCTAATTTGACCTACTTTCCAATTTTTGAGCTCTCAGTTTGATCGCCTTTAACTCAGTTCCTAGTTGACCTACGGAGGTCAAACCTGGTCTCAGGTCATTTTTTCGTCGAGATCTATCCATTGATATAGATTTCGTCCGGATCGGCTTCCATGACCTGAGAAGCTCGAAAAAGACCAAAGGGGTTAGACTGCACTTTTTTTCGATTTTCCCTGAAAACCAAAGTTTTCCGAGATTTTTTTACATCAATCGATAGGGAATGACGTCAGAAGTACGAAAATCCAAGTCAAAAAGTTCCTAGGCGTTTAGGAACAACGTTATGATTTTTGAAAGTTTTTAAAAAAATCATAACTCGATTTCTAGGAGGTTAGGAACTTAGAGACCTAGTTTTTTTCTTGACCTCCTTGATCTCCTCTATCGATTGATACCTAATTTTGACCTACTTTTCCAATTTTTGAGCTCTCAGTTTGATCGCCTTTAACTCAGTTCCTAGTTGACCTACGGAGGTCAAAACCTGGTCTCAGGTCATTTTTCTCGTCGAGATCTATCCATTGATATAGATTTCGTCCGGATCGGCTTCCATGACCTCAGAAGCTCGAAAAAAAGCCAAAGGGGTTAGACTGCACTTTTTTTCGATTTTTCCCGAAAACCAAAGTTTCCGAGATTTTTTTACATCAATCGATAGGGAATGACGTCAGAAGTACGAAAAATCCAAGTCAAAAAAAGTTCCTAGGCGCTTAGGGAACAACGTTATGATTTTTTAAAGTTTTTGAAAAATCATAACTCGAGTTCTAGGAGGTTAGGAACTTGTAGACCTAGTTTTTCTTGACCTCCTTGATCTCCTCTATCGATTGATACCTAATTTGACCTACTTTCCAATTTTTGAGCTCTCAGTTTGATCGCCTTTAACTCAGTTCCTAGTTGACCTACGGAGGTCAAACCTGGTCTCAGGTCATTTTTTTCGTCGAGATCTATCCATTGATATAGATTTCGTCCGGATCGGCTTCCATGACCTGAGAAGCTCGAAAAAGCCAAAGGGGTTAGACTGCACTTTTTTTCGATTTTCCCGAAAAACCAAAGTTTCCGAGATTTTTTTTACATCAATCGATAGGGAATGACGTCAGAAGTACGAAAAATCCAAGTCAAAAAGTTCCTAGGCGCCTAGGAACAACGTTATGATTTTTTTGAAAGTTTTTGAAAAAAATCATAACTCGAGTTTCTAGGAGGTTAGGAACTTAGAGACCTAGTTTTTTTCTTGACCTCCTTGATCTCCTCTATCGATTGATACCTAATTTGACCTACTTTTCCAATTTTTTTGAGCTCTCAGTTTGATCGCCTTTAACTCAGTTCCTAGTTGACCTACGGAGGTCAAACCTGGTCTCAGGTCATTTTTTTCGTCGAGATCTATCCATTGATATAGATTTCGTCCGGATCGGCTTCCATGACCTCAGAAGCTCAAAAAAAGCCAAGGGGTTAGACTGCACTTTTTTTTCGATTTTCCCTGAAAACCAAAGTTTCGAGATTTTTTTACATCAATCGATAGGGAAATGACGTCAGAAGTACGAAAATCCAAGTCAAAAAAAGTTCCTAGGCGTCTAGGAACAACGTTATGATTTTTTTAAAGTTTTTTTGAAAAAAATCATAACTCGAGTTTCTAGGAGGTTAGGAACTTAGAGACCTAGTTTTTTTCTTGACCTCCTTGATCTCCTCTATCGATTGATACCTAATTTGACCTACTTTCCAATTTTTTTGAGCTCTCAGTTTGATCGCCTTTTAACTCAGTTCCTAGTTGACCTACGGAGGTCAAACCTGGTCTCAGGTCATTTTTTCGTCGAGATCTATCCATTGATATAGATTTCGTCCGGATCGGCTTCCATGACCTGAGAAGCTCGAAAAAAACCAAAGGGGTTAGACTGCACTTTTTTCGATTTTCCCGAAAACCAAAGTTTCCGAGATTTTTACATCAATCGATAGGGAATGACGTCAGAAGTACGAAAATCCAAGTCAAAAAGTTCCTAGGCGTCTAGGAACAACGTTATGATTTTTTTGAAAGTTTTTAAAAAAATCATAACTCGATTTCTAGGAGGTTAGGAACTTAGAGACCTAGTTTTTTTCTTGACCTCCTTGATCTCCTCTATCGATTGATACCTAATTTGACCTACTTTTCCAATTTTTTTGAGCTCTCAGTTTGATCGCCTTTAACTCAGTTCCTAGTTGACCTACGGAGGTCAAACCTGGTCTCAGGTCATTTTTTTCGTCGAGATCTATCCATTGATATAGATTTCGTCCGGATCGGCTTCCATGACCTCAGAAGCTCGAAAAGCCAAAGGGGTTAGACTGCACTTTTTTTCGATTTTCCCGAAAACCAAAGTTTCCGAGATTTTTTTACATCAATCGATAGGGAATGACGTCAGAAGTACGAAAAATCCAAGTCAAAAAAAGTTCCTAGGCGTCTAGGAACAACGTTATGATTTTTTTGAAGTTTTAAAAAAATCATAACTCGATTTCTAGGAGGTTAGGAACTTAGAGACCTAGTTTTTTTTCTTTCTTGATCTCCTCTATCGATTGATACCTAATTTGACCTACTTTTCCAATTTTTTTGAGCTCTCAGTTTGATCGCCTTTAACTCAGTTCCTAGTTGACCTACGGAGGTCAAACCTGGTCTCAGGTCATTTTCTCGTCGAGATCTATCCATTGATATAGATTTCGTCCGGATCGGCTTCCATGACCTCAGAAGCTCAAAAAAAAAGCCAAGGGGTTAGACTGCACTTTTTTTCGATTTTTCCCTGAAAACCAAAGTTTCCGAGATTTTTTTACATCAATCGATAGGGAATGACGTCAGAAGTACGAAAAATCCAAGTCAAAAAAAGTTCCTAGGCGCCTAGGAACAACGTTATGATTTTTTAAAGTTTTTGAAAAATCATAACTCGAGTTCTAGGAGGTTAGGAACTTGTAGACCTAGTTTTTCTTGACCTCCTTGATCTCCTCTATCGATTGATACCTAATTTGACCTACTTTTCCAATTTTTTTGAGCTCTCAGTTTGATCGCCTTTAACTCAGTTCCTAGTTGACCTACGGAGGTCAAACCTGGTCTCAGGTCATTTTTTCGTCGAGATCTATCCATTGATATAGATTTCGTCCGGATCGGCTTCCATGACCTCAGAAGCTCAAAAAAAAAGCCAAGGGGTTAGACTGCACTTTTTTCGATTTTCCCGAAAACCAAAGTTTCCGAGATTTTTACATCAATCGATAGGGAATGACGTCAGAAGTACGAAAATCCAAGTCAAAAAGTTCCTAGGCGCCTAGGAACAACGTTATGATTTTTTGAAGTTTTAAAAAAATCATAACTCGATTTCTAGGAGGTTAGGAACTTAGAGACCTAGTTTTTCTTGATCTCCTCTATCGATTGATACCTAATTTGACCTACTTTTCCAATTTTTTTGAGCTCTCAGTTTGATCGCCTTTAACTCAGTTCCTAGTTGACCTACGGAGGTCAAACCTGGTCTCAGGTCATTTTTTTCGTCGAGATCTATCCATTGATATAGATTTCGTCCGGATCGGCTTCCATGACCTCAGAAGCTCGAAAGCCAAAGGGGTTAGACTGCACTTTTTTCGATTTTCCCGAAAACCAAAGTTTCCGAGATTTTTACATCAATCGATAGGGAATGACGTCAGAAGTACGAAAATCCAAGTCAAAAAGTTCCTAGGCGCCTAGGAACAACGTTATGATTTTTTGAAGTTTTAAAAAAATCATAACTCGATTTCTAGGAGGTTAGGAACTTAGAGACCTAGTTTTTCTTGTCTTTCTTGATCTCCTCTATCGATTGATACCTAATTTGACCTACTTTCCAATTTTTGAGCTCTCAGTTTGATCGCCTTTAACTCAGTTCCTAGTTGACCTACGGAGGTCAAACCTGGTCTCAGGTCATTTTTTCGTCGAGATCTATCCATTGATATAGATTTCGTCCGGATCGGCTTCCATGACCTCAGAAGCTCAAAAAAAAAGCCAAGGGGTTAGACTGCACTTTTTTCGATTTTCCCGAAAACCAAAGTTTCCGAGATTTTTACATCAATCGATAGGGAATGACGTCAGAAGTACGAAAATCCAAGTCAAAAAGTTCCTAGGCGCCTAGGAACAACGTTATGATTTTTTTTGAAGTTTTTGAAAAAAATCATAACTCGATTTCTAGGAGGTTAGGAACTTAGAGACCTAGTTTTTTTCTTGACCTCCTTGATCTCCTCTATCGATTGATACCTAATTTGACCTACTTTTCCAATTTTTTTGAGCTCTCAGTTTGATCGCCTTTAACTCAGTTCCTAGTTGACCTACGGAGGTCAAACCTGGTCTCAGGTCATTTTTTTCGTCGAGATCTATCCATTGATATAGATTTCGTCCGGATCGGCTTCCATGACCTCAGAAGCTCAAAAAAAGCCAAGGGGTTAGACTGCACTTTTTTTCGATTTTCCCGAAAATCGAAAAGTTTCGAGATTTTTTTACATCAATCGATAGGGAAATGACGTCAGAAGTACGAAAATCCAAGTCAAAAAAAGTTCCTGAGGCTTCTAGGAACAACGTTATGATTTTTTTAAAGTTTTTTTGAAAAAAATCATAACTCGAGTTCTAGGAGGTTAGGAACTTGTAGACCTAGTTTTTTTCTTGACCTCCTTGATCTCCTCTATCGATTGATACCTAATTTGACCTACTTTCCAATTTTTGAGCTCTCAGTTTGATCGCCTTTAACTCAGTTCCTAGTTGACCTACGGAGGTCAAACCTGGTCTCAGGTCATTTTTTCGTCGAGATCTATCCATTGATATAGATTTCGTCCGGATCGGCTTCCATGACCTCAGAAGCTCAAAAAAAAAGCCAAGGGGTTAGACTGCACTTTTTTCGATTTTCCCGAAAACCAAAGTTTCCGAGATTTTTTTACATCAATCGATAGGGAATGACGTCAGAAGTACGAAAAATCCAAGTCAAAAAAAGTTCCTAGGCGCCTAGGAACAACGTTATGATTTTTTTGAAGTTTTTAAAAAAATCATAACTCGATTTCTAGGAGGTTAGGAACTTAGAGACCTAGTTTTTCTTGACTTTCTTGATCTCCTCTATCGATTGATACCTAATTTGACCTACTTTCCAATTTTTGAGCTCTCAGTTTGATCGCCTTTAACTCAGTTCCTAGTTGACCTACGGAGGTCAAACCTGGTCTCAGGTCATTTTTTCGTCGAGATCTATCCATTGATATAGATTTCGTCCGGATCGGCTTCCATGACCTCAGAAGCTCAAAAAAAAAGCCAAGGGGTTAGACTGCACTTTTTTCGATTTTCCCGAAAATGGAAACTTTTGGGATTTTTACATCAATCGATAGGGAATGACGTCAGAAGTACGAAAATCCAAGTCAAAAAGTTCTGAGGCTTCTTGAATGAAAGTTATGATTTTTTAAAGTTTTTGAAAAATCATAACTCGAGTTCTAGGAGGTTAGGAACTTGTAGACCTAGTTTTTCTTGACCTCCTTGATCTCCTCTATCGATTGATACCTAATTTGACCTACTTTCCAATTTTTGAGCTCTCAGTTTGATCGCCTTTAACTCAGTTCCTAGTTGACCTACGGAGGTCAAACCTGGTCTCAGGTCATTTTTTCGTCGAGATCTATCCATTGATATAGATTTCGTCCGGATCGGCTTCCATGACCTCAGAAGCTCAAAAAAAAAGCCAAGGGGTTAGACTGCACTTTTTTCGATTTTCCCGAAAATGGAAACTTTTGGGATTTTTACATCAATCGATAGGAAATGACGTCAGAAGCCTGAGAATCCAGGTCAAAAAGTTCTGAGGCTTCTTGAATGAAAGTTATGATTTTTTAAAGTTTTTGAAAAATCATAACTCGAGTTCTAGGAGGTTAGGAACTTGTAGACCTAGTTTTTCTTGACCTCCTTGATCTCCTCTATCGATTGATACCTAATTTGACCTACTTTCCAATTTTTGAGCTCTCAGTTTGATCGCCTTTAACTCAGTTCCTAGTTGACCTACGGAGGTCAAACCTGGTCTCAGGTCATTTTTTCGTCGAGATCTATCCATTGATATAGATTTCGTCCGGATCGGCTTCCATGACCTGAGAAGCTCGAAAAAAACCAAAGGGGTTAGACTGCACTTTTTTCGATTTTCCCGAAAACCAAAGTTTCCGAGATTTTTACATCAATCGATAGGGAATGACGTCAGAAGTACGAAAATCCAAGTCAAAAAGTTCCTAGGCGCCTAGGAACAACGTTATGATTTTTTTGAAGTTTTTAAAAAAATCATAACTCGATTTCTAGGAGGTTAGGAACTTAGAGACCTAGTTTTTTTCTTGATCTCCTCTATCGATTGATACCTAATTTGACCTACTTTCCAATTTTTTTGAGCTCTCAGTTTGATCGCCTTTAACTCAGTTCCTAGTTGACCTACGGAGGTCAAACCTGGTCTCAGGTCATTTTTTTCGTCGAGATCTATCCATTGATATAGATTTCGTCCGGATCGGCTTCCATGACCTCAGAAGCTCAAAAAAAGCCAAGGGGTTAGACTGCACTTTTTTTCGATTTTTCCCGAAAATGGAAACTTTTTGGGATTTTTTTACATCAATCGATAGGAAATGACGTCAGAAGCCTGAGAATCCAGGTCAAAAAAAGTTCTGAGGCTTCTTGAATGAAAGTTATGATTTTTTTAAAGTTTTTTTGAAAAAAATCATAACTCGAGTTCTAGGAGGTTAGGAACTTGTAGACCTAGTTTTTTTCTTGACCTCCTTGATCTCCTCTATCGATTGATACCTAATTTGACCTACTTTCCAATTTTTTTGAGCTCTCAGTTTGATCGCCTTTAACTCAGTTCCTAGTTGACCTACGGAGGTCAAACCTGGTCTCAGGTCATTTTTTTTCGTCGAGATCTATCCATTGATATAGATTTCGTCCGGATCGGCTTCCATGACCTGAGAAGCTCGAAAAAAACCAAAGGGGTTAGACTGCACTTTTTTTCGATTTTTCCCGAAAACCAAAGTTTCCGAGATTTTTTTACATCAATCGATAGGGAATGACGTCAGAAGTACGAAAAATCCAAGTCAAAAAGTTCCTAGGCGCCTAGGAACAACGTTATGATTTTTTGAAGTTTTAAAAAAATCATAACTCGATTTCTAGGAGGTTAGGAACTTAGAGACCTAGTTTTTCTTGATCTCCTCTATCGATTGATACCTAATTTGACCTACTTTCCAATTTTTGAGCTCTCAGTTTGATCGCCTTTAACTCAGTTCCTAGTTGACCTACGGAGGTCAAACCTGGTCTCAGGTCATTTTTTCGTCGAGATCTATCCATTGATATAGATTTCGTCCGGATCGGCTTCCATGACCTCAGAAGCTCAAAAAAAAAGCCAAGGGGTTAGACTGCACTTTTTTTCGATTTTCCCGAAAAATGGAAACTTTTTGGGATTTTTTTACATCAATCGATAGGAAATGACGTCAGAAGCCTGAGAATCCAGGTCAAAAAAAGTTCTGAGGCTTCTTGAATGAAAGTTATGATTTTTTTAAAGTTTTTTTGAAAAAAATCATAACTCGAGTTCTAGGAGGTTAGGAACTTGTAGACCTAGTTTTTTTCTTGACCTCCTTGATCTCCTCTATCGATTGATACCTAATTTGACCTACTTTTCCAATTTTTTTGAGCTCTCAGTTTGATCGCCTTTAACTCAGTTCCTAGTTGACCTACGGAGGTCAAACCTGGTCTCAGGTCATTTTTTTTCGTCGAGATCTATCCATTGATATAGATTTCGTCCGGATCGGCTTCCATGACCTCAGAAGCTCAAAAAAAGCCAAGGGGTTAGACTGCACTTTTTTTCGATTTTCCCTGAAAACCAAAGTTTCGAGATTTTTTTACATCAATCGATAGGAAATGACGTCAGAAGTACGAAAATCCAAGTCAAAAAGTTCCTAGGCGTCTAGGAACAACGTTATGATTTTTTTGAAGTTTTTAAAAAAATCATAACTCGATTTCTAGGAGGTTAGGAACTTAGAGACCTAGTTTTTTTTCTTGATCTCCTCTATCGATTGATACCTAATTTGACCTACTTTCCAATTTTTGAGCTCTCAGTTTGATCGCCTTTAACTCAGTTCCTAGTTGACCTACGGAGGTCAAACCTGGTCTCAGGTCATTTTTTCGTCGAGATCTATCCATTGATATAGATTTCGTCCGGATCGGCTTCCATGACCTCAGAAGCTCAAAAAAAAAGCCAAGGGGTTAGACTGCACTTTTTTCGATTTTCCCGAAAATGGAAACTTTTGGGATTTTTACATCAATCGATAGGAAATGACGTCAGAAGCCTGAGAATCCAGGTCAAAAAGTTCTGAGGCTTCTTGAATGAAAGTTATGATTTTTTAAAGTTTTTGAAAAATCATAACTCGAGTTCTAGGAGGTTAGGAACTTGTAGACCTAGTTTTTCTTGACCTCCTTGATCTCCTCTATCGATTGATACCTAATTTGACCTACTTTCCAATTTTTGAGCTCTCAGTTTGATCGCCTTTAACTCAGTTCCTAGTTGACCTACGGAGGTCAAACCTGGTCTCAGGTCATTTTTTCGTCGAGATCTATCCATTGATATAGATTTCGTCCGGATCGGCTTCCATGACCTCAGAAGCTCGAGCCAAAGGGGTTAGACTGCACTTTTTTTCGATTTTTCCCGAAAATCCAAAGTTTCTGAGATATTTTACATCACTCGATAGGGAAAATGACGTCAGAAGTACGAAAATCCAAGTCAAAAAGTTCCTAGGCGCCTAGGAACAAAGTTATGATTTTTTGAAGTTTTAAAAAAATCATAACTCGAGTTCTAGGAGGTTAGGAACTTAGAGACTTAGTTTTTCTTGATCTCCTTGATTTTCTCTATCGATTGATACTAAAATTGACCTACTTTCTAGTTTTTGATCTTTCAGTTTGATCGCCTATAACTCCGTTCATGGTTGACCTACGGAAGTCAAACCTGGCCTCCGGTTATTTTCTCGTCGAGATCTATCGATTGATATAGGTTTCTTTTTATAGGTCTTTTTTTTGAGGCTTTTCCGTTTCTCAAAAAATAAAAATACAGAACTCAGAGCCTCGGACAAGGCATTTTATCTGACGCGCAATTTACATGTTTGAAACAATCTTGTAATTAGGTTCGCTGAGCAGCCACCGATTTTACAATTATATTGTTGGATTCGTCTTTTCGTCAGCTTCTCACTGATGTTGATTTCGTAGAATGAGGTTCGTAGTTCATAAATCTAGAAGTATTCAGAAATATAGTTAGAGCTTCTCGAAGCACGAATCGACAAGGAAGTTCTAGAGGCTTTTAAAACTTTTAACACGATTTCAGACAGGTAAGGGTCATGAAGACGTCGTTTTTTTTTAAATAACCCTGTTTGTAGATGACCTAACTAGCTCTGACCGATCTCAGAGTACCTTAACGATGTGTATTGATTGATAATCTTGGTCCAGGTAAGCTTTTAGGGCAACTATACGTTGGTCTCGCTATTACAGAGGGGCAAGAGTTCAAATCTACTCGACGGCAAAACTTTAGGCATTTATTTTTCTTGCAACTTCTCAATTTTACGTCATAAATTTATTTTCATGGAAAATCGCACAAGACATAACAAAACTACAAGTTAAGCAAAGGGACACGAGTCGACGAGGATTTTGTTTCGTTTGACAGCAGATTCGAAGAACTTCGGCTTGCCGAAGAAATTCCAGGTGGCGGTAGCAGCCGGTGAGCGACGAGAGAGACAGTTTTTCGGCGACTGGGGCTGAAAAAGGAGACCATTTTGTCGGAAGATGACGTCACTCAAGGTGAAAATGGGATCAAAAAGGTACCTGAAACGCCAGCTACGTTGACCGGGAGGTTGAGCAGCAGCTCGCGGGCAGCAGAGGTCAGCATGTCCACGGGCATTTTGTTCTTCTCCTGGGAATAATTCATCATTATTTTTGAAGGAACGAAATAACTAAAAACCATGACCAAAAAAACTCACATCATCAACATTGAGGGTGAGAACTGCGCCCTCGAGACGGATATTCAACTTGTGCCATTCGCCATCGCAGAAATTGCGAAGAGCGGGAATCGCGTCGCGAATCTCGAGCCCTGTCGCTTCGTGGATAACCGTGACCAGAACCTTAAAAATATCTTATGACGAGCAGTTTGCCAGGCAATATTGCGCCGTCAGTTTCGGAGCCAGGAATCGTTGCACTTTCTTAAGAAGCTAATTATCAAAGTTACAAGATAAGCCACGTCACAAAAAGAGCACAGAATTTCCTCTTTTTACCGAAAAAAAACCTATCTAAAATACCGTAAAACTTAAAAACTCCAGAGTGGTCCCTATAGGCGTTAGGAGGAAAATGACCTCCATAGGGGCCGAAAAAGTGGTCCCTATGAAGGTAAAATTAAGATAGATCCTATAGAGGTTTAGAGTCTGAACCCTTAGCCTCTCAAGCTCGAGTGGTCCCTATAGGGGTCTTTTAATTTTATCCAAAAACGCTTATTTATTCCTTCGCTTAGAGTTTATTTCTATTATCGACAAGCATGACCCTGTAGGGACCACTTATTAAAACTTTATAGTGATCATATTTTGCAAGCTTTAGTGGCACCTATAGGGCTCATAAAGTGGCCCCTAGAGGGGAATTTTCAAGGGCCCAAAGGTTGTCCCTATAGGGAGCAATCTGCAGTTCCTAAGTACAGCCAACGGCCTAAAAAGGCGTGGTGAATCGGAGAAGTTCAAAATCTTGAAAAAAGTTCAGTCTCATTCAAAAATCAATGCTAAATCACATTATTTCATGCAAGTAATTTTTTTTTTACGAAAAACCAAAAAATGATCACAAAACGAACCTTGTCCTGCTTGATTTCCACAGTCAATCGTGTAGATTCAGGATTGGAGTTGGATAATAAAGCGAGAACGACGCCTTCACTCGAAGTTGGTCGGAATTCCAGCGAAATGTCGATGCCTCGGGCTCCATCTTTGGACAGTTTTTGAACTCCTTCTGGAAGAAATTAATATTTTCTGAAATTCCGATGAAACTCGCCGAAAACAGCAAATCCGCCTTCGTGGGAGTATCCGCCTTTGCTAGGTTTCGAGCAAGGAATCAAATCTCTCGAGGAGTCGCCTTCCAGTTGGTAGACCTTTCCATTTACCTGTCAACATTTAGGGTATTTTACAAGCTTTCCATTAACTAGAAAAAAAGATCTGGGCTTTCAAAAGAAAAAAATAGGGGGGAAGGGAGGGGGGTTCTAATCTAAGGTCCTGAGAAGTTATGAAGGAATTTGATTTTTTTAAAGGACAAAAAAATATTTAAAGCAAAATGTAATGTTTAATGAAAATTCTAGTGTTTTTGGGAGCCTAAGAGCTTCTGGATCCCCATCATGGGCACAGCCGGAAAGGGTGGAAAAAGGCTCCATAGAAAGGCGAGAAAGGGTGGGTTTCAGGCTGAAAATGGTTCCTTTTTTGCTGCCTTTTCGCGGCCATTCGCCATTTCTTAAGCCTTTAACACGCTGTCTCTGTAACTGTCAAAAAAAACGAGCACAATAAAAAATTTTATTTTTTGATTCTGATGAAACTTCATCCAGTGTGATAACCCATCATCAGGAGTGCTTTTTGAGCCATTTCCTCTTACTGTAGCAGGGTTACGGTAGGCAGGTGGGCACCTGCGTATCTCAGTATTGAAGAGTTTTTATTAGGTAAGTGATATTTCAATCGATAGGTAATCCAATTTCAGGAACTTTTACAGTACATACCATCTTGGATTACTGTAGGAATTTTCGAGTAACGGTAGTTATTGTGTTTGGAAAGTCGGTTTTTTGGTCACCCTGGCCGTCGGCGTAGAATGGCATCGTAATCACTTTCATGTAATATGTCTAGTAGTATGGTCTGAACAATTCCTTAAAAAATTCGAATTTCTAAACCCGTCATTTGGAGATTTCGCGACAACAAAAGAAAAATGTGAAAAACCGTCAACCACGACGAACCCTCGCCGCGAAGTGCCAAGTTGCATGCGTTCGGAGGGAAATCTCAAAATGACAGGTTTAGAAAATCGAACTTTTTTTTGTGGCATCATGTAAAGCATACTGAAGGACATATTCCTTGAAAGTAATTACGATGCGATTTTATGCCGACGACCAGGGTAACCAAAAAAAACGGACTTTCCTAACACAAAATTACCGTAACTCGAAAATTCCTACAGTAAACCAAGATGGTATGTACTGTGAAAGTTCCTGAAATTGGATTACCTATCGAATGATATATCATTTGTCTAGTAAAAACTCTTCAATACTTAGATACGCAGGTGCCCACCTGCCTACCGTAACCCGGCTACAGTAAGAGGAAATGGCTCAAAAAGTTGCGACCGGATGATGGGTTATCACACTGGATAATGTTTCATCAGAATCAAAAAATAAAATTCTTTTTGTATCCGTTGTTTTTGACAGTTACAGAGACAGCGTGTTAAGGTCCCAGAAAAAAAAAAATGGAGGGCTCGATAAAGAGCTTTGCTGCCTTTCAGCGGCCTTTTTTGAACCTCTTTTCCAACTTTGCCCAATATTAGACCCAACTATCCCTACATTGAGGTCGCGGATGCAGCCGTCGAATCCAGGCGTGTCGAGCGCAAACTGCGACCGATGCTTCGAGATGACGCCGCCAATGTACATCCGGCGTCGCATAACCTGAAAAAAATGAGCTCTGGAGAAAAATGAGATGAATCTCGGTACCTTTGGAGCTGGGCAATCGGGCATTTCCACGGCTGGCAGCTCATCGATCTGAAAACACGGTTATCATTATTTTTCCTCATTTCTTCGGGAGCACAGTCCGACTAAAACCTACCGTGAGCTTCAGAACACGGTCTAGCTTTTCTATGATGACGTCATGCCATTGACCATCGTTTATGCGTCGGTCCAAGGCCTTCAGGATTTTCGGCTGTTTGTGGCCTTTCACCTGGCAAAAAAGTTATTGATTAAAATTATCAATTAAAAATACCTCGATCGTTGCAAAACCATCAATAATATTGAGGTAGAAATATCGAGTGTAATTTTTATAATTCGCCCACACCCAAACCATTCCGTTTGCCTGTTCCGTCCGTAGCGACATCGACACTTTCAGACTGAGAATTCAAATTAATAAAATAGATTTAATTTCAAAAAACCTTGTAACATTGGGGAATGGCGCTCCGAAGTTAATCCGACTATGGGAAGATCGCGAAACGCCGAATCTGGCTGCGCCCGACCCATCACGGTTTGCCCCTGTGAAGCCTCCGCCACACTGTAAATAGATAAGAAATTCCATTACACTGCTGCATTTAAAAAAATAAAACTAAAATCGAATTGAATCAAAAAATCATTAAACTAACCGTGGAATATCTATTCGTCGAGATTGAAGGCTTATTTTTCGCTTGGGTTAAATCCTGCGTCGGGCTCACGTCTAAAAAATAATTTTCTGATTAAAAATAAATGGTCATAAAAACGATGAACAGTGCCAAATTATTAGTGATGAAAAGTTTGTTGAGACCAAAAAAAAAGTTATTGTTTCTTTTTTGCTGCACTTCTAATTTTTTTTTCCCTGAAAATCGGTTATCGATACGTGACGGTGTGTGCACAGGTACAGCCAAGATGAAATTTTTCCTCTTTTTTTTTCTCAAAAAATTTGATCACTTTCGTTGACTTTACGTTGACCTGAATCTGTTGCAAAAACTGGAAAATCCCGATTTCAATTTGAAGTTGGAAAAAACCGATTAATATCAGGAAAAAGGAGAAAAAGCAAGAAAAAAGACAAAAAAATTTTTCTCGAAAGTCGGTCTATGATGCGTAGCGGTGCGTGCACAAATTAGTAATACAGAAAGCCGACTGAACCAAATAATGAACTTTTTCTATTTTTCAAACGAAAAACGCCCGAGTTTTGGTTTAAAAACAATAACTGTACTGGAAAAACTAATTTTTTTCTAATTTTAATTTTTCCTGAGCCGAAATAGAAAAAAAAAATCGAAGAATAATGAATAATGAAATGATGACAAAAGGAAGATTCATAAATATCGGTCGATAATGCGTGGCGGTGCGTACACCACTAAGGAATACAGTAACCTGGAAACGCAAAAAAATCTATGTGTATCGTTTTTTTGAGAAAAGTAGTCGTATAGAAGTTCCGAATGCTCGTTTTTTTTGGCTTATTCAGGTTTCTTCCGTTAAATTGCATGCAATAAATCAATTACTTCGTTAGTAGTGTGAAAGCCGTGCGTGCAGTAAATGAAAAACGCAATCAAGTCTACCGTAGTAATTCCTATGGGCGCCATGATCTAACGTGATTTTCGACGCTTTCCGGTTGCCTTTGTGTCCTTCGCCGTCCAATGGGTCGTCTGTTTTATTTATAGGATTGATTTGAAGATGAAAACATTTTTTTATGAAGGGAAATTACCGATTGGAACGATTCCAGCTGAGTTGTCCATTGGACAAACGCCAATTTGAGCGTCGTGGTCTTCAGGAATCAATGGGACTCGACTGAAAAAAATTGAAAAGTTGGTTTTTTTGTTCAAAAAAACATTCTTATGAGTTTTTAAGCATATATCTCTCTTTCAGAACATATTTGATTCACAAAATTTTAAAAAAATCACCGATAGTTGTGGAAAAACGTCAAAAAAATGCAGCCAATGAAGGGAGCCGTCAGTGGAATCTCGTTGTTTGGCGGCTTCAAACGGTCATTGAAACCTGTAAATCAATAACTTATGAATTTTTTAAAATGACCTTGTAGAGTTTATATCGATTTTCGTTATAAATATTGGAAAAAAAAAACTTATTCGATTCGATAGAATGCACACAAATCGATTTCTCTGTAAACCAAAAACAATAGGAATATATTTTTTCATGAATTTCCGAATCCGTTTTTTATAGAGATCTCCAAGTTTCAACTATAGTCTGTTCAGATTTTAAATGTCAAGCAGCTAACTCCGCCCCTGCCGAGACGGTACCCTTTCGCGTCGATGTTTCAACGCGCGAGACTAATTTTGATCTTTTTTGATCTAAAAGATAGAAAAAGAAGTCAAAAATGCAGCCTTATTAAAGGGTCATCGTGATCTGTAGGTAAAACATTGACGCGAAAGATATTGTAGCCTTGGGGGTGGAGTTAGCTGCTTGACATTCAAAATCTGAACAGACTATAATATTCATCATATGTCCCGCTCTCTCGAGGGGAATCCAAAAAATGGGCAATACTCATAAAATTGCCCCTTTGCACGGAAATCTTTAGTAAAAGGCGAAAGATTTTCTCGGTCAAATGCAAAGGAACCAGAGTTGATATTTTCTGGACATGAACAGAGGCCCCGTGTTTGGCTGCCCCCGACTCGCAGCGGCTTACGCCGAGTGGCATGATTAACTCTAGGAAACGTGAAAACACTTTCTATTATTTTCTCACTTTCTATTATTTTCTCACTTTCTATTATTTTCCAGGAACCTTATCTAACCGGTATCACTCCTTCATTATTTAAGTCTACTATAGTTATTCCTGTGCATAAAAAAGGTAGTCTTTCTGATCCAAATAACTTTCGCCCCATATCTCTCACTCATCCAATTTCTCGTGTATTTGAACGCATCATTACTCAAATGATAAGATCTCGTTTTTCTGAAAAGTTCTCTCAATTCCAATTCGGCTTTCTCAATCGTAGGTCATGCAAACTTTCTCTAATCAGCTCCCTTTCCTCCATTCAAAAATCCTTGGCATCTAATCTTCCTATCGATGCTGTTTATTTCGATTTTTCCAAAGCCTTCGATAAAGTAGATCATAACCTTTTTACGCCTAAAGATGTCCAATTTCGGCTTTAATGATACTCTCTGTCGCTGGTTCTCCAATTTTTTATCTAACCGTTCCTCCATTGTAAAAGTTAACAACTCGTTTTCTAACAATTCTTTTTCTAATCCTTCGGGTGTACTTCAAGGGACGGTCAGCGGCCCCCTTCTCTTTCTCGTTTTCATCAATGATATTGAAAATTTTATTGATCCTCAATCCTCGATCTCTATCTTTGCTGATGACCTCAAGGTTTATAGCTCTTGCCCTGATTCGCTTCAAAGAAGCATAAATGGTATTTTCCAATGGTCAGAACTTTGGTCTCTTCCACTTGCTGTTGAAAAGACTTTTTCTCTTCACTTTGGCTCTAACAATCCTCAAACGGTCTATTTTCTTGATCAATTTCAAATCCCACAAAGATCAATTGTTCGTGATCTAGGCCTTCAAATTGATGAGAAGCTCTCCTTCAAAGACCATATTTCCCGTATCTCTGCCTTTGCTACATTACGGTCTAATCAAATACTAAATACCTTTAAGTTTTCTTCCCCCTGCGCTACCTCAGAATGTTTCAAACCTACGTGACGCCTATTCTCGAATATTGTAGTGAAATCTTTTCTCCCTCTATCTCGTCCGAGGAATGCTTCAAACTCGAGTCTTCTCTACGCCAATTCAGTAGAAAAGTTTTTATAAGATGCAATGTTCGCTTCAGTTCTTATTCTGATCGTCTCAGCCAATTTGGCTTTAAACCTCTCTTTGTACGTCGTTGTATTAACGACGTTATTTCTCTTCATAAAATAATTTGCGGCTCTGACCATTTTCTCAATCGCAATGACTTCTTCACTATTTCTCCTTTACAGAGGAATCCACTTCGACTTCGCACTTCCGGTCAGTTCTCTAAAGATTTTTCCAAAACTATTCCATTATGGAATAAACTTACCTCTAGAATAAATTTTAACGTCTCTACGGATGCGCTACGGGTTAAACTTAATGATCTCCCTAACTCTGCCTTTTTTTCGAATCCATTCCTTCCCGTTTGCTCTGACTTCCTTTCTATCCCCGGGTCATAGTCTACTCGTTAGGGTGGACTAATTCCCGTTTTGGTTATTCTGCTGCTTTCGTATTCTGAACTATTTTATTTATTATTTTCTAACAGTATGCAGTGAATAAACCTATTATTATTAAAACGGCTGAAAAGATTTTTTGAAGTGATTTTTGACAGCAAAACTTATTGGTACTTCTTTCCATTGATCATGACGTGGATTAGGCCTGCTTGATCTAATCTTTAAAATGCGAACACTTTTTGTAAATTTATTTTTATCCCGCTCTTTCGAGGGGATTCCAAAAATTGGGCAATACTCATAAAATTGCCCCTTTGCACGGAAATCTTTAGTAAAAGGCGAAAGATTTTCTCGGTCAAATGCAAAGGAACCAGAGTTGCCGTCAATGAGAAGGGTGAGACCCCTGCATTTTGGTGCAACCGACTCGCGCCGGCCTGCGCGCATAGCTGTCTCTCAGCACGCGGCGCATGAAAAAAAGTAATTTTCACATTTTTCGAAGTGGGATTTCGAATTTTTTGGAAAAACTCGTCTTGATAACGTTATTTTTCGACTTTCAGTCCACCAAAAAAATACAGTAACCTTAAGAATTACGGAAAATAAACCTCCAAGGATCATTTGGCTAGTCGCCGAGCCAATAGAAGATTCGTCTTCGAGTTTCTGTGCTTCTCCGATTTCTTTGTCGTCGACTCGAAGCCGGATACTGTAATGGAGGTACCGTATCACTGGGTTACTGTAAAATCCAACTTTTTGCCTTCTCTCGTCATGAAAACGCTGTGCATCTGACCGTCATTGAACGTCTGAGTGGATCGGAATGTCACGACCTGGAAAAACCGTAAAATACATTCTTTGAAGCCTTATAGTGATTTTCAGGTTGGTGCAATATTTCAAAAAGAAACCAATTTTTGAAAATTACGAATTCTTTTTAAAATTTCAGCCCTTTTTTTTAGTAAATTTTTTGTGACGAACTGGGAAAATTTTTAGTGGCCACTATAGGGTTTTAACGTTTTAGTGGCCACTATAGTAGTCAAATTAGTGGTCACTTGGACACTATAGAGGTTTAAGCGCTACTACTAGACCACTAAAAATTTTAGTGGCCACTTTAGGGGTCAATGGAACAACATAACTGGTCCAATGTGTTTGTTTTAAATTTATCAGAGTTGTTGGAAGGAATATTGGATGTAAAACTACTGGAGTAACCACTAAATAGAGAACCTCTGTAGTGGCTACTAAAACGGAAAATAGTGGCCACTATAGCGGTGGGTTTAGTGGCCACTTTAGTGTCCTCTCCAAGTAGTCCTTGGCGAGCCTCTATAGTGGCCACTAAAAACTACTAGAATCACTAAAATAAAAAGGTACCTCTTTTCTTGAAGAAGCGTCTTTGCCAAGGTGCAGGACTAGATAGCCGCGGAACAGGTAGAACGCCATGTAGCCCTGGGAAAAATAACTTTTTTTCTATTTCTGCACACTAATTTTATCATTGCAATCATTAGAAAGAAGATTTTTATATCCCAATAATTTGTGTCCAACTTATGGAAAACTCCCAAAAGGATGAAAAGTGACCCTAAAATGGGTTATCTAAAATGAGCAACGCTGAGCAATACCTTCCCATCGCTGACGTCACGCTGAGCCCGTCGGAAGCTGCTCAATTTGGACGATTGGAACGCTAGTGTTCCGTTCTCCTCACGAGAGCGGAACGAGAAACCGAACCTTTAAATAACCAATTATTAATCAATAAGATGAACAGCATAGTTAACTTGATGAAACTATTAAAAAGGAAAAAGGGAAAATTACGATGAATTATTGTCGAGGACGATTCCTTGGGTCAGGAAGAAGCCGGCACGGGGGAATCCGATGAGACGATCTGAATAAATAAATTTCGATCATTTTTTCCTCCCTTCCAGTCAAAAAAGCTATTCAATTTCGTCATGTGATCGGATAAGTTATGACAAATATATTCCCAGCCAATGGATGACGATGACGTCACGAATTCATAAAAAAGCGAGATCAGCCTCGGGTTATCGATTCGTTGTCATTCAAACTTTTGCTAGAAACTCCAAGACATTTTTCCAAGCTTCATGACGTCATTGGCGAACCACTCGACACGAAAAAATTTCATTTTGTCTTTCAATGACTTTGCAATCACTAGAAGCGCCATAACTGACCAGACGGAACCAATTTGGTGGCGGCAAATCGGCAGCCGGGCTCTCGACGTTGAGAGTGCTCAGGATGGTCGAGGTCGAGCTCGCCGACTTGCGACGGCTTGACGCTCAAGACGCAGCCGACGAATCCTCGCCAAGCGACGTCTTCAGAGCCGACGAATCGTCCCAAGTTCAACGACGTCGGCACGCCGGCTACGTAGTGCTGCTCGTTGTCGATGTTTAACGCCGTGTTCTCGCCAGGGATCACCGTATTGAATCGGTCGGCGTCGCTGTCCACCTGAAGGATTGCTTTATTAATGTACAAACTCAGGTCTGTTATCTTGAAGAATCTTGTTCAAAATAAACATTGGTACTGAACAAGTTAGAGCTTGAGATGTCCAACCTGAAGATGGAGTTCACCACCAGTTCGGATCGCCTTGATCGTGTGCTCGAGTCCGTTGTTGTAGGCGTTCTGGGACACCAGTTCGGCTTGGGAGTCGCCTCCGAGGTTGATCTGAAGAGTTTGTCTTCGTGTTGAAAATCCGCGCCGTACCTTGAAGACGACTCTTCCGTCACGGAGGGACAAGGAGACGTAGTCGCCAGTCTGTTCGCTGCCGCGGAAGTAGAGAAGTCCGTTGGGCGAGTAGGTGTTAAAGGTGATCGTGATGGCGGACATCGTTCTTTCAGAAACTGACATCGTCACGTTTGCGAAACCGTCTCTGGAACGATGTTTTCTGACGTCAAAGCGCAAGAAACGATTCAGAAGCCAGTCTAAGCTCCAGAGCCTTGAATAGCCCTCAGAAGTAGAAAAAGGGAGCCGAGAAAACGTTAAAAATAGTTTCAAAGATCTGACAAGAAAAAGGATTTTCAGAACACCTACACTAGGAGAGGTCAGAGTGACTTCAAGTGAAGTCAGACGCCAGTTTCGGCTATGAAAGACCATCAAAACATAAACTAGAGATCAGAAACTGAACATGAGGAGCGACAAGTAACAAATGAGTCACAGGATAGCGTCAAAAAATCGAATCACCTTCAAATTCTCTCCTACGTTCTCACCTGAACAAATGTCCTCTAGAAGTGATCCTAGGCGGCGCGTTGGCTCCTTCGCATTCCGCCGTCGTCGTTTCGAAGGCCCACAGCGGCATTGGAACGTCGTCGACAGCGAGACCGCCGACGATTCCATGGAATTTGTGGGTGGCAAGGCCAATCTCCTTGGCGGTCGACTCGTCGACACCGACGTTCAACGTCGTCTCGCCAGGAATCGTGTTGAAGGTGACGTCGTTGTCCGATTCTTGTTTGCCGACGTAGACACTGACAGGGTCAGCACGTGGTCGGAAGCCTGGAATCGGGGAAAATGAAGAAAATCGATGAGCGACCTGGCAGCTGTTGCCAGTGGTAAAGGCTGTTCAAAAATAAAAATAAAAGCTTTTTGGAAATTTAATCTTTTAGGAGCGACTTAATCTTCCCAACAAGGCCTGCTTCTTGGAAAAATTCCAAAGCTTCATATAACTTAGAAAGCTAAAGGGGCGTGGCCTGTCTGCGCCCTCCACGAGCCAGGCACTATCTCGTGCATTGTCGTGTCGGGACCCTTTTTTCGAAGCCAGCAGTGAACCGGCTATACAAAATCCTAAGATCTTCCAGAAGCTAAAACACAAAAAACTAAGAAGGAGCTCTGAGGTCTTCTAGTAGGGTCCAAAACTTCCTAGCAAATCAAAAAACATTCTGAAGCTTTGTTGAGCCTTCTACGGGCGCCTGGTGATCTAACACTACCTAGAATTCTTAAAAGAGCCTTTTCGAGAGAACTAAACCATTCTAGAGCCTTTCGAACCAACCGAACCAGCCTATAAAATCTCTGTAAAAATTCAAGCTTCCCCAGAAAATACCGAGGTACTCCCAAATATCTCGGAACCCCCATTGAATCCTTCTCAAGTCCTCACCTCCATCGACGTTCTCCTTGAGGGTGACGGTCAAGTTGACGGCGTTGCCAACCCTCAGCACGTCGACATGATACCAAGTGACTCGGTCCGTCGAGGGGATATAATTGATGGAATGGCTGTTGGTGGCCTTTCTCTTGCCACTTCCGATGTTCCAGTGCACGACGATGCGTTTTTCTTTGATCTGAAGACCGAGGATGAAACAAGTTTCGAAAATGTGTAGAAACCTCGACGGCGATGTACTCGCTGGCCTGGGTGCGCCTCGACTTGGTCTTGGTGACGAGGAGGGCACTGTCGGGCACTTTTTGCAGCGGGCGGAACCGCAGCTGAAGTGACGTCACGGGAGATGGGTGCGCCGGGGAGATGAACGACCGCTGGCACAGGCCGCGTTCTCCCGAGTTCAGACTGAGTCGGATCTGAATTGTTTGGTCTGGGGTGCTCGAAAAGCCCTTTTTTGATATCGGGAAGAGAAGGGGGTAAGGAAAAATTCAGAGGTGAAGAGATTGAATTGAGGATTCAGTGGAGACGTTCTGAGAGACCTGATGAGCCTTCTCGCGGGCCTGTTCGATCTTGTCCTTCAGAAGAGAAATCTGACGGGCCATACTGTCGGCACGGCCGCGGTTCGTCGACGTCGTCCCTTCGACTTTTCCCAACCTCTGTTTCGCCACCTCGAGGCTACGTCGAGCATCGCGAATCTGGAAATATCATGAGTACTACCAAAATATTATTTTCTGAATAAAATGATCATGGCTCAGTGGCCAAGACGTCAGTCTATCAATCGAAAGATCGCAGGATCAGTTCCTCTACAAAAATTAAAAAAAGGCTGTCTCTTTCCATATAAAAATAAAAAAAGAGGCCGTAGGACTTTCATGCATTAAACTAGAGACTATACAGAAGTGAAGAGCGAAAAATTAATCATTTTTTTCTTTATTAGAATCTTAAAAATCTGTAAAAAAAACCTACACAGACGTTCTGAAGCCAGAAAATCAATAGAATGAATGGGAATTTCATGAGGAATCTCCAAAAACACGCATTTTTCTCGTTCACAACTCGTTCCAAGTCGTTGATTTCGAAGAATTTCAATTTTAAAGGTGGAAAAAAACCTTTTGAATTTCTTCTTTGATTCCGCTTCCAGTACTATTCCGCAGCTTATCGGCTTCAGCAGCGATCAACGTCACCTGAATATTTGAATAATCAGTATAATTTTCAAAAAATACTGTTAGATAATATTTTCTTTGAGTTCCAGTTTCAAGTATTTTTGGGTCTCCAGTTATGTTTGAAGGCTTGAATTCTCAAAGGAGACAGTTTCCGAAAAACCAGGCATTTTTCTTATTTTCCTATAGACCTCATCTATTTCCATGACTCTTTTCTCAACACTAACCTCTTCCTTCAAGCTCTCGGCCTCGTTTTTGACGGAAATCGCCCGTTCTTGGGCGCTTTTGGCGGCGTTGGTCAGAACAGAGTGTGTTCTGTCGTGTTTGTCGTCCCAGGAGAAGGCTTCGTCTGAAAATTCGGAAAATTTTTACAGATATAAAATGGATCCAGCTCATTAGAACGGTTTTCTATCAATTACTTGAATGAAAGGCTAATTTTGAGCTTTTTTTGAGCTAAGTACTGTTCGAAACGCTTAAATTTTCGGGTTAAAAAACGCTACTGAAAAAAAAAAGAAAAATCTCCGAGTTGGAAATGAAAGGCTACTACGCGTTGAGGAGCGGTTCCAACTAAAAATTTACTTATAATTCTCAAAAGTTCTGTTAAATGGGTCTCTAGCGAAACAGTGCGCCCGACTTGAAACTGGTTGGCGTTCAAAAATTCAACTTTCAGAATTCTTCTTGAATCCTGAACTGACCCCAAAGTAATTTTCTAATAATGATCTCGACTTGAACCGGTTTGCGCCATTAGAAAACCTTCATATAGTCACCATCATTATGGGAAAACTTCAACTGTCCTTAGAGCACATGCAAAGATTTCTTTCCTTGCGCCCGACTTTACAAGATTTTCGCCAAGAGATATGTATTAACTAACTCTTAATAACGGAAATCCGCTTGGTCATGTCGATTTTCTGTTCATTGACCACGGAGAGCCGCTCGTCCAGCTCTTTCTTTTGCTCGTCGAACTTGGCATCTTCCCAGGATTTCAGCGATAATTTCGCTTCTGAATAATATTCAAATCAACGAGAGCTTAAAAGATCCAAGAAAATCTTAAAAAGTCTTCTAAACGGCTTCTATTTTGTACCCTTTTGATCATTTTGAAATGAAATTTCTAATCTGAAAGCCTGGAAAATCAACAAACCTTCAGCAATCGCTTCGGATTGGTTGGCGATGACGGCCAAATTTCCCAACAAGTTCTCCTGGACCTCTCCCTCTGGGTTTTCCGCCGTTCCGACGCTGTCTCTGGCCGCGTTTGCAGCAGTCTAAACAAAATAAAATATCACGTTGAGAATGAAAAATTCGATAGAGAATACAAAAACAACTCAAAAATCACGCCAAAAAATATCTTAATGAGCTTCACTGAGTGAGAAAGTGAATAAAATTGAAGGCGAATGAAGTTTTTAGAGAAATTTATTCCGTAGGCGCTTCAGAACTTTAAATAAACGAAATACAGAGTGTTTTCATTATTTCGAAAACGAACTGTAAATTTTTCAGACTCGCACACTTAGACAGGATAATTTATTAAAAAAGTAGAAAAAAAAAGGAAAAAGCATGAAAAAGAAAGAAAGAAAATTATTTTGAACGGAGAGGTTTGAAGAAAAGGATGTAGAGCAAAATATAAAAATATCTGTGATGGGATAAGTCTAATTTTAATCTCTAAAAAGTCCGGCTCATATTCTACAAATACTTTTAGTCTTTGTTTTGAGTTTTTGAACATTTCGATGGCTTAAAAAGGTTGGAAAAAGTTTAAAATTGTGCTCAAAAAATGACTTTTTATTGATTGGTAACGTCACCACTTCATATCATGAATAGATATCTTTTGATCAACATTTTGACTTGAATTTCGGAAAAAAGCATAATAATCTGAAACAAAAATAAACTGACCACAGCCGCATTCGCCGCGTTGGTGGCATTCTTGAGCGCTTCCAGGATTTCTTCATAGGCGTGTGAGGCCTGAAAAACTCGAAAAATTAAATTCAAAGGCGAAATTTTATCAGAAAGAAGCTGTGAAAATTTCTGCGCTCCGAGGCAATTTTCTCAGTTAGCTTCCTTCTATCAAACTTTGAAAAATGCCGGTGCGAAAAATTTTTTTAAATCATTCAAGATGCTCTAGCCTTTTACGGGTACTGGAAATTAGCCACAAAAATTATTTTTTTTAGAGTTTTACGGGTGTTGAAAAACTAGCCGGAAAAAGAAATTTTTCCGCTTCCTAACTTTACTCAAAACGCTCCAACAAACCACAAAAAAAAGCTGCGAAAAAGCACCTTAAGTGGGTCCTTAGCGACAAGTTTCGTGTCAGCAAACGAGTCGACGATTTTCTTGGCCTCTAGGGCGAGTTCAGCGGCGTGTCGGCTCGCGGGCTGCACGTAGCCCTCGTCGTACTCGTCGATCAGTTGCGAGTAGCTGAACAATGATCATATTCTTTAATGACAAGAAGCGCAGCTGGTGAAAAGGGTCACAGGGTCGACACCGCTTTAGGGACAGCAAAAGTCATGTTCAATTCTGAAGGATATAGTGAAAATAAGCTTGAGAACACCCACAGTAAGGTGACATTTCTACACTCATCGATCGTTTCGGGAGCCGCCAGGATTGTCGCATTTATTCGTTGGGTGTCATCGAAAAGGTTAAGGAGTTCCTGAAATGCTTGATTTTCCAATAAATCTCTCCATATTTTGTCCTAAAAAACTCGAAAAAAACTGAAAAAATGGGATTTTTAATAAAGCCCTGAAAAATTAAACTGATGACGTCATGAATCATGAAAGTAAGCTATCAAACTATTCTCTCGGGCAAAACTGAAAAGCTCCCCAAAAGCTTTTCTCAAAAAAAGACCTTGAAAGGGTCCCCAGCAGATCTTTTTTACATCATTTCAATTCTTTTTTGCGTCTTTTTCACATCCTCTGACAAAAAAGATGCTGGAAAGCAACTAAAAAGATCCAAGAGGATTCAAAAAGGATCCTCTGAGGCTGTGAAAAAGGTGCTCAAAAGCTTTTTTACATCATTTTAGGAGCTTTTAGAGGAAGCTTTTTATCTCCCTCTCAGGATCCTTTGAGGATCCTCAAAGGAACTTTTCAGTTTTACCTATGCTATTACCTTTCATTGAAGAAAAATAATAATCTCGTAAAATTTCGATTTTTTTTAAAATGACGTCACGAATATAATAAGTGACGTCATAATAATCAATTCATCACCTCGCCCTTGGCCTTCTCCACGGCATTTCTAGCCGCAGAAAGCTGATCTTCGGCTTCCACGCGAAGTTTTTCAATTTCATTGCTCACTTCCTGAAAATTCGGATTATAAATTTGTGGCCTAGTGGCTAAGGGCCCTCTTCATGGCCAAGAATGTTGATGGTTCCGTTTCCAGTTATAAAAAAAAGTGGTCTATTCTATGATCCCAAGGAATGATTGTATTCATTGCAATGAGCTTTGTTGACTAATTCGGAAAGGTTTCTGAGAAGTTTCAGAGATAGCTTAATGGCTAAGACCTTATCTCATTACTCGAAAGGTTGCAGGTTCAATGCCGGCCCAGGAGAAATTTCTTTTTCCCCACGAAAAACTACCATTTTCTTCAACCAGTCCAAAAAGTTCTTGTTCAAAGGGTCTCAGGTTCCATTCCTGCCTAGGAATGAGTTAGTTTCATTAACACAAGTTTAAAATCTTCGCACATTTCCAAAGTTTGTCACTCGAAGGGTCACAGGTTCAATCCCGGTTAAGAAAAAAACTCATTTTCCCTCAAAAATCATTCATTTTCTTTCTAACAGTCCAAAAATGAATCGTTCAAAGAGCCACCGAGCTAGAAAGATCACAGGTTCAATCTCGGCTGAGAAAAATCTTCCTTTCCTCACACAAATCTTTCATTATATTCTACCAGTCCAAAAGATAACCCTTAAAGGGTCACAGGTTCCATTTTTGATTAGGAATAAGCCATCTTCATCACCAAAAAGTTCAAATTCTTCACAGAGTTTCCAAAGTTTGTCACTCTAAAGGCCCCAGGTTCAATCCCAGCTAAGAAAAACTCCTTCTTCCTTCAAAAATCACCATTTTCTTCAACTAGTCCAAAAAATTACCATTTAAGGATCATAGAGCCCATTCTTGCCTAGGAATGATTCATTTTCATCAGCAAACCGTTAAAATTCTTCACAGAGTTTCCAAAGTTTGTCACTCGAAGGGTCACAGGTTCAACCCCCGTCCACTCACCTTATATCGATCGATTCTTTTTCCAACGATATTGCTCATTCTTTCGGCTTCCACAGTGTCCTTCTTAGCGTTATCATAGATGGTCTCTCTGGAAATGTATTTTCAAGGAAGTGGAGATTTTATCTCCAACCTGTAGGCCTGAAGCCATTCTTCGAAATCGTCGATTCGCGTTTTCAAGTTTTCAAAAACGGTGTCGTTGAGTTTGTTGGCGAAAACACGTTTCAGCAGTTCATCGGCTTTCCTGAACTCGAAGGGAGATTGTGGGAAGTTCAAGACATTTTGAAAGCGATTGAAATAGGGAAAGTTGCTAGTAAAGCATGTCCTACTCTTTTTTAAATTTATAAAACTCCCTCTTGGGTCTAACTAGTAGGCTTATCATCTAATGCTCAAAAAGACGTAATTTCGACGGGAAAACCAGACGTTTTCAGAAGGGGAAGGGGCAAGTTTGATGGCTAAGCCACAGAAGCTCGAAAGAAACCAAGATCAGCCTTTTATGGACCGGAACATAGATGGGGAAGTTGAGAACTCATTTAGCCCGGAGTTTCAGCCCCAGGAAGATAGTTTTGACCACACGATGGAATTCCTAGCCTCAGGGAGATGGTATTAATGTTAATTTAAAAAATCTTGGAAGCAAAGGTCGGAGGGCCTTTAAAAATGGTCTGCCCATGTATGGTGGAGCAGAAACGGACTTGTGTTCTTGTTCGGCGCGGTTATGTCGTTTCTCGATGTACTCTCCGCGGTCCAAGGTCGCATTATGGTGAGCGTCAGCCTCCATAAGCATTGCGTCGAGAGCCGCTCCGCCGACAGTCGTCATTCCGTGCTGAAAAAGTTATTTTCTTCAACCGCTTTTTCAGGGGAAAACCATGTGGAACTGCTTGAGGAAGTTGGTGGTGTTGAACGCGTTGGCATAATTCAGCTGAACATCGACAACGAGGTCTTCGACCAGTTTCGTGAACTGTTGCAGGGAAGTTCTCGACTTGTTGGCTCGGCCCATTTGGAATTTGGCCTGAAAATTTGTTCTTTTGCCCCAATTTGAGCTGAAATTTTAGCCATTCCAAGTGCGACCACTGCCGGATAAATTCAGTTTTTCGAAGCGTAGAAATCTTACTTTTGAACATTAAAAATTGCAACTTGGAAAATTCAAGGTTCTCGAATTTTCACTACTTTTCCATTCCCACTTCATTGTCAATATGGAACTCCAGAGTGGTCCCTATAGGGGCAACCTCAAAGCCCTTGGAGAATCCACTTTACCAACCCCTATAGGGGCCTCTAAATCTCGCAGAAATGGTCCCTATAGGGGATAGGGATTGTTATGAACTCCAAGCAAAGCATTTTCATGAGGAAAAGTGACTAAATAAGCGTTTGGATGAAATTGAAAGACCCCTATAGGGTCCACTTGATATTTAAGAGCTAAGGGGTCAGACCTTGAATCCCTATAGAGAGCACCTTAATTTTACCCCTTTAGGGACTAATTTTTCGGCTCGTAACCCCTATAGGGACCACTCTGGACTTCCTAAGTAACATAAAAATACAAAAAAACGCAATAATCACTATAGGGACCACCTTAACTTTACCCCTATAGAGACCACTTTAATTTTACCCCTTTAGGGACTAGTTTTCCGGCCCCTAACCCCTATAGGGACCACTCTGGACTTCCCAAGTACCTCCTCAACGACATTGAAGGCTTCCTTGGCGTACTTGCTGTCCTTGACGAGTTCATTTTTATCATGGCCGATACCGTTGACAAACTCCAACAGAACTAAAAAAAATGTCTTTTTTATCACAAAATCGTGAAAAAAGACACAAACGTTCAGTATTGTTTCCGATTCGAGCGACCCTCTTCCAAGGGATCGGCTTCAAATTTGAGAAATTCTGATTTGCCAGAGTCGTTTCCAGGTCGTCGACCATCAACATCAGCGGCAGGTAACAGCCCTGGTCGCAGGCTGGAAAAATTGCTCTTGGGAATATTCTTAAGCTTATAGTGGCCACTTTAGGTTACCTAGGTGTTCATTTTTTTTTCCTCAAAACTGCTCCTGATCTTTGAAAATGATTTGATTTTTCAAAACGAGCTGAAATGTTAAAGAAAATCTTGAGAACCTGAGAAAGAAAATCACATTTTCTACCTGCCATCCTAAATGAGCAGAACCGAAAAAATTTCTATTCTGAAAAATTGAACTTTCATAACTTCTCCCAGGCAATTTTTGAGCCCAGATTCGGACTCAGAGCCTAAAATCCTTCTAGTAAGACTATTCCCCATGAGAAGGGTTCTATGAGCCAGTTGAGGAAAAAATCGAGATAAATTATCCATGGAGCGCAAGTGTTCTGAAAAAAGAGCTCACAAGTGCAGACGCCTCCAATGAAGGCGTGTCGCTCCTGACAGCGACTGCAGTCGCGGCCAGTCACGCCGGGACGACATTCACACTGGCCGGTGAGCGGATTGCAGGCCCCATGGAGGGAGCCGTCCGGATGGCATCCGCAAGTCTCGCAGAAGCCACCGACGTGCGACGGGTCGCCAAAGTAGCCAGCGATGCAGCTGAAATGGGGCTATTTATTTTCCCGACTTGAAACAACTTCACGGGAGAAGTGAAAAGACGGTTATGGTTATACTTCATAGGCCCAAAAAAGGATACCTTTCGCAGTACTGTCCAGTATATCCAGGCTTGCAGCCATTGCAGACATACCCTCTACCGTAATCCACTGCGACGCAAGAGTCACTGAAATCGAAATGATAGTGCTAAGAAAGAAAAGAATATTTACAAGTACAGGTTATTCAAAAAATATTAGATAAGGCAAAAGCTTGGCAAGTTCAGTGCTTGCGTACTAAACGCCACAATTGACGCTACCCAATTTTTTCTTTGTAAGTATAGCCGATTCACGGCTAGCCTGTCTGCGCTCTCCACCCACCAGGCACTGTCTCGTTTCTAATCGTGTCAGGACCTTTTTTTACGACGGCTCAAGCCAGCCGTGAATCAGCTATACATTCGATTTCGTTCAAAACAGAAAATACCTGAAAGAGTTGTCAATGAGGGGACAGGCGCACTTGGTACAAGCGTTGGCTCCGCCTTCGCGGGCGTCTCCGATGAATCCAGGCAGGCACTGCTCACAGAACTCCCCGTGAGTGTTGTGCTCACAGTCCTGAGAAAAACCTTATTTCCTTTTTCGGAACAAAAAACTGCTCAAAGTCCAATTTTAGTTCAAAAACTAGTTTCCAGCAAGTTTAGGTTGCCGTTTCATCATGAATATTTTTCAAACACTTCCTACAACTTTCGATACTACCCTGCTCCCGAATTTATTTCCGCCACAGAATTTTGGGTCATCATACAAGCAAGATTGTTCGAACTGTTTTTTTTTTTTTGAAGCAAAAATGTCCCAATAAATTTTCGAGACCTATCTCAAAAAACCAAGAAGTTCACTATAATCTTTCGGACGAAAAATTAGGGCCCTTAAAACCTTTATAAACAAATAATATATGATTAACAAGGTTCCAAATCCAACATTTCCCGAGTTTTGAGAATTCTCTCATGTTTGGTCTTCGTATGGTGAAATAACTTTCTTATACATAAAAAAATCTCAAAAAAATCTGTTATCTATATCATATATCTTTTCGTTCAAAGCGACGAAATTTGTTATAAAACTAACTTTATACTATTTTTCTTTAAATCTTAAATAACTAATATTCTGAAAATGATGACTATAACTAACCAAACAGACGCAAGTTTCCGGATGACAAGTCGCCGAATGTCCATGACACGCGCAGGCGTCCGACCAGCCAAGGAGCGCCAGATCGTCCGGCGAGTTAAGGTAGTCCCTGAAGGGATCACTTAAGGCGTCTCCACTGAGAAAGATCTTACCGATGTCGCTTCCTACAGTAGCCTTCAGCAGGGTTCTGACACGAAAGGCCGTCGTAGCCTTGAGGACAGCCTGTGCACTGTTCTACTCCGATGGCGGAAGCCGTCGTGAGTCCGGACACGGAGGAGTTCGAAGGAGGGACCGCGACGTCGAGGGAGACCTTAATTACCAAGGATGAAGTTAAGCTTCATAAGAAGTGACGTCGTCTTGACGTGATCAAGAAGTAACGTCGTCTTGACGTCATCAAGAAGTGACGCCGTTTTGACGTCTTCAAGAAGTGACGTTTTCTTGACGTCTTCAAGAAGTTACGTCGTCTAGACGTGATTAAGAAGTGACGCCGTCTTGACGTCTTCAAGAAGTGACGTTTTTCTTGACGTCTTCAAGAAGTGACGCCATCTTGACGTGATCAAGAAGTAACGTTTTTCATGACGTCTTCAAGAAGTGACGTCGTCTTGACGTCATCAAGAAGTGACGCCGTTTTGACGTCTTCAAGAAGTGACGTTTTCTTGACGTCTTCAAGAAGTTACGTCGTCTAGACGTGATTAAGAAGTGACGCCGTCTTGACGTCTTCAAGAAGGGACGCCGTCTTGACGTGATCAAGAAGTAACGTTTTTCTTGACGTCTTCAAGAAGTGACGCCATCTTGACGTGATCAAGAAGTAACGTTTTTCATGACGTCTTCAAGAAGTGACGTCGTCTTGACGTCATCAAGGAGTGACGCCTTCTTGACGTCGTCTTGACGTCATCAAGAAGTGACGTCATTTTCGGCAAGTTTTTCGAGAAAATGCGCCTTCAAACCTCTTCCAAGTTGATCGCATCGCCTCGCGCCGGATAGTTGTAGCTTCCACGGATATAGATGCCTTGGACGTTTTGCAGGGCGATCATCAACTGCTTCCGGGTCAGGGAAAGCTCCGGCGAATGTCTCACTCGCCATTCCGATTCGTGGATTCGAACCTGAATTTTTGTCATTTTCTTTGAAATTTTGATCGTTTCCCCTCACCTTATACTTTCCATCGTCCTTGATGTCATAGGGGATGTGCTCCAGCTCCATTCTCATATTTCCGACGAGGACGATTTGTGGGAAATAGCGGAAATATTGCTGATCTGGCCGGATTCCATGTGAGCCGCGGCGATTGTCCTCGTTCCAAATCTTGAAATCATGAAATTAAATCTCTAAATAATATATACAAGCTTTCAAATCAATGCAATAAGGAAGAAAAAAAGTGAAAAATTAAGAAAAAAGTTCATCAAAAAGGTATGAAACTAAAATAATGCAATAAATTCAGTCCTCCTCCTATAAAACATATAAGTTATGAAAAATTGTTTTGAAAAAGTCACTTTATACAAAAATATAAACTTAAAATATAACTAAAGTACGTGTTAAACCCAGTAAAGGTCAAGCAAAAAAGGCAAAAACTTTCAGCCACCTAGGGGACTCGAACCCCTGACCGTTAGATTAAAAGTCTAACGCTCTACCAACTGAGCTAAGGAGGCTCGCATACCTTGAACCTCAGGAATCCATTGTAGCTGGTGGTCCGGTCGCCGAGGAACATTTTCGGAAGTGGCCAGTAGAGTGGTGTGGCGTCTGTAGGGTAGCTATTGTACTGCGATGGGGTCTCCTGCAACGAAAAGCTACAGTAACACTTGATAATACTGTAGAATGAGCGAAATTTAGATCTTCAGCAATGTAACAGCTAAGAGTGACAGAAGCTGAAAATAAGGCCTCGAAATCTGAAATTTTCACTCAAGCGTTATCAAAAAATAAGGGAAAGCCTGAAAACCTCGAAAATCCTTCATTTCGAGCCGCTTTTTTTCAAAAGAGACATTGAAACTACCTTGAGCAAGTTGATATTGTGCCGTTTCGTGTAATATTCCCAGGGCTCTTCGAAAATCGCGCGTCGATCTTCGGCGTAAATTTGCTGCCAGACCAGAGAGGATTGGGTGCAAGTTTCTGTTCTGGAAAATTCAAAATTTCAAGTTTTTGTTGGGGAGGGGCCTGAAGAGAAGCCAGAAAAGCTGACAGTTCCTTTTTCTCTGGTGTCTCTTTGGGCCGCCACTGTTCTCTCGTTTTCGTGTTTTTTGCAAGGAAAAAATATTTTGAACCATTTTTTCAATTTTAACAAGTTTGAAGTTCTTCTTTTTCGAAGTTGTATAAAAAAATCTTCAAAAAAATTCCAAAAATTTTTTTGAACCTATTCAAAACGAACCGATTGAAGCAAAAAAACACTCGGTGCAGCCCTTGAGATTGTTTCCGTCGAGGCTGAAGGTCCCTTCGGCGCACTCGTCGCATTTTTCTCCTTTCACGTTTTTCTGGAAAGTCCGATCATTTGAAGACGATAGAAAGTCGTCATGAAGTATTCTTTAAACAACAAAAATAAATATAATTTTTGCTGGATATAATGTGGGAAACCGTAGACAAAAAATTGATATAAAGATTGACTGAAGTGTTTTTTCCGACGATTCTCCGTAAAGTATGGTGTGTCGTGTGCATACACTGCGTCGCTTTCGCGCAGAAAAATTTGGGTTTATGTAGAAATTCTTCTCAAATACCTCTGATAATGCGGCATGCGCCTTTAAATGTTAACTGCGCCTTTAATATTTCAAGAGGCCTGCGCCTTTAATATGCCTTGTTTTTACGCTTTTAAAGCTGGAATCTCTGTCTTTCCTATGACGTCACGAGGGAGCCAACCGTGTTTTTAGTTCCTCATGTTACTCAACCAGTAAAAAAACCGTGACTAGAAGTTGGAACAAAAATCTCGAACAATTGTATACATACCTTACAAGGACAAGTTCCCTTGTCATCACACAGACAAAGGCCATCTTTGCACTGAAGCGGATCCGTTCCACGCGAGTCGCAGCCGCACGGCTCACAGGTCGGGAAGTTGAAGAAGCCGTGGGTGCAGCGGTCGCATTTCAGGCCGACGTACTCGTTTTTGCACTTGCACTGAAATTTTCCAATTAATCTTCTGATTTCTCTTTGAGTTTCATGACTTCTGGATGGCTCTGAAAAGTGTTTCGAGTGGAAAAATCATGCTTCGCAGACTAAAACTGCCCTTGAAAACTCCGAACTTTTATGTACTCCATTTTTAGCGACTGGAAAGAAACAGGACTTCTCTGCGCCCTTCTTATCTCTCGACGTCCCTCTCATGTTTACGTGCTATTTCCATAATTCTCTGACCTCGCCGGTGAGGGAACATGGACACGCCAAAAAATACAATTCGCGGCGGACGCATTATACAATGCGACCACTTTTTTTAAGGCTCACAAAGTCCCTATTATTACCTATTATTATTAATTTTATTTTTGAAGTTTCTCTAATTATTCAAGTAGTAAAAAGGATTTACGACGTAGTACGAAACCTTCACCAACTTCTCTACTCGGGCAAAGTCGGAACGGTGGATGATGGCTTAGGAGAGGCTCAAAAAATGCCGCAGAAAGGCCTCAGAAAGGCCGCAAAAAGAATTCTTTTAACCGAGCCTTCCAATTTTCTGAGATTTTAAAGGCGCGAGAAATGGTAAAAAAAAGGCAGCAAAAATGGTGCATAAAGGCCGAGAAAATGGCGCAAAAAGGCATCAGAAAAGGAGCCTTTATCACCCTAAAATGAACATTTTTATGGAACCTTTTCCACCCTTTCCGACTTTGCCTCTGTAGGAGATTACTGGAGAACCAGAAAACTTAATTGTTTTATTTCAAAAGCTTCTAATCACCCTATTCAAAGTCTTCTCAACCTGAACCACCTGAAGCTCAATTTCTCACCTGTCCCGTCCTCGTGTCGCACTTCCCACCGGCACTTCCGACTTCAGAACATTCGCAGAGACGACAGCCCTTCAGGGGATGGTAGTCCCAGGCGTTGTCCGTACAGTTCTCGCACATTTCACCGACAGTGTTGGGCGGGCAGACGCAGCTACCGTCGACGGGGTCGCAGACTTGGCCAGGAGCTGGACAAGGCTCGCATTCTGCAAAAAAAGGATTCAAAATAAGTGGATCAAAGGATGTGAAACGGCGTCCGACCGTCACAAGTCGGTCCAGAAAACTTACGAGTACACCCTTCGGCATCCAATCCGTAGTAATTGGGCAGACACTGGTCGCACTTCTGGCCAGTCACTCCAGGTTTGCAGACACACTGACCGGTAACGAGGTGGCAGGAGACGCCTTCCGACCCGGTGACGTCACAGCCGCATTCCTCAAAACGTAACAATGAATTGATCATATTAGACTGCTTCCGTCCTGGATGCCGATTGGCGAAACCCATTCGAAGTCGGGTGCAGATAGCCATTCCACATACCTGACATCCATCGCCGCTGGAAATGTTGAAGAATCCCTCGGCGCACTTCTCGCACATCGTTCCTTCGACGTTCTCGCGGCACTCGCATTTTCCCGTCACATTGTCGCACTGGAACAAAATGACGTCATGGGAACCGCAACGCTTGAGACGACGCGTCGCGGCTTGGGACAAAGTAACTTCTTTATCTGTATACAGCTTGAGTATAGAAGAACATAGAGAATCTATATTTTTTGTCCCAAGCCCGGTATGGATGGACTATGAAACCTTTCCATCCTCGATACTTCCATAGATGTTACAATGGCAGAATTGGCAGCCAGCTTCCGTGAAATTGAAATACGAGGGTCGACATTGATCGCAGCGCTGAAAAAAATGACTGAAACGTTATTCTGGCTTATATAACATCAAGATTGTCAAGTTCTGAGAAAAGAGCAATTTTTAAAGCTTCTTATTAAAGGCGCACGACTATGATTGACGAATCGAGTCTCGAAACGAACCTTTCCGAAGACGCCCTGCTTGCAGTTGCACTGCCCGCTGACCTGGTCGCACTCCTCGCCGAGGCTTCCGATGACGTCACATTCGCAGGAGGGGCAGCCATTCTCGACGTCTCCATGTCCGTCCTGGGAGCGAAATTTGGGGGAGTCCAAAAAAGAGACAAAAGGCAGAGATAGAAAGGACTCTCGTTTCTCTGGCGTCTCTTCAAGCGACCATTGTTCTCTAGCTTTTTCTTCCTTTTAAGAGCTGTTATTAGTCTCTAAATGCTATTTTTTCGATTCAGATTGGCTTGAAAAAAATATTTCTAATAGAATCTATATTTTTCCATTTTCCCGAATTTTTTAAAGCGATCCCTGGTTTCGTTTTGTAGCCTCAAAAAAATTCTACGCTCTTCAAAAAGTCTCAAAAGAGGCGTGCCCAGCCAAACAAAACCATTGTTCGTTGGAGCGCAGTTTCTCGCGCTTGGATGATTAATTTATTCTCAAATCCTGAGAAAAACATACAAACCTTGCAGCGATCGCACTGCTTGCCGACGTAGTTTTCCTTGCACTCACAGTCGCCTTCGAACTCATCACATTGCTGTTTCGTCGAGCCTATTAGGAGTTTATAATCGGAATATTGAATAGTGAAACTTTCGTTTTATTAAAAAAATAACTACTTAACCTGACCTTTTTTTAAAAAAATTCAAACCAAGAAATCTTTTTGAATCTATAACAAACCTTATCAATAACTATTTGAATAAATTGAAATTTTTAATTTGCTGAAAGCCTAGACTATTAAATTCAAAAAGCGTCCGCATTTTAAAAACGTCCTCTTAAGTTTATCAAAAATGAACCTTGATGATGACATCCGCAGGGCTTACAAGTGTGTTGTTGGGCGGATCCGTAGTGATTCTCCTTGCAGATCTGGAAAATTTCAATTCTGCAAAAAAGGTTTGACGCGAAGGGGATTGAACCAGCGTCTCCAACTTCGTAACTAGAACGCTTAGCCAATAGGCTATGAGGCTAGGAACGTTTTCTGATCCCTCAGAGTTTATAAAAAGCCCTTATTTCACATTTTCAAGTTTGAGTACCCTAGAAAAATAAAAACTTGAGTTAAAAAATGTTTTTCAAAGATTTTCCCATAGCTTTTTTGACACGAAATGCTCAAAATCACTATAACTTCCTCCAGTTTCAAAATAAACTTCCAGAAATGGGATAAATACGAAAATATGAACCTCGCAATGATCGCCAGAGGTATGCCCCGTGCATTTCAAACAAACTCCCGTTTTCGTGTCACAATTTCCGATTTCCATCGGGTCAATGTTTCCTGAAAAAAATTCTCTTGTCGGCTTGATAAACGGTCGCATTTGGAATGGCTCATGTTGCGCCCGACTAGAAGTGATTTTCGCAAGCGCATCGCAAAGTAGAGTGCAATGAGCCATTCAACGCGCGGCGAACCCGTCAAAAAGTCAGAATTACTTTATTGAACTTCAGGGCCGCATTTGGAATGGCTCAATCCACAATAATCTTGCCGAAACTCATTTCAAATTTCCAAAAACGACTTCAGAAGTATGAGTATACATTCCAGTTTTTCGTCGGAATGATAAACGGTCGCTTTTGGAATGGCTCATGTTGCGCCCGACTAGACGTGGTTTTCGCATCCACAAAAAATGCAAAAATGCAATGAGCCATACCAAGTGCGGCCGACCCGGAAAAAAGTCAGAATTACTTCATTGAGCTTCAGGGTCGCATTTGGAATGGCTCAAGGCACAATAATCTTGTCGAAACTCATTTCAAATTTCCAAAAACGACTTCAGAAGTATGAGTATACATTCCAGTTTTTTGACGGCATGATGAACGATCGCGTTTGGAATGGCTCATGTTGCGCCCGACTAGACGTGGTTTTCGCATGCGCAGCGCCAACTAAAGTGCAATGAGCCATTCCAAGCGCGGCAGACCCGCTAAAAAATCAGAAAAACTTCATTGAGCTTCAGGGTCGCATTTGGAATGGCTCAATCCACAAGATTTTTTTTTTGAATTTGCTCCAAACTCTCGAAAAATACTTCAATCCATTCCAAATGTGACCAATTTATCAGAAAATCTTCCAAAATTACCATTACAATTGCACTCGACACAGCTTCCGTTGCCATTTTCATCGATAGGATTGCCGAAAAATCCGTCGGAGCACCTGGAAAGTGAAAATTTCTGGGATTTTTTCTCGTCTCGATCTCAAACGACACTGCATCTTTGGGAAGATGAAATTATTTCCTTATATTCTCAAAATTTCTGCCGCTACTTCAGTTTTCAATTTTCCATGTTTGGCAAGTCAAAAATCAATAAAAACGAACACTTCGCATTTATTCCCCTCGTAGCCACGATCGCAGGCCGTGCAGACGTAGTCGTCTTCATTCGCCGCCGCGGCTCCGGAAACGATCAACTGGAATTTTTTTCGGTTATTCTTTGGGAAAAGAATACTTCATGGGAAAAATAGCCATTTGCGAAGTACGCTCTAGCGAAAATGACCATTTAAAGAGGAAAAATCGATTTGAACAGAGATTTTCGAGTCGGAAGAATAAAATAGCTCCTCAAATCACTCAGATCAAAATTTTAAGGTTTACTCATTCAACTTTGAATTATTTTATTGAAAACTAAAACTTTGAAAGATGTGTGAGAACGCCACAAAAAGTCAACTATTTTCATTTTTCAGAAAAAGAGGAAAGTTAGAAAAAATTACTGGGACCTTGGAACGGAGAATTTCTAGTGACCACTTTAACGGTGTCAGCCCTCTTAAGTGGTCACTACACACGCTCAGAAACGTTCGGAGCGCGTCCGGTTTGCCTTATCGAGGTATAGTCTGTGTACCACGACTTGGAATTTCACGGAACGACAATCCGCTGCGCGCCTTTGCGAACCTCGGTCGCGTTTTTTTTTTTTCTACTTTCATGTGCTCCCACAGCAATATCAATCAATTGATAGTGTGACCTAGATTCGAAAGACGCTTCGCGAACGCACGCAGCGGAACAGCGGAATGTGGAATGTCGTTCCGTGAAATTTCAAGTCGTGGAATATAGACTATATAGGAAAAGATCAAACCTCGGTCATCATGCACTGCTTGGAATGGGAATTGTGCAGCAGAGGACATTCGCAGGGGAAACAGGCGCCCAACTCGCCGCCCAAGCTCGGGTTACCGTAGTGTCCAGGCGAGCAAAGTTCGCACCTTCCTCCGGTCGTGTTGTGCTGGAAAAATCGGCTTTTTTTCTTGAGTTTTTAGGAAATTGAAAAAAATTTTTTTGCTAATGAATCATTATGGGACCTGAAAATTTAGATATTGGCCAGTGAAGGGAACAATTTTTTTAACTTTTAATTTTCAAAACTAGCTTGAAACATGCCCCTTTTTTGGCTTCTAGAAGCTAAAATTGAGCTCTTTTCAATGAAAACATTGATTTTTTGGAAAGTCTGAAGGATACCTGGCAATTGAGACACTCGCCAACAAAAAGAACCAAGTTCCAAATTTCAAATTCTCAAAATTCCTATAAAACATGCCCCTTTTTGTGAATCCAAAAGCTTCTAGAAGCAAAAACAGAGCTTTTTTCAATGGAAATATCGACTTTTTGTAAGAATCTAAAGGATACCTGGCAATTGAGACACTCGCCAGTGAAAGGGTCGCATTCTTCCGAATGACCCTGGCAGTTGCACTTTTCACATCTTCCACCGTACAGCTGGTCGTTGACTCGTCGGTAGCCTTTCACGCAACTCTAAATATTTTCCTTTTTTTCATCAAGTTTTTAAGTTTATACAGCATTCAGAGACGATCCATAAGGTTTAGAGATTTGTATCGATTTTTTTTTTTCGTTTCTAGAGTTATTCCAGACAAAATTCGCTTTTTTGAGGGCTTTATAACGGTAAATACTCCATTGAAACTTCAAAAATATCATCATTTTCTTGAAGTCACCAGCCAATTTTCATTTCATTTCATTTCAAGTGTTTCTACCAATTCAACATTGGTAGAAAAATGTTCAAAAAAATTTACAGTCGTTTTAATACGGAGTCCTTCTGATTCGTTTTTTCAATTTTTGCAAGAATTTTAGGTCTAGACATACTGAAGCAACAGTACTAGCTATGAAGAACCCAAAAAAAAGGTTTAAAAAGATCGAAGAAGACTAATTTAACCTACACGAATTTTTTATTGGTTTTATTTTAGTTGTTTTTTCTCGGCGTTTTTCTCTCCGTAAGATGTGGTGTATCGTGGGCAAGCACTACGACGTCCTCTACAAGAAGCGTGCACGGTGCGAGCACTGATTTCGCACTTTTTTTGTTGCACGGTTCATGTTGTCGTTTTGCACCTCGCAGCTTTGAGTCTTTTTCAGTGCGCATGAGGTGCAACACCGCACGGTGCTGACACTCCGAATCAGAAAATTGGGTATTCGAAATCCTGTCAATTCAGTCCATTTCTCTCAGTTCTACATGTTATTTATATTTTTTTTTTCGTTTTAGTAATGCTTTTTTTCGTTAGAAAAGTCGGATTATGGAGAAAGAAAAGGCCTAAATCGAGTAGCAAAACGACAACATGCACCGTGCAGCAAAAAAGTGCAAAATCAGTGCTCGCACCGTGCACGCTTCGTAGAGTTCGCGCAGAAAAATTTGCGTTTATGTAGCGAGAATTCGATTCGTCTCAAAGACCTCTGGCAATGTGGCCGCCTGCGTCTTTAATATATCCTTGAGCCGAAATCTCTGCCGTTCCCATGACGTCACGTGGGAACGGCGGAGGTTTAGACTCCGCCCTTTTTTATTCGCATTGCAAAAACGCCGTTTACCACCAATTCTGACACAAGACTTCTCGGACCTCGCAACTGTTTCCGGCGAGATTTTCGGGGCAAGTGCAGACTTCGACGCCTCTCATGAGGGTGTCGGCGGCGGTCGGCTGGAAGACGTCATCAGAAGTGGTGATGACGGCGGGGGCCGGCACGGCGCTGTCCAACGAGAGGCCAAAGATGCTGACAAGAAAAATGATTTTTTTTAAACTAAGTCTTCACTTGAAGTGGTCCTTATAGGGTTCCCAGGGCAAGGTCTTCGGGCACCAGCTATATTCTGAACTCTTTAAGAGGTAACTTAAGGTACTACGCGCAGAAGAACGGGCGTTATGACTCTGCTTTCCACTTGATCAGCTACACGTTTAGACTTCTAATTCCCCAAAGGCCAATACGGCTACAAATTTGCTTGATCTCCGCCTAACCGATCAAATTCATGAAAAAAATGATTGACTGATTGATTTATTGGAAATGGAATGTATATGTTGAAGAAAAAAAAAATGAAAACATCGTTTACAGCTGAATTTTTCTAGATCCTAAGTCCTATATAAAAATAAAATATGTGTCATTTTGAAGCAATTCATGTCGTTAATAGTTTATAGTTTGATTCATAACTCAAACATTTCTAGAGAAGTTTTTTTTCAACAATTATAATCAACAGATATTTTTTTTAAATAATACACGCGGATATTAATTTTAATTTTTAATCTATCGTGAAAAATCTTGCAGAACGTGAAAAATCTTAAATTAAAATATTCTCCAATAAAAAAACTGAGCGAAATATGTAATAAGCTAGCCCATTTGACTCAAATTTTCCAGTTGATTTTTCAAAAAATAAATTTTGTCTGAACTTTGTCCTGTTTCAAATCGCCCTAATCTACCTTCAAATACAAGTTTGCGCAAGCCGCGCGGGGTCGGTCGCAGGAAATTTCGTCAGAAACAGACCTGCTCTGAAGCTGGAGCTGCTGGTACATGGCTCTGACGAGGAATTTCTCGACTCTGGCCAAAGCTCTCATCAGATCCGCCTTATCGACTGGCATCCGTGTGGCCGCGTTGTACCAGCCGGATCCTTCTCTGAAAAATGAAAAGTTCATTTTTTGGTCCAGCTTTTTTCCATTAAATTCAACTACAACCAGAAAAAAAATCTGAAGAAATTCAAAAAGAATTTACCGAATCGGGATGGCGACGGTCATGTTCTCCCGGGGTAGGAATTCGATTCTCGAATAATATTCAATTTTTATCCCGTTTCCCTGAAATTTTTTTTTTCAATCTATCCATTTTAAGTTATTTCCTATCACTTCTGAGAATGAGTGAAAAAAAAAATCGAAAAAAATATTTTTCAGAGACAAAAATTCCGTAACTTAAAGCTCAGAAAAAAAAACTTTTTATCGATTTTTAACGCTTCTCTATGTTCCAAAACAAAAAACAGGTAGGTACGGTAGACATCCCTACAGTATACCTCAATGAGAAGATCGGCGATGGGTACGGTAGCGCCTTGGTCCGTCGGCACGTAGTAGACGTAGTAATGCAGATAGCCGCCGTAGCTGTTCAGCTAGATCGGATTTTCTCAGTATTGCTCATGTTAACCATTAGTTCCTCACCATATTGCCCTTGAAAGCCTCGGGCGCCTTCCAGAAATACAAAGAACGATCCTGGTTTTGATTTGCGTTGAACATCAAGACCTGAAAAATCAGTTATCAAATATTCGAAAAGAAAAAAAAAACTGAACCTCGCCATTTTCAGTTTCGGGTCGAATGTCTTTTCCTCCGGTCAAATCCGTCAAATTCCAGCCGACGTTGTTGGAAATCTTAATATTTTCAAGTTGCAGGGTCACAGGTTCGAGTCCTATGGAGCTTTTTTGTCATTAATTCAAATTGATAATCAAAAAAAGCGCTTTTTCGAAAATAACAATGACCTGAAAAGAGCAAAAAAAGATCAAATAAGGATGGCTAAGTGGTTTAGTAGCCTGCCCATCATTCAACAAGTCTCAGGTTCGGATCCTATGGAGCTTTTTTTTGCCATTTATTCAAATTGATAAATCTAAAAATAGCGCTTTTTCGAAAATAACAGTGCTTTTGAAAGAGCTAAAAAGACCAAATGAGAATTGCTAAGTGGTTAAGAAGCCTGTCCATCATCCAACGAGTCTCAGGTTCGAATCCTGCCAAGAAAATTGAATTTTTGCCAATTTTCTAAGAACCCTCTTTACACCGAAATTCGATCATTTTTCAAAATCAAGCTGTCAAATTGAAAAAAATAGGTCAAGAAATAAACTAGCTCTTTCTAAAATTCCGTCAAAGCATAGTCAAGTGGCTGAAGCTTCAATCTAGCACCAAGAAGGTACCAAGTTCAAGTCCTATGAAGCCTTTTGCCATTAATAAAAATAGAAAAATAGAAAAATGGAAAACTGGCGTTTTTTCGAATGTAACAGTGATTTTAAGAGAAAAAAAAAGACCAAATAAGGATGGCCAAGTGGCTAAGAAGCCTGTCCATCATCCAACAAGTCTCAGGTTCAAATCCTGCCAAGGAAATTGAATTTTTGCCAATTTTCTAAGGACGCTCCTTACACCAAAATTCGATCATTTTTCGAAATAAAGCTATCAAAATATTTGTTCAAAAAACCTCATAAAATCAGGGGTTTTCAACTGGAAATTCGGGATTACTACCAAGTTCCAGTCCCTTCTAACCTCATGAAACTTTCGTTTTCCCTATTTTCATCCTGTAAAACCTTACCTGAGCCGTGTTCCACTCGGCCTGCGAGCAATTCGTCGACAGTCCGAAACAGAAGCAGGCCTGGCATCCCAGGGGATTGTTCGCGTTCAGATGGATCGTTCCCTCTTTGCAACGGTCACAGTAAACTCCCTCGACGTTGGCCTTGCATTGGCAGCTACACTAATCCGGTTATTCGAGCTCCAGCTTACTGTAGGTTTACCTGGCCTCCTCGCAGGTGTCGAAATTGATGGATCCGGCTTGGTTGCAGGGACACGGTTCGCAAGTCGGATAGTTACGGTAGCCGCGAGCACATCTCTCACAGCGACGTCCGCCGAAGCCTGGCTTGCAGACACAGTCGCCTGGTTGCTGTAAAGGGGTACGGTAGAGCTACAGTAACCATGAAAACTTGGAAAAAGAACAACATAAATCGAATCTTGAAGGAAAAGCTTGAATTTTTAAAATTATAATATTTTAGAAAAAGCTCGGGAAAAAAAAAATCTACAGTAGCCTCTTAATTTCGTACCGTATATCTTTCCAATCGCTAATTTGACATCGAAGAAAATTATTCAAAAAAATTTTCTACCGTAACATATGACCTCTCTGGTCGCTCATTTAGACGTTCACTTTAAAATAGTTTAAAACCGCATTCCTAACTTTCAAACATGCCTAAAAAGTGACCAGAAGTGTACAGTAATCTTCTAGATACCGTAACCCTTGCTATCTCTGAACTATTATTCAAATTCGAGGTTTAAAAACATAAAACAGTTTTCGAAAAGTCCACAATTCGCAGAGCAGCCCTTGAGTCTCAAAGAATCTCGACTACAGTAATCCTCTCGATACCGTAGCTCATGCTCAATCTGAACTATTCTTGAAATTCGAGCTTAAAAACATGAAAGATTAGAAAACTATAGGATTCACATAGCAGCCCTCAAGCTTTTTAAATATCGAAAAATTTCTTGGAGCCTACAGTAACCCTCTCGATACCGTAACCCTTGCTTACTCTGACCTATATTTAAAATTTAAACTTCAAAAACATAAAAGATTAGAAAAGTCCTCAATTCGCACAGCAATCCTTGAGTCTCAAAGAAAAAGGAAATTCTCTTGGGGCCTACAGTAAACCTCTCGATACCGTAACCCTTGCTAACTCTGAACTATTTTTAAAATTCGAGGTTTAAAAACATAAAACATTTTTCGAAAAGTCCACATTTCGCACAGCAAGCCTTGAGTCTCAAAGAATCTCGACTACAGTAACCCTGTCGATACCGTAACCCATGCTCGCTCTCAACTATTCTCAAATTTCGAGCTTTAAAAACCTGAAAGATTAGACAAGTTTACAATACACACAGCAACCCCTGAATCTCAAAAAACCTCGACTACAGTAACCCCCTGAATACTGTAATCCAACCAACCTGTCCATTCTGAGCGCTCTGATCGTCGCGGATGCAGACGTCGGACAGACTCCCCACAGGGTCACAATCGCAAGTCCGACATGCGTCCTCCCGATAGTGAGACATTCCCGAAGGCCTGTAGAACCCATCCGAGCACCTCTCGCAGTTGAAACCCTCCGTATTGTGCTGAAACGACAGTAATCCGCTTAGATGTGCAGGTTATTCCCACCTTGCAATCCACACACCGACCGCCGCCTTCGTAGACGCCCTCCGGCGTGATCGACCATTTATTCCGGTCGAGTTCCTCGTCGTAGACACAGCTCTCCGCGTGGTTGAAGCATTGGCACTCTGAGAGTTACAATTTGTTGCTCAGACTAGCTCAGGCTGTCTCACGTTGGCAAATGTTGGGCTGCGAGTTGGTTCCTTGTTTCCAGGGCAGTTGATTGAAGAGCGGACAGCAGCGGTTGCACGACTCGCCGCAGGTGTTGTGACGGCATTCGCATTTGAATTGCTGAATGGTCGAGTGGTTAGAAGGGCGGTCTATGAGTCGGAAGGTCCTAGGATCGAGTCAAGTCCTCGCCGAGAGGATTTTTGCCGGTTTTCTATCAGTTTTTTCAAATAAAATTCTGAAATTCCTGGCATTTATAAACCTTATTTATGGCTTAAAATCGAATCAGATCCCATAATTTTACTTAAGTGACCCTCTGGTTCCATTCAGGGATAGATAAACTCACTCCAGTGACCGGATCACTAGGGCAACTTTCGGCGTGTCCGTAACAAATACACTGGCCGCCGATAGAAATGTCGGAGATCGAGTAGAAATATCTGAAAAATTGAAAAAATTGTTTGAAAATAGTTTTGCAAAATGTGTGCCTCAATAAGAAATATTCTACTATTAAATGCCAAAAAAAAATTTTTTGAACTACTTGGAAAAATTTTTGAGAGTTTTCTGAATAAACAATCTATGACAAATCTATGGAACTCCAAGGATTTTTTTTCCAAAAATCTTACCTCATCGTGACAGATTTATCAATCTGATGACTTTGTCTATTAATAATCATGAGATCAGCATTCAAAGTTCTCGGCGAGATCAATCGAAGTCTGACGTAACGGGCTCGCGTGAACTTCTGAATACGGAATGACGTCATTAATTATGTCATCGTGACGTCACCTGAAGCTCTGCCGACGGCTTCTCCACTCCCGGACGGCCATTGACAAGGGAAACGTGGACTTCACCATTTTCCAGAGGAGTCAACTTTGAGAATTCACTTGTGCAATGGACCTGAAAATTGCGATTCAAGTCTATTGGCATAATAGAAAAAAAGGCGTATTCGTATGATAAAACATATATTTTTTTATATGACGATTTACAGTTGAACGAAAACTAATAAGCGCAGTTTTGAACAAAAAGTGGGAAAAACCGAAAAAAAAAACTAATATAGCCTTCAATAAACTTTCGAGGCTCCAGGAAACCACGATAGCAAATTTGAAATAGCCTTCACAGATTTTTAAATAGGCAAAATGATAATTCTATTCATGAAAAACTGTAGAACCGAAAGAAAAAAGAAAAAATTGCTTCTAAAAAGCAGGCGTGCGCGTGAGATAAAACGCCTTCAGTGCATACACGCTCTGCGGCCTTTTCCGAATACAGTAAGCTAATCTCAATTTTTTTTCGTTTTGCTCCATGACGTTTGAGTCTTTTCTTTTGGTTTCCACTAAATTTGACGTTATAGAAAATTTTAAAAGCACCTAATAGTGTTTTCTACTGACAGTATTAACGGAAAAAAATGATCCATTCATTTCGGGTTTTTTTTTCACCTCATCATCCCTCTGGAATCGGGGCACTCCAGTCGTGGCGGGCATTCCAAACTGGCGCATGCACTCGGCGTCTTGCATGGCGAAAAACTGCCAAGGTTCGTAGTTTTCGCCGTCGAGCGACTTTTCCAAGACCCAGGTGCCCGGCCGTGGCGCGTTTCCCATCTTGACGATAACGTAGGCTACTTGGTATTCCTGGAAGGGGAATTTTTAGTTGATTCACTGCTAATTTGAGCATAAAATAAAAAAAATGATACAAATTTTTGAAAGGAAACCAAGAAAATATGTCTGTAATAGCAGGAACCTCGCTTTTGGAAGCTGAAGGACAATTTTAAATTTAGAGTTCCCAATATTTTGTTTCCCGTAATAGTTTTGACTCATTATCAGCTTCATCCAACCGATGCTAGGCTGAAAATCTTGAAAAAATACGAGGAAGAGTTTCCGAAAGTAAAGAGCGTTGAAAAACGAGACAAAACCAGCCCCCCCCCCTCCACAACTGTTAGCTTCAAACCTGTCGCAAATCAATCGTGATGTTGACTTTCTCGAATTTTTAGTCCGTTGGCCAAAGATGGCGATTGCCACCATCTTAAGATTCATTGATTGATTGTAAATATATGAAAAAGTACCTTCTGGTTCCATCGATCGCATATTCAATGGGGTGCCTTTTGTGGACGTCGTTGACGTCGCAAATGTCGCATTGGGGCGATCTGGAAATGATGATGGTTCTAGTACTTTTAGAGAATGGGATCGTGAAAGGGTGCATGAAACCTTCAAAAGATTCCATTTTTCGAGAAGGGAGGGCTCAAAATCAGACATTTTCTCCGACTTTTAGGTAGGGGGCGCAAAGCCCCGCCCGTTCACGCCACCAAAATGACGATTTTTTTGTTGCAAAAACGGTTTTGAGGCGTTTATACTAGCTAAAGTCCCACTTTGAAAATCAACTGTTTCTCTCAATCTATGTAATCGACAATGCTCTACAAGACTGAATATTTTTAAAACTATGTATTTTTCAAAAATAAGCGAAAAAAAGTAAGATTTAACACGAAAAAAACTGACAAGTTTCACAAAAATTGTCGCGTTTTCAGAAAAACCAAGTGAGGAACGCTTCTAAATTTTAAGTATGTTATACATTAACACTTTCTTTATTTTTTTGAGTGAAAAATGAAAAAAATCTACCGACGCGAAAAAAATATTAAAGCTTGTAAAGTGGCACCAAACTTTGAAGCTGAAATGCGAAAAAAATTTCAGCGACATGGTATACTTTTTTTATTTGATTTAAAAACTCACAATGTGCTCACAAACAAAAAAATTCAAAAATGAAAAATAATTATTGGGACAGCGAATCAAAATTATATTTGAATTTTACCAAAACCTCCTTTTTTTCGCCTGCCTCGTTGACGCATGAGAGAATAGGATCGCGTCTATACTTTTGATTATGTTATTAAGCGTTCGAAACTCTATCAATGAAAAAATTATGAAAAAAATCGATCGACGCGAAAAAAATAACGGCTTTGAAAACCTCGAAAAAATGGCAATTTTTTTTTGAAATTTTGGAAGATTCCGTGCAAGTGTCCGTAGCAGTGTTTGCGTCAAACACACCGATGCGCCCTTTTAAATGTCGCAGGAGCCGTTTTTTTCGAAGTCAAATTGCACTTTTTTTCCTGTTTTATTTCGAAATAACATTTATTTTCATTTTTTCTTTTTTCCAAATCGAATGATAATAATTTTTTTCTGAGTAGAAAAAAAGAAAAAAATAAGCTAAAAAAATCCCTTTGACCTTTTTTTCTAGGTAGTTTTTTTGATATTTTATCAAAAAAATTCTTATGAGGATTGTACAAAAGATTAATACCAAAACATGAGGCTCAGTTCGGACAACCTCTCAGAACAGAAAACCGATTTAAAAACGGTCCAGAAACGCGCAAAAACATTTAAAAAGAAAGCGTGCGGCAGCGGGTAAACCGTGAGATTTCGCCTCCAGTTGAACGCCGCGCGCGCTCGTTTTTTGGCCATAACTTTTTTCTTAGTGGAGCTTTTTTCAAAAACTGAACGGATTATGAAAATGGACAGTCTCCTCTATCGAACAATGTGAAAAACATATTTTTTGAATCGTTCTGAAGAAATGGCTTGCGGTCCCTACTTTTAGGCGTCCGTTTATGAAAATTAAGAAGAAGATTTACGGGTTTATCCTTTCAATTAGTATAATTATCAGTATCCTGGCCTATTTTTCGGGATCATTCCGGAAAGCCCCCGCCCCCCCTAACTGGTCTAGGGAATAGCCCCCCTGCTCACTCTGGTGCACACAACCTTCAAAAACTTTTTTTATTTTTTTCGAGAAGTACGGGTTCATAATCAGCCCCCTCCCCCCTCCAGTAGGTGAAATTATTTTTTTAACGGGTCTCGAAACGATTTGAAGGAAAGCCGTATTTTTTTAGATTTTCGTTGATCCGTTGGTTTTATTTGTTGTATGGGGGGGCGCGATTTCAGTATAGAATATAGCTCCCCCTCCCCCCGCCCAGTCGAAATTTGCCTTAATGGGGGGCTTGTTCGGACGTGGAGGGGGCTGTATCCGAAAGTCGAAATTTGCCTTGTTGGGTGGGGAGGGGCTTGTTCGGACGGGGGGAATTTTCCCCATCTTTCAGAGAATCCCAGTGTACAAATAAATTCACCCTCCTGAAATATGAAATCGAAATTAACCAACTGAGTATTGGTAGTTGCTCGCAACAAAACGTGCTCCACCAGCTTACAGTACTCCTCCCGACTGTACTGTCCACAGGTGGCCGTGGAGTTGATCAGTGAATTTGTGGCCAAGTTGAAAATATTCGGGAACAGACCTCGTTCTGAACCAAATTCATTGATTGGGGGCAGGAATTCAGAATTTGAGTGGGAAAAGACAGAAACAGGAGGACTCTTCTACTTTTTACAGAAAAAGTTATCGATTAGTGGGATTTCTACACTCTTTCTCTGTTAGTAGCAACAAAACCTGAATATTCTTGACATGGGCCGAATAATTGGCTTTTCATGTCTTTATAGAGACGTCCTGAAACGGTTCATAATAGTCAGATTGTACTGAGTGAGAGGAAAATATGAATTCATTATGCTTTTTTTTACGGTAATGAGAAATTCCAGCATCCAAAAAAGTCCGAAAATTCTCGAAAAGGCAAAAAATACACTTATAATTAGCTATAGGGCGCGAACGTTTGAGCGTTTCATTCTCTTGAAAAAAATAAATCGGACGTTAATAAAGTAAGTTTTCACTAATTATCTATGGAGCGCAAGTGCTCCGAAATTCGGCGGCTATTTTTTTCTTGCGGGTTATTTACAGAAGCTATTCAGAAAAAAAAAAACGAGATGATTATCTAAATATATCCAAAATAATTCTACAATTTTCGATAAATCAAACCTGTCTCGGTTGTGATGAACTCCTGGAACTGGTCATCGTAGTCGAAGGCACTGGAGGTTGCTAAAAGTACCGCAAGCAGTACTTCTCGCATCCCTGCAAATATTATCGTTTGAATTTCAGAAAAGCGGATTGCGACACGTTGAGCCATTCCACGTGCGACCAAGAAAAATGTTTGAAAAACGTTTTTGAAAAGTTCAATTAAATCAAAGCCCTGATAGGATACGTTTCAACCATTTCTTAGAAGCCTACAGCTTTCCGTGAATAATATTGCGAGCGTATTAACGTCGGATATTTCGAGTGGTCCCTATAGTGGTTAGGGGTAAGATTAAGGTGGTCCCTATAGGGCTTAGAATAAAGTTAAAGTGGTGCCTATAGGGGTTAGTGGCTAAATTAAAGTGGTCCCTATAGGGGTTAGGAGAAAAGTTAAAGTGGTCCCTATAGGGGTTTAGAAGTCTAGAGTCTGGCCCCTGAAGCTTAAGTGGTCATTATAGGGACCGTGCAATTTTGTTCAAAAGAAGTCATTTTTTTTAGTTTTTCGCACATAAATGCGCCTAAAGTTCATAAAAGTTATCGACCAGCATCTACCCTAGAGGGACCACTTCTGCAAGCTCTATTGATCCCTACAGGGAATGGTAAAGTGGTCCCTATAGAGGACTTTCCAAGGGCTTCTATAGGGACCACTCTGGAGTTCCTAAGTGATGTGTTTCCACATTTTTCAAAAAAATGAAATACTAAACAAACCGCGAAAAAGCCTGATAACGATGGTAAAAACGATAGACTAGCGGTGTCCTTTTGATAAAATGATAAGAGGCGATGATGAATGGGGAGAACGGGTCAAGAATGTTTTGGCAGTGTCTCGTGGAAGAAATAGCCGAGGAGGGTCAGGGAATGTGTGCTCTATTGATACTTTGGGATTTTTTCGGGTCTTCAAAAATCGAATGTAGCCATTCTAACATGTGCGTTTCACTGACAAGTTCTTTTTTAAGATTTTGATTTGAAATTGTTTTTAAAGTTCACTTCGAATATAATATTCAAGATTGATATTGAACTGAATCGTACTTTCAAAACCAAAATTGAACCAGTCAGAAATGAATAAAAATTGTAAAGTTCAACAAAATGGACGCCTCGAGAAATGACTCACGCCTCGGCCCGTCCATCCGTCTTTTTTTTATCAAAACTTTCTCTTTTCAGAAATATATCAAGTCATTCTAGTCTTGCTACACATGTTGTACACATAGATAGTGCATTTCCAGCTTTTTGCGGATAGCTCAGTGGCTAAGATTCATTTCTAGCGTCCCAAGGGTCACAGGTTCGAGTCTCACATAGGGCGAACAAGCTTTTGTTGTTTTTCTGTGTACTTCAAAACATTTGACACTTTTTAAAAAGTATCAGCAGAATATATGAGCTGAAAACTAAAAAGAAGGTGTAGCAGAATTGCGAAGACTCATTTCTAGCGCTCCAGAGGTCACGGGTTCGACCCCCACATAGGGCGAACAAGCTTTTTTTGCTTTTCCCTGTACTGGAAACTATTTGTAACTCTTTGAAAAATATTAAAAAAATATAGATAAGGATTATTTGTACTTCGCAAGAGCTTAAAACTAGAAAGAAGGTGTAGCAGAATGGCTAAAATTCACTTATAGCGTCAGAAAGGTCACTGGATCGACTCCTACCGACTTCAACGAAGTTTTGCGTTTTTCCAAGGCTTCCAAAACTTCAGAAGAACGTAAAAATTATGCATATGACGTGTCGAGACGCCGTTGAGTTGGCAAAACGGCGCAAATATCATCAGTCTCCACTGAGATGACTGTACGGATTGCGGCCTGATGTTATCGCCTACACATGTGTACATTTGGAGAGACATTTCGGGCCTTGATCCGAGTGAAATTATGGATTATCGGACACTTGTGAGGTGAAGTGAAGCACTAGAAAGTGATTAAGAGGGCATTTTATCCGCTCAAAGTTGCTCCACTGATAAAATAAAGTTCCTTTTTTAGCAAGCATGACATTAAAAAACGAAAAATCAGAGAATCAACAAAAATTAGACGAAAAGTAATGAATCTGTGTAGAAAGAAACGCTTCCCTTGATTACTATTAACTTTTATTTGATTTAATAAATTCATATGAACGAAAAAAAATCTAAAAGAGGCTATTTTGGGTTAAAAAGGTTGCTCTGATGAGAAGATTCGAATTCCAAGTAGATATAAAGCCAAAAAAAAAATCAATAGTGAATCCCTATCTCAAAAAATAAAAAGGCAATGGAAAAAAACGGCTCTTAAGGGGCGATTATTAAAAGCGAAAAGCTGCTCTAATGATAACATATGAGTTTCGTGGCGACTAACTTGGAAAATAGCAGAAATAGTTAACCAGCTGGTCCACTAGACCTTATGGAGATTAATAAAAAAAAGTTTTGGATTCCAGCAAGTCTAAAAGGTGAAAATCTGAAAAGCCATTATTAAGGAGAAAAGTCGCTCTGATGAGAAAAAAAAAATCAAAGTAAGTAGGAAGTGTTGTACAGCAACTCTACGATTCTAATTATTTTTGAGCAGCCATTTTTGAGAGGAAAAGTCGCTCTGATGACAAAAAATAGTCCGAAGCAAGAAGGAACTGTTGACCAGCAAGTCTAAAATCCGAAATAGTTTTGAAGGAGCCATTATTGAGAGGAAAAGTCGCTCTGATGACAAAAAACAGTCTGAAGCAAGTGGGGAGTGCTGATCAACAAGGCAAAAATCCGAAATAACTCCTGAGGAGCCATTATTGACAGGAAAAGTCGCTCTGATGAGAAAAAAACAATCCGAAGCAAGAAGGAGCTATTGACCAGCAAGTCTACAATCGAAAATAATTTTTGAGACGCCATTATTAAGGAGAAAAGTCGCTCTGATGAGAAAAAAAATCAAAGTAAGTAGGAAGTGTTGTACAGCAACTCTACGGTTCAAATTATTTTTGAGCAGCCATTATTGAGAGGAAAAGTCGCTCTGATGACAAAAAACAGTCCGAAGCAAGTGGGGACTGTTGACCAGCAAGTCCATAACGGACAGTGGTTGTGACCTTTGCGGGTCCAAATGATCTGTAGGTGATTGCGCGTAACCCACGCGCGACGTCTGCGTCTCCTTCCCCGAGACCGACATCTCACGCAAGCCAAGGCAAGGCGATTATTGCGCCATCCTTGCCCACTTTCTTCTGTATGGCTCCGCTTTCATGCAAATATGGTCCCGTATTTGGTAGAGTACCGAGAGGAAGTGAGTCGAGAAGTTTCAGGGGTTTTACTGCTTGGAAGAGAGAAAGAGAGGCGATTTTTGAAGAGAATAGTTGCTCTGATGAAAAAATTTTTAGATAAATCATGCCGCGGACATTGGTAACGCGAAACGGACGTGCTCCGGACGTTTCTGAGCCATTCTAGGGATCATTTAAGAGTGCTGAGACTCCTAAAGTGATCACTAGAAACGCCCGGACACGTTCGATTCGCTCAACCAAGGTCCGAGTGAACTCGAGCTCGGTAACGAAAACCGGACGTTTCTGAGCATTTCCAGTGACCACTTCAGTAGCGTTAGCGCTCTTAAGTGATCTCTAGAACTGCTCAGAAAGAATATTTTAGAAAGTTCAATGGAGCGCGAAAGCTCAACCAAACCGCGGCTATTTCTTCCTATCTAACTATTTTCAAAGTTATCTCATTAATTACTCACAAGATCTTGATCGAAAACCACTAGAGAAGAGGAAAAAGAAAGAAGTAGCGAAGGAATGGCTGCCGTTCGAGCGGTTTGGACATAAGCCCGCGGTGGAGGGGTTAAGCAAACAGTTCTGGACTGATGGACAAGCACTCGAGTCGTGCCAACACCACTTCCTTCTAATATATAGTACTCCTTTCTCCACTAACTTCTATAGAAGAACCGCCAAAAACCTGTGGAGAATGTGATAAAAATCCTACTTTTCGTGACCTTTCTAACTTCACTTAAAAATCAATTTAACAACATTCATCAACAGGAAACAACACGAATTGGGCAAGCGTACAATTAAGGTGAGTATGAGATTAAAGCTATTCAGAACAAGTGAGTTGATGCGAGATACTGAGCGAATCGAAAAATCCATTTTGAGCAAGGTTCCAAACAAGCAATAAATTAAGTTATCAGAATAACTACTAAAAAAATTAAGATATCAGTAATTATATTATAGTTTAATCCGAATCGCCCTCTTCAAGGGCCGGACGAGAATACGCAAGTGGAGGCCTGACTGTTTGGCCGCGGCCAACCTGAATAAAATCAAATAATTGAGGGTTGTGAAAAAAAAAACTGTCGTGTAGTTTAACTTCAGGTACGCAACCTTTGAACTTGACGCCTATTTTGTAAAAAAATTTTTTTTTCAATTTTTTTGCATCTTCCTGACAATTATTCTGCTTGCGTGCTCGGACTGGATTTTTCCTACTTTTCTGAGATTTTTTTCTAATCTTTTTTTAAAAACTGTCGTTTAATTTAACGTCAGGTACGCAAACATCGAACTTGACGTCTATTTTTGGAAATTCGATTTTTTTCATTTTTTTATTTTCGAGTCAACTGTATGAGTGCCCCGACTAGATTTTACTATTTATTGAGCTTTTCCCAATTTTTTCTACAGCTAGCCTCAAAATCGGGGCGTTTTAAGGGAATCCTTAATGTACAGCTAAGTGGCGAATCAACGAAAAAAATCAATGAAAAACTTCAAAATTTGCCGTCAAAAACCCTTCAATGACCACTTGAAGCTTTCCAAGTAATCCCTCAAAGGTTCCATGCTTACCTTTAACATTTCTTCTTTCAGTTTTCCGAGAACCGCCATGTTTGGCAGCAGCATACTTCCCTTATTTTGCAATCGAACCACCTAAATTCAACGAATTTTTTTTTTACATCTCTTCAGAAAGTAACCTGATCGTGCTGCTTTCGGGCCAATTTCCGTTCCGATTTTTCCTCGACACTTGCATAGAGTCGCAGCAGCGTTCCGTAGTGTTCAAACTACAAAAATTTTTACAGTAATCTACAAAAATCTGAAAAACCTCGGGATGCATTAATTGAAGCATTATCTGGGCGGCTTGTTGCGAGGCCGCTTTTCCGCCAACCGCTTCGGCCTGTGGAAATTTCAAGTTGGCTCAGATTGTAGTGAAAAAGTCATTGAACCATTCCAAGTGAAAGAAGTACAACAAAAGTGAAAAATTTTTTTCACCCAAGTTTATCGTTTCAAATATTGGATATATCAGAAGGAAAAACTCAAAAAGAATTTCATTGAGAAGTTCAAAATGACGGTCTGCGCTCACATGGAAAAAAATTGGTTCTCTTTTTTTTTATACTTTTTTTAGCTCGAACTTTCAGGACCCAACTATTTCGCACAGTCCCCAGATTTTCTAACCATCTCTTCAAATGATTTTTGAAAGTTCACCTGACTCTCCAGGTCAAACTGGTGACTGTCAAACTTCTTTTTCACACTCGCTAGATTTTATATGTCTTTAACACTCGTTATGGCCCCATTTTCTCAAATACCAGTCACTTTAGTATTTTTACAGGTTTCGTAATTTTTTTTTCTGTTATATTCATCTCCAAACTTCTTATGCATCTGCTAAAAATGATGCCTGAAACACCTAATTTTTCCCATTCTCTAAGTTTTATTTTTGGCTAGCCTTTCCATATTTCCGATCTAGACATTCTCAAGCTTTTTTTCTATTTTTGCCAATACTCTCTAACACTCTTGAACTTTAAGAAACTAGTTTTTTTCACTATTTTCTGGATTTCTAAAAGTGTTTGATGAATCTAGGTTTTCAAAACCAACCTGAGCTTCTAATTTGTCGAGTTTCAGTGTGACGCGAGTTTTCTGGGGTCCGACCTGCTCATTTTGTCGGTCCAGACATAAACCATTCCATTTTATCGATTTCGCAATGGCTTCCTGGAAATTTCGAGCAAAACTTCTTTGATTCGGCTACAAAAAGTCTAATAATGGATTTCAAAAAATTATCTCTCTTTCTAATTTTTTTCAAAAACAGGTCCTGTCAAGAAAGAGAAAAGCTCCAGTTCCTAGAACCTATGAAAAAAACCCACTTTCAATAGAGCCAACGGCTTCGGATGGCCAGTTTTTGTGCAGAGATCCGTCACACGATTGTCATCGATCTGAAAAAATTGCGAGCTTAAAAAAGGGTCGTTTGTTTCACGTCTTCTGCACGTCTTCTAAGGGAATATAAAATTTTACAATCTTATCCTTGAAGAAATCTACTCTCTCTTTTTTTCCGAAACCTTGATGGTGTCGAAGAGTTCCATCGTCTGTTCTTCGTAATTTGTCCCGTTCGTATCGCCGTTGTCCTTCTTGTCGTTCACCTCCACCATGAAGTCGTCGTTGATATTCACGGATGGGACGAGGTTCTGGAAAAACTGGTTAAATAACGGAAATCGCTAAATAAAAACCTTCAAAGCATCTTTTGCGGCGGCAAGGCGGGCGTTCTTCTTGCTGGCCCCTTGACCATAACCGAGGACGAATTTTTCTTGAAATTTAAGTATTTAATAAAGATAGGCTATTGAAGCAATAAGGCCTTCTTTTCCCTGACTATTGTTTAAACGAGAAAGCGGAAAAAAAGAACTAAGAACTCCAGAGTGGTCCCTATAGGGGCAATTTTAGGGGAAATTGGAAGGTCCCCTCTTTGGATCACTTTACCTACCCCTAAGGGTCCACTAAAGCTAGCAAAAGTGATCCCTATAGAGGTTTTAGTTAGTGGCCCCTCGGTTTTAGTTAGTGGCCCCTCAGGGTACATGCTAGTCGATATTTTTTAAGACCCCTATAGGGCCCACTTAAACTTTAAGGGCTGAGGGGTCATACCCTAAACTCTTATAGAGACCACCTCAATTTAACTCCTATAGGGACCAATTTGAATTACCCCTGAAGGGACCACTTTTTCGGCCCCTAACCACTGAGGAGTTCCTAGGATAGAGAAGAGTTATGAAAAGGATAATTCAGCACAAAAAGTCTTCAATTCAAAACTTCTATTGACCAATTTTTCTATGCACCTTCGGGCTCAACGCCAAATAACTTGACGTCATCAGAGGACGTTGGGGCTTCGGAGAGCTCCTGTTTTTCGTGCAGTAGAGCGAGTTTTTCGCGAATCGACCCCGACATTTCGATTCGAATCGCTCTGCGGATAATCAGAGTCGCCGAGGCTCGATAAGGGCAGGAGACGTTCCTTGAAAAGGGCTTTGAAATATCGTCAGGTACCCTAATTTTACCTGGTGTTGTCAATGACGTACTCGATCCTGGCCTTCATGGCCCGCTGAGCGAACTCGTTCAGGACCATCACCGAAGATTTGCCCTGAAAGTTGGCGCCTCTTTAAGGGGTCACTTAAGGGAAACGAACCACGGGGTTCATCAAGAACATCTTTTTGTTGAATCGACCTTCGGCGAGCGGCATGGCCAGCATCAGAAGCTATAAAAACGGGTCTTATTAAAGGCGCATAGAGAGTCCAAAAATGACTTCTTTGACCTTCGAAACTTGACTTTATCAAAATATTTTTCATTTTAGGCTCTTATTAAAGGCGCAAGGCCTCTTTGAAAAAAAAAATAAATCTGACATAATTCCAAATTTTTCTCCTTTTTTTTTTTGATTAATCATTCATTCCAGGCTCTTATTAAAGGCGCAATGCCTATTTAAAAAAAATCTGAGACATTTTTCTAATTTTCCTTTTTGATACTTATTTTTTTCATTTCGATAAAAAAATGTAAAAAGTGCTTAAATTTAGCCAATTTCGAGACTTTAATGATCAGCTTAATCTCTCATTTCAGGCTCTTATTAAAAACGCAGGGTCTCTTTTGAAGAAAAATCTGAGACACTTTCTTATTTTCCTTTCGATACTCATTTTTCATTTTGATAAAAGTGCTTAGATTTGGCCAATTTCAAGACTCGAATGACCTGCTTAATCTTCCATTTTTGACTCTTATTAAAGGCGCACGGTCCCTTTGAAAGCAAAAATCTGAAATATCTTCTAATTTTCACTTCCAAAACGAACCCCTCTCTTTCTCGCGACTTCCTCGTCCATTCCTTTCGACAAGACGTCTTCCAGCGGCGCCTTGATTCCTTTCAAGTTAATCGATAATCGATTAATCAATAGATGGATCTGCACCAGCTCTAGCCAAGGCGGCGTTGATTTTCCGCTGATTTCTGGCTTTGAACTTTTCCGAGACGTGCTTGTACTTTTTCACCTGAGGATACAAAGTACATAAATGATGATAATCAATATCCTACGAGTATTTTCCTGAACTTGAAAAGGCTGGAGCAGTATTCGATGACCTGATCGTTGCTCAGCGAATGGTCTTCTTGTTTCTGAAGTAAAATTCGGGGAATAATGAAATAGGAAAGTTTCATAGGTTCTGAAGCAGAGCGCTTAGAACTCGTGTAGGAATCATTCTTTTTGAAATAAACACAATTTTCGAAAATTGAAACTGAAATATGATATATTCACCTAGACGATCAAGATGCTTCTTTTTCTTTAGAAACTCTATTTAATGAAAAAATTTCCTTCCTTTGAGAAAAATCAAATTTCAAAAGTTTTTTTTTTCACCATTCAAAAAATTCAATCGAAACAGCCTAATTTACGGGAAAATGACAAAACGAGCTACAAACAAAAGAGGCTCTTCAAAAAAAAAATAAAATAAAAAGGAAAATCGAGCGACCAAAAATTTTTTCAAAATGATTTCCTAAGATTTTTATTTTTCTTTCTACAGGATCTATTAATAGGAGAAATCTGTGTTCTTTGAGAAAAAAATAGATTTTACGACAAAAAAAGGTGTTTCTCTTTCAATTTTTTTCTTTTTCGGTAGGATCTCTGAATAGTAAAAAAATCAGTCTTTTTTTGAGATTAAATTTAATTTCATAATAGGAATGGTTTTTCAATCTTTATTCTAGGCAAGGCCTCTGAGAAGAGAAAAATCCGTCTTCTTTGAGAATAAAATTAATTTTTATAACAAAAAAGGTGTTTTTTTCTTTTTATTTTTTTGTTTTCGGTAGGATCCCTGAATCGGAAAAAAATCCGTCTTTTTTTGAGAATCAAATTAACTTTATAACAGAAAAAGGTCCTTTTTTTATTCTTGTCTTCGGCAACCTCTCTGAATAGAAAAAAACTCTGTTCTTCCAGAATAAAATTATTTCATGATAGAAAATTTTTTTTGTAGAAAGCACCACATGGCAACTCTACAGCTCGTTTGCCATATAAAAAAACACCACAACAAAAAAAAAATTGAAGAAAAAAAGAGCGGGCCGAGAACAGCACGGTAGCCTGCGTTCTCGTCGCGTGAAATGTTCGCGAAATCCAGAAACGCCTACCGCGTTTCTCGGCCGTCGTCTTTCGAATAGGAATACTATGCTACTCTAATATCGCTAAGGAAAGTGAACCTGAAGAGTTAGCGTCGGAATATTTTGCAGTTGCAGAAGTTTAGGATTATCAGTGGTCGAGGTAGCCTCTGCGATTTCTCGTTCTTCCTTTTTCTTGGCTTCCTGGAACGAATAATTTAGGAAACTGTGATAGTTCTTTGCGAGGAGCAAACTTAGGTTGAAAAAACAATTCTTAACGTAAAAAATATTCACTCGTCTAAAGCCAAAGATTTTTTTTTAATCCTTATATTTTGTTAGAAAACGCTTGTTCGGCCGGGCCTTTGGAAAGGTCCAAACTGTGACCTGTTCATCAACACGTTTCCGATGGAGGCAAGGAATTGCCGACAGCGGGATTCGATGCGAACGGAGCGATCCTTCGCCTAGAAAATACGGCCGCGACAGAGTCACCGATCTCGTGAACTTGTGCTGAATATAAAATATTTCTTCTTTTTTTCTGTGAAGCCTAAATAAATTAAAATGAACTTCTAGATGCAATCGGAATTTATAAAGCTCTCATTAGGAAGATAGATTCACTTTGTGGTTGGGATATCAATGAAATTTGGCCAGATTACTCCTAGGTGTACCTAATGAATATCCTGGAAGCCGTGATCTGCACAACTTCCCAGTTTTTCGAGAAACTTGGGCTTAGAGACCTAAAACAGCGTATTTTTAACGAACTTTGAGGCGTCCTTACTCCAAAACTAGGAAGTTGTAGAGTTGGAGACTTTCAGAATATTAATAAATTGAGAAGAGTTCTGACCAATTTTCAAGAAATTCCCAAACGACATGGTGAAAGGAGAAAGCTTTATAAAAAAAGAACGAAAATTGCTTTGAAAAATTGAAAAAAAAAATTATTTTTAACCCAAAAATCACCATATAAACAGGCATCCCGCTATTATGCGTCACGCGCATCCAATCACTAGGGCATCGGGTAGAAGCAGTCGTTGTCCATGCGATCCAGCACATTTTTCCACCTCAAAAAAATTATTTTTAAAGTCTACACCAAAAAGCTTGATTTTAGTTTACTGTAAAATTTTTTCAAACCCGAAAAAACTCTCACGTTTTTTTCTAATTACAACTAAACATGGATGAAATAATCCATGAAAATTGGCGAATAATTCATGAAAACTAAAAATCTAAAAAAATAGGATAAGTGAAACAGAACCCAGAACTTTCAAGTCACGACAAAAAAGCCTCGAAAAACGTCCCCAATGTACTTACACGGTCAAATTTCCATTGCTCTGGCCATTATTCTCTTCCAAAGGCTGCTGCAGCCATTCGTCCAATGTCTCCGTATCAATAACCGGACTTTTCTAAACTCTCTCCATCAGTTCCAAGTTTTTCCCTCATTTTCTACCGCTCCGTTGGAAAATGGGCATTTTCCATTGGTTTCAACTTCTTCGTGGAACTCTTCATATTCCTCCTCATCTTCGAATTCCATACTGGATTGCGACTCGGATCTTCTGAAAATCAATTAAATTGAAAGCAAGGCAAAGAACCAACCTTGGCGTCATAGTTTCCTCTTTGTAATCGTCAAAGTACGAAGTTTCGGCACCATTTGTCTCTAGAAATTAATCTTGTTTCGATCATTCGACCAATAAACCTTCTATCTCGAATATTTTTTCCATAGCATCATAGGAATCGTCGAGCCGTTGCATTTTGCAAGGCGTTTCAAGAACTTCCGAGTCAGAGTCTTCTTGAAACAATTTCATCTAAGATTAAAGAAAAATGAAGAAAATACCACACTCTCCAAGTTCCTGTAAAAGCAGAGCACGCCGACGCATAAGCTCCTCAAATTCAGGATCATTCGCTGATTCCTAAAATGACCAGTTATCCTAAAAATTAGATCGGAAAAACCACGCCGAACAAAGCCTCGTATTCCGGCTCGGGACTAGGGCTCGCTGGACCTTCAGGACTTCTCTCACCCGTGTTTGAACCACGCGACATTTCTTGAGATGAAAAAACTTAAAAAAGGATGATGGCGTGTTCATCGGACAAAAAGAAAATTGCTTCGAAACGCAAGAAAATTGCTCCAAAGCGAATATTAGTGCTGTTTTGGAGCAACTTTGACGCGCCGATGAACACGATTTTTTGTTTTGAAGCATGTTCCGTTTCTCCGATGAACACGCCATGAACTCTGAATTGGAGCGCCAAATGGGCGCCACAACTCTTTCACTGACATACACTATTTCGTCGTTTTCTCGCAGCTAGATAACGACGAAATAGTGTGTGTCAGAGAAAGAGTTGTGGCGCCCATTTGGCGCTCCAATTCAGAGAATAAGAAATAGGAAATTCGAAAAAAAAAGAAGCGAAAACGAGCGCGGAACTATTTCTGCTCAAGGGGTCTGGCTCATCGCTGTGGAGCGCAATTGCATCTCTCGCTCTATAGACCCTATGGGTATTTCGGACTCGGCCGACCGGTTCGAATGAGAAAAAAAAAGAATGTCTTGTTCAACGGAGAAAAAAGATAATGTATCAAAACAAAAAAAGATTATTGGTTTCAAAGATACGCTCAAAAAAAAAATTTTTTTTTGTTTTGGAAAAGGTTCCGTTTTTTTTCGTTGATCAAGGCCTTGTTGCAGGGCCTCAAAGAAAGTTCGGCGCTTTGGAGTGTAGTTTTTTTAGGTTCAAAGTAATTTCAGACTAAACTTCATTCTATAAGATCGGACTCGAATAATAAAAAAAGCATTTTTGCTGCTATTGCGAATAAAATAAGTCCGGTTTGGTCGAGACAAATATTCTGAACTAACTGTTGTTTTATCTTAAAGAAAGACTGAAGAAATCCCTCTTCAAGTGCACTTATGTCAAATTACTGTTTGAGAAGGGCGTTTCCCGCTGTGTTTGCGAGCACAAACTGATAACAGCTTCATCGATTGAACTGTCGCATGCTTTTCTCTTTTTTTTGTGTTTTGATGTTTGATAAATCATTGTTATATTTATTCCAAACTTAATTAAAAACTTGTAAAAGTATACGTTACTAGTATGGATCTTGATTTATGTATAATTTGAGTCGGATTTCTTCAAAAACTTCTTTTCGAGCAAAGCAAGCCAATTTTGTGCGTAGTACTTTTTTTAAAACTTCTATTGTTTCAAAACTGTATTATTTTTTACCATGTTGAAAGACGCTCCTAGTCACAAGTTTTTAATGCGTCAAATTCTCAGCTTAAACGATAAGAATCGAATTATTAGTATAATCCTTCTGCATTTTAAGTTTTCAATGTTTTCTAATTCGAGTGCTGGTTTATTGATGTGAGGATCGCACTGTGAAATGCCATGTTCAAAATGATTTTCGCGTAGTTCAAAAACCTCCCCAAAGAAAAATTATCGTTCTCACTTTCTGACGGCTATTTTGACTTCCGCGGAATCACTTTGAACATGGCATCAAGTCCAAAATGGTTCAAAAAGGAGTTTTCACAAAACTTTTCGAAATACAAGTGCAATATTTTTGACGTGACTAACAAAGCGGAAAAGGCGTTTTCATTTTGATTTCCTTTATCAAGTTTCAAAAGGTGAAAAATGATGAAGAGTGGTGTGATATATGAGCGAAGAAAGATTACTTGTTCGTTACTTTGATTAATTTCAATGGATTTTTCGATTTTCAAGGTTTTCAGAAACCGAGGGATGGATGTTTGCATCGTGGAGTTGAGGATGGCAGCAGAAATATCGCATAGGTTTGAAAAAAAGAGCTTTTTAAATTTTCGAAGATGAGCTTGAAAAAAGTCTTAGTGCTGGCCGAGTTATGAAGTATCTTTAGAAATTAGGAGAGGGAAATATTTAGTAACGTTTTATTTATTTTTTGCTTCGTTTTTTTTTGTTTTTAAGATTTTAGTTTGATTCATCTGCATTTAGCGAGAGGGAAATGAAAAATTCATTGAAAAAAAGGCCGTTTTTTACTTCTCCAAAATCAATACATCAAGTCCAAACATTTTATTTCAGTATCAGTCTTTAAATGTTGATAAAAAAAATTTGGCTGTTTTCAGCCGAATAGGACCAACCATGAGCGATTTCGAGGTGCGCGTCGAAAAACGGCCAAAAGCTGCGAAAAATTTCGACGGTCCTCAGCAGGTATGGACCGACCTGTTCCGGCTGACGCAGCCTTTCAGGACTACAACATCGTGAAACGGACGACCGTCGGAGGCCACGGGGTGAAAGATGACGTCATAACGTTGCCAATCACGTCATTCGATCCCTCGTTGGTGGAGGATTCGACGACGAGACGCCTCGGGTAAGGGAATGGTTGACGCGTTGCGGTTCTCACGCGGTTCAGGCAGCGAGTGCAGTCGCAGGGTGTCCGCGTCGAGGAACTCGTCCACAACTACTTCCACATTCGCAAGGGGTGCGCTCTTCGGAATGGCTTGGCAACAAGACATTCCAGAATCAGAGATGTGAATCGAGAACTTTTCAGAAAGCAAATCCGAAGGGCGATAGTTGTCCCAACAGAGACGTTGGACAATAACGCGCCGAGCTCTTCGAAATCCTTGATGGGAATGGCTCTGGTCTGCGTTCCGACCCTGCAGCATGGTTATTAGCTGATCCACGGCTAGCTTGGGACGCAAAAAGGCGTGGCCTGTCTGAGATTTCCATCATCCAGGCACTGTCTCCTTTTTATCGTGTCAGGTCCCGTTTTTCGATGGCTCAAGCCAGCCGTGAATCAGCTATAACTTGTTATTTCATTTTCTCGGATCTGTTTTGAAAATTGATTAATTTTTTTGGAAATATTTTGAATCATTCTCGAAACGGAATGAGTATTTATAAGTCTAATTTCATGTGCAACCTCGATCGAAGTAGGTCCAACTCAGTTAATAAAAAAAGAAATTCAGATGCAGTCGATGGCGAAATATCACGTTTCGAAAGCCTTCAAAGGCTGATTCAGAAAAGTGAACGTGAGTCGGAAACGATCGACCCGAACACGATCCAATTTCTGTGGATTCTTCAAAAGTTTGTATTAAGATTTGGATTAAAAAAATAACTATAGCTATAGATTATTTTTTTAAAAGCTAGTCAAAGATTTTCGGCTCAAAAAGGTCCAAAGAAGGGTGGATGATGGCCGCTCAAAGAGGGTCAAAAAAAGGCCGCAGAAAGGCAGCAAAAAGGGTCTTTTCATCAGCCTTCCGTTTTTATTATATTTGAAAGGCTCCAGGAATGGTAGAAAAGGGAAGAGGCAGCAAAAAGGGTGCAAAAGAGCCGATAAAATGGCCCAAAAAGGCAGCAAAAAAGGAACATTTCTATGGAGCCGTTTTTCGCCTTTTCCGACTTTGCCTATAATCTAAATGACTTTCAGTTGGCTGGTGGCTGGGATGAAAAATAAAAACTTTATTCCAATGCTTTTCCATCGACCGCCGGCCAGGGGAAGAATCTTACTTTGTGCTCACAATCCCGCCTATTTCCAGCAGGAATCTCAATGTTATCGGTAAAAAATTGATTTTTTTTGGCTGAATTTCAAGAGGAATTAATGAACTTGAAAAACTTACAGAAATGTCTCCTTGAGTGTGAGGAGCAACCTTTCTTCCGAGTCGGCTGATCTTGAAGAAAAAAAGTTCGAACTTTTTCAATTTTAATGATTTTTTTAAAAAACATTATTTTTCTTTTCCTAGGTGCACAAGCGAAACTTCATGTGGCTCATGGTGCTTCGATATGAGAAATTCTTTCTGTCAGTGATGAATCCGTCGTATAATCAAGTCGATATCGAAGACGATACAGTTTTTTTTATTTCATTAGCCGGAAAAATCATGTTTTTTCAGAGTCGATTATATTTCTACAAAGGAATGAAGCGAGTTGAGACGAAAGGCCGCGGAATGAGCGCCGGATCTTCTTCTGTCAACATGACACCGAGATTTCCTCTCCACAAAGCGGCCGAAGACGATGATATTCTCAAAATGCAGTTAGTGGAATCGGAAAGAGAAAAAAAGGATATTTCACTCTCAGACAACTCCTTCACGACGGCTACGATCCGAACGAGCGCGACGACCAGAACTGGACGCCGTTGCACCACGCGTGCTTCCATGGACGTCAGGAAGCCATCAACATGCTCGTCAAGTCGCCGCTGTTCACCATGGTCAACGCCCAGAACAACGGCGGCGCCACCCCGCTGCATTACGCTGTCATCCATGGGAACGTTCACATCATCGAATTCCTCACTTCTCATGCTTCTATTGACGTCGTCAGTTGATTTATGATTTGAAACGTAGATTCGAGCAATTTCTGCAAACTTTTAGCAGCGCCTAAAATTTTTCAAGCAGCGTCCACAATTTTTTAAGCAGCGCCTAAAATGTTTTAAGCAGCCACGCCTGTTTAAGGTGGCCGGTCGTCTTACGGTAGTTTGGATAGGTTTTTCAATAATAAAATGAAATCTAGTTTATTTTTTGTGACGTAACTTACCTTGTAATCTCGAGAATTGGTCCTTAACAAATTGCAAAAAAGAAAGAAAATTTAAAAAAAGTTTCCTGGCTCCGAAACTGACGGCGCAATATTGACCGGCGACCGGCCGCCGTAGTACTGTCTCAAACATGCGTGCAGCGCCCACAGTTTTTGGGTGGTATGAAAAAAAGTCCAGCGAAAATTCAAACGGTGACTTTTCCGATTTTTTCATATCTCCAGAAAACTTTCCGACGGCCACCTTTCCGACGAAATTTTTTCCGACTTTTATTCTCAATAAACTCTTCGTTTTAAATTCTTCCTATGTAAGGTAGGCAAGTTATTCATGTTTGAAACTCAAAGAAATGAAAAAAATGTTAATAGATGTTTTATAAACCGAAAAAAATATAAAGAAAAAAAGTCGGCGGAAAGGTGGCCGTCGGAAAGTTCCCTAGCGATACGAAAAAATCGGAAAAGTCGCCGTTCGCATTTTCGCTAGTCTTTTTTTCATACCACTAATTTTTGGGCAGTTTTTTAAAGCAGCGCTTACAATTTTTTAAGTAGCGCCCACAAAATGATTTTTGAAAACAAAACAAATTTTTTTTTTACATGATTAGTTCTCTTTTTTTCCAATTGCAAAAAAAAAAGGTTGACGCCTTTTCTTCCACGACTTTAGGCGTATCAAGCGATAAGCGCCTTTTATGACACGATAAGTTTTGCAGCGAAATTTTCATGTTTTTTTCCAGAGAGTTACTGAACACTCTGAGAAAATTTCTTTATCAACCAAATGTACAAAGATTACGAGACTAAAATGATAAGAGGAATTTTTTGGCGATTGAAACCTTCTCTTTGATCAGCTTGGCGACGCCCATAGTTATTTATAGAAGTATATTCAAAAGATTAGACCTTGTCTTGATGGGGTTTAAAAAAAAACTAGAGTTGGGTTTTTGGAAAATATTTTTTATGAAACCATAAAATTTTTCAGATGCCATAGTTCAGTGATTTTTGAGACATAACCTGAGCAAAAGTTCTAAGAAAATTTTGCATTCGAATTATATTGATAAACTGCAGAATATTGTCGACAACAGCGGAATGAAACCAATCGATTACTGCAATGACAACACAATCAAGCAATTTCTACTCAACGGCATTTATAAGTCAAAAATAATTGTGATAGACAGTTTTTAATCGAATAATTTAGTTTGAAATTTTAGGTGGAAACAGATATTGGCCCGTTTTCTGTAAAAACCTCAACCAATCCAAAGCAAGCCACTGCAGTTCAAATTATGAAAGAGTTAGCTAGGGAAATTCGTCTGAGTTTCAAGCAAATGGACTGCTTTGCCCTGTACGTCTACTCCGAGTCATTGGGTTGGTTTTTTTTTTCAAATCCAGGTTTTAATAATTACCTCGCTGAGATCTTATTTTAGAATTGCAACTGCCAAAAGATGCCGTTTTGAACGACTGTTTGAATTTGCAAAAGTGGCACAGTAATCTGAGAAAAGTGAGTTCCTCGTTTCAAGAGCGATACATTTGCAAATTTTTTTTCAGTTCTGTGGTCAAGCGAAAGAAGAACAGCCTAGGTTGAAATTTCGGCGAAATGCTCATGCTACAGTGAGCAATGAATTGGATGCGGTAAGTTCTAGGGGGACCTTTTTTAGAAGGTACTGGGGAGATTTTTAGTGGCCACTATAGGGTTTTTATGTTTTAGTGGCCACTATAGTAGTCAAATTAGTGGCCAATTGAGGGGTTAAAAGTTAGTGGCCACTATAGAGGTCTAAGTCCTACTACTAGACCACTAAAAATTTTAGTGGCCACTTTAGGGGTCAATGGATCAACATAACTGGTCCAACCTGTTTGTTTAAAAAATCATCAAAGTTACTGGAAGAAATACTGGATGAAAAACTACTGAAGTGGCCACTAAAAAGGCAAATAGTGGCCACTTTAGTGTCCTCTCCAAGTAGTTCTCTATAGTGGCCACTAAAAGTTTTCCCAGGGTATTAATGTGATGAAAGACGATGAATGTATTAAAATATGATACTGCTGAGAAATAATCTACTGAATTTTTTTCTATCAAGAAAAAAATCAAAATTAAAATCACCCACCCCTAAGATTCTAAGCAGCGCCTCTCAGGCATAGCAAGTCTTTTAAGCACCGCCTAAAAAGTTTAAACAGCGCCCAAAATTTTCATGACGTTTACCTCCATTTTCATTCCTTCTTTTGAATGAAACAAGATTTTGTGTACAGAAAAAATTTATGTTGTTTTAAAATCAGAAAAATACATTTTTATGGATAACTTTACCAGAAGTACAAACAAGTTTGAAGATAGTTCTTCCAAAAACGAAATATAAATTTACATGATTCACAGGACCGGGATTCTTTGTGACACCGTATTTTTTTGAGTCAACGGAAGTTATTGTTATGATAGTATTTTGGTTCGGCAATAATGGAAAGACTTAAGAAGTTGAGAAGAAATCAAAAGAATAAAAGTTAGAGGAACAATGTCAAAAAGACCATGGAAATTAGTGAAGAAAGGATGGAATTGGTCGTTGATGTGTTCACACACTCGCCAAATGGGCACGATTGGCTGCATACCTGTAAAATATAAATTAGTTTCGGTTTCTTGAAAGTTTGGTAGGATTGAGTATAGTCTGTGTGCCACGACTTGAAATTTCACCGAACGACATTCCGCTGTTCCGCTGCGTGCGTTCGCGAAGCGTTTTTTGAATCTAGGTCACGGTTTCAATTAATTTTTATTGCTGTGGGAGCACATGAAAGTAGAGTATCTTGATGAAAGAAAAAAAAATTAAAAGCGCGAACAAGGATCGCAAAGGCGCGCAGCGGCACAGCGGAATGTCGTTCCGTGAAATTCCAAGTCGTGGTACACAGGTTATGATGGTACGACAAAACCTCAAGTTCGCAAATCTTGAGGACCGTAATCTTTGTGTACGCAGATCTAAAGTCCCATAATCTTGGAAACCACAATCTTGGAAAGCCAAAATATCTCTTTTTAGTCTTATTTATTGCACTTTATATACTCATATTCTCTTGTTTGGATCACCGAATACAGTTTCTGATAAAATCTATTCGCAAAAGCGGTGATTTTTGCTTTCCAAGATTGTGGTTTCCAAGATTTTGGTTTCCAAGATTATGGCACTTTAGATCTGCGTACACAAGATTACGGTCCTCAAGATTTGCGGACTTGATATTTTGTCGTACCATCCAGGTTATAGTTTCAAATCTAGAAGATGCACTCAATTTTCTGATTTTCCAACGTTTTTGTTTTGCTATTTTGATTCTATAGATTATATTACTTCAACAAATGTTGTGGCGGTTTCCTTGCGCTGTGAGGACGAAGAACTGTCACTGTTCAGAAGATGTCGTACCTGAAAAATGTTTTCTAATTTTTTTGCTTTGGTTCAATCAGACCTTGACTAATTTCTATGCCAATTTAGAAATTTTTTTTTGATAATTTGGAAAGTTTGAGGGAAAAAGTGAAGATATTAAACGGCTTAAATAAATGAATTTTTTTGAATATTTTTCACCTTCCGGCTAATTTTCGAATTGTACAGTGTACATCCAGTATCGTCCTCGCTTGTCCCGCACCTCCGTTCCGTCACCATTTTTTCTGCAATTCATGTATTCTTCTTTATAGTTCATTCTCGGAAAGTTCCGAGGCCAACCCAATTAACATGAGAACAATAGGTCAGGCCGTGCTTATTATAAGAGCCACCGTCCGCCAACACAATTGAGATCCAATTTGCAATCTTTTTGAAGAGTATCGGCGTTATTCTCGCACTCCCAAGTTTAATTGGTTTAAGTTGAGGTACACATTTTGTGAGGACCCTTGAAAAAAGAAAAAAATTTAGGCCTAGAAAAAGTGAAATGTTCGTTTTGGAGTCTAAAATTTAGATTAACTGTTTTTTTTGAAAATCTATTTTTTAATGCAAAAATCCTAGGCAGTGCTCAAGTACTGCAGCAAAGAGTGTTTTCATGTTTGCCACATTTTGGGAAAATTCTTAGTGGCCACTGTAGGGTTTCAACGTTTTAGTGGCCACTATAGGGTTTTAATGGTTTAATGGCCACTATAGTAGTCAAATTAGCGGCCACCTAAGGGACAAAAACTTAGTTGCAACTATAAAGGTCTAAGTCCTACTACTAGACCACTATAAATTTTAGTGGCCACTTTAGGGGTCAATGGTCCAATCTTTTTGTTTTGAAAATTGTCAGAGTTACGGGAAGGAATACTGGATGAAAAACTACTGAAGTGGCCACTAAATAGAGAAACTCTATAGTGACCGCTTAAATGGGAGTTAGTGGCCACTATAGAGGTGGATTTAACGTCCTCTCCAAGTAGTCCTTGGCGAGCCTTTATAGTGGCCACTAAAACTTTTCCCAGTAGTGACAGGTAGTGTTCATAATTTTAAGCAGGCAGTTCCAAAATGTTTCAAGCTAGCCAAAAATATTGAAAGTTTCACTTCACATGATGAAGTCCACATTTAATTGAGCTTCGGGGTCATTTTCTCTCGTCTGCTTTCTGGATTCAAACTCCTCTATTTTGTCTCTTTTATTATGTCTTAAAAAAAGGCCTTTTTCAATGACTTCCATCAAAAAAATTTTCGCCCCTTTTATCTTTCCTTCCAAATCTAAATCCTGGCAAAGCCGGAAAAAAAGTCAGAAGCAGTTGGCTAAGCACTTATCGAGTTTTGTGTTGTGCCGCGAACCCCGAAACATTGGAACCCGTCATTTCGGAAGACGAAGAAGAAGAAGAAAAGCCGCTGACGTCGTCGGCAAAAGGGCCGAATAATGGCGGCTTTCCGCTTATGAATTCTCCACGAACCCCTTTTAGGTTCCCGTGGGAATGCCGCCAGAAGCGCTTCTCGCCTCCACAACTTAGGTGTATTGGAACATTTTGATCTTGGCTTTCGAGAGGTTTTTGGACGTTGAGCCAGAAAAATTGGCGTCAAAACATGAAGGTTTCGAAAAATATGCGAAAGAGCCCGACTTGAATGATGTTTAGAAGTTGAATTTTATGAAATTAACTATAAATTTTTTTCGAAATGAGCGTCCACGGGCAAAGTCCTAAAGGACTTTTTGAAAAAAAGGCCTTTAAAAAGAAATCGAAGGCACATTTTTTTCCCGACTTTCTTTGAAAAAGGACCTTTTGAGGATGAATAAAAAAATGATGAAAAAAAGGACACATTTTCAGAAACTCAAAAAGGAACTGTAGGCTCTTCTTTTTTTAAGACCTTTGGTCGTTTGGACTTCGCTTGTGTCAAAAAAAAATCAATAAGAAAAAAATGAATATAATTCAAAGTTCAGCTGACTTTCTGACTACATGAAACTTTGAAACTACAAAACATTTTAGTCTTTTCTTTAAAATTCTCAATGAATAATCGACTGAAATTGACTCGACAGTTCATTTTCGAAAAAGGCTTTGATTCTGAAGTCACGTTATAGTCCGTTCAGTTTTTAAATGTCAAGTCCTCGATCAAGCTCCGCCCCCTAATGACGCGGTAGACCAATCAGAGAGCGAGCCATTCACAGAGCGTTTTCGAATGACGTCATTCTAGACATTTAAAATCTGAAACGGACTACATCACGTTATCCAAAGAGCGCACATTTATTTTTGTTCAAGGCCGAAAATTTTTTACGAAATTCATCTAAAGAAATTGAAAAATATAAGCTCACCGTTAGATCCTCCTGTCCGGTACCAACTAACGATACAATGCGTGAGCGTCGTGTTTTTGCATCTTGTAGGGGCGATCAGGCCATGTCGACAGGCTTCGATCCTTCTGAAGTTTGATTGATGTTTCTCTTGATTTTATTGATAAAGTCAACCTTTCATGTTCTTCCTCAGAATACCAAGCTTCGTTGTTCCCGCACTGAATGCACATTAGAGCCGTTCCTGGAAATTTTTATTATTCTATTTTTTTATATGGAAAAAAAACTCGAAAAATGAACATCTTTTCACTCAAATTTCCTATACGATTTCCCCAAATGACCACTTGACTTCACTTCAAACTTAATAGACCTCCATTGAAAAGGTGACAGCCACCACGAAATAACGAGCCATTTCCGTCGTCATTTGCGCCCCATCGACACTTATTTTTGTTTTACGATGTACCGTCCGTGACAGCCGAAAAATATGAAAAAAAGGCATTCATCAATTTGGGAGATAAAAAGAACAGCTGGCGTCTTGGAAAATTTTGCGCGAAGGAATAAAAGTTTTTTTTTCTTCGGTCCGTTTTTATGCTTGTACTCGTGGACACCTGCAAGCTTTGAACTGCGCAGCTGGGCCGTTTTTCGTTTTTAAATGGGATGGTGAATCGTTTTTACGGGGGAGCTTGAATTTTTCTTGAGAAATTTTCATGAATGTTTTCAAATTCCCTAGGAATCTCGACTCGATAGTTTTGGATACTGGCAAAACTTGAGATCAGAAAAAAAAACCTGTCGAGATGATGGAGAAGAAAAATAGGAGTAATAATCGTAGCTGATCCATCTCCTTTTTTTGTGTGTCCAAGCAGGCTGAAATTAACAAATTATTAAGTTTAGAGCTGTAAACGAAAAAAAGGCGTTAAAAAGATTGAGAAAAATCAGGAAAAAAATATTGAAATTTCAAAAAAATATCAATCCACAGTCCACAATGAGAAGATGACTGAAAAAGAACGAAAAATTCTGAAACTTTTAATTTTCGAAATTCAATCCAATATTTTTCTTTTTTTCTGTGTCCGAGAAGGCTGAAATTTGAAACAATATATTAAAAAGTTGAAAATTTTAAACGAAGAAAGGCGTTGAAAAAAATTGCAAAAATCAGAAAAAAATATTGGAATTTTTCAAAAAAATCAAAAACACAGTATTCAATGAGAAAAGGACTGAAAAAAGAGAAAAATTTTGAAAAATTCAGTTTTCTCTTTTCAGTGTGTGGATCAGAACAAGTTCGCGCTAGCGACACTTTTCGAAGAGGCGATGAACGCGTACAAGAAAGGAGTTCTGTTGACGGACAACAAAAAAGACACGGCGGCTTTTGCGGCGATCCTCGCCAGGAAGCTCTACGGACGCACTTTCAAGCCAAAGTTTGTTTTTTTCATTCATTTTCACATTTTTTCAGTCCATAATAGCATATTGACAGTAGATTGTAGTGAAAAGAAAGATGAAAAAGTCGATTTTTTTTTCTTTTTTATCCGCTATATTGTTCATCTTCAACATAGATGAGCAAGTTCAGTACTCATTAGCTTAAAAAAATTTTTGAAAAAAATTAAAAAAATTAAATCAAGTTTCAACCTCAGGGAGTTATTTTTTTGGCCGCAATAATACAAGTTTTAGCCTCAGGGGGTAGTATCAACTTTAATTCAGGAAAACCTTAAAAGTGGTCTGCCCATGTATGATCTTCAAAAGAGCTTTTCGAAGTGTCGGGTCTGTACAGAGGCTTACTTGAGCCATTCCAAATGCGGCCAGAAAATCGCAAAAAGTGTACAAGTTTGATTGAACTAGGCCCCTCTATTTCAAAAAAAGTCAAAAAAAAACTGCCTGCAAAGTTTTGGTCGAGTTATGAGGCCTCGAAACACATTGGAAATCAAAATATTCGAAAAATTCCTCCCTCAAGCCAAAAAGCGAACTTTGAAGCTTAGAATTATGGAATGATAACTTCTGGAAAAGGCGCCAAACAGCCGTCTCCGCCGCCGCGAAAAGTGCTCCGGCATCCCCACTCGAAACGTCGCGCAGAGCCTCCTCCATAAGTTAATTAAAACGCGAATTTTTCATGAACCTCTCGTCGCTTCTTCGTCTTGAAATGTGTACAGATACACTCGAGTATTATGTATGTACGAATGGGAAAATACCCTCATTAAGCTTATTAATGACGGTGGGAAATTCGGCCGAGTTCGAAACTGAAGGACTTTCCTTTGTTGGAACTGAAACAACTTGAGAATCGGTTAGAAACGTTCCTGGGAGAAGAGTTTGAAATTTTGAAAAGTTTTTAGTCGAAATATTTTGCCAGGATAGTCAGATTAGCATTGGAAAAACTTTCGACTGAAAAATTTTTTCGACAATTTTTTTTCTACTTTTTTTCAACGTTGTTTGGTCAAATGATGGCCTTGTATATTAAAAAAAAGAGGCCGATGAAAATCTGAAGGATTAGACGAAATAGTAAATTAGTAGGTGAGCAAATTTGCAAAGTTATTGCAGCTTTAAAATTTTGATGTATTATAAAATTGATAGTTTACAATATTATTATCAAAAGAGCAAGTTTTTCATAACTTTTTAGAGTTTTTTTTTAAAGCTTGGAAGCGGAAAAAATGATCAAATTAAGAGCCAAGCCAGCTCATCCAGCTCTAATTGCTTTAAATTGCCTTGATGCTTGAAAAAGAATTAAATCACTCGAAAAAAAGAACCAGAGCACTGAGATAGACGTTCTGTAAAATTAAAGTTTCTCAGAAACTGTAAGACGAAGTAAAGAGTAGAATTTTCTTTTAAGAAAGTCTATAGAGCCTTCAGAAGTTTCTATTCTTTGATTGCAGCAAAAAATCAAATTGAAAGAAAATCAACATTTTCACAGTTCACATAACCTTCAAATAAGTTCCAAGTTTGAAAGCGCAAATGATAATAAAGAGAAAATGTATCATCAGAGCAAACTTTCCTAGTTTGAAAGAGCCTCCAAAAAGTCCAAAAACATTTCCGAGGCATTTTTCCAATTTGCTTAAGAAGTTTCACCGGAGGTCCGGATAAACGGAGGAACGAAAAGAGCAATTGGGTTAGAGAGAGGGAAGTGAGCTCCTCCTCCTCCTCTATCGCTCCTAAAAAGGACAGGAGAGCGACGGAAATGGAATTAGCGCGCAAAAATGGGCGGGGCCGACGACGTTTTGATTGGTAATTACCAGGGCGGTGAGGGTGGAGGTTGAATGAATTGAAATGAACGGCTCGAAATGTTGCAAAAGCAACAGAGATGGAGCACATCCAAACAATATTGGGTTAATTGGCGAAAGCTGTGATGATTTGAAATGGGTTTTTGGGAATTTGGTGAAAAAAGGTATGGAAGAGGGTGTGTTGCGGGCTTGTGGCTGTTAGAAGGGGAAATTAAAAAAAAGAAGATTTATTTTTTATGTTTTTTTCAGCTTGAAAGATGATGACTCCGTGTTTTTTTCTCTCCATAAATTTTGGATTTTCAAGATTTCTTCTTCTTCACAAATTACGAAAAACCAAAAGAACTCATAGAAAAACTTATTTTTTGGGTTCGAATGGGAGAAAATGGGTCGCTCCACCGAGGAAAGGAAAGTTTTTTGGCAACAACGAAATTGCGCATAATGCGTATCCAATTTCGTTGCTTCCCCATTCTTTTCTCCTTTTCTTTCCGGCTTTTTTTTTTGTTTCAGGCTCAGATTGTCCTTTTTGGGTTTTGAAAGAGAACGTGGGCAGTTCCACGTTGGAAAAGTTGATTTTTGCGACGTGTTTTTGTACTTTCGACAATTTTTGCTCACCTTGTTTGGAAGGAATACATTAATGAAGCTGGTGTGATCCGAAAAAATTCAAAAATTATTCCATTCTACTTGAATTTTTCGATTTTTCCTTTTCAACCATGCAATAAAAGTAGATTTTGCACGTTCAAACGGTAGAGGGGGGCGGGGAATGACGCTAACAAGTTCCGAAAATTAATCACGAAAAGTCCAAAAATCAGCCACTAATCGCGAGCATCTTGAGGCATAGTTGGGCTTTTTTTCTTCTTTTTCCTTTTTTGGACGTCCTGGTTAATCTTCTCGCCTTTTCTCATCCAAATCTTCTTTCGCCTTAATCCGCCACACGTATGACGAAAACACGAGGACAAACAGCCGCATAATGGAGCTTTTAGAGGATGACATTCATGTTTCAAGGAGTACTTGAACTTACTAGAGGGCTTGACTAGTACTGGTCAGTAACTAATATTCAAGGAGATAGCATAAATATCCATTAGAACTACCCCCCACCCGTATTAATATACATTGACAGAGAAACGAATAATTTATACCCCTAATTTTGACTCAGAAAAATCTCACTTTTCATATGAGCAAGGAAAAAACTTGAATCAACATGAAAAAAAGAAAAAAGTTTTATGTGAGTTCCCATCCTTGGCAACGGGTGCAATTTGTACTCGTTTCGTGGAGGAAAACAACTGGGAAGCCGGAAAATATTTATTTGGAGAGAAAAAAAAAGAAGAGAAGGCGAAAATTTCTCAGCTCTGTAAATTTCATGTTACGAAGAAAATTTTTTTTACTTTTTTTTTCAAGGTTAAAGGAGTTTGAGTGAAATTTTACAATGGAATAGTAGAAATAATTGGGAAATGTAAGATGTGAGTTGGCGAAAGCCGTTGCGAGTCGGGTGCGTTGTAGAATTTAACTAAAGTTATAATATTAAGAAAAATAAATGTTGAGATCTTAAGCTGAAATTTTTCTAGTTTCTTTTTGCTCAGTACAAAATCAGGGAAAAAATAACTATTTATTCGCTAAACATTATAAATCGAAAAATGAAGACGTTCAGATTTCAAAAAATATTTGCACTTATCCACATTTTTCGTCGCCAATTAGTCTAAAAGCTTGGAGAAAGCCTCGAATTTGGGCAGGCACTGATATAAACAAGATAATCCCAGGCGGATTTATAATCCAGGTGCGTGGGATCCACACCACACAGACACAAGTGCGTGCATAAATTTGCATGGGTTTTTGAAGAGGAAAGCGCCGAAAAAAAATGGGCGAAGAGAGACCCCCAAGATTGATGCACTCTGCTCACGGACCTCAAATTTGGAATAATGTTACAAGTTGGCTGCTGAAAGATGCCTTGTTGATAGGGCAGGGCTTTTTTCACACCAGTAAGTGTGCTCCAAGGAGAGAGGCTTGAAAAACATCAGAAAACAGACGGAAGGCTAGCAGCTTTGGAAACTGGTTTTTTGAAGGCTTTTTTTCCAAGTTTATGTAATAAGGTGCAATCCGAAATTTTTATTTTTTTCAATATTTAACTTTGAGACCAGCCGCGACGCGACCGCAACGCCCCAGAGCCTTTATTCCCGTATAGTTATAATAAAATAGCCTGAAAAGGTTCCTTTAATAGAGCCTCTTTGCCGAGTAAATAGGGTGAAGAGGCGGCCAAATAGAGGTTGACACGTGATAAACGCGAATCGGAACCATTGTGCCGCGTTTTTTCCATTGGGCCGCTTATTTTGTCCCCTTTGATGAGGCCCTCGGACCGCTTTGATGAATGTTGTGGGCCGAAGAAAAATGGCTTCAAACCCAGAAAAGAGGTTATTTTTTGAGAAAAAAAATGGAGCAAGAAAAATTGAAAATGAGCGGGAGATTGGATGTATGGGTTTACTTGGAGCTTTCTTTTAAAGAAGGTATTTTGGTTTTGAATGGGTTTTTAAACTTATTTAATAAAAATGAACTCTTAAATAGAAAGGATAAAAGTGGGTCAATCAATTAGTGGATCCTTAGGTTAGAATAGGGGGAAGGGGCTAGGCATTATTTTTGAAAACTGTTTTTCATTTGCAGAAAAAATTTCAGCTGTATAGTCTCAGCTTTAAAACTCGACTTAGGCTCAACCCGTTAAGAGGTCCCCTTGAGGGATCCCTCAGCTTCTGGGCTTAACCTGGTACTCGCCTGTCTGAGGTCTAAATTAAGCGGGCGTTCAGTAAGTTGAACTTTGAAAAAAATTCACTTAAGTGGTTTCTCAGATCTTGGTTCTATCTCAGTTCAGACTGTCCATGTGATAACTTTGATGGTTTTACACAAGGACGTATAATTAAAAACTATTTTACCGCACAATACAAAAAAGGGGTTTTCAAGGAACCTAATTTTTGGAACAATGTTGCGCGATTGCACAATCCGGAATGGAGGGACCAGTTGAGGTGGAAGCTCTGGAGCGTGAAGACCTCGTCAAGTGGAAGAAGCCCTTAATGGCCGTCAAAGGGATTAAATGCGGACCATTTTGTAAACGTTCAGAGTTCCTAAAAGGGTTCATCTACTTTTATTGATTCTGAGAACAAAAATGTTGCAAAAAAGCAATAATGGTCGAGAAAAGAGCGCTTGAGGCGATGCTCTAATTGAAAATCCCAGTGCAAACGGGTTTTTCCTTTAAAAGGGCGTTTTTGTAATTTATTCACTAATTGCCACTTGGCTGCTATGGAAACGAGGAAATTTTGTATTCCTAGTGATAAAAAGAAAGAACTTGCACCTCAAAGTCGCTTGTTTTAAAGCAAATTTTTAACTTTCAGTAAATTTTATTCTTATAAAAATTCATGAATAAAAAAAGGCCTCTAATAGCCTCATTTTTTTGATAATCTTATTCTGATGGTCATTTTCTCAATTTCTGTCTGAAAGTTGCTAAAATCCATAAAGATTTTAAGCAAAAAATTTCTGGGAAAAGTTCTCTGATGATGTAAAGTCTGAAAAAAGCCATCTTAGAAAGAAAATGACTATAGAACTTACTTGAAGAAGTACCCCTTATAAAATTCCAATATTCTCATCAGAATTATTGAAAAAAATAATGGCAAAAAACATTTGCGGCAAAAGGATTCGAACCTTCATCATAGGCTCTGCAGGCTAACGCGCTAGCCACTGCACCACGCTACTAGCTGCCATGCACTGATTCGTGCTGCGGACACATTCCTTCCGAATATTCACGTGGTTAAGGATAAAAAGTTTGAAAAATCATATTTCTAAAACAAAAAGTTTGCGCAGATAGCGACTATGCGGGATCGATTCTTAGTCCATCAAAGATTGTTTGAGCGAATTTGTAAAAAATTCTGAACCCAACGCTAAAATGGCCTCTAATGTAAGTTCGACCTAATACTCCAAACCCAAGTGTCTCGAAAATACCGATGAAGGCTTAACTTCCAAACTTTGAGCCTACAAGTTCGGAAAAACGAAAAATAAGCGAGAAATGAAGTGGCGGGTTTTTCTGAAACTCGAGATGGACGCGCCATATTTGGGCGGACGCAAAATGGGATTTTCGGGCGAAAGACCCAAAACGAATTGGCACTTCATTTATGTGTTATGTTATGTTTGGCATCGGCCTGTCTGAGAGGATTAGAAGCGAAATGTAGCGAAAAGTGTCGGCGTTTATTTTGTGAATCAGGGGAAACATATGAAACAAAGAAAAGATAGAAAACAGTTATTTTTGATATTTTTCCTGGAGTGAAAATTTGAAGAATTGTGAATCCATCATCGAGATCGATCATCAATATTGGGACCAATAATCTATCAGAAACAGTAAAATAATCTTCATTTCTTTTTCTTCTTCTAATGTCTTTGTACCCCTCGAGCGGCGTCGGCACCCCAGGTCCTATCCTGATATCAAAGGACTGGCTCTAGGGACATTTCCGCCATTGTGTGTGACGGCTGTGCATTTTCGAAGTCGGGGTTTCCCCCTACCGACATTTTTTAAACCTGTTGGTTGGGTCGGGGACCGAACTTGTGACCCTGCGGACCGTAGACAGGCACACAACCTGTTGCGCCACGACGCGCAAAATTGTCTTTATTTATTTTCAACATTTTCAGGCCTGAAAACGTGACAAAAATGTACCCGGATTACATGTTGCGGAAAGATCGGGACAAGTTGGCCAATCGACTGGGAAAAGCCATGAAATTGTTGGAGGTCGGTACATTGTTTTTTTATTGACTAGAAAATGTTTCGTAATGATACGATTCAAACAGGGTAACACATATTTTGACTTGATAATTATTTTTTGAGCCGTTCTCGTTCGGACGGGCTTGTGAGGGGCTGTTTCCTACACTAGGGGGCATTCTAGAGCAACAGGTATAAAATTTATCCAAAAGTTGGGCTCTCAAAAAATGAGAAAAGACCTTTCATAGTTCAGCAAAAGCCATACCAAATGCGACCTCATAGAAATGAGATTTTCAGGACAAACAAGATGATGATCTGGAGCTCGAGTTTGTCAAAATGGCCCGAAATGTCATCACGTACGGCGCCTGGTTTTTTCTCGTCAACGTCAAACTGGTTAAGGTCGGGCGCAAATTTCGATTATCTATTTTTTGAGCCGGAAGAGCACAACTTTTAAAGTTGAAAATCAGTTGATCTGAATGATTAGAAACGAATCAGATTCGAGGGTTAGGGGAAAAAATTCAGTTGGAAAAAAAGTTGAAAATGCAATTTTCGTCGCCCGATGTGCTTGGAAAACATGACAAAAGCATTTTTCACACATATTTGTACAGATATCTGGAAAAAATATAATAATATCTGCCATTGGCAGAAGCTTGGAAATGAATTCAATGGAAATATGAACCGCCTTGACGGCTCTTCAAGTGCCCGGTTAATTATATTTGCATTTTCGAGCTTCTTTGCCAATATTAGAGGTATAATGTGAAGTTATCAAAAAAATGCTTTTTTTCACGGAAAAAATGGCCTCACTTGAAAGTTCGCTCCAAGAATGAAACTCCGCAGTTTTTCGAAATCTGACATTTGAAGTTAATTATAACTTTTTTAATTTTTGAAAAGAAGCTTTGGTTCCCCTTCACTCATATTCTTCCTTTTCAAATACTCTGTATTTTTCGTGTTTGAGTGAAATAAGTAAATAAAATAGTGGCTGTTTTCAAATCTAATATGTGCTTCAATGATAAAAATATCTGAAGATAAAAAAAAACTGCATTTTGGCGGATTTAAAGCTCGTTTGCGACCCACTAATGAAATAGCTATAAATCTAAAAAGTCCACAAAAAGAGCATAAAAGCCGTAAAAAGACACTTGAGCCGTCAATAGGCTCCTTTCACGGATCGAAGCCGCCAATTGACACCTGAGCCGGCGAAAAGAAAGTCGACCCACCTGTTGGAGGTCCACGTAAACTCTAATTAACGGAAATGAGTTTTTAATGGCGCACAGTTTCTCCACTGAAATGATTACTTCGTTTTTGTAGATAGTAGAATCGATTGGAAAGGCCTTAAGAAAGTAACTTTGTAGGACTAATATTATGTTTTTTAAAGGTTTTCATATTCTTCATTAAACCGTAATTCTCGCCTTTACATTCTGGGAAAATTTACTATAAACTCGATTCACGGCTGTTTTGAGCCATCGAAAAATGGGTCCCGACACGATAATGCACGAGATAGCGCCTGGCTTGTGGAGAGCACAGACAGGACACGCTGGCCGTGAATCAGCTATATTTGAAGATGTTAAAAAATTCAAAAGAGCAATTACATCGATTTTGATTGTTTTATAGTGGGAGTGAGCTGAAACAGGAAATGAAACTTAGGCCAGCTGTTAGACTTTCCTTCTCCAATTATAGCAATACTCCGACATCCCACCTGTTGAGCACGAGATGGAAGGCTCCTACTCTTTTCCTAACATCCTAAGAACCTTCCTGCGAACCATATGTTTCAGGGTCATACGGCGGGGCTCAAGTACTATGTGTAAATCACGGCTATTACGCATCGTTCCTCCATGTTTTGCCTCATTTTGTTTTGGCAAAAGCTTCTTTTCTTACTTATTAGGGAACCCCCCGGTTGAACTTCTGCTGAAACTTTGCTGAAGTGTACTTTAGGACCTCCTGATTCCAGAACAAGAAGAAAATTTCTCGCAATAGATCTCGTTTTCGAGTTAGGACACTTCAAAAGCCCTTTTTTGGCCTAATTTGCGTATTTTGCACACTTTGAAGCTCCATAACTCGGAAACAAGATCTATTGCGAGATATTTTTTTCTTGAACTGCAATCAGGGGGTCCTAAAGTACACTTCAGCAAAGTTTCACCAAAGGTTTAACCGCGCGGGGGGTAAAATACGTTCCTTGGTTAGCTGTTTTAGAGTATTTTAATGAGGAATGAGAGCTTTTTTTCATTGATTTGAAAAACAATTTACAAAGTTTCAAAAAAACGAAATAGTGAATGTTGAGGAAAAACACTACTACAAAATAATAAAAATCCATGAAATCGAATCAATTTTAAGGCGAGAGCAGGCAAAAACGGAGACGAATCTCATGTCGGGGTCAATGACAACGGCTTGCACATCATTTCAACACAAACAAGGAAAGTCAAAACTTTCCAGTTCGAGGAATTTATTCCAAGTGGAGATCCAAAAAATCCCACCGTTCTCAAGGTCAGTCCTAAGCTTCGAATCCTGAAAAAAAATTAGGGAATGCCGATGAAAGATGCGAAATCGTCCTGTTTAAAAAACTGTTTAAAACTGTTTATTGCATCTTCAATGAAAGAATACATGTGCAATCGACTTTCATTGATTATATCTGTGTGTAAACGGCGGCAGGAGCTGTGGCTTAGGCAGAGAAGTTGTGAAATTCGCTCGTAGAACATCAGGTACAAGAGAGGTCGTAGGAAGAAATACGGTGCCGGCTTTCCAAAGGCCGATGGCAGAGATTGAGCCTTTTCGCTGCATGCAGCTCCCAATTTTATCTACCCCGGAGGGATGAAAGGCTTGGTCGACCTCGGGGGGACTCGAACCTACGACCTTGCGGACGTTAGAAATGAGTTTTACCAGCTGAGCTATGCCGCCCCCTTGTAATCGTCCGCTTAATTTTAAATTTTTCATTATTTTATTTTTTGTAAGCAAGATTACTGTTGGTACATTAGAGCGTAATGTACCAACAGTACTTGAAAAGTTTATTGAGCGTTAAAAAAATTCTATAGACGAAATTTTTGGTTCATTTATTTATTTATTTAATGTCAGAACCAATCACTATATTTGCAGGTTGAAACTCGCAACGCCGCTTTCCTCATCGAATCGCCGTTTGTCCGTTTTCTCAAGAAGATCCTGACCAAATTTCATCCATCTTTCGAATTTTCATCCCAACCGAAACCAGTTGCGACGTCTCTCTCGATTTAACCGCGACAAACGCAACGCAATGTAAAACTTTTTTCGTTTGAAAATTTTTGAATTTTTTCATTTTAAATGTGTCATTTGGTGCTTTCTGCTTGTACGTTGAAATTTTCGCTTTTGAACAGAAACAGGTAAAAATAAGTTTTTTTGCATGAATATTTTTGATTTTTCAAATGAAATTTTATGAACTCGGTGAAAACTCTATGTGTCAGCTTTGTCCAGAAAAAAGCATGTTTCAGAAAAGATTGAAAAGAGAGGTGTACTTTTTATACGAGTGAAATATAAGTACATCGAAGTTTCAAACGGAATGTAGCATCGCCTGAATTTTCTGAACAGCGCTCGGAATCTTCAAGCAGTTCCTAACGTTCATAGGCGATTCGAGAAACAGAATTTTTGAAAGTCAGAAGAAAATTCTTCATCATCTAAGAGAGAGAAAGGCAAAACCTTATAAAATGATGAGCATAGGCGAATCTAGAATGGTTATCGCGAGACCCTATGAGGTATATTGCAGGGTCTGAAGTCTAACGATGGTACCTCGAGTATACCTCTGACGCTTTTGAGCAAGATGAGAGGAACTTGAGGGAGACTCTAAATTACCTTCTAGGTGGCTCAAATATAGCTAAAAGGTATGCTGGAGGTCTCACGATGGGCACATTTTGAGGTCTTCACAATCCATTTTGATAGGTACCTTTGTGGACACATTATGGTACCCTCTCGATTCGCGTGTGTTCAGAACCATCGCCTGAGGTGTCTGAACAGGGCTTTGATTTTTCGTTAGAGCCTTTTTCATCATGTCCGCCGTATAGGCTGTGTGCCACGACTTGAAATTTCACGGAACGACATTCCGCTGTGCCGCTGCGCGCCTTTGCGAACCTTGGCCGCGCTTTTAATTTTTTTATTAAGGTACTCTACTTTCATGTGCTCCCACAGCAATAACAATCAATTGAAAGCGTGACCTAGATTCAAAAGACGCTTCGCGAACGCACGCAGCGGAACAGCGGAATGTCGTTCCGTGAAATTTCAAGTCGTGGCACACAGACTGAGATTTTCCAAATATGACTACTCTGATATTTTTTTATCGTTTTCTAGTCTATTTGGAAATAAAAATAGTACTATCAATACACAACGTAAAAACGAGCAACCTCATTCATTTCTACTAACATCCGATGGCTCAACTTGTTTCGTGGCTGTTACCGCTCACAATTGTGTTTGTTGAAATCCTGGCAAATTTCGGAAACGGTACTTTTTTTCCAAATTTATTTTCTTCTAGTAAAAAAATTCGTTAAAAAAATAAAGATACCGCGAAAAAAACTTTCACACTTTTTATTAAAAAAAGTCGAAAAATTTAATTTTCATGTTTTTTTCTTTCAGAAACGCTTGTTCCAAACACTAACACAACGCTGCAAACCTTAGGTATTAAAAAAATCATTAGATAGTAAATAAATGAGATTTCAGCACAAAATACAACAAGCTATCCAGTGGCTGACCTAACGCTTAATACTACGAAAGGTAAATTGAAAACTTGAGGGTTAAGGTTGAAAAATAAATAAAAATTCAGTGCCAATTGCATCTACTAACCTCACAAGCGCTATAACTACTCCACTACCGAAAGGTGACTTTTGAGCTTAAAAAAAAATAAAAAACCCCCTCCATGCTCGTAGAAAAAAGAATGTTTGATTTTTTCATGAGATCGTACTAGGCGCTAGTCCAGGGCGCATCCTGAAAAATTTTTTACGGTCGTTTCAAAATCCCCCCTTCAAGTTCTTTGCCAAGTCCCCTCCCCTTTTTCGGGTCCCACCGAAACTATCCCAAGCAAATTTTAATTTCTCTCAAAAAAACATTTTACAGTAACGAAAAAGGAAAAACTTCTACGACACGAGCACCTCGACCGTATATACGCTTTGTGGGACCACGCAGTAACTTTCTTTTTTTTAAATATTTTTTTTTCAATGCTGTAAGTCTCAAGTCTCGATCTACTCCTTTCTTTTTGAAAAGTGATGAATTTTCATAGAATGTGTGATAATCGGACCACTACGAAACCTGTCTGATATTCTCAAATGCGACGTCATCAACGACCTTCTCATCGATAATAACACTGTTATTGATCAAATCGATCCAGATTACCGACTTCGGTCAGGAAAATACATGTTAAAAGTTTTGATGATTTCATTTCAGGGAGATCAACGGTTGCTTGAAGATCACGAACTCGGACAATCTGAAGAACATCGATTTTTTGATTCAAACGAGGTGCAACCAACGCCTGAAACAATGCCAACATGGTGAGACGCCGCGACGCGACCGCAGCGCGTGGCAATAACGTCATTTAGTTCAGAAAGGAAACATTTTAGAGATTAATTTTCACGAGTATAGCCCATTCACGGCTAGCTTGGGACGATAAGGGGGCGTGGCCTGTCTCTACCAAACAGACGCTATCTCTTTTTTTTTAAATCGGGTCAGGACCTATTTTTGGATGGCTTAGGCCGTGAATCAGCTACATTTTTCTTGCATTGTGTTTCCTCTGTCAACAATTAAAAATTTTTTTCTCGATCTACTTTTGTAAGTTTTCAGAAAAAGGGAAGTCTTTTAGTTCACGAATAAACAATTCAAATTTCCTTTTTTTTTCATTTAAGTCACAAATAAACAATTTAAATTTTCTTTTTTTCAGAAATCCGCAAAAATTCAAATTTGTGCTCGTCTTCTTCGATTAAATCGAAAATTCAGTCTGAATTCCGGAATATCAAAATCGACATCGAAACCGGCTCCTGTGGTGATTTTTACTTGTGCATCGAGTTTTAAAAAGAATTAGGGTTGTGAGAGAAATTAGAACGTGAAAATGTGAATTTTCAAGCAAATGGTGTTTTTGGGACATGCTGGAGAAGTCGGTCGGTCAGTTTGGGAAACTAGGCCACGCCGCAACATTGCTCTATGGAACACTTAGAATTTCAATCTCTCTTTTTCTTTTCTGAATTTTTCTTCTTTTTTTTTAAAATTTTACTGAGAAAGTTTTCGCTTATTTTCATTCAAATGTATCGTTCTTGCGAGAAAAATACGATGGTTACTGAATTCAAAATTATAAACTGATTCAATTTTTGAAAATTCTTATCAATTTTTCTGGATCCAAAATAACTTCATATAACCAAATGAGTGAAATAAAAAATTATAAAAAATTGGAAAATGAGATAATGTGTAAAATACACATAAAAAAGGCAAGAAACAAGGTTACCTCCGACAAAAGGTAAAAAATTACCTAGGGAAACAATGATAAATAAGGAAGAATTCAGTTTGAAGTGAGGAGCATGTGTCCCATATCCTAGAAAACTGATAAAAAGGAAGGAAAAATATAGAAACAGGGAAAAAAGTCCTCGGACATTGGTAACGCGAAACGGACGTGCTCCAGACGTTTCTGGGCGATTCTAGGGGTCCCTTTAGAGTAGTGAGGCTACTAAAGTGGTCACTAGAAATGCCCCGACACGTCCGATTTGCGTCCCGTTCGCGTTACCAAGGTCTGAGTCTGAAATCCGATTTTCCATGGATCCATGGAGCAGATTTACGGCGTGGCCTAGTTTTCCAAATCGACCGACCGACCTTTTCCAGCATGCCTGTTTTTGGTAAAAAAAATCCTAGCATGAATCACTAAATGACTTCAAAAAAATTATCTTCAGAACAAATTTGCCCCGGCGGCCTGGTTGATGAGCAATATTTCCGCGACTATCTACAACGTGGAGATTGTCGCATCATCACCGGAACCCTGAAGATTGTTGGTTGGACTGGTAATTAAATAATTTTTGGTTCGAAGCGAAACCCGTGAAGAGTCGGGTGCAAAAAAATCTATTTAAATCTCGGGTTTTCGACCCAAAAACTTTTTAGATTTTTTTGGGATAGTATTTGTTTTCGTTAAAATTTGAAACACGGGATTAACTACAATATAGTCAAAAGTTAGCTCAGGTTCGATTCCACTCGACGTTTTTGCCATTTTTTCTTTTTCCAGCCGTCCCCACTTGGTGGAGCGCCGTCGCCGCCATTGAGGAGATCCATGGCCGGTAATTATCGTTCTCAATAATTGGTTTATTTTGAAACTTTCCAGATTGATAATCAAGGAAATCGGTCATATAAACAGCTTGACTTTCGACAATCTTCGCAAGATTCATAACAGGATGCAACGTTAGTCGTGACGTCATTCATAGTCATTTAATGACGTCACTCGTGTTTTTATTGATTTTATCGGCCTTCTAGATTATTTTTTTAGGTAGTTGACTGATAGTTTTTCTGTTTTTTTTTAAATGTTTTCATGATTTTTTTTTTAAATTTTTAGCTAAAGATTCTTCCATTACTTCTCCACCCAAAAACAAAATTAGTGACAAAATCCATGATTTCATAGATTGAAAAGATGACGTCATCTTGTTCGTTTGATGACGTCACTGAAACGGAGAAAAAAAAATTCCAAAAACATTTTTTCAGGCCCCGCGATCGAAATCGCGAAAAACTCTTTTCTGAAAAATCTGCGATTTCCGAAATTGTGAGTTTTCTTCAATTTTTTTCAGAACAATAAATGCAGTTATAGACAAATTATTCAAAAATTATATCTTTTATATCAAAAATTACGGTAACCGTCTTTTTTTCTCAGAGAGCTGGTCGACTCGCCATATTCTCGGGTAAAAGTGCTGGTCGATGAGAATCCGCGACTGAAGACGGACGACTTGGAAAGCGATTTCCACAAGGCGGGAGTTCGACCGTCGGAGATTGATTTCCGGGAGAGTGGACTGCATGACATTTGTGAGTTTGGCCCAGGAAGCTCCGTAAAAAGGTCTCTGGACTTATAGCCTGTGTACCGCGACTTGGAATTTCACGGAACGACATTCCGCTGTGCCGCTGCGCGCCTTTGCGAATCTTGGTTGCGCTTTTAATTTTTTTTTCAAGGAACTCTACTTTCATGTGCTCCCACAGCAATAAAAATCAATTGAAAGCGTGACCTAGATTCGAAAGACGCTTCGCGAACGCACGCAGCGGAACAGCGTAATGTCGTTCCTTGAAATTTCAAATCGTGACACACAGACTATACCTATCTTTTTTTTTATTGGAGTCGCTAAATCGAAAATATTCGTGTGATCTTGTGATTATTTGAACTTGACTATCGAATTTTCAAAATTTGAAGCGAATTACTAGCACGTGAGCGTTTCCTTAAAGCTGCCTTCTTTTAAGAAAATTGAAAAAAATTACCCTTGGAGCTCATTTTCGAGAAGTGCTCTTGAATTTTTTCCCACTTTCAGTGACCTACATCATCATTGTCATGTTCATGATCTTGTTCTGCTGCATGGTCGGGGCTTGTTGGTCCGTTTTTTTGATTTTTACCGACTTCTTCCGGTTTACGCACTTTTACTAGATAAGCAAGTTCGGTAGTCGTTGTGCCACGACTTGAAATTTCACTGAACGACATTCCGCTGTTCCGCTGCGTTCGTTCGCGAAGCGTCTTTCGAATCTAGGAAACGATTTCAATTGATTTTTATTGCTGTGAGAGCACAGGAAAATAGAGTACCTTGATAAAAGAAAAAAAAAATTTTAAGCGCGACCAAGGTTCGCAAAAGCGCACAGCGGAATGTCGTTTGGTGAAATTCCAAGTCGCGGTACACAGGCTATACTAAAACATTCAATTCTATGTGATAGAGTTGATTTTTGCTGATTTTTCTATGATAAAACTTCTCGGATTATGTTTTAATTGAAATTTAGAATACCTCCAAGTATCAAGTAGTGTTTTTTTCAATTTTTCCCGAATTTTCAAAGGAACATCTTTTCAGGTGCATTATGTTTGTGTGCAAATGGTGTATCGGGAAGGAGGAGGACCAAAAAAATAAATATCCGACGCCGACATTTGCGGTGAGATTTTGATTGATTAACTCCTTTTTGAATACAATTTTTTTTCCTATTAAAACACTCGAAAATTCAGTCTTTCGAGCCTCATACGGCGGGAACACCGACAAAAATTGATGTTGAAAACAAATAAATGGAATTTCTTTTTTTGTTTTTGAAAATGTTGTTCTTTCTATTTCAAATGAAGCAGAAACAATTAAGGAAGTAATCGGATTTGGAAAACCGGAAATAATTTGATCAGTGTTAAGAAATACGGACTGAAAATGGAAAAACTAGAAAGTTCAGTTCTCTTGTTAAATTTTTAAAAGAATTTCTGTGTAGACATATTTATCTGAACCTGCGCAATCTGGCTGTCGTCATTTAATTTTGGGATTTATAAGCAGTTCTCAAAGTTCATAAACAGTTCATTGGTATTTTAAACGAAGACTTGTCACCACCTGGAGCTGTCAAGCACTTCCTAACTTTTATAGGCAGCTCCCAAATATCTGTAGCAGAGTCTGAAGCTTTCAAACGGTTCCTAACGTTTATCGGCAGCTCCCAAATATCTGTAGCAGCAACCGAACAGTACCTCCATGACAGCAATTTTCTACTCTAGAAGATCCATTAACAAAAAATTTTTGTGGCTTCCAATTCCTCCTCCCGAGTCTATCAAAGTTGAAGGCAATACTATCTATCTGGAATTACAAGTTATTTTTATATCTCGCCTGCCCATATGCACTTCTGGGCAGTCCACGAGCAGCTCCTTGATTTTTCTAACAGCGCCTGAAGCTTTCAAACAGTTACTGGAGTTTGTAAGCAGCGTCCGAATCAAATATCTCTTTATCAAATACTCTCCTCTATCACTCTGAAAAAATTGTCTTTTGTGGCAAAGAAGAATGTTCAAGCTTTTCTCTAGGACCTCTTCATCACCTCGTTGAAATTTTTATTACTGTCATTAAATTACAAGAAAGGTCGTTTTATTCGAGCTCTCTGGACCCTCTTCACAACCTCGTTTATAACATCATTAAAGGTGTCACAAACCCACGAAAAAAAATTAGTACCTTTTCGGCGAAGCGGGTCTCATATTCTATGACGGCATTAAAATTCAGCGAGGTGTTAACCGACGTGAAATTTTCAGTCTTTCTGTAGCGGAAAATTCAAATTTTCTCTAAATTTTATGTTGTTAACTAACCTGCTCCATCATCGTTATCAGTTCTGGAAACGTTTTTACCCCCATATGACAAAAAAAAAGAGCTTTATTTGGATGACAATTTCATGATCCCCCCGGTTGACAATTTGATGAAACTTGGCTCAAATAAACTTTAGGACCTTCTAATTCGACCAAGAAAAAAAAAACTTCTCGCAATATGATTTCTTCTCTATTTCAAATTTGAACCGTGATCTATAGCAAAAATTTTTTTCTTGCTCTGGGATCATATAGCTCTAAAGTACACTCTAGTAAACTTTCATCAAAAGTTCAGGGCTACAAACGTTCCTTTGTTAGATTACGCCAAGAAAAATGTACCAGTTTTCAAATCTTCCTTTGATCCGCAGGGATATTCAAATTCCTTTCAGGCCATCTTAGATCTTCATACTCTTTCCATTCAAACCTCGGGCCGTCTGCGTCTCGCTTTTCTTCCTCCTTTCAACTTTTTTCCGTTTTTCTGTTGCCATTTCGAATGGTATTGTACCTCCTTTATGCTTGACCAAACATTCTCTCTTGCAACTTTTTCCGATTTTTGAATATTTCATTCTAAATTCAAGCCAAAAATCAAATAGTTTCAGTTCTGAAAATCATCTGAGGACCGGTTTGGTTCTGGGAATGCCATGAAAAAACAAAAAAAAAGTCGAAAATTGCCGTGATTCTTCAAAGTTTTTCCAGTTCTTTTTGGGTTGGTGTGGTTCAATTATTTTCTTTTGGATAAAATTTTCAAAGTTCAATCAAAAAAGTTCTTTTCTAGAAATCGTAACAGTTTGAAAGAATGTCATCAGCCTCTTCTTGCAAGACAAAATGCTCTCACGACTTTTTATTTTATCGCTCGTTTATCCATTTAAAATGTTTTCTGCGCGTGGCATGGAATGGTTTTCGAGGCCGATTTTTCTCACATCAAAAAGTGGCGCCGGACAGCACACAAAGTGGCTCTCTTTCTGATGTTTCACACCGTCGACGGCGTCTTTTTATCCTGGGAGACCAGCGATAGTCTTTCTCTTTTTGAATTGTTTTTTTGGTTTTTTTTTGTTTGAGTTTGAACGTATGATTCATCAGCGCATTTTTGGATTATCTAGTTTGGAAGTTTTGAATTTTTTGCTAGAAGTTTCAGTTCATCTACAGTACCTTCTGTTGAAAGGGAATTTCGGGGACCTTTTTGAAACCAAGATATTATTTAAAATCATAAAATGTTTCTTCTTTCGGTTCCTCTATAAAACAGTGACTTGGTTTTTTTTTTATTTTTCGTATCAAAAGGCAGAAAACTGGAAGAACTTCATAACACTTGTTAGGTTTTCGGAATTTTTCCAAGTCTGAGGAATTTTCAACGTTCTAGAAATTATTATGAATTTTTCAAGTTCACCAAAGCTTTACCCGAAATTTCGTCGTTTTGGGAGATTTTTTTAAATAGCCGATGTCTGCGCTCGACAAAAAAAGCATATCGGAATAAAAAAAAAAGAATTTTGAAAAGCGCCTTTTTTGCTGCGAAACCTGAAGCCTTGGCCGTTTTTCTACACTCAACAAAAATTGACTTTTTTTTTCATAAATCAGAACTTTTTTAGCAACTTTCTTGAGGCAGTTCCTTCCGTTTAAAAATAACGAAAAACAGGTTTTGTTTCCTTTTGAAACTGTATGAAAAGGAAAACTGGCGGTTTCCTCATTTGGAACATATAAATTAACGACCCCCATTCAACAGTCCGACTATACTCTTTTTCTTTTATTCCCCCAAAAGATCACCGGAACACGTTTCTCTTTGAAAATCGCCGCCACCGTTTTTTTTTCCATTTTTTCATTCAAGACGATCGCTAAAAGAACAAAGTGGTTTTTGAAAACCTTCCGGGTAAACACCATCCGAAAGTGCTTTTTCCAGAATTCTTCGAAAGCACTTTGAGCGTATCAAAGTATGCTTTCAAGTTCAGAATAACAAATGACGTCATAAGAGCTTTTAAACTGTAATTGAAAAACAATCGGAAACGGTCAACTAAACTTGTATAACAACCTGATCAATGTCCTCCGAAAAAGATCCCTTTAATCAATTTTTTCGACTTGAAAGTTTCTCTGACTCTTCTCAACGACATTTGCGGCTTTTTTCAACCCAGATTTGAAATCAGTGTAAAAAACTACCTCTAGTGGACCTTGTTTCATTGAAAAGTCGATCAGAAACTCCCTGCGAAAAATTTCGAATTCTCAACTTTAACTTTTCCCGAGTTTTTTTATAATTTTTTTCTAGCTTATGAAGTCATTTTATATACGATACGGTAATACACTTCTTTCACAGAAATAGGAAAAACCGCTAATTTTTCGTGCCAGCGCTTGGAATAGTCTCCTTCCTGAAAAAAACTTCAAAAATTTTTTTTTTGTTCTTTTTTTACTGTTAATAAAGCGTTGTCCATTTTGGAGTTTTCCTATCACCAAAATTAAAAATTCGACTCAAGAATCAAAAAAACCAGCGGAATCAGATCATTTTACAGACCAATAGTTGGACTACTCCAAAAAGCCTTTTTTTTCGAAAAAAGAGAAACTTTTTGTATTTTTTTCAAACTTGGTACAGCAGTTTCTTGTTCAGAATTTCTCACTGAATTCAAAAATAGAGTTTTTTTTTCGAAAAAGTTCGAAAGTTCAACAAAGTTATATCACTTTTTGAGACCTAAAAACCACTATGCCGAAATGCTATTTTTTTGAAAAAAAGAAAAATTTTTTTTATTTTTTTCAAGTTATTCGAACTTTGAAAGCCTTTTTCGCATGTACAATGATCCCATAAGTTAAAAAAATTGGGGGATCTCTGCTCAAAGTTCGATTGAGACTAGGTTCATTAGGTAATTTTTTTTCACGCTGATTTGAAGTTTGGACTCAAAATATCCCCCAAATCTGTGAAAGTTAAGGATCCTCAAAAGTCAAAAAATTACAATCGCTTATTTTTGGAGAGTCTCGTGTCTTAATTTATGACGTCATGAAGGAAAATCAACTGCTCTGACCTCTTTAATTGGCTTTAAATGACGTCATCATACTGCAAAAAAAAAAATCAATTTTTCTGTAAAGCAAGAAGCTCTTACATAACCGTCTTGAAAAACGAAATTTTCTTTATACCTCAAAATGACTTCATTACGAAACTATTTTGAAAATTCAAACGGTAGCTTCTATTTTCAGCCCGCCGGCGCCCTTTTAAAACCATCCGATTCATCGGCTATAAATAACGTCTCCGTGATTGTCGACATTGACTGGATCTGTTGATGAGGCGATTCTCGAAATATCGATCGTTTTTCAGTTTCAATTTCATTTGAAAAAGTATTTGGCAGTGTACTGTTTTTTGTTGGATTTATTATTTTTTCAAATTTGAAAAAGTGCGCTCTTTGTAGTTTGCTTCATCTGTTAGGAAAAATAATTTAAATTTAAAAAAAATATATAAGCTGGCTCACGAGAAACTGCAGAATATATGTTTTGATCGAAACTTTTTTTCCTTCATAACTAAAGTCAAAAAAATAAAGATAATGGATTTTTTTAAACAAAAATTAATAAATTTAAAAAGCTCATCAACGCAAATTTAAATAAATAATTAATTTGAAAAATAATGAAATAAAAAAATTTTTCGCTCAAAAATTCCACTCATCATTTTTCCAACCGTTCCCAATGACTCATCCGCGTTCCCGAAAAATGTCTGTCTCTTTTTTTTGCTTTGACAGGAGTAGTCTTCAAAAAAGAGAAATGATCGTTCTTTGAGATTTTTGGTCTTTTTTTAGTATTTCTTTTTCGAAATAAGGTCGAACTAAAATAAGTCGAAATAATCTTCGTTGTATTTTTCCTTGCATTTCCTGAATTTCAGTCAAGATCTCAAAGACGATTTATGAATTCGATTTTTTTCAAAAAAAAAAAAGGTTTCTGGGAACCAATGGTTTTCTATAATTGACGTTCTCCCGTTTTTTAATCGAAATTTTGAATTTTCCCTGTTCGCTGATAGTTTTCTCACGCTTTCTCCTATAAAATCTCTATTTGAACATATTCTCCCCAAGTTTTCTGTTCCATTTTTCATCTCAATACTTTCAGAGCTCGTCCGAAAATGGGGGAGCACAAGGCGAGGGTGACGGAGCTCATCCTCAACAATTCTTCCGCAAAGATCGTCAAGAAAAAGGTACGTCTTGTTGCGCGCAACTTTCCTCTTCAAAATGATATACGACACATACCTGCGGCTCATCTTGAGAGAAGGGTTATCCTGCGGAAAGTGGCTTCCCACTGCCGTGTCTTCGGTAGTATAGTGGTGAGTATCCGCGTCTGTCACATGCGAGACCCGGGTTCAATTCCCGGCCGGAGAGAAATCATTTTGCATTTTTTTCTCTTTCCATAAAATCAGGTTTTCTAAACATTCTTTCAAATATTTTCTTCATTTCATCTTTTTTGAACTCATTCCAACACGGATAGTAGTCTTTAGAAGAAATTTTGAGAATTTCTCACCATAACCAAGTTTGTTGTTTGTTGAAATGATGATCCAAATATCACTGGGGAATTGCAAAAATGATGGATCACGCGTCGGTCTCTACAGAAAAAGGTCCTAAAAAAGCGCAAATGGTCAAATCAAAACTTTTCTCGAAAAATTTGACAATGATTCGAGGTGACAGTTTTCGCCTCGCTTATTTGTGGCGCAGGTTTTGACACCAACCCGAGTGATTCTCGCCATTTTTTTTCCAAGGAAGCATCCTTGGATCATAATTTTTCACTATGATTTGATTCAGAGTTTTCAATTTCATTAAATTTTTAAGTTTGTTTATTTGTTATTTTTTTAAGACTTGCCAAAAATATTTCTATCCTTTTTGCTTTTTTTTTCTGCGGCTCAGCCGTTCTCCGACTATAGAATTTGGAATAATTTTCGTTTTTTTTTTCAACCCAGATACCTTCGAATATTAAACCATGGTCGCATTTGAAATCGCTCAACGCGGTCCGGTCGCCTTCTGAATCTGGAAATATATCGTTTATTATTTTTCTAGGAAACATCTATCGCAATGAAACTTTGCCGTCCGTATTATGTCTGGCGTGAGGAATTCCGCGAGGATCGTTGTTGCCGCAAAGGAGACGTCCAGAGAGAGGTTTCTTTCATTTTCTCAGTCCAGAAAAATAACGTTAATAGTGTTGTCTCCTTCGAAAATCAGTCAACGAAAAAAATGACCACGTCTCGAAAAAAAATTTCCCTCACCGGATAGGTTATTGTAACGAAAATAAGGATCAGAGAGAGAGAAGCCAGACTTTCCCAGACTTTGACTGATTCCTTCTTCTCCTTGGAGCAAAAAAGTGTCATTCCTTGAAGACTTTTTTTTCTCTAGTTTGACCGGTTTGTCTTCTTCCAACTGACACAATCGATCATCTCCGATAGTCGAAAGAAAAACTGTTCGCATTATCAAGAAGAAAAAAAAATGATGTCACCTAGTTTTGAGAGAAATCAGAGAAAAATGGCGGAAGCCGTTGATGAATAACTGTTCTATTCGCGTCCGCTCACGACAATTTATTGGTCGCTACCATGTACCAGGATTGATAAGAATGATATAGCGTTGAATGATATAGGATTAGGTAGCCAAAGACCACGACTGAACGCTTTAGCCTGAATGGTACAGTGGCAAAGTGTTAGAGTGTCATGCACAAGACCAGGGTTCGACTCCCACGGTGTCAAATCAATCAATCAAAATGTTTTATTTCTCACACACAAGTACTAAATTTCACGGAATAGATGTAGGGAGAGTTTGGGAACATATGTGTCGGAACTTGTGGTGATGGAGGGAAGAGGACTCGCGGTCGTGTTAACCCCCCACTTGAGTAAATTGAAATAACCATGAAGTTATTCTTTTAGATGTCGATTATGTAGCTTTCATATTTTTGTTGGATCAAGAGTGTTTAGTGCTGTAATGTTGTTTTCAAACCATTTCTCAAGTTTAGATCTGAAGTTTAGATCTGTCGAGGCTTTTTTGCAATTAATTTTTCAGTTCTGGACGGCTGCGATTCCACACGTGCTGCTCAACATCGTGCTCATTTTGTACATACTGATCGGTTCGATCGTCTTCAGCCTAGTTGACGACAATTTATATAAGTTAACGTGGGCTCAACGCATCCTTTTCTCATTCACCACCATTTCAACCATAGGTCTTAGATATTTGAAAATTCACAAAAAATAATAAATTTTAAGGCTACGGAGATATTGTTCCTATAAGTTTTTGGGGCAAAGCCGTCTGCATCGGATACAGTTTTTTTGGGATTCCGCTCCTTTTTCTGATCGTTTCAAATGACGGAAAAATCATCGTTTTCCTTTACAACGTCGTCCTCAAGTCGATTTGGCCTGAAGTTCGTTTTTTTCTAGTAAAATGAGATTTTTAAAGATATACCTCAAAAAAATCAATTTCAAGGCGAAATCGGTCAAAGTCCTGCCAGCATCCGTTTCGATAGCTCTTCTGACTATTCATTGTCTGATTGGTGGCCTCATATTCCAGTGGATCGATAAAATGCCTTTTTTTGAAGGTGTCTACTTCAGGTTAGACTTGCTTCTATGCATTAGGCGGCGCCAGAACAGGCTGGATAGCCCGAATCTCTCACACGAATTGGCGTAGCATCGGTGGTTCAGTGGTAGAATGCTCGCCTGCCACGCGGGCGGCCCGGGTTCGATTCCCGGCCGATGCAATTCTCTTTTGCATTTTTACGATTTCAGCTTTATTACCATCTCGACGATTGGATACGGTGATCTCCATCCAACACCTGATACTGTATGGCATCTTATAGTCATTTTCGTCTACGTGCTCATAGGTTTTGGTTAAATATGCTATTTTTTGATAATTCTGTTTTCAGGTATCGTCATTTTGTCGACGCTGATTGCTAGAGCGTCGATTTGGCTCACCTGGATGCACAATATTGGAAGGTGAGTTACAATATTTGTTTCTTTAAATATTCAATTTTTCATTTAGAGACTTTTCGGACAGCTCAAAAGTCGAAGTTTGGTTTCATGGTCAGAAGCTGACTGTTGAAGATCTTGTGGTTATGGTCGCAGAACAGTTCCAAGTAATTTTTTTGTTAAATATATTTTAAAAGTATCTTGGTAGCAATCCTCCCATTCTCTCGGAATATTTGAGGGTTTCAGGAAAAATTGGGATTTTTTTCATGCCAGTATGTTTAAAAGCAAGAGGACTGTAAGCTTCTGTTAGCCATGAGAGAGCAAAATTCATAAAATTTTTTGATTATTTTTTTACGACCGTTTCGCCTTGAGCAGTTCTCCAAAGGCCCAAAGGTTTTTCGAAAAATAGTCAAAATAAATTTTCCAGTGCCCACCCGAACGCTTGCGAGACGTCCTCCGCCATTTGGACAAGATCCTCGAAATGGCCTGTGATGAACAGGTTTTTATTGATTTGATTATTCTTGAAGATTCCAAAAACCATTCGAAACTTTTTTAACTAATTATTGAAAGCTCATAGTTTCAATGAAAGCACAAAGTTTTGATTCAGAACGAGGAGGAGGAAGATACGAGTCAGAGTGATCTCAGCTCGCCGACCACCAAGGTGAGATTTTTTAAAGGGCAAAGAAACTATAAAAGGCTCTAGATAGGTATTGGAACGTTTTTTTCTAAAAAAAAATATTCAAAAAAATCGTCTATTGTGAAGGAAATACAATTCATAGGAGTTGCTCAAACATCTGTCTTCAAATTTGTTGAGGGGTACTAGAAAATAGTTAGATTTTTTCACTTAAAGCCCTACAGTAACCCAAGGGGCGGAGCTTCACAGTAACTAGTCTAAAAGTTTACACAGAATGTCTAGTAACTGTGAAAATAATTTCAACTCTCAAAACGAAACTTGAATTTCATTTACCAACGCTTCACTGCAGTTCCTCCACTTTCTCAGAGAATTTGTGAGGTCTTTCAAAAGACGGATCACTTGGGGACTTTCTAAAAGGAAACTGTGATTCAGGAATAATTATTGAAAGCATAGACCACTTTCCATTCCAGAAAGGTGTCATGTACCTGGAGCTTGCCGACAAGAACATGGTTCGGCTGTACCGACCCTCGTCTGGCGACCTCACCGAGGAAGAAAACCAGAAAACCATCACTTCTGAATCGTTTCTCAACCTACAAAAAACCATCCCGAAAGAAACAGAGACGGTTTGAAGGAGGGATCTCAGTAGTTCCCATAGACTCATTCAGGCTATCCAAGCCCTCGGCACCATCACGCACCACCTGAGAAAAGCTTCGGAGCGACGACAAGCCCCAAGCCTTCCGCGGACTCCGCCTGCCTTGAAAAATCTCATGAATCGAAACACCTCGGTAGATTTTTTTTTGGACATTCTCTAGCTTCAGAACCACGGCGTTCTTGTTAGTGGAAGAAAATGCAAAACCAAAAATTAAGGGGCGTGATCAAAACCTCCGCCGATCCCATGTGACGTCATGGGAAGAACGCGTTAACAACAGGAAGTATTAAAGGCGCATAATCGGGTCACGAGACGAATCTATTTTTCCTTTGAAAAACGCGATTTTTCTGTTTCATTTGCCGTGTTGAAAGTAATTCCGCGATTTTCGAAATAGCCACCAGAGAGTGAAAAATATAACTGAATCTCAGAAATTGAGATGAAATTCAAAATTCTGCAAGAAATATTTTGAACGTGGCATGTGCGAGAGCGCCGAGGTGCATGCACAAGAAACACTACACTTTACGGAAAAATTGGATGGGGCTCCGCCGAAAAAACGCCGTGGAAGAAGTTGACTTTCTTCAGCTTTTCGATCTTCTGTAGTTTCGAAAAAGGATAATTCCAGGAGAATCTCCTTGAACATTCGCCGTCCGTGAGAAAGACGGCCTTCCCACTGCCACCGCTACTCGACAAAAAGCGTCAAAGTTCTTCTTGATCCTTTTTCCGCCCATCTTCCTCCCTTTAGGAATTTTATTCTTGAATTTTAGACTGTATTTGAAAAACGCTTTAACACTGTTCAAGACTTTTGGTTCAATTTTTGAGGGCATTTTTTTCACTTCACGTGTCGTTCACCCCATCTTCCCTCCACGTTGTTGTTTTTCCCTTTCCATTAGGCATACTGTAGCTAAATTTACCCAGTGTATTTCTCTACCGGTTGCTGCCTCCTGGCCTCTGTGCAAACTTCACGCTTTACGAAAACTCAAAACAAAGGCATTTATTGATTGTGGTCTTTTTCTCGATGAAATTAAATTTTTTCTCTGTCAATTTTTGTGTGCAAGATCCTTTGAAAGGCGGGCTTCTGGCCTTAATTATTGACGTCAAAACCTAAACCTTGAAGAAGGATGAGTATTTTATATATTTTTTTTTTGCGAGTTTTTACTGTTTACTGTTTATTGCATCTTCAATGTAAGAATACATGTGCAATCGACTTTCATTGATTTAACTGTGTTTAAACGACGGCAGGAGCTGTGGCTTAGGCAGAGAAGTTGTGAATTTCGCTCGTAGAACATCAGGTACAAGAGAGGTCGTAGGAAGAAGTACGGTGCCGGCTTTCCAAAGGCCGATGGCAGAGATTGAGCCTTTTCGCTGCATGCAGCTTCCAATTTTATCTACCCCGGAGGGATGAAAGGCTTGGTCGACCTCGGGGGGACTCGAACCTACGACCTTGCGGACGTTAGAAATGAGTTATGCCAGCTGAGCTATGCCGCCCCCTTGCGAGTACTGTATCACAATTGGCCGTGAGCACCACGTCATCGCGGAAAATGCGCTGATGAACTACGCGCATTTTTTATAGTTTTACAAAATTTTTATCATGCGGATATCAGCAGCTCACTTTTTTCTTGAATGTTCGTTTTTTCAAAGATCAAGACCATAATTCAAATCGTTAATCTATGCTTTTGAACTTTTATGATTATAGTTGCTGTTTTCTGGGAATGTGGAAGGAAACAATATTTATATGTATATGCATTTTTTTTTCTCAATTTTGCGACCAAAAATTTTTTGTCAATAGTATAGTCTTTTCAGATTTTGAATGTCAAGTCGTCGCTCAAGCTCCGCCCCTAATGGTGCGATAAACCAATCAGAGAGCGAGCCATCCACAGAGTGTTTTCGAATGACGTCATTGCACTTGACATTCAAAATCTGAACAGACTATACTTGTTAAAAATTTGAATCGGGGACAAAAGAACGGATTTGTAAATTGAAAATCTTCTTAGGAAGGATGTCTGAGTTTTAAATTGAGGTTTTGCAGTCTTTTTAATAATTAACGGCTTCACCTATTTTTCTTTCAAATTTCTGAAATTGATGCACATTTAAAATTTAAAAAGCAATCTGCAGTTAAAAACTTGAAAGACAAATCATCAAAAAGATCGAGTCTGATCTGGCCGAAAAGTTTTGACCCCACGTCATACGGCCATTGGGTCAAAGGCGCCAAGGAAATCTACAGAGTGGCGCCAAATCTCGCGCGGTGAAAAACAACGGCTCCAAACGTCATTTTTCCTTTTTTACTTCGTTCTGGACGGTGTGTCGCTGCCGCTCGTTACATTTTCCTTTTTAATTTACATTATAGACGTTAAAACATACTTTTCAGCTTAAATTTAGTATGAAGTGTTGTAAATTTGACTTTTTCGACGAAAATCTCCCAATATTCATCATATTTGCCATAAATTTTAGTTTTGATTCACTTTTGCTGTAACAATTTTGTAATATTTGTAGTATTTTCATTGAAACACTTTTTGAGGCAAGAGAGAAAATTTTCAAAGTGGCTAGAAGCCGAAGTTTAAAATGTTTTTTTCTGGATGTCTCGAGTTTGTAAGAGCAACCTCCTGTACAGATTAGTTCAAAGCGGATATTATACTTTTATTATTTGAAAGAATGCCTCAAAAAAAGCTAATATTCTCATAAAAAAATGTTTTTTTGGTCCTCAATTTGTTTTCCTGAACCTATTTTGATTAAATTCAAAAAAAGTGTAACGATGCTGAATGATATTTTTTTACGTGGAAATTAGATAGAAATTTCTAAAAAAATTTCGAGTCTGATCTGGCCGAAATGTTTTGACCCCGAGTCATACGATCATTGGGTCAAACCGGCAGAGAACTCTCCAGAATGGCGCCAAACCCGCCGCAGGAGGACGCCGCGCGGCGAATAACCAAACGTCATTTTTTCCTTTTTACTCCGTTCTGGACGATGTTTCATTGCTGCTCGTGTATTTAAATTGTTTTTAAAGATGAAAATCGTCCGATAACATACAGTTATGTTGTTATTTTGAAATTTTTTTGACTCTTCCCGAATTTTGGTCGAGAATAAAAAAATTACTAGTTTATGCTTTCGTTTTTTTTTTGATCGATCTATGTTGGATTTTGTAACATTGTGTCTATTTAGAGGCCGCTCGAAGGAACGTCATCTGTTTCGGGAACGTCTAACAACTTTTATGATTTCCTCTTTTAAAGATATGTTATTTCTTTGTTTACTCCAAATTCATATGTTTTTTTGAGGATCGACATCCGGATAACGACCGTCCTCAAGGAACGAAAAGCGGCGTTTCTCCGAAGATGGGCGGGACCGGACGGACAAGCTTGATTGGTATACATTTCGAATGTTTCGTTGTGACTTTATGCGTTGAGAAACTTTTTTTAATCAAAAAGTAAAATTTATAAATCAATCTCAAAAATCAGTTCCTTTTTGGTTTTTTTCTTCAGAAGTTTCGTTTTTTTCAGCGCAAAAAGTATTTGAAAATAATTTTTCTTCTCGAAAATTTTAATTAAATAAAAAGCTTTTTTTCCAGATCATGTTTTAATTAATCATAGATTCTATCGCATGAAACCAACGTCTTTTTTTTCTAGTAAGTATTCGAAAAATTATTTTTAAAAAAAGCCACTCGGTCTTTTTTTCCTGCCGACAGATTTAAGCGTTGAATTTTTTTAACAAATTTTTCCTTTTTAGATTCCAAAATAAAGCTATTTTTTTACTCACTGTTTCCAGTAATTGTAAGTTGATCATTCATATTTTAGCTTGAAAAATTTCGGGTTGTGAAGAGGTCGAGACTTATTGATTTTTTTCTATTCAAATATCTACTTAATTTTTCAGGATTTTTTTCGATAGAGTTCAGTCCAATCCTGGCCAACTTGTCAAGTCGCGCGCAACAGTTCTCTTCTTTCGTTTCGAAACCCGAGGCTTCACAGGAAACATTTATGATTCAATCATTAATTTATATTGTATACCGTCAAAAAAATCGTAAAATTCGAATAGCTGACCGGTTTTCAGCTTGCGGCTTGACGAATTGGACATGAGGTTCCAAAACAAAAAAAAATTGGAGGTTTTTAATTTATTTATAACTAACCGACCACTTTGCACCCTTTTTGCACAACTCTAGCTTCAAGAATTCAAATTTTCTGGACTTCCTTTCATTTAAAAAAGCTTTCACATTTTTTTTTAGTCTCAGTATGTTTCAAAAGTGCATTTTTGATTTTTCAATGTTATTTAGTTAGTGATAAGTCAATCATAAGGGAATTTAGACCGGTAGTTTCATGCGATATGACCAAGTTGAACTAAAAATTGAAAATCTAGGAGATTTTTGAGAAGAAAACTATTTTTCATTATTTTTTTTTGTGCATGTCGTGTTCTTTAGGGGTGAATGTTGCCGGCTTCGGGCCTTTGGTCGGTGGCGGCGCAGAGAAAAAGACGATTGTGTCTCTCGGCTTCTGTCTGGTCAGAGAGAGTACAGGAAAACTAGAGAGCTGTAGTCTGCCCTCCCCCAAAATCCGCTTTCTCGCCGGCTTCAGCCGAGCACACATGCGCCTTTTCCTCTGTTGAGTGGGAGCACTGTGGGGCGAGGCTCTTTTTTCCCTCCGAGCTCGTCAAATTGAAGGTGGCGTTTAGTATATTGGGTTGTGTATGAATAAATTTCATTAGAATATTTAGTCTCGGTAGCGAAGTCGATTAGATTGTTGATTTTCTTATTAGAATAGTTGGGCCAATTTTTTGGACATTGGAATTGAAGCAGTTGGAGAACAGTCTTATTCATAAAACGTTCTTACATTTACGTCTATTTTTTTTATGAAACGGGCAGTCAACATTATACTTTTTAAAAAATGGCCTTTTAACACGCTGTCTCTGTAATTTTCAAAAAGTCTCAAAAGCAACGGGTACAATAAAAAAAAAATATTTTTTGATTCTCATGAAACTTCATCCAGTGTGATAACCCATCATCAGAAATGCGGATCCAACTTTTTGAGCCATTTCCTCCTACTGTAGCCGGGTTACGGTAGGCAGGTGGGCACCTGCGTATCTAAGTATTGAGAGGTTTTTACTAGGCAAGTGATATATCAATCGATAGGTAATCCAATTTTAGGAACTTTTACAGTACACCCCAACTGGGGTTACTGTAAGCATTTTCGAATTACGGTAATTTTTGTGTTTGGAAAGTCGGTTTTTCGGTCACCCTGGTCGTCGGCATAGAATCGCATCGTGATTGCTGCCATGGAATATGCCCTCTAGTATGCTTTACACGATGCCACAAAAAAAAGTTAGAATTTCTAAACCTAACATCTCGAGATTTCACTCCGAACGCGCGCAACTCGGCTCTTGGCGGCCAGGGTTGGTCGGGGTTGACGATTTTTCACATTTTTCTTTTGTTAGATATTGGTGTAAAACTTTTTTTGATTGTAACTACAGTGTGTTGTGTAACATTCAAAGGAGTTTTGAGAGACTTTTATGCTACATATTCAGCTGAAACTTCGTTTTGAACTCAACTTTGGCTTGAAAAAGCGCGATTCCCTTCGGAAAGTCGAACTTTTTTCTACTTTCCAACTGTACCGCAGTTTCCAAAGCTATCAAATGTGTGACTGACATCTTCAAGGTTATCATTTATAAGACTTTGCTCAACTTTCACCGAACCTGTCTATCCAAAAACTCCTTTTGAACCCTTTTTGGCTTCGTTGGTAAGTTTGAATTTTGACTTTTGAGCCTTGTTGCTTCGTTCTTATCCGAAAATCGTAAGAAGTAACGTTTTTATGAGAAAAAAAAACGATGCAGAAAAGCGAGATACGAAAATTTCGCCATCGTTGGCAGAAAATTAAGGCACCTTTGCGCTCCACCGATAACTCACGAGAGGCCGAATTTGAATTATTTTTGACTAAATTCAATATTTATATTTGTTTTAGTGTTGTTTCCGATTCTAATTCTGTTTTTTGTTTGATGTTTCTAACGACTGCAGGATTTTTCAAGTGAATTGAGCATTTTTTTATACCGGAACAATGAAAAAAATTCATGAAAAAAACTTTTTCATCTGTTAAGTAGCCGAAAGAATCATAATTCAAGGATTAAAGAAAAAAACTTCAAAGAAAGGTCCAATAAAAAGCTTCAAATTACGATTTTTTTCTTAGCTTTCTAAATAAAAAACTTTTTTTTTAATTATTGTACATTTTTTTCGAAAAATTTATCTCTAATTGAACAACTATCTTTGCAATCGTTCAATTTGAAAAAAAAAAATAAAATATTCTCAAAAAAGCTTGTGATATTAGGAACAAAAAGTCAAACTTCAAACTTACCAACGAAGCCAAAAAAAGGGTTCAAAAGGAGTTTTTGGCTAGACAGGTTCGGTGAAAGTTGAGCAAAGTCTTATGAATGATAACCTTGAAGATGTCAGTCACACATTTGATAGCTTTGGAAACTGCGGTACAGTTGGGAATTTTTAAAAATCTGTTTTTCAAAGCAAAAATTTCTTTTTCAAGCCATTAGTAAGTTCAAAACGGAGTTTCGGCAGGACAGGTTTGGTGGAAGTCAAGAAAAGTCTCATGAATTGTTACCTTGAAGATGCTAGTTTCATATTTGATAGCTTTGAAAACAGGGGGACAGTTGGAAAGAGAAAAAATTCGACTTTTCGAAGGGAATTGCGCTTTTCCAAGCAAAAATTGAGTTCAAAGCGAAATTTCGGCTGAACATATAGCATAAAAGTCTCTCTAAATCCTTTTAAATAATACACAACACACTTGAGTAACATTCTAAAAAGCTTTCACACCAACATCTAACAAAAGAAAAATGTGAAAAATCGTCAACCCCGACCAACCCTGGCCACCAAGTGCCAAGTTGCGCGCGTTCGGAGTGAAATCTCGAGATGTTAGGTTTAGAAATTCTAACTTTTTTTTGTGGCATCGTGTAAAGCATACTGGAGGGCATATTCCATGGCAGCAATCACGATGCGATTCTATGCCGACGGCCAGGGTGATCGAAAAACCGACTTTCCAAACACAAAAATTGCCGTAACTCGAAAATGCTTACAGTAACCCCAGTTGGTGTTTACTGTAAAAGTTCCTAAAATTGGATTACCTATCGATTGATATATCACTTGCCTAGTAAAAACTTTTCAATACTTAGATACGGAGGTGCCCACCTGCCTACCGTAACCCGGCTACAGTAGGAGGAAATGGCTCAAAAAGTTGGGTCCGCATTTCTGATGATGGGTTATCACACTGGATGAAGTTTCATAAGAATCAAAAAATATTTTTTTTTTATTGTACCCGTTGTTTTTGACAGTTACAGAGACAGCGTGTTAACGGCTTTTCGCAAAGAAATTTTGAAACTGCTTCAATTGTAATTCACGATTGATTTTTTTAGTTTTTGAAGAGTCATGATAAGGATGTGCGGCCTTTTTTTTCTGCAATTCTTTCAGTATTAATCATTTTATCAGCAAAGTTTTTCTTTATTAACTCAATAGTCTAGTTCAGAGCTCAAATTTATGAAGTGTGAGATTTGCAGATAGGTCTCTAAACTTTCATATACTTTTTTTCAAAATAATGTCTTCTTCGCATTAAATTCTCAAAATTTCACGCGTACGTAAAAAAAAAGAAAATTGAAATCTGGGAACTCATTTTCAAGTTTTGTACCTTCATACGTTCGGCTGCAGTTTCAAGGGAAATATTCTCAACTCGTGGTTTTTTTTTGTTTTTATAAAGTGAAATTTACTTTTACAGAACCTGATATGATTTCTAAAATCATGCGAAGATACTCAAGATTTTCTGGTTGGTATAATGGTAAAACGATTATTTGAGAAACTTGACCCGAAGGTTCAAATCTTTTCTAGAGTCATACTTTTTCTTCGTTTAGCTCCGACAGATTTTAACTCTCTCAAAAACGCTGAAAATTAATCAATTTTTTCCATTTTCCAATGTTCAAACAAAAGTTTTTCGCTGTTTCCTTTATTGAAACCTTAGTCTACCGTAGAAAAACTTATTTTTTTAGGAAATAACTAGCCTCAGTGGGCTAATGAGTTTCTTACTCATCAGCTCTGTGAAGGAATTTTTCAAAGTGTCCTTTTCAACTCACTTTTTCGATTAAAAACTTTTTCAACTTTAAAAACAGATGTTCGAAGAAAAAAAATTGAAAAAAATTTTGCAGAGAGAGCTCATGAGCTCGTTGATAATTTTTTTGGCTTTGTAAAAAAAACTTCAAGAAGTAGAACTCGCATCAAAAAGGAGATATTTCAAATTATTTCTAACTTCTCGATTAATCATTCAAAAGCTTTCTAATTTTTTCGGGCCAACACTACAAACGCAGTCAATAGTAGCGCGGCTGAGCTTTCCTGAAAATCTTTTTTTTATGCAACGACTTCAGATTTTTTTTTTCAAAGAGCCCAAAAAATTAAAGTTTTCATAGTTCGGTCAATATTTATTGGTTGTTTTAGTCATATGGAATCGACTTATTCATTCCGTCATTAGTCATAGTTATTTCGAACCTTTTTCTATAGTTTTCAGCTCTAGAAATCTTTCGAACAGTTTTCAAATTTTTATTCATCTCTTTAGTATTTTTTTTCTTTGAGTTATGCGAATTAAAACCATCCAAACTGAACCAACCAGTACATTGATTATCTCTGCTTGATTTCGAGCCCCACCGGACAGTGTCTTGCAAGGGAATTCATGTCTTTTTGTTCTCTCACACTCTCTGAGCTCCATCTTGAGCTAAGTGAAATCGAACTCCTTCAACTTGATCGTAAGACCATTTGAAACGAACATGCTGGACGTGTACTTTGTTGAAAGATTGCTCTTATCGAAAAAATTTCCGATTCATTTTTCAAATTTCATCTGCAAGCCTTTTTTTAATATTTTCATTTTAGTTTAGATCTTTCCAAGCTCATCACAGTCAGTCGTTAACAAGTTGAGACAAAAAAATTGAGTAGCTTGAAAAAAATTCTTTGATCGAAACTCGAAGTTTTTTTAAAGAAATTTTTTTATAAAAATTACCTTATAGCTTTAAGTTCTTTTGAATTTTAAACTTTTTGTGACCCGTTTTATTTGCAACTTTTTAATGTGATCGACTGTGTTCAGCTGGGCAATATTGAATAGATGAAAAATTTCTTTTAGTAGATTTAACTTCAAAATATTAGGGTTTTTAGTTTCTTGGGACGGTTTTCAAGATTCTCCAGTTCTCCATAGTCCCCAACTATTAGCAAACGGCAAAAACATGTAACTTCTTCTGACAAAGATCTTTGAAGCTCTCATTTTTTATGGCTCATTGCTTTATTTAGTTCAAAAAATGATGAGTCATTGCTAAAGTGTAGAAGGTTTCGAAATTCAATAAGTTTTTAGGTAGATCAAAATATCAAAAGCCTTGCAGTTGAATCTTGAAATTAATTGGAAATGAAATATTTTCACAGTAAACATTTCATGACAAAAAAAATCCAAGCCTTTCAACATAGAGCAAGTTCAGCATGTCGTTTCAGATGACCTTGGGATCAAGCTGAAGAAATTCATGCTCACTTGGCTAAGGATGAAGCTCAGAGATTGTGAGTGAACAAAAAAGACCTGAACGACCTTGCAAGACAGTGTGTATTGACGAGCTTGGCGGTGAAAGTAGCCTCGCTGGACAGGACTCTCACCAGGCCTCAAGCCACCTACCAAAGAGTCGGCCTCAGGCTCCACTGCACTCTGGTGACTGAGGTCGAGGCCTCCGTCTCGGGCTTCACAGCTAGCCTGTGGAGTGTGAGGCCGAGGTCTCCGGCTTGGACCCTTAAGGCCCGGGCTGGGGACTTCGCCTCAGACTACAGAGGCAGGCTGCGGAGCTCCCGACCGTCAACAAACGCCCCAAAAGAAAGTTCGGCAGCGGCCCTGACCCTGCCGGACAAAACCAAGTACAAAAGGGGGAGGAGAATTCTTTATTCAAAATCATGGTTCAGAGTGTCCGGTTCGATGCCGCCCTCGGAGTACGACGTCGTCCGGCGTCCATCCCGTCACATCGCTCGACCTGAAAACCTCCCCATTAGCCCCCTTGATTTCCCTCCCTTTGGTCTTGGAACCCTCCAACCCTGGGGCGTCATGGACGTTTTCTCCAAATGACCCAGAGCCGACCCTCTTTCCTTGCATTGACCTGAGTGGAATGCTTTTTTGACTGAAAACTTCTGAATAAAGAATCAATTTTTGCAAAGTCTCACAAAAGGCCAAGAGCTCTGCGAAAAATGACAAAGTCCATCAAGACCCTCTGAAAAAGGGAAGATTGCCAAATGATCCAAGGACTTAATGAAAGGTAAAGGTTTTTTGGAGATGTCCAGACAAAAGTCCAAGTCCCCTCTGATCAGTGAAGTTTTGATGTTTTGATTTGCAAGTTTCTGATGAATAAATATTTAAAGTCATTATTTTGTAGTTTTTTTCAATTTGTCTTACATTGACTAAGTCTTCAAGCTCGATGAAAAGATCAGCTACGCTATTTTTTTTCTTATAAGTTTTTTTGATAAAGTTTTTTTAAAAAACTTGAAAGCTGAAGGTAACTTGAATCCTCACACTAAGTGCGAAGTGTTAGAAGTGAAGTTTTCTCAGTTTAAAAAAAAATAGCAACTTTGAGTAATGGGCACTAGTTTTTGAACAACTGTGAGAAGTAAAGCAGTCTCCAAAAAGAGCTGGTTTTTTGGAGCTTTTCCAAAAAGATACTTTTTTCAAAGCTGCGAATTACCACTTGAAACAATGAAAAAAAAGAATCTGAGTGATTGCTAAAAAATAAAAATGAAATCCAAATTTAAAAAAAAGTATCTCAGTCTAAACCAACTAAATTCATCAGACCCTTGCAATTCTTAACCAACAAAACTTCAAAAATCCAAAGAACCTGAAATTTTGTCAAAAAGTCATAAAGCCTCTTTGCGATTCAGCAAGTCAAAGAATCACTTGACGATCTTCTCTCTTCCAGAGGATCTCAATGGAAATTGTCTTTTTCCAGAGAGCTTCACTTGACTTTTCGTGAAAATCAGCAAAAATTGACCTCCTATTCAAAAAATTTCAGCCAGACTAACGGATCCAAGTAATTCATTAATCGATCGCGAATCAATAAATTTTTTGAAGAAGGACGGTGTTGCAGATACAAATTTTTTCAACTTGAAAGATCTTACAGTGAAAAAGGGTTTTCATGGATAAAATCGAGAATCAATGAACTTGCATTCACTTGTATAAGATATACGGAAAAAAAAATTATAAAACCAAGAGAGAATCTCCGAACTTTTCCATAGCGAAGCTTTGAAAAAAAGGATGAAAAGCGTTGGATTTAATGAGGTTTCGACTTGAAAAAATGCAACTCGCAATCGAAAAAGTTGGCAAGCGTTTTGTGAAAAGGTTCACGAAAATTTATTAAAAAGCTGATTTCGAATAATCTACAGCTTTGTGAAAGTTCAATCCCATCGCACCAAGATCCTAAGATGATATATCAACAAAAAAATTGATCATGAAAGTACTAACTTTCATTTTAAATAAAGGAATTTCCTTTCTATGGCACTCTAAAAAAATGATAAAAAAATTCGTTCTAAATGGTAAGATTTATCTTAAATTTTGAAAAAAATCGATACAAAAAAATTCAATGCCTCTAATTAGATGTTAGAATTAGAAAAAAATTTGAAAAGATAAAAAGCTATGCGCATTATTAAAAAATTTGGTTCATTGCGATAGGACTGCTAGAAAAAGGCCTCAAAAATTTGAATCAGCAACAAATATTTTTTTCAAAACGTTTAAAGGTTCATTCATATCAAAACTTGAATTCTTTTTTTTCGAAATCGAAATGAAATAGATCGATCGATGAAAGACTTGGACCCGTTAGTCGACCTTCCACCCAAGACCTGCAAAAAAGAGGCTGACCCCGGGTCATTTGTTCCCAGGAAAATTCTCGAACTTCCTAAAAACAATTAATTTTAACTGACACGGGAAGTGCGAAAGGTCGAGGTATTGGAATTTAATGAAACTTTGTATATAGGTACTTCCGAACACCCTGAATCCAAAGCAGTTGAAAAAAAGTGCGCCTTTTTGGTTCTAGTCGAGTTAGGGCGCCTCTAAGTTTGCACGCAAAAAATGCATTGGAAGGGAGAAGGAAATGTGTTGCGGCGGCTAACACTCGCTGCCAGCAGGCGGCGTGGTGTAGTGGCTAGAGGCCTTGCGCTGTGAAACCTATGATGCAGGTTCGGTCCTATTTTGGTGAAATCTTTTTTTGCCATGAAGTTTTTCGAAAAAATTGATGAATTTTTGAAGATGAAACGAAAAATACCGTTCAAAGTGTTAAAATTCACTATTTTATGTCGTTTTGAGAAAGACTTTCAACAAAAAATTTTTTTAGTCGTTTTTTGTCCTGCTCTGTGCAGGAAATTTGGGCGTCGTGATTATTCTTGTGAGAGTTCATAGTTTTATGTCATAAATAACAGCTTATTGTAGTTCTATGCTTCTATTCTTATTCATCTAACGATTTTTTTCTTCAAAGGTGGCGGTTAGTTAACCCTTTTCCTTGTCTTTTTTTCATTCCCTGCAGCATCGCCATATCATCTCGATTGTGAAAATAAAGAGAAGCTAGACTTTGATACACATTTTTACACACATAACGTCATAAACGAAGGAAAGAAGAATTAATCTCATAAAACTTTGATTTTATTGGTTCATCAGAAATTTTTTTGAAGGAATGGGTCGACCATATAAGCCTTATGGTTAGGAAAGGAAAATGGAGCGAAAAAATATTTTGTCGAAATTCTTTCTCAGATGGGCATAAAATGGTGAATTTCAAAATTTTGAGCTGTTCTTTCACTCCATCATCAAAACTTCCTCACTTTTCAAATAAAAAAAAATTGGCAAAAAAAAATTTCACCAAAATAGGACCGAACCTGCATCATAGGTTTCACAGCGCAAGGCCTCTAGCCACTACACCACGCCGCCTGCTGGCAGCGAGAGTTAGCCGCCGCAACACATTCCCTCCTCCCTTCCAATGCATTTTTTGCGTGCAAACTTTGAGGCGCCCTCACTCGACTAAAACCAAAAAGGCGCACTTTTTTTCACCTTTTTTGGATTCAGGGTGTTCGGTAGTACCTATATATCAAGTTTCATCAAATTCCAATACCTCGACCTTTCGCACTTCCCGTGTGAGAGAATAATCGTATGAAGACAAAGTTCGAACAAGTGATAAAGCTAAAAAAGCATCAAAAAGCAATTCAAAAATTAAAATAAAAAAAGTTCCCGCAGATAAAATTCAAGTTTTCAATGGTCTTTGAGCCCTGAATGAAAAAACTTATTGACTTTTGAATTTCTGAAATTGAAAAATAGGGCGCGAAATGTGAGTTTTGAAAAGTGATTAAGAAAAATTGGGCGAAAAATTTTCTGAATTTGTTCGAGCGTTACTGTTATGTCTTCTCGTATCTTTTCACTGGAATAATGTTAAAATAAAAAATCTGAAAAGAAAACTCCCTGAAAATACAGAAAATAAGTGAGAGTAAATATAAAGGAAATTCTTCTCGCGGAAAAAAAGTTTTTAAAAAGTTAGATTTTTTTTAGTATCCCATTTCAAACTTTGTCTTCATACGAGAAAGATAATCACTTGAAAAATTGAATATAAAGAAAAAAAAGTTGAGTTTTTTTTTAAAAACTTCGTGGCAGTTTTTTTCGAGAATTTTCCTGTGAAAAGAAGTCCAGCCGCCCCAGTTTTGGAGTATTCCAGTCACAGAAGGGAAGGAACTCCGAAAGAAAAAAAGTAACTTCAAAGCTACCCATTTACGCCGTCCATGAAGCCGTGTAGTTGTCAAATCGGCCGCTTTTTTTCGTTTTTTTCGTTGTGGATTTTCTGAAAAGAATCAATCAATGAAGAATAAATTCAATTACACAAGGAAGAAAAAAATACTTAAATTTGAATTCCTGACGTAAAATCTCGGTAAAAATGACTGGAAGTTGGCCCCGTTGATGACTTCGTTTATTCGACTCTGCAAAAAAAGTTTTAATGATGATAATAAATTTCAAAGAAAAGAGAATAATTCAAAACTTAAATTTTTTTAAAAAAATTCTGGCAAGTCCTGCAGCCTTCGCCATCGTCACTCCTTCCACACGTCATCTTGGCTCTGAAAATGAATATAAATAATAAAAGTCGATTGCCACAAATTGAATAAAGATCGACGCGATAACTAATGAGAATGAGAACATGATGAGGCCACGTTTTGAATAAAAATAAAATATTCTTTAGAAACTGTACAAACTGAAATCGAGAAAACTTTCAAATTCAATTTCAAAAAAGTTTGATAATTTTGTTTTCGCCTGAGAAAGCGCTGCATTTAAAACTGGAACAAATATAACAGCAAAATGGAATCAAACAGAAATTTTGCTGCAAAAATAGTGAATTTCAAGAGACTCTCGTCCAAAAAGTGAATTCCTTGACGATAACATTACATAATACTAACGAAACTCTGAAAAAAATATGATTAAAAAAACGAAAAATAAAAGTTTTCGTTAAATCGCAAACCGCTACTCCCTGACGTCATTTCATGACACCATTCGTAACACAAGAAAGAAGCGTAATCGAAATATTTATTTTATTCACGTGAACATGATTCAGCAGATTATTATTATCTCATTTCATCACGTCGACTGGTCGGTCTCTTTGCCGCTCTCTCATGGGATAATATTCCGACGCCCGTCAGCCCTGGACAAGCTGGGCGCTGTACTGTTCCGACATGGTGAAGCAGTTTATTAGCTGGTACTACCAACGGGCCAACATTATTTCCCGCTAGTTGTCACGCCGGGACTTATTGGACAACTATTGTGGACCGTCACCCGCGCCGACGACTAACTCTTCGATTATACCATGATTCAGCAGAGATTTTCTTCAACTTACTCTGAATACTGAATAAATTGATATGAATTGAAATTGAGATTGAAAAAATTGAAGAATGGGAGGAGCCTGAATTGCGACTTTGCATTAAAACTGCGCCTACAGGTTCATGCATTACTTAAGAAAAATAGGCTTAGTTTTTAAGGCTTCACACGGAGGCGGAGCGCGCATAGCGCGAAGCCGACTGTGGCTCGCTTCGAAAAAAACTGAGCCACAGTAAAAAAATTCGTCAAATAAATGAAATACTTGACATAAAAAGGCATTTAGTTTCAAAAAAAGTGGACACTAATAACACTATCAGGTCGCTCTAAACGATTTGCAAACTTGATACGCGTAGCGAAAAAAATCTGCGAAATGTATTTCCCAGAAAAAAATTAAAGGAGCACACTGTGCGTAGGCGTGGGCCTCGACGCCTCGGATTATTCCAAACCTTTAAAAGGTTTTCTAAAAAAAGTAAGAAAAATAGAAGAATAAAAAAAGTTTTCCAATCAAAAGCGGGATTTTCAAGTGTTTATCTTTCTGTTTCTCATGTGACCGGAAAAAGATTTTCACGTCGAATCTAATTTTATGAATTTGAACGTAAAAAATGAATAAAATGATATGGCTGCGTGCGCAAGTTTTGCAAATGAAGATGATGTCATAGGGATGACGTCAGGGAGTAGCGGTTTGCGATTTAACGGGAAGTGAAAATAAAGAGAATTGAAATGAAAAACGTCCTCGAGGAGCGGCAACGAACCAACCATAACGGAGGAATAATGAAAAAAATGACGTTTGCGGCGTTATTTTTCACCGCCAGAGTTTGGCGCCACTTCAGAGATTTCTTCGGCGCCTTTGACCCAATGACCGTATGACGTGGGGTCAAAAAATTTCGCCCTGATCAGACTCGATATTTGCAATTATTTTCGATCGAATATCTACTTAAAATGTGTGATTCAGCATCGCAAAACTTTCTGAACTTCTCGGAAATGGTTTTAAACACTATCTTTGAAAAAAATAATAATAAAGGTCGATCAGACTCGATATTCTTGTAAAAGTTCGCCAGACTGCTTTCGCGTTCTATTACCATAAAGTACAAAGTAATTAAAACATAATCAAGAAAAAAGTAACCAAACAGCTAAACTAATCAAATTTATAGAAAAAAGAAAAAATATTTCAAAAAAAACCTGTTCCGTTTTTCGGGTTATAATAAATTCGAAATTTATCATAAACTCATTTTGCTTGCTCAATATTTAGAATCTTTACCAAAAACTGCATGTTGAAAAAAAGAACTTATCAATGAAAATTACAAAAAAATTTGAAAACTCCATTCCGCATTAGTTTGATAATATAATTCAATTCATGAATATTGGTTTCGTTAAATCGCAAACCGCTACTCCCTGACATCATTTCATGACATCATTCGTAACACAAGAAATAAGCGTAATCGAATATATATTTTGGCTATATATTCATTTTATTTACGTGAACATGATTCAGCAGATTATTATTATCTCATTTCATCCCGTCGACTGGTCGGTCTCTTTGCCGCTCTCGCATGGGATAATATTCCGACGCCCATCAGCCCTGGACAAGCTGGGCTCCGTACTGTTCCATTATGGTGAAGCAGTTCATTCGCTGGTACTACCCGCGGTCCCACATTGTTTCCCAACGCTAGCTGTCACTCCGGGACGTATTGGACAACGATTGTGGACCGTAACCCGCGCCGACGACTAACTCTTCGATTATACGATGATTCAGCAGAGATTTTCTTCATCTTGCTCTGAAGACTGAATAAATTGAATTGAATTGAAATTGAAATTGAAAAAATTGAAGAATGGGAAGAGCCTGAATTGCGCCTTTGCATTAAAACTGCGCCTACAGGTTCATGCATTACTTAAGAAAAATAGGCTTAGTTTTTAAGGCTTCAAACGGAGGCGGAGCGCGCATAGCGCGAAGCCGACTGTGACTCGCTTCGAAAAAAACTGAGCCACAGTGAAAAAAATTCGTCAAATAAATGAAATACCTGACATGAAAAGGCATTTAGTATCAAAAACGTGGACACTAATAACACTATCAGGTAGCTCTAAACGATTTGCAAACTTGATACGCGTAGCGAAAAAATCTGTGAAATGTATTTCCCAAAAAAAAAAAAATTAAAGGAGCATACTGTGCGTAAGCGTGGGCCTCGACGCCTCGGATTATTCCAAACCTTTAAAAGTTTTCTAAAAAAAGTAAGAAAAATAGAAGAATAAAAAAAAGTTTTCAATCAAAAGCGGATTTTCAAGTGTGATATCTTTCTGTTTCTCATGTGACCGGAAAAGATTTCACGTCGAATCTAATTTTATAAATTGGAACGTAAAAAATGAATAAAATGATATGGCTGCGTGTGCGAATTTTGCAAATGAAGATGATGTCATAGGGATGACGTCAGGGAGTAGCGGTTTGCGATTTAACGGGAAGTGGAAAAACTTTCGGCGAACAGAGCCAAAACATACTCAATACAGCAAAAAAATTCAAAAAAATATCTATACACTTATTAAAAATAAAAATAGATTATATGAAAAAAATGTTTCTGTAATTCCACAGGAGCAGCGCGGTTAATAAAATGTGCAGTCCGCAATGACGCGGTGTTCACGACCGAACAGGATACAGTATTCTGAAAAAAATGATTAATTTCGGAATAGACTTTTATTTTTTTTTGTTCGGTTGTACAGCTCTGTTCAATTTGTTAGAAAAAAATTTTTTCAGCTATCATTTTTTTTTCATCCTTTTTTTGATGCTTTTTAGCCCACCAAGAATGAAAGGCTCAATAAAGGCCGTAAAACGGAACCCTTTTAGCGGCCATTTTGCCATCCTTCCTTTTTGCGCCCATTTTCCGCACTTTCGACTTTGGCAGTGATAAAACAAGATATATTTCGAGAATTACTTTTTGTTCTGAAATCCGGAGTCCAAAAGTTCCATCAATAGTTCAACCGGGAGCTAAAAGGATTCCCTAATAATAATGGCATTTCTGGTATTAATGAAAAATATCCTTAGAGCCTGTATATTTATCAGCTTTTTTTCAGCACGGTTACTCGAATTTTTTATAAATTGAAAAAAAAAAACTGTGTTAAATACAAGTCGATGACGTCAAAGAGAAGGCAAGGATTCCGGGAAGGCCCCTCACTTCGAAAAATGAGTTTGCACAGGTAAAACCACATGGAAGTCGGGGACTTCGGCGGCTTCGAGCACGCCACTATTTGCACTAATCTTAGGCTCTGATGAGTTTCTCCTTGGGGCAAAAAAAAGAGGAGGAAAAAAAAACGACGTCGACGACGACGAAAAGCTCTTTCTTCTTATCACTTATCTTACCGTTTGGCAACAGTACTTTTTTTTCACAAGAAGTACAGAAACTGGTTCACGATGACGGAAACTGAAGCGAAATCGAGGAATAATATTCTAGGTCACTACAAGATCAAGTTCTGAACGTTTGCTGGAACTTTTAAAAAAAGTGGGCAAAAAAGGAAGCTTCAGTGTGAACTTGGGTTCACTACAAAGATGATTTTTTCTTTGGAAATGATTACCGTTTTTAAGAATTCGAACTCAAAAAATAAAATCTAGACGTTAGTATCTCAAGGTGCTCAAGTAAAAAGTGGAAATGAAAAAAATTGCTTTTTCTCTATGATCTTCAAATCCAGCCTCCAAGTGAAAAAAATATCAAATTTTTTTACAAAAAAATAAACTTTGAAAAAAAGTTCAACATGTACAGAAAGGGTTATCTAACGTGAAAATGAAACTTTCATAGTTCAATTTATTTTGGTTTTTTTCTTACTTATTTTGAAAAAGGGTACGAGCGATATGAAAATAGTCTAGAAGCTTACCAAAAAGCAAATTGAAAAATTTTATAGGGCCATCTTTTCGATCAACAGGGTTTTATTTTTTCTTTCGAGGAGAAAAAATCAAATTTTGCAAATTTGCCTGAGTCGATGAAAAAATTGACTTTTAAATCTTTTTGGGTAGCCAACTTATTTTGAGATCGGTTCTAGAAGAAGGGCACTGTTGTCGGTGAAATATAAATAATTTTTCTTTTTTTTTAACGTCTTTCTTTCCTTTCATTACTTATCGAGAAGCTTAAAGGTATACTTTTTAATCCTAGCTTTTAAATAAAGCCTCAAAAACTTTATTTAAAACAGTTCCGACCGAGAATCAAAGAATAAAAATGAAACCAATAACTTATCCTTCTCCTTAAGCTGTTGTATCGCTTCAATCAACCTAATTTCTAATATAAAAAGCTTGAAACTCTCCCGTTTTGAATCAGGGAATTCCTGGAAACCCAGTGAAAAAAATCAAGTGAAGTCTCAGCTTTTAATCTAAAATTTAGGATTCAACCAGTTGTGCTGGCAAGTTCTATTTCACCACGGTACTTCTAAGAATTAATTTCGAACGATTTATCAAGAATCGATTTTTCCTCCCTCCATACAGCCCGTTGCCGTACGTCAAGAGGGTGCGAACTTCTTTCTCTCTTGAAAAAAAGAGACAGAGAGAGAGAATCGGCACAAAAAAGCTAACAGTTCGGAGGCGCGCAGAGAGGGGATCTCCGCCCTTTCCGAGGTAGGATTTTTGGCGACCTCCGCCTCCACGCCCTCGAGAAGACACACTGTGTTGTCGGTGGAGCACAGGCTCGCCTCGAGTAATCGCCGCCCCCTTCTCCCAGCTTCCGCGCCTTCCCATCCTTTTCATTCTTTTATTATAGCTTATTGCTGGGACCATGTCGTTGGAGCACGAGAAGGATCCCGGATGGCAGTACCTGCGTCGGTCTCGCGAGCAGATGCTCGAGGTTCTCTAATTATTTCTCGACCATCTTACTTACTTTCCTGGCAGTTATATCATGTATTCATTTTTCGGTGGCACATTTTCTCTTTAATTTGAACCGGTTTGGATACCTTCCGATTATCTTAGAGTATAATTATCTTCATAATAATATTATTGAATATTTAATCTAATAGTCCAACAATATGATCTCAATATTTTCATTCGAAACTCTAAACTTGGATAGAAACTTTCAAAAAATATCATGATACTCTGAAGACATTTATTGAAAAATCTCTGAAGTCAAGCTTATTCGCTCCATTGAACTTATTTAAACAAAACTGCAAGATCTATTTCAAATACTTATGAGTATTCGCCAGCCTTTTCTAGCTTGATTTTGAATAATAGAAATCCCTAACCTTATCTGAATTACAATAGTCCTTCGAAAGAATTTTTTTCCTGACGTATTTGATCTTGTAAAAAAACTGGTCTAAATTTTTTTTATAGCCGAATTTTTTTATTTTTTTAAGAAATCTTATTACGATTTTTCTCACTTTTTTCAGCCAAGAGAACTATAGTGGAACGCCCAGTTGACCTTTTTCTAATTCCAACAATTTCCGCTTTTAGAAAAAAATTAGACAGAAGAAATATTTGAGTTTTCTACATCAAATTGTTTCTTAACATTCAAAAATAATCAAAAACTAGTTTAGTTTTTTTATTTCAATTGAGAAAAAAACACTTACAAAATAAAGTTTCTCTTCACGAATGATCCTACCTTTACAATAAGGACTAACTAGTTGAAATATGGGATATAAAGTTGTAATTTAACTTGCTTTAGTTGTATTGAAAGCTTCAACAAGTACAATAACTTATATGGGTATTCAAAGAAAAAAGTTTTAATCATTTCATTTGAAAATCTATTCATCTAACCATTTTTCAAGAAGCTTTGCCTATGATAGAACATTTGAAATTCTTCAATCCTTTCAAAAAATTCGTCTCACGTGGTCAGTTGGAAATGGTTAAAGTTACTATTGACCTTAACTTCTTTTTCCCAGTTAAAGGAGCTCAAAATTACAACTAATTTTTTATTTTTCTCATGACGCTTCTTCCAAATGAAAAAAAGGTATAAAAAAGCTCCGTGGAAGTACTACGCATTCTGCTCATTTCAAAATGGTCATAAACTACGATCTTCAACTCTTTAGCTAGCTTCGGACTTACTATAGATCTAAAAAATTCCAGAAAAAAATTCCACCGTAACCTATCCAAATGTGACACAGATCATGACTACCATACAGCCTCCTCTCTATTACCGTTCCAATCCAACTAACCCGACTTCAGGACCAATCGCGACCCTACGACTCGAAGAAGAACGTTTGGGTGCCGGACGCAGAAGAGGGCTACCTGGCCGGTGAGATCAAAGGCCCAGGACCGAAGGCCGACACGGTCATCGTCACCGTCGGCGAGAAAGATGTCCGTGGAGGAGCATCTTCTGAATCTCGACGATGACGTTGTCGTTGCAGGTGACGCTGAAGAAGGATCTCGTCCAGGAGATGAACCCTCCAAAGTTCGAGAAGACCGAGGACATGTCCAACCTGACTTTCCTCAACGACGCCTCCGTTCTTGCCAACTTGCGAGCTCGATATGCTGCCATGCTCATCTACGTGAGTTTTTTCCTTTCTATTTTGGGTTTATTTTATTTTTTTAAGTACGTAAACATTTTTTTTTTCTGATTTTTAACGTTTTTCTCTAAAAAGTTTATTTGAGATAAATTTTCATTTTGTACTTCTTTTCAAAGTAGGTGAGTTTTCAAAATTCTTGATTCTTAGTTTATTATCCTTCGAAGGCGTTAAGTAGTGTTATCTTTTTTTATTGTATAAAAATTGAATTTTTCTGTTATATACTTCAAAAAAATTGAAAAAAATCAAACTTTGATCATTTCAAACAGTTCCTAAGTTTTATGATCGATCAGAAATTTTTTTGATGGGACTAAAGAAAAAAATCTGAAATTTTTTTCTATGAATAAATTAAATTCTGATTCTGTTTTTTTTTATTACGTGTAAACGTCGTTGAATTTTTTTAATTTGAAAGCCTAAAAATCTCTAAATTTCGAAGTTTCAAACTACTACAAGCTAATTTTTTTATTGCTTGTTCATATTCAAGAAAAAAATTCTACAAAAAAATTTTTTTCCCATTTTCTCTCGATTAAAAAGTTTCAAAAATTCAATATTTCAGTGTTCATAAAAGCTTCCATTTTGTCAAATTTACTCAATTTAACCTTCCAAGTTGATTTTTTTCTTTCTAAACGATATTTAAAAAGAGCACCTACCAATTTTTTTATTAATAATTTTTTTAGATCTTTGAACATTTCGTTAGCTACACGGTTTCAAATCCTAAAAAAATCTTTTTCAGTTTGAAAAAAAGTCTGGTAGAACTGTTGAAGCTTATTTCATTTGGAGTCTCATCAATTTTGATCAATTTATCAACTAAACTGTTTATAGTCCAAAAAAAACTGATAAGATTTGCGTAATTGGCTAGACGGCGGCTGCGCGGCTCATCTTGAACTCGGGCTCTCGAGGAGCTGCCAGTCGATGATTGCGCAAACATGCTCACGGTTATATCGCCCCACACACAAACTCTTTTCCGATGCCATCCACCACCACCACACATAAACACACACGGGGCGAAATGGGGGCCGATTCCAGTTATATCTTCACTTTTTTTCTTCTTCTTCTTGGACGCGGCGCCCTGTATATTTGTTCTTCATATCCACCTCCCCACGCTTTGGTGGGATCTAGGCGGCAAGCGTCCAATGATTTATCACCCGACAAAGAAACGTGTGGAAAAAACCAAAGTTGAGAAGAAGCAAGAAGCACCAAAAAAACACAAGAAAGCACAAAAATTGGTCTCGAAAAGAAGAAAGTCGAGAAAAAAAAATCGGATCTCTGAGCTCAACAAATCATGAAGAAGGATTCCCGCTAATCGAGATCAAATTTCAGACCTACTCCGGCTTGTTCTGCGTGGTGATCAACCCCTACAAGCGTCTGCCGATCTACACCGACTCGGTCGCCCGAATGTTCATGGGCAAGCGAAGAACCGAGATGCCGCCTCACTTGTTCGCCGTCTCCGACGAAGCCTACCGAAACATGCTTCAAGATCACGAAAATCAGTCCATGCTCATCACCGGAGAGTCTGGTGCTGGAAAAACCGAAAACACGAAGAAAGTTATCTCCTACTTCGCCACGGTCGGTGCCAGTCAGAAGGCCAAGGCCGCGACTGAAGAGAAGGTCGTCACCCTTGAAGACCAGATCGTCCAGACCAACCCCGTCTTGGAGGCTTTCGGTAACGCCAAGACTGTCAGAAACAACAACTCTTCCCGATTCGGAAAGTTCATCCGAATTCACTTCAACCGACATGGAACCCTCGCCTCTTGCGACATTGAGCACTACCTCCTCGAGAAGTCTCGTGTCATCCGTCAGGCTCCAGGAGAGCGTTGCTACCACATCTTCTACCAGATCTTCTCCGACTACAAGCCAGAGCTCAAGAAGCAACTCCTTTTGGACCTGCCACTCAAGGACTACTGGTTTGTCGCTCAGGCTGAACTGGCCATTGACGGTATCGATGACGTCGAGGAGTTCCAACTTACGGACGAAGCCTTCGATATCCTGAAATTCTCAGAGACTGAAAAGATGGACTGCTACCGTCTCATGTCTGGACACATGCACATGGGTAACATGAAATTCAAGCAACGTCCACGTGAAGAACAAGCCGAGCCTGATGGTGAAGATGAAGCCAAGAAAGCCGCCGCCATGTTCGGAATTGACGTCGACCAGTTCCTCAAGGCTCTTGTGTCTCCTCGTGTCAAGGTCGGAACCGAATGGGTTTCCAAGGGACAGAACGTTGACCAAGTCAACTGGGCTATTGGAGCCATGGCCAAGGGAATGTACGCCCGCGTCTTCCACTGGCTGGTCAAGAAGTGTAACTTGACTCTTGATCAGAAGGGTATCGACCGTGACTACTTCATCGGTGTGCTCGACATCGCCGGTTTCGAAATCTTCGACGTAAGCTAACCAATTTCCTCCACAGAAATTAGGAATTTGTTTCAGTTCAACTCCTTCGAGCAGTTGTGGATCAACTTCGTAAACGAGAAGCTCCAGCAATTCTTCAACCACCACATGTTCGTCCTCGAGCAGGAAGAATACGCCAGAGAAGGAATCCAATGGACCTTCATCGATTTCGGTCTCGATCTCCAAGCTTGTATCGAGCTCATCGAAAAGGTAAATTGAAAATTTGTATGAATAATTCTCTTTTTTTTTCAGCCGCTCGGTATCATCTCCATGCTTGATGAAGAATGCATCGTCCCCAAGGCTACGGATCTGACCTACGCTCAGAAGTTGATCGACCAGCATCTTGGCAAGCACCCCAACTTCGAGAAGCCCAAGCCACCAAAGGGCAAGCAAGGAGAAGCTCACTTCGCCATGCGGCACTACGCCGGAACTGTCCGATACAACGTCTTGAACTGGCTGGAGAAGAACAAGGACCCTCTCAACGACACCGTCGTCACCGTCATGAAGGCGTCGAAGAAGAACGACCTTTTGGTCGAGATCTGGCAAGACTACACCACCCAGGAAGAGGCCGCCGCTGCCGCTAAGCGTGAGTTTCCTTCTTTTTCAGTATATCTTGGAAAACTTTGAAATTACAGAAGGCGGAGCTCGCAAGGGAGGAAAGTCTGGATCTTTCATGACCGTCTCCATGATGTATCGCGAATCGCTCAACAAGCTCATGACTATGCTCCACAAGACTCATCCTCACTTCATCCGTTGCATCATCCCCAACGAAAAGAAGAAGTCTGGCATGATCGACGCCTCCTTGGTCCTCAACCAGCTCACCTGTAACGGTGTGCTTGAAGGCATCCGTATTTGCCGTAAAGGTTTCCCCAACAGAACCCTCCACCCTGACTTCGTCCAACGGTACGCCATCTTGGCCGCTAAGGAAGCCAAGGGAACCAGCGACCCCAAGATCAACGCCGGCGCCATTCTCCAAGCTTTGGTCAACGAAAAGAAGCTCGGCGAGGAGCAGTTCCGTATCGGTCACACGAAAGTCTTCTTCAAGGCCGGAGTCGTCGCCCACATCGAAGACTTGCGTGACGAGAAGCTCAACAACATCATCACCGGTTTCCAGTGTGCCATTCGTCACTACCACGCCTTGGAAGAGGCTGGAGCTCGTCGCAAGCAGCTCAACGCCTACATTGTGCTCCAGCGCAACATCCGCTCTTGGTGCGTGCTACGTACCTGGGACTGGTTCTTGCTGTTCGGACGTCTTCGCCCGCAACTCAAGTGTGGAAAAATGGCTGAGGAGATGATCAAGATGGCCGAAGAGCAGAAGATCCTGGAGGCTGAAGCCAAGAAATTGGAAGCTGAACGATTGGCCCAGGAGGAGAAGTACAACAAGCTCAACGCTGACCGCAACAAGTTGTTGGAGCAGCTCGAAATGAGTCAAGGAGGTTCCGCTGCCATCGAGGAAAAACTCACGCGGTTGAACCATGGCCGTCAAGAAGTTGAGAAGAGCCTCAACGAAACTAACGACAAACTTTCCGAACACGAGGAGAAGAACGCAGAACTGGAAAAGATCCGTCGCAAGGCGCTTCAGGAGGTTGAGAACATGAAGAAGTCGATCGAAGCCGTTGACGCCAACCTGAACAAATCTCTTGAAGAGAAGGCGGCCAAGGAGAACCAGATCCGTTCTCTGCAAGACGAAATGAACTCCCAGGACGAAACCATCGCCAAGGTCAACAAGGAGAAGAAGCACATGGAGGAAGTCAACCGTCAGCTCATCGACGACTTGCAAGCCGAGGAGGCCAAGCAAGCTCAGGCTAACCGCCTGCGCGCCAAGCTTGAGCAGACCCTCGACGAAATGGAAGAAGCCGTCGAACGCGAGAAGCGCATTCGCTCTGAAACTGAAAAGTCGAAGAGGAAGGTGGAGAGTGAGCTGAAATCAGCTCAGGAGACCATCGACGAAATGACGGCGACGAAGCAAGAAGCTGACTCTTCCTTGAAGAAGAAGGAAGCCGACCTGCACGCCCTCGGTGTCCGAATCGAAGATGAGCAGGCCGTCGCCACGCGACTTACGCGTCAGTCCAAGGAAAATGCTCAGCGAATCATTGAGATCGAAGACGAACTGGAGCACGAGCGTCAGTCTCGCTCCAAAGCCGACCGTGCACGTGCTGAGCTCCAACGCGAGCTGGATGAACTCAACGATCGCCTCGATGAGCAAAGCAAGCAGATGGAGCAGCAGCTAGAAAACAACAAGCGCAAGGACGCTGAAATCATCAAGTCGCGACGTGACCTTGACGAGAAGAACATGGGTAACGAGGACCAGATGAACAGCATCCGTCGCAAGAACAACGACCAAATCTCTGACTTGACTAACACTTTGGATGCGCTCCAAAAGACCAAAGCACGAATCGACAAGGAGAAGGGTGTCCTCCAAAAAGAACTGGACGACATCAACTCTCAGGTTGACCAGGAAACCAAGGCCCGTGTCGAACAGGAGCGCCTTGCCAAGCAGTACGAGATCCAAGTTGCTGAGTTGCAGCAGAAGGTGGACGAGCAGTCGCGCCAGATCGCTGACTACTCCAGCACCAAGGTCCGTCTTGCCAACGACAACAACGACCTCGTTCGTCAAGTAGAAGAACTGGAGATCCAGTTGGCCACCATCAACCGCGCCAAGACTGCCTTCTCTTCTCAACTTGTTGAGGCCAAGAAGGCCGCCGAGGATGAGCTCCACGAGCGTCAAGAGTTCCACGCCACGTGCAAGAACCTCGAACACGAACTTGACCAGTGCCACGAGCTTCTCGAAGAGCAGATCAACGGCAAAGACGACATTCAGCGTCAGCTGAGCCGCATCAACTCAGAAATCTCTCAATGGAAGGCTCGTTACGAAGGAGAAGGTCTTGTCGGCTCTGAAGAGCTGGAAGAGCTCAAGAGAAAGCAGATGAACCGTATGATGGACTTGCAGGAAGCTTTGTCCGCCGCTCAGAACAAGGTTATTTCCTTGGAGAAGGCCAAGGGCAAACTTCTTGCCGAAACCGAAGACGCCAGATCCGACGTCGACAGACATCTGACCGTCATCGCCTCTCTTGAGAAGAAACAACGTGCTTTCGACAAGATCGTCGAAGACTGGAAACGCAAGGTCGACGACATCCAGAAGGAGATCGACGCCACCACCCGTGATTCTCGCAATACTTCCACCGAAGTGTTCAAGCTCCGCTCATCCATGGACAACCTGTCAGAGCAAATTGAAACGCTCCGCCGCGAAAACAAGGGCTACGCTCAGGAAATCCGTGATCTCAACGAGCAGATCAGCCAGGGTGGCCGCAGCTACCAGGACATCCAGAAACTTGTTCGCCGTCTTGAGCAGGAGAAGGACGAGCTGCAACACGCCTTGGACGAGGCTGAAGCCGCGTTGGAAGCCGAAGAGAGCAAGGTTCTCAGACTCCAGATTGAAGTTCAGCAGATCCGTTCTGAAATCGAGAAGCGCATCCAGGAGAAGGAGGAAGAGTTCGAGAACACTCGCAAGAACCACCAGCGTGCCTTGGAGTCCATCCAAGCGTCTCTGGAAACAGAGTCCAAGAGCAAGGCCGAATTGGCGCGTGCCAAGAAGAAGCTCGAAAGCGACATCAACCAGCTGGAGATCGCCTTGGACCACGCCAACAAGGCTAACGTTGACGCTCAGAAGAACCTCAAGAAGCTTTTCGACCAGGTGAAAGAGCTCCAAGGACAGGTCGACGATGAACAACGACGCCGCGAGGAGATTCGCGAGAACTACCTCGCCGCTGAGAAACGTCTTGCCGTTGCTTTGGCCGAGAGCGAAGACCTTGCTCACCGCATCGATGCTTCTGACAAGGTTGAAACTCCTCGGATTTTTCACAAAAAAAAATGATTTTCAGAGCAAGAAGCAGCTGGAGTTGGAGCAGGCTGAGCTGAAATCCGCCAACACCGAGCTCATCGGAAACAACGCTGCCTTGTCCGCCATGAAGCGCAAGGTCGAGAACGACGTCCAGATTGCCAGGGTACTTTGATCATTTTACAAATTGACCTACTTCAAAAATGTTTCAGAACGAGTTGGACGAGTGCTTGAACGAACTCAAAGTCTCCGAGGAGCGCGCCCGCAAGGTATGTCAACAGATAAATCCTATCCTTTTCACTTTGTGACGCAGATTTCGAAGCGCTTTGGGAAGAAGGGGAAAAGATCATAGATTGAAATATAGAATAGTATATAAGAAATTTTGACGTTGTAAAGGTAGGCTTGCCAAAAAGTTGAGTTTCAATGATCTACCGACCAAGGTGATTCTGATGAAGTTGGACAAAGTCCAAAGCTTAACTAAATACAGAGACTAACTGTCCACCATTCTAAAAAGTTTGTAGTAGAAGATGCTGCGCACTTGAGAGTCTTTACTAAGTATCATCCAAAACCATTATATTCCAGGCTGCCGCCGACGCTGATAGACTCGCCGAGGAAGTCCGCCAGGAGCAGGAGCACGCCGTCCACGTCGACCGTCAACGCAAGGCCCTCGAACTCACGTCCAAGGAACTTCAAGCCAAGATCGACGACGCCGAACGCGCCATGCTCCAATGTATAAAGCTTGGTCTATTTTTGAAACTATTCCGAATTTCAGTCGGCGCCAAAGCCCTGGCCAAGGTCGAAGACAGAATCCGACAACTCGAAGCCGAATTCCACAGCGAGCAACGACGTCACCAGGAGTCCGTCAAGGGCTACACCAAGCAGGAACGCCGGTCACGCGAACTCCAATTCCAGGTACCTTTCTTTGGTATTCACTTCGGAGGAGAGAGTGAATTGACAGGTGGAAGAGGACAAGAAGGCGTTCGATCGTCTGCAAGAGATGGTCGAGAAGCTCCAGCAGAAGATCCGCGTCCAGAAGCGACAGATTGAAGAAGCCGTGAGTTTCTTCGCTCTGTTTTGATCCTCCCTTTTTCCCTTACGTGGAGTTTCCTAATTTCGTCCTTGAAAGTCCAGCAGAAAAATCTCAAAAAAAACTGCAAGTTTAAGGCTTCCAATATTTCAGACCTACTGAAAGTCCACCAAAAAGTCGAACCTATAAAAATTCTCAAACATCTCTTAACTTTGCATAAACTCGAGCGGAACACTTGCAGGAAGAAGTCGCGACACAGAATCTGTCCAAATTCCGACAGATCCAACTCGCTCTCGAGAATGCCGAAGAACGAGCCGAAGTCGCCGAAAATTCACTGGTGCGCATGCGTGGCCAGGTCCGCACCTCTGCCACCAAGTAAATTCCCCCCACTCCCCCCTCTCCCCGTACGTCTTCTTCTTCTGAAGCAAAACTTCTTGCTCCACTTCTTCATCATCATCCGGTTTGTTGTCCTTCCATCGATCCATTTGAGTGCAATTTCGACGCGTCGCACAATTACACAACTTCTCTTAGTTTAATAATAAAAAAATTGTTTTTCTTTTTTTAAATCCCTTAGTTGGCCCCGTAGGCAATTATGAGAAAATAGTATTGTGTTAGCCAAAGTCCTCGACGTCCGACCAGCCGCTCCACTGTGACGACGTCTTGGTTCTTTCGGCCTTCGCCCACCGATTTGAAATCGATCGACAATTTTTTCTTTCTTTTTACTTAGTTGATTTTTAGCTCAATTTTTTTTAAAAGTATTGTTTTCGTCTAGTCCTTTCTCTTTTCAAATCGGTACCAGCAACTGGAAAAAACAAATCAAGCCACAAACAATAAATGCTTTCTTTGTTAAGACATTCATATGTGTGATTTCTGCCGTTTTTCGCATAAATTGTAAATAATTTTGAAGGTTTCAGAACAAACAGTGTCTGTGTGGGTGTGTTAAGAGTGGATACGCAGACGGTTAGAGAAACTTCTGAAGACAATTTTGAAAGAAAAAAATAGGAAAGGTCATTTTTTCTTCAACAGACTAAAACCTAAAATTATTTCAATTACCCCCCAAAAGCTCAAACTATTTCGAAATTAGAAAATCTAAATTCTAACTTTTTATTGTTCTCAAAAAAAGACAAATTTTTTGGCCTTCGCAAACTCTCAAGTAGCCGGAAGAGAGATCATTTGTGCACACGGGGAAATCTCCGCTTCATCGTTTTTTTCTTCACTTTTGGCCCGCTTGCCCTTCTGCCGGGCCGAGGCGAATTTTTGTGTGATAGCAAACATGCTACGTCGCACTCGGCGGAAACGTTAAAATTCACTAGACAGCGGGTTCTTTGGCTCGTTTTTTGAGCTTTGGAAATGCTTTTAGTGAAGTTTATATATAATTGAAGCTTCTAGTGTGCTAGAGCTTTTGTCTATTATATTCCTATTTTTGATATGTATCTTTTTTTAAGCTCTGGAAAAGACAAAAACCTCAAAAAGCTTGGTAAACTTTAAATTGACCATTTTCTTCACATTTCAGCCTTCATGGGCTTCAAGACTGTACAGACTCGAAATATTCCCATCTCGAAAATTCAGAATTGAACCTCTTCCAAACTGTCATGCCCAGTATCTCATTACAATAACCTTAAAAAATTCCCTCTTTTTCAGAAAAAAAAGCCCCAGAAGTTCAAGCAGCTCAAAATTTCACAATGAAATCAACAGAGATCACTGAAAATCTTGTGAAATTCAACCAATAAAACATCGAACGATCCCTCGAACCACCGAAGCTTTTCTTTGAAAAGTTCCGTGAAGAAGGATTTCCAAGCCTTTATTACACAGTTTTAGCACCCCCGTGGCTATGGGAGTTCCAAAGAAACGGCTCACACACACGCACACGCACATGCACATACCTCTTACGCTCACAAAAACAGAATGAACACACTCTCAAGAGAAAGTGTCGTCGTCGCGGGTCATATCCGATTTCAAATACGTTTGGTCTTTTAGGAAAACGTCAAAAATTGAAGAAAATCCAGGTAATCTTTCTTAGTTATTTTTTTTCTCTTGCAAACCGATTTTTTCAGTTGTTTTTCCGCCTAAGATTGGACCTCTAAAATTTTGGCATTGACAAGGAAGGTAATTTTACTTTATGGTTGGATTTTTTCTGAAATTTGGTCCGAACGCTTTTCAATGTAAGGAGATTCCGAAAGTCTCAAACTGCACAACTTCCTATTTTTGACTAAGGACGCCAAATCCGTTAGAATAGGCTATTTTAGGTCTCTGAGCCCAAATTTCTCCAAAACTGAGAAGTTGTGCAAATTACGGCTTTCAGAATCTTCGTTGGGTACACCTAGTGGTGTTCTGACCGAATTTCAATAATTCCCAACCCAACCGCACAGGGAAATGACCTCCCTTGTGAGCTTCTTTTTCAAAAAATCGACATCTTATTGAAAAAACACAAATTTTAAAAGAGTTTAGCCAGTACTTTTTTGAAAAGGAAAAAAAAGCCGGTCAAGCTGAACTATTTGCAATGTACAGGCTCCACAGAAAGACACATGATCCTCCTTTATTCGATAATTAAAGTTCAAAACGGCAACGAAAGTTACTCAAAACGAATACAAGCTGGAAGATGATCAATATCACTATCAATCGGTCCAGTTTTCCTTCTCCTAGGAAAGCCGGAAGAAGACACACATTGACGAACAACAACACAGAGAGCTGGTCAATTTATCATTGGAGCGCGAATGGCGCGGGGCAGCGTAAAGTCGGGCCAGTTACAACTTTTGAGGCTGGCAACAACTCTCGCCACTTTTCATGTCGAGGTTGCTCTCGGAAACTTTTCTTCTGTCTCTTTTTTTTTGACCTCTTGGATGCTCCTGGTACACACTGTCGATCTCAACTCAAAGATTGAGGATGAGACTTTGGATGTTATCTCCTAGACGACGCGGCCTTCAACAGCTCAGTCGTTGAATTGTAGCTTTGCTCAGCCTCAACTTCTTATGTGACTCAAATTAGGAAGGAAGTTAGGTTAGGTACTTCTTCTGTAAAAGAGGCAAAAATTTCAAGAGAAACTTCGAGAGTAAGGTTAAGAAAAAATTCAGAAGGATCTGTACGTGTACCTTGAATCCAATGAGCCTCTCCACCCGCTGCACCATTCAAAAAATGTCGAATAAAATTATGAAAATTCTAGTCTTGACAGAAGAATATTTTTTTTGCAAAAGCTATGTTGGAACCGAAACTTTAGACCTTGCTTAACATTCCGAGCAAAAGAAATAATTTTTTAAAACTGATTATATTAAGAAAAACAAATTTTAAAGTCTCTTTTGTGATATTTTCATCACTTATAAAGCGTACAAGACCTTTTTATCGCCAGCTACTTCTTTTTATAAAGAAAGCTAAAAGGTTCTTCCCAAATGCAACTTTAAAATTAAGAAGTTATCCAATGAGCTCTCCGATTTTCCATAGAGCGCGAATGTAATGAAGGATTTTAGAGTGGTCCCTATAGGGCTAAGAGGGAAAACAGCCTCTCAAGGGGCCAAAAAAGTGGTCCTTATAGTAGTAAAATGAAAAAAGGTGACCCCTATAATGGCCTGTACCCTAGCCCAAAAGCTTAAGTGGTCCCTCTGGGGGTCTGTCGTTAATTTTAGTTTTTTTTTTGCATGGAAATGCATCTCCGCATAGAGTTCATTAAAAGGTGGTAAAGTGCTCCCTTTAGAGGACTTTCTATGGGCCTCTAAGGTCACCCCTATAGGGACCACTCTGAAGTTCCAAATTTGTATCTGATTTTCCGTTGAAATGCTAGCAGACTGAAAAACTCAAAACCTTTCTGAAATAACTAAAAAAAAAGTTCGGAATAATCCAAAAATATCCGGTTTGCTATTAAAAATACAATTTGCTTACTGCGACAAGGTCTGAAATTATCCGATAGTAATCCCCAAAATCTTTCAAAAAATTGAAAAAAGTGTACAAAAAATCCCTGTGCTCCAAGAGGCAGAAAGAGCAACGATTGAACTTTTTTTTTCTCATTTTTGCCTGGCTCAACAGTTGTCACCGGTCGAAGGAGAAGGGGAAAAAGAAAAAGAAAAAGGGAGTGAGGAAGCGGCGGACATGCTTCTTACACAACTTGACTTCGTACCGAGAGGCCGCAGACGAGCATCCGGAATACACCTCGGGTTCATGGAAGATTGACTTTTTTCTCTTTCGCGATGGAATGTTCGCAATGAAAAATGGATCGGTCGAGTCAGGATATCTCCAAGAATATGGGAAAACCTTTATGAATGGAAGATTAACAGATATTTCGTAATTCCTTATCATAGTTTATCCATGAAGCCGTCTAGTTTGCAATATTCAAAGTCCTCAATAATTAAAAAAATAATATCGTTCAAGTGTGAAACACTTCTGTAACTCGAAATCAGAAATTTTGGGAAACTAGCCACTTTTCAGGAATCTCAAGTTTTTCGCTTCACAAATACTGACGCCCTCCAAAATTTTCAGCGGAATTTTTTTCAAAATTTCCAGTTCAGTGTAAATTTTCATAATTAGAGAGAATCCCAAATCGATCAAGTGATAACTAAACTAGTACTAAACGTTCCTTTAGAGATAGCTACAATTTTAAAAATTGAGGCTACTGTTATTTCTAAAAAAATGCTATAAAGAGGTCTGCTTAAAAAAATCCGATTCAATTTTTTTGAATCATTTGAACATGTCTATCCCTCGAAATAAAATGGTATTAAAAAACATTGGATAGTTTTTTAGTATGAAAAATGCCATAAATTCTGCTTACGGTGTATTTGTTCCACTGCAAAAGGCTCAAAAATATTCCATCCTAAAAAAAATATCAAATTAGCTCTCAAATTTCAAAAATACATGAATCGCCTGATCTACTTATTTCGAAAAAAATGTGAAAGCCCTGTGTAAAGTTTCGGCTCTTCCGGATTTTTTTGACAAGTGGCAGAAAAAAAATTTGATTGATAACTGAAAAGAAAAGTTGGATTGAATTTTATGGTGATTTTGTTAACTTTTTTTTCTTCGCGTTCATCTTTTTCTAACAGGGGAAGGCTTGGAATTTTTTAAAAATTGCCAGAACGCTTCTTGATGTACCAGATGAAGATCCGGAAATTCTCAACCTGGACATCTTCCTAGTTTCCGAGAAATAAAGGCCTAAAGCCTCAAAATAGCCTATTTTAATGAATTTTGAGCGTTCTCTTTGACGTAGAGACTTTTTTTTCTCAAAATCGAGGAAGCTGTGCAGGTTGAGACTTTCAGAATCGTCATCTGGTACATCAAGGAGCATCCTGGCCGATTTTCAGGGAAATCCCAACCGCCAATTTAAATAAAATCCCTTGTAAGTGTACCATTCTCAAATAGCCGATTTACTCCTACTCCCGGCTATAGAAATTTTTTTTTCTTTGTTCAAAATTGCTTTTGAAACGAATCAAAAGTGAACATGATATACTGGAGTTTGTTTGTGTAACTCAAGTAATTAACAAGGAACAGGAAAAAAAGAGAGAGATCCGGACAACTGGATCCAACATCCAACAACAGAGCGGCCAACTGCTCGTTCGGGTGTTGTAAAAGTAAAAAAAAATTGAAAATATTGTGGAATGCTGGAAAAGACGGGAGAAATATGTTGCTTTTTTTGACATTATCATTACACAATACTTTTACAAACTCAAAAAAATCACTCAGGCTCAGAAATAAAGCCCTAACTCAAAAATGGAAAGGAATTTTTGAAAAGTATTTCTTAGAACAGTAAAAAGTCTATCAAAACCACTTCTTGAGGTGGAATTACGAGTTTTAAAGAGAAAAAAAGGCCCAGCCAAGGACTTTGATATAAAATATTATATAATAAATTCATCATTTATCTCCTAAAAAAACTCAGAAAGTATTAAATAAGTAACAAATTTTCAAGTTGAATCTTGTTTTTTATGTCGTAAGTTTCAATAAGTATTAACAAATCTTCAAAAAAACGCGAAAAAAATGGAGCAACTGTCAATTCCATCACGTTTTATTTTATTTCTAAATTCGAATCATACTCAAAAAAACACTTCAAATATCACTTTTTACCGAGAAAAAAAGTTGAAAGTCTGGAGTTTTTTTAAAATAAAAATCCTGGAAACGAAAAATTTTTTTCTCACACTGAATAAATAATTTGAAACTTTCTTTAATTATACTAATTCAGGATGTCATTCAATTTAACAGCTAGAACCCATTTAACAAAAAAGAAAAATATTTTGAAAGATTTTATTTTTCAAGGATGTGGTTCAACTTCAACTGGCTTCTCGAAGGTGATAAAATAAAGAGTCACGTTTTTTTTCCCCTTCTCACGCTCTTTTCATTATTTATAAGCGAATAAAAAAATAAGCTTTGAATGATTTGAAGCCTTGAAAAATATCACTCAATATTTAGCCGAAAAAGTTTTGAAATTTGTGAAAATCCAAACTTTCCCTTTTTTTATCAATCTTTGAAACCTTATATAGATGAAATACACAACCAAACTTTATTTTTCAAACGTCGAATGTTGCTTTTAACAAGAGTGTGGAGGTCTATGAAAGCGAAATTCGTGAAAATATTGAAAAAAAGTTTTTTTCAGCGGTATTTTGAGTCAATGCCGATTCCTTTTGTACGACTAGAACGATCGCAAGAAAACTCTTCGAGATCTCGATCTTATTCTTCACGAAAAATTTCCGAAATGAGAAGCTTCAAGTCTCTGAACACTCCCAACAATGGGAACTTTGAAAACTACGGTTTCTGTGTTTTCAAAGCAGCTTAATCTCCTCTGGGTTCACCACAAAGTCACGTCATTTTCTACCAGTTTCAGGCACAACTACAGTCCGAACAGTCCCAAAGTGGACCGCTTGATACTGCGGAGGCGTACCACCCTCTATTCTTAGAGTCGGGCAAGAGATGCCAGTGGGATTCAGGGAGAGAGAGCAGAGGGTACCGTAGGCGTGAGGAGAGTCGTGGCGAGGTTTTTCGGAGGTGGAGAAGACGGAGGAGGCGGAGCCAGCTGAGGAAGCCGCAGCGGGCCTGAGCCAAGCCATTGCATCGGTGCGGGCACCTCGAAGTCACCTCGACTCAACCTCGACGACTTCGAATCGAAACCGGCAACAATGGAGCACGAGAAGGATCCAGGATGGCAGTACCTCCGTCGCTCTCGCGAGCAAATGATGGAGGTTCTTCAACAACTTTCCTTCGAATGAGTCTAATTTGAACTGCTTTCAGGACCAGTCCAAGCCCTACGATTCCAAGAAGAACTGCTGGATTCCGGACGCCGAAGAGGGTTACCTCGCCGGAGAGATCACCTCCACCAAGGGTGATCAGGTCACCGTCGTCTCCGCTCGCGGAAATGAGGTAATTCCAGTTTTTTTCTACTTAACTACCTTTTTTTCTCAAGTTTGAATGGTTTTTTGGCTTCGCTTTCTGAATTTATGACTTTTTTTTTTACTTTTTGGTTTAATTCCTATGTATTTTTTCTTGAATCCTCGAATAATTCCCAACATTCTGAATTCTTCTTTCCAGTAGATAATGATTCTGAGCTCTAAACGACGATAAGACACTTTAAAAACTTCATATCTCAAAAAAATTTTTCATTTTACATTCAAAAGTTACTTTTTTTCTACTCAATGATGTATTATAATAGAAAACCTACAGTGAAAAACTTCGAGATTTTTCCTTTTCATAGGTTTTTGGATTAATTTATTAAGCTTCTTCTCGCACAGTTTTTCCATTTCGATCAAATTTTCTTTCTCGAAACTTCAAAAAAATTGTTTTTTCTATAATTAAAGTTCGCATTTCGTGACTTTGCGGTCCATTTTCTGACTCAAAAATCCATTATTCAATTAGAGCTTAATTTCAGTTCAACTAATCTTGTAGAAACAAAATCGTTCGTGGCCATGAGAATTATTTAATCTTTTTCCTTTTGCAAAAAGTTTGCGTTTGAAAAGATTTTTTTTTTCTAAATCGACCAGACTTTAACTAAAATTTTCAAAAAGGCATAGTCGAATAAATTTCCTTCGATTCCAACACAATATTCTTTTTTCTTCTCTTTTTTTTGCCTTTCAACCCCCCGAGTGCCAAGCAAAATCAGAGGGCGTCAGCGGCGGCGGCGGCAAAATCTTTACAACTGTCGGTTGTAATGCTTCTCGCTTCTCTCGTTTGCTGCTCCAGCTCAAGCTCTACCTACACAAAACTACCGCAGCTCACAACACAATCCCTCACTCACTCAAAGGAAGAGGGAGAGAGAAAATTGAAAATGTGTGGGGGCTGTCAAGCCGGAGCAGCAGAAGAAGAAGAAGAATATTAAGTTTCCATGAGATCTGCCGGTCAAAGAAGCCGGTGGAGCATGTGGTTTTCGTCGTTTAACCGCAACAAAAATCTTCGAATTGGCAAGCGAATTCAAAAACCAAAAGGGAGAAGACAGAAGTAAAAAGAATATGATGTTAATTCAGAGCATGTCGACAAAAATTAGCTCTTTTTTATCCTTTTATCCTCTTTCTCGCTCTTCAAACTTTTTTTTATCAAGTTACATTCAGAGCTACTTTTTTTCAATGATACATGATCAAAAGAATTCTGTTCGAATCTCCAAAAAAGTGAAAGCCAAAAAAAAACCCATTCAAACTGTTGAAAAAGGAACAAGAACCAAAACTTTCCAGAACTTGAATCAAACTCCAATCTTTTACAGGTCACCCTCAAGAAGGAGCTCGTCCAGGAGATGAACCCGCCCAAATTCGAGAAGACCGAGGACATGTCCAACTTGACCTTCCTCAACGACGCCTCCGTCCTGCACAACTTGCGGTCGCGTTACGCCGCCATGCTCATCTACGTAAGTTTTGGAATGAATCACAAAAACTGAAGAACTAGTGGGAGCGACTAAATCTTCACAAATTTTTTATCTACAGTTATCCAGGCCCTTTCTAAACGCTTCAAAAATAACACATTCCAAGGTTAAAAAAGCGAACCAAAAACTTCATAGCCCTCAAATTTCTTTGGTTCCACTCCAATCTTCCGATTCCTTCCCAATAAAATCAATATTCCCTTCAAAAACGGTCGCCTAAGGGCTTGGATAACTGACGATTAAAACACGACGCTTTGCTCCCAGCCAAAAACTATTACAACACAAATTCTCGGCACAAGGCCTTGGCATCTGTCTTTTTCGCTTTTTTTTGCTCCTCCGACGGGAATGTGCCAAACCAAAAGGCTTGCATCGTTTAACAATTTTTGCGCCGCCGTCGGCAAAGCGAAAAAGACAGCCGCGTTATCGGCGAAAAGAAAAAAAGGCCACAAAAATAAAAAATCTCGAATATGGAATGAAAAAAGACTATCTTTCACTGTATTTCAGACCTACTCCGGCTTGTTCTGCGTCGTAATCAACCCCTACAAACGTCTGCCGATCTACACCGACTCTGTCGCTCGCATGTTCATGGGCAAGAGAAAGACCGAGATGCCGCCTCACTTGTTCGCCGTCTCTGATCAGGCCTACAGAAACATGCTCCAAGACCACGAGAACCAGTCCATGCTCATTACCGGCGAGTCTGGTGCCGGAAAGACCGAAAACACCAAGAAGGTTATTGCCTACTTCGCATCCGTCGGTGCGTCGCAGCAAGAAGCCGCTGGTGGCAAGTCCGAAGAGAAGAAGGTCACCCTTGAGGACCAGATCGTCCAGACCAACCCTGTCTTGGAGGCCTTCGGTAACGCCAAGACTGTCAGAAACAACAACTCTTCCCGATTCGGAAAGTTCATCCGTATCCACTTCAGTCGTCACGGACGTCTTGCGTCTTGCGACATTGAGCACTACCTTCTCGAGAAGTCTCGTGTCATCCGTCAGGCTCCAGGAGAGCGTTGCTACCACATCTTCTACCAGATCTTCTCCGACTTCAAGCCTCAGCTCAAGACTGAGCTCCTTCTTGACAAGCCGCTGAAGGACTACTGGTTCGTCGCCCAGGCCGAGCTCTCCATCGACGGTATCAACGATACCGAGGAGTTCCAGCTCACCGACGAAGCCTTCGACATCCTCAACTTCTCTGCCACCGAGAAGATGGACTGCTACCGCCTCATGGCTGCTCTCATGCACATGGGTAACATGAAGTTCAAGCAACGCCCACGTGAAGAGCAGGCCGAGCCTGACGGTACCGACGACGCCGAGAAGGCCTCCAAGATGTACGGCCTCGACTCTGAGGCTTTCCTCAAGGCCCTGACCAAGCCTCGTGTCAAGGTCGGAACCGAATGGGTGTCCAAGGGACAGAACGTCGAGCAAGTCAACTGGGCCGTCGGTGCCATGGCCAAGGGTCTCTACTCGCGTGTGTTCAACTGGCTGGTCAAGAAGTGTAACTTGACTCTTGATCAGAAGGGTATCGACCGTGACTACTTCATCGGTGTGCTCGACATCGCCGGTTTCGAAATCTTCGACGTAAGCTAACCAATTCCCTTCACAGAAATTAGGAATTTGTTTCAGTTCAACTCCTTCGAGCAGTTGTGGATCAACTTCGTAAACGAGAAGCTCCAGCAATTCTTCAACCACCACATGTTCGTCCTCGAGCAGGAAGAATACGCCAGAGAAGGCATCCAATGGACCTTCATCGATTTCGGTCTCGATCTCCAAGCTTGTATCGAGCTTATTGAGAAGGTGAACTCACAATTTGACGATATGCAGTATCATGACTTTTTGAATGCTCGATCACAACTCTTTTCAATTATATTTGGACAAACTTTGAGCCTTTGATTCAGAAGCAGCTTTTTAGATTTATATTTACTCCGAAAAAGATAGCCGTATAAAAAATTTTAGTTTTCAGTTCATGAAATTTTGAAAATTTCAGATAAATTCTAAAACTGCAAAATCAGTTATGATCTAACATCCATTTCCATCAAAGTATAGCAGTTTTTTCTTGTTTTTATTGAACCCTGCCAAAAAATTTTTCGTATATTTTTCGTATCAGTATTTTACATATTCTTGAATTTTCTAGCAAGAATTTGTATACTGCCCCCTACATGAGTTCCAAAAAAAAAATTTGAAACCTGTTGTAAAAAAATAATACTTTGAAGGCGTAAAAATCTTGAAAAATTGAATAAGATGTTAGATTTTTCTAGCGAATCTTCGCTTTCCACTAAAAAAAACCCGAAAGAACAAGTTGAAAATTTTGCAGTTTTCGGACTTTCAAATCTCATATTTCAAAAGTTCTGACATTGAAAGCTCTAGCGAAAAGATGAAAAGATCAATTTACGCTGGGTTATTCAACAAGTTTTTTTTATCACAACTTTGACCATATATTTTTCAGCCGCTCGGTATCATCTCCATGCTCGATGAAGAATGCATCGTCCCCAAGGCTACTGACTTGACGCTCGCCCAGAAGCTTGTTGACCAGCATCTTGGCAAGCACCCCAACTTCGAGAAGCCCAAGCCACCAAAGGGCAAGCAAGGAGAAGCTCACTTCGCCATGCGGCACTACGCCGGAACTGTCCGATACAACGTCTTGAACTGGTTGGAGAAGAACAAGGACCCTCTCAACGACACCGTTGTGTCGGCCATGAAGGCCTCCACTGGCAACGACCTCCTCGTCGAGATCTGGCAAGACTACACCACTCAGGAAGAGGCTGCCGTCAAGGCCAAGGGTTAGTTCTGACCAGAAGCCTTACTGGATTTTAAACATTTTCTTTGCAGAAGGTGGTGGCGGTAAGAAGAAGGGAAAGTCTGGATCTTTCATGACTGTCTCTATGCTCTACCGTGAGTCGCTCAACAACCTCATGAACATGCTCCACAAGACTCATCCTCACTTCATCCGTTGCATCATCCCCAACGAGAAGAAGCAGTCTGGAATGATCGACGCCTCCTTGGTTCTCAACCAGCTCACCTGTAACGGTGTGCTTGAAGGCATCCGTATTTGCCGTAAAGGTTTCCCCAACAGAACCCTCCACCCTGACTTCGTCCACCGTTACGCCATCTTGGCAGCCAAGGAAGCCAAGTCCGATGAAGACAAGAAGAAGTGCGCCGAAGCCATCATGTCCAAGCTTGTCAACGACGGCGCTCTCAGCGAGGAGATGTTCCGTATCGGTCTCACCAAGGTCTTCTTCAAGGCCGGAGTCCTCGCTCACCTTGAAGACATCCGTGACGAGAAGCTCTCCCAGATCATGGCCGGATTCCAGGCTCAGATCCGTTGGTACTTGGGTCTCACCGAACGCAAGCGCCGCATGGAACAGCGCGCTGGACTTCTCATCGTTCAGCGCAACGTCCGCTCGTGGTGCACTCTCCGCACCTGGGAATGGTTCAAGCTCTACGGAAAGGTCAAGCCCATGCTCAAGGCCGGCAAGGAAGCCGAGGAGCTGGAGAAGATCAACGACAAGGTCAAGGCCCTCGAAGAGAGCCTCGCCAAGGAGGAGAAACTCCGCAAGGAACTCGAAGAGAGCTCCGCCAAGCTTGTCGAGGAGAAGACTTCTCTCTTCACCAACCTCGAAAGCACCAAGACCCAGCTTTCCGAAGCCGAGGAAAGACTCCAGAAGCTCACCTCGCTCAAGGGAGACGCCGACAAGCAGCTCCAAGAGCTCAACGAGCAGCTGGCTGACAACGAAGACCGCACGGCTGACATCACTCGCGCCAAAAAGAAGGTCGAGGCTGAGGTAGAGGCTTTGAAGAAGCAGATCCAGGACCTCGAAATGAGCCTTCGCAAGGCTGAATCTGAGAAGCAATCCAAGGATCACCAGATCCGCTCGCTCCAAGACGAAATGCAGCAGCAGGATGAAGCCATCGCCAAGCTCAACAAAGAGAAGAAGCACCAGGAGGAGATCAACCGCAAGTTGATGGAGGATCTCCAGTCTGAAGAAGACAAGGGCAACCACGCCAACAAAGTCAAGGCCAAGCTTGAGCAGACGCTCGACGACCTTGAGGATTCGCTTGAGCGTGAGAAGCGCTCTCGGGCTGACCTCGACAAGCAAAAGAGAAAGGTCGAGGGCGAGCTGAAGATTGCCCAGGAAAACATCGACGAGTCTGGCCGTCAACGCCACGACCTCGAGAACAACCTCAAGAAGAAGGAGTCTGAACTCCACTCCGTCAGCAGCCGTCTTGAGGATGAACAAGCCCTCGTCAGCAAGCTTCAGCGCCAGATTAAGGATGGACAAAGCCGTGTTTCTGAGCTTGAAGAGGAGCTCGAAAACGAACGCCAGTCGCGCTCCAAGGCCGACCGTGCCAAGGCTGACCTCCAGCGTGAGTTGGAAGAACTTGGCGAACGCCTGGATGAGCAAGGAGGTGCCACTGCCGCCCAGGTTGAGGTCAACAAGAAGCGTGAAGCCGAACTCGCCAAGCTCCGCCGTGACCTCGAGGAGGCCAACATGAACCACGAGAACCAGCTCGGTGGACTCCGCAAGAAGCACACCGACGCCGTCGCTGAGCTCACCGACCAGCTTGATCAGCTGCAGAAGGCCAAGGCCAAGGTTGAGAAGGACAAGGCTCAGGCTGTCCACGAAGCCGAAGACCTTGCCGCTCAGCTTGATGCTGAAACCTCGGCCAAGCTCAACAACGAAAAGCTTGCCAAGCAGTTCGAGCTCCAGCTTACCGAGCTTCAGTCCAAGTGCGACGAGCAATCGCGTCAACTCCAGGACTTCACCTCGTTGAAGGGACGCATGCACTCTGAGAACGGAGACCTCGTCCGCCAGCTTGAAGACGCTGAGTCCCAGGTCAACCAGCTGACGCGTCTGAAGTCGCAGCTTACCAGCCAGTTGGAAGAGGCCCGCCGCACCGCCGACGAAGAAGCCCGTGAGCGTCAGACCATTGCTGCTCAATCCAAGAACTACCAGCACGAGGTCGAACAGCTCCAGGAGAGCCTCGAGGAGGAGATCGAGGGTAAGAACGAAATCCTTCGCCAGCTCAGCAAGTCCAACGCCGAAGTCCAGCAATGGAAGGCTCGCTTCGAGGGAGAAGGCCTCATCAAGGCTGACGAACTTGAAGACGCTCGCCGTCGCCAGGCTCAGAAGATCAACGAGCTGCAGGAGGCCCTCGATGCCGCCAACTCCAAGATTGCCTCTTTGGAAAAGACCAAGAGCCGTCTTGTCGGAGACCTCGACGACGCTCAGGTCGATGTTGAGCGCGCCAACGGCGTTGCCGCCACCCTTGAGAAGAAGCAGAAGGGCTTCGACAAGGTCATCGACGAATGGAGAAAGAAGACCGACGACCTCTCCGCCGAGCTTGACGCCGTCCAGCGTGACCTCCGCAACACCTCTACCGACTTGTTCAAGGCCAAGAACGCCCAGGAAGAACTCGGCGAGGTCGTTGAAGGACTCCGTCGCGAGAACAAGAGCCTGTCCCAAGAGATCAAGGACCTGACCGACCAACTCGGAGAAGGAGGCCGCTCGGTTCACGAGATGCAGAAGATCATCCGCCGCCTCGAAATCGAGAAGGAGGAGCTCCAGCACGCTCTTGACGAGGCTGAAGCCGCGTTGGAAGCCGAAGAGAGCAAGGTTCTCCGCGCTCAGGTCGAAGTCTCCCAGATTCGCTCCGAAATCGAGAAGCGCATCCAGGAGAAGGAGGAAGAGTTCGAGAACACTCGCAAGAACCACCAGCGTGCCCTCGAATCGATGCAGGTAACTTTAATCAAATATTGATACACTAATTATCCAATGAATATTCAGGCTTCCCTCGAAACCGAAGCCAAGGGTAAGGCCGAACTTCTCCGCGTCAAGAAGAAGCTCGAGGCCGACATCAACGAGCTCGAGATTGCCCTGGACCACGCCAACAAGGCTAACGCCGATGCCCAGAAGAACTTGAAGAAGTACCAGGAACAGATCCGCGAGCTTCAGCTCCAGGTATCTCGAAAATGGGAGACTTTGTGTAGGATAGAGTAATTCAGGTCGAAGAGGAACAACGCAACGCTTCCGACGTCCGCGAGCAGTTCTTCAACGCCGAGAAGCGTGCCACGCTTCTTCAGTCCGAAAAGGAGGAACTTCTCGTCTCCAACGAGGTATCATTATTACATATCAACTCGTAGTGAGAAAAAAAGCACAATTTTTTCGTTCAATAATACAAAAATACGAACTTCAGGCCGCTGAGCGCGCTCGCAAGCAGGCCGAGTACGAGGCCGCTGACGCCAGGGACCAGGCCAACGAGGCCAACGCCCAGGTCAGCACCTTGAGCGCCGCCAAGAGGAAGCTCGAGGGAGAGATCCAAGCCATCCACGTGAGTTCAACCTTCTTTTCATACAATTAATCAGAAAAATGTAATAATCAAGCAAAAAAGCAATATAGTATGAAGTAGTTGTAATAGTCTTTCCAACACAGACAAAAAACTCTTTTCAAATTGAAGGCTTAAAGTCCACAAAATCGTAAAAAGTATTGTTCATCTACAGGCCGACCTCGACGAGACGCTCAACGAGTACAAGGCCGCTGAGGAACGCAGCAAGAAGGCCATCGCCGACGCCACGAGACTCGCCGAGGAGCTCCGCCAGGAACAGGAGCACTCGCAGCACGTCGACAGACTTCGCAAGGGACTCGAGCAGCAGCTCAAGGAGATCCAAGTCCGACTCGATGAGGCTGAAGCCGCCGCTCTCAAGGGAGGCAAGAAGGTTGGTTCTCCTTCTTGACTGTTTTCATAGGCTTCTTGTCTCAATATTGAAATGGACCTTCATAATCCGATTTCAGGTCATCGCCAAGCTTGAGCAGCGCGTCCGCGAGCTCGAGTCTGAGCTCGACGGTGAGCAGCGCCGCTTCCAGGAGGCCAACAAGAACCTCGGAAAGGCCGACCGTCGCGTCCGCGAGCTCCAGTTCCAGGTCGACGAGGATAAGAAGAACTTCGAACGTCTCCAGGACCTGATCGACAAGCTCCAGCAGAAGCTCAAGACCCAGAAGAAGCAAGTCGAAGAGGCGGTGAGTGCTACTAGAACTTTCAAGACCGTTAAAAAAATACAAGATGCCAAAAAATGGTAGTAGATATTCCGAGAAATCAGGAGTCAGAAAGAGGCTTCGTTGCAAGATTGTAGGGGTTTCTTAGCGAAGAAATGTAGAATCAAGAAGCCTTGCAACAATAGTAGTTCCTCTAAAACCCGAACCGTCCGCAGAAGGAAAACTCGCTGAATTGCAGGAAGAACTGGCCAACATCAACCTGCAAAAGTACAAGCAGCTGACGCACCAGCTGGAAGACGCCGAGGAGCGTGCCGACCAGGCCGAGAACTCGCTCTCCAAGATGCGCGCCAAGTCGCGATCGTCGGCCTCGGTCGCCCCCGGGACTTCAGACTTCTGCGTCTGCCGCCGTCGTCCGATCGCCGTCGCGTGCTCGCGCCAGCGACTTCTAAGCGTCCGGTTCCCCATTAAATATTGAAAAACGCCCTTGTAATTCACCGTCCCACATTTCCACCACCTTCTAGCCGTTCTTTTTGTTCTCTGCCTTTTTTTTGTTTTTCAACTTCGCTCAATTTTAAATTGATCAGAAATCTACGCGTTTCTTTTTTTTCTTCTTCTTACTACAAACTTCTTTCAATTTCACTCGTTATCATCCCCGTTTTTTTTTCGCCTTTTTTTCTCAACGAGACTCCGACGCCCACATGTTTTGGAGCTTGCCCGCACCACCTTGTGGGATCAAGGAGGCCCTCAAAAAAATTTCTCTTTTTCTTCTCTTCAATTTTTTTAGACTCGTTGTATAGCATTTTCAAAAAAATAAATGATTCCCATAAAGTTTTTTTGGTGGAGAATGAAAGGATTGTTCAAATTATTCTTTAAACAAAAGTTTTGAAGTCATAAAAAAAGATTTTTTTAATTTTTTTCCAAATCAAGTATCATTTTTTCGATCGAGTTAAATACGAGTCCAATTGGTTTTAAAAAAACAATAATCATGAATAAACCTGAGGGAACTGGCGCCGACAAAGTTGTACTTGATTCCGCTATCTCCATATCCAGATTGATTCCCGGGATCCTTCTAAAAAAAGAAATAATAAATCCACATAAATTTTTGGATTCGTACGTACTTAGAACAAATCTCAATGTTTCAAAATTCAGAAAAAACATCTTCATCGAAGAAATTCAAACCTTATAAAATGATGAGGTTGATGTCGTAATGTAATCCCTGGCATGTGTCGAAGGAAGAATAGCGAATGAAAAAAAACATTGACGTGATTTACGAAAATGACGAATAATCAAATTACGACCAAAATCAGAACCCGGTACGCAACAAACATTGATTATTTAAAAATTTGTTCGTTGAATTTTTTTCAAAAATTTATATACGCTTCATTCAAAGCATACCGGGAGTTTTTCACGATAAAATTTCACGTTAATTGTTGGTGAAGGGAGAACGAATCGCCATTTCTAAGGATGAGCGTCTCGTCGACACCTGTGACGTTGACACCTCACGCTGCTTGTGATTTTTTAAATAATCTTCTGTCTTTTATAATTTTAAAAAGTTTTTTGTTTTAGCAACAGAAAGTGGCAGCGAGAAAGTTCGCAAAAAGGTCAGGGATGTCAATGAAACTGACAGGAAATGGAAAGAAATCAAAAAGTCTTCCACTGATTCAATTAAAAATAATTATTTTTCTCAGATTATTAGCGGACAGGGAATCGAAAGCATTGCAACGAGCCGAGCTGAGGGTCAAACTAACAGTAGCCGTGGAACGACTCAGCAAAAGCGTTACAGTAAGAGTTTTCGTTAAATCGTAAACCGCTACTCCCTGACGTCACTTTATGACATCATTCGGGACACAGGAAATATAGTGTATTCAGATTTTGAATGTCAAGTCGTCGCTCAAGCTCCGCCCCTAATGGCGCGATAAACCAATCAGAGAGCGAGCCATCCACAGAGTGTTTTTTTGAATGACGTCATTACACTTGACATTAAAAATCTGAACAGACTATAAGCGTAGTCGAAATATTTGGCTATATATTTATTTTATTTACGTGAAAAAAATTAAAGAATGAAAAAGAGCCTGAATTGCGCCTTTGCATAAAAAAACTGCGCCCGGATTGCGTTTGTTAACGTTTTGAATTTTGCGCCCCCAGTTGAAAAATTATAAAAAAACCTTTCAAAAGTTTCTAGAAAAATAGGAGAATAAAAAAAGTTTCCAATCATATTGGGATTTTTTTAGATGTGATATCTTTCTGTTTCTCATGTGACTGAAAAAAATTTTTTTCACGTCGAATCTAATTTTATAAATTTAAAAACGTGAAAAAAACAAATCAAAAAAATATGGCCAACAGGCGTTGAAACCACTGAAAATATATAGCCTATGCAGTTTTTTTTTTGCCTATCGCCACTAAGAATAACTGCCGAGATAAACACGAGACACTGGCGGTACATTGACGAGCTCGCAAACATCTCGCTTTTTTTCTCGCGCCGGTCTCGCATTTTTCTGGGCGCGAGCTCGCATTTTTCTAGGCGCGAGCTCGCATTTCTCTCGCAATTTGAAAATTTTCGAAATGCGAGATAAATGCGAGATGGCGCCAAGAAAAACGCGAACTCGCGCAGAGAGAAATGCGAGAGCGCGCCTAGAAAAAAGCGAGATGTTTGCGAGCTCGTCAATGTACCGCCACCGACCTCGCGTTTATCTCGTCAGTTATTCTTAGTGGCCAAGTCAAAAAAATGACGTCATTTCGGGGAGTAACGGTTTGCGATTTAACGCAAAGTTTAAAATAAGTGTGGGAATAAAATAATTAGACTTTTAATTTTGAGCGTACAAATGGCATGGTGACGGATCCGTTCCAGCACCTGTCCCAACGCCTGGCAGCCATAACCTCCCGGCTCGATGGGTTCCAAATCACAAACCAAAAAGTTCGCATTGCAATTTCAAAAAACGAGATACACTTTTTTTCAGTTTCATTCTTTAATTCGTGAAAAAATGATCGAAGTTGACGATCATCAGACGGAGGCAAGCCGAGACATTGAGGAAATGAAAAGAAGTGTTCGGAGAGCCTTGAAAAACGCTTTACGGCTAAATGTTAGTACTAAAATGGAAGGTCATTTTGTGGGAAGTTCTTGAAAACTGGTCAGGATGCTTTTTGATGTATCTGAAACAGATCCTGGAATTTTTAGCCTGAACAACTTTCGAGGAAGTCCAAAAAAACGTCGAAAAGAACTCTAAAAATAAGCCCTTTTGGGGCTTGGAGGTCTTATTTCTCAAAAAAATGGAAGTCGTGCAGGTTGAATCTTCCGTGATGCTTTTCTGGTACGACAAGGAGTATTTTGGCCAATATTCAAGAAAATCCCAAAAAATTCACGGAATCAAAGAGTATTCAATCATTGGAATCATATGGATAGAAACATAGTATTTGAGTATGAAAAAAATAAGTTCAGATCTAAACTTGAGAAATGGTTTGAAAACAACATTACAGAACTAAACACTCTTGATCCAACAAAAAAATATGAAAGCTACATAATCGACATTTAAAAGAATAACTTCAAGGTTATTCCAATTTACTCAAGTGGGGGGTTAACACGACCGCGAGTCCTCTTCCCTCCATCACCACAAGTTCCGACACATATGTTCCCAAATTCTCCCTACATCTATTTCGTGAAATTTAGTACTTGTGTGTGAGAAATAAAACATTTTGATGATGAATTCCTAATGGGGTGAGGGAAGGTGAGCGAGGCGTCAATTTTCTAAATTTACAAAAAAAAAGTAAGTGCGCGCTTTGGATGAAAGGACTGTGACGTCACAGCTACCTATCGTTGCAAATTAATTTGAGTATTCAACGGCATGAAAAATACATTTGGCTGCGTACTTGAGATTTCAAATTTCGCGCCAAAATTTTTTTTGACGTCTCCCCACCCCGTTTGGGAACGCCGTGAACTTTCAGGATCCTTTTCTCGTACAACAGAGAGTATTTCGGCCAATTTTCGAGAAAATCCCATACGCAAATTGAAAAAACAACACAGGCTATTATTTTTTCAGTGGTTTCAACGCCTGATGGCGAAAATCTGGTCGACGATTTACTGGCTCGTTTCTCTGGTTTCCCCAAGCCAAACATTTTTCAAGCTTAAACGTAAATAATTGGATTATTAAAAAAAATATTTAATTAAGCATTTTTTTTTTCAGAGGGAGTAAATGTATCCAATAGCTCCACTAAGACTTTGAGAACGACGCCCAAGTAAGTTCCCGGCTTGGAAGTTATTTTTTTCCTAATTTTTATTATTCTGGCTTTTCATCGAGGTTTTTCCATTCAGAAATTCCTCAACCAACTCGAGCCAGTTGCTCTCCGTCAAACCTGTGCCAGAAGGAAGTCTTCTTGAACGGAAGACTTCGCCAGTTGCAATCGTTTCTCCCATCTCGGTTAACGAAAAAACTGAGCCGCCACGGGCAACGGTTAGTTTAATAGTTGAAAAACCGCGCAAAAATCAAAACTATTCATTATTACAATGAATAACCGATTTAAAGGAACATCAACAGAAGCAGCAAAAGAAGAAAGGCGGAAGGAGCGCATCGAACAAACGAAGAATCAAGCTGCGGGTTGTTCCTCCAAAAATTTTACGATGATAAATCAAAATTTCAGATAGAGTGAAGGATTACAAGGATCGAGAATACGTACAAAAAGCTAAAAATTGCGAAAAAGGTTACATGTAAGGGATAAAATCTGTGTACTCGATGTTTTCAATGGTTCTTTTTGCTGACAACCTGAAGGTCTAGTCTATTATTTGTTTGAGAATTGGGAAACTTACATTTTTCGATAGTACTCCTCTGTCGGGGAGCAATTTGAAATAGATGTTGGGATTCAAAACTCCCCCGCCCTGTTTCAATCCTCTGGAAAATTTCATATTCCTCATTGCATTATTTCTGCTCACTTGAAAAGTTCTTGATAATGTTCGTGCATTTCCAACATTCTTCCGCTGGCAACAAGGCAAAGCTGCAGTTTCGCCCGGGTCATTGCCACATTTCCACGGCGCGTATCGTTCAAAAAGCCGATGGTCTTGACTGGAATCCAATTAACATCCGTTTAGACCTACAGGGACCCATCCGGGGTGCACTGCGCCGTCACCGCTGGCCTTACTAGACCATTTCTGACCTTTTTTCTATTTCATAAAACAAACACGACTATTTTCGACATAAAAAGATCAAAAATAACAGAAAATAGTATTCTTTTTTGTTTACTTGTAAAAAACGGATTTCTCGAATTAGGCCAGTTTTTAAGACTTACTGGCGCTTGCAAAAACTTGATCGTTAGAACTGAATTTGTATCACTGAATATCTTGATTGTGTTTTTCTTCGATTTCATACTATTTTTTCGTAAAAAAAAATCGTTATTAATGTAGATATCGCCAAAAAAACGCGATCGGTGTATGCACAATTTAAACCTACAGTGTGCCAAACCACGGGCTGAATGGGAATTTCATCTATTTCTATCAATTATTAAAGCTTCAAATTTTCCCTGAACTTAAATTCGAAGCTTAAAAAATGAAATCACTAATCAATCTCGCTCTCACAGCTTTTTAAATGTATTTTCAAATGCAATGAACGCACGATTATTCCTTACGAACGAGAAGACGATCACATCACGTTCTTGCCCTTGGAATTCGTCAATCGTAAAAACGCCGACATTTAACTTGAAGGTGGCCAAAATTCCAGCAATTGTGAACTTCTGAAAAATGATCCTTTCTTCTACTATTTCCAAGATCCGTCGAACCTGTCCTCGGTATGGAGTAATTATAGCGATTATGGCACTATTCAATCCGCACTGAATCAATCTCCAGGCGTGAAGTGCGACCAGATACGCTTCGCCTATTTGTTTATTTTCTATTTATATATAAAAAAACAAAGACTTTTTCAACATTGCCATAGGAAAAAAATAAATTTAGGTACGAAAAAAACGGCGATTTAGTTTCCTTTACCCAACAGTAATTTTCCAAACTCACTTGGATTGCTACAAGAAGTCTCTCTAGTTTCTTCGAAGCTCACTTCCTTATCCAGGTCGGTATTGAACATGACAACTTGGCCAAAAGTTCGGTCGCTGTGATATTTTTTGTCAAGAACATCTCTGAAGAGAAAAAAAAGTATATTTTTGACTTTTTTAACCGATTGACCTCAAAGATCGATTCTCGACGGATTCGTGGGCGACGAGCTGTTCATTATAGAAGATCTTGGACGACCAGGCCATGATCGACGAGTTCATGCGATATTGCGTTTTTAGCAGTATGAAATTATTGCCTTCGTTCTCCTCCATGAGTCTTTCCATCAGGGAAACGTTGAACTTTTCCAGGATAGCTCTAAAAATAAAAGCTTTGCAATGGAGGGGAATAAATTTTCGATTCCAAGTTATTTTTCCCTTTTTAAAATACAATTTCCGCACTGTTTGGTGCGTACAACAGCTGGGAGTTGTTTATGGTCGCCAGCCAGTACACAACGTTTCCCGCAGTGCAAGACAGGCCAAACCGAGGCTTCAGTCGTCTGCGAAGCTTCATCTGTTGGCCAAACTTTCGGTTATTGATTTTCACCTTGATCTCACCTAATATTATAATATCTGGGCTCCAAATGTCCTTCAACCTCATGATGAATCCGGCTCCAAGAGTGGAGAAAAAGACTCGAAGTTCAGGCGCCAATTGCTGAAACATTTCAATGATAAACAATTCAAATCTGGGTATAGCATGTGTACTACGACTTGGAATTTCGCCAAACGACATTCCGCTGTGCCGCTGCGCGCCTTTGCGATCCTTGTTCGCGCTTTTAATTTTTTTTTCTTCTATCAAAGTACTCTTCTTTTATGTGCTCCCACAGCAATAACAATCAATTGAAAGCGTGTCCTAGATTCGAAAGACGCTTCGCGAACGCACGCGGCGGAACAGCGGAACGTCGTTCGGTGAAATTTCAAGTCGTGGTACACAGACTATATAGCTAATGGAGGTTTCAAGAAATTTTTTTCAGCAGAAAACGATACTCATGATCAGAGTAAGTTTTGTTGAAGTTCAAGACTCACGATTGAATTTTTCATGTCCACTAACGGGAATTTCATAAAAGTTGGATAAATTGTTGACGTTTTCGAAATATTTTTTTATTATGATCATCACCATCTGTATCCTGTTATGAAGTTTGCGGATATCACGCTCTATTTTGAAAATTTGCGACCTCTTCGAAGCTTCCTTTTGACGATCGCGCTGAAGTTTCAACACAAATTAATCGGAAAGTCAATTTAACTGCACCATTTCCAATATTTTCTCGTAAGAGGGATGCTTCTCGACCATTTCTTCCAAATCGTTGTAGTCGCCGATTTCTGAATTGAAAAGAAAAAAACTTCGTTTGGAGCGGATGGAGAACTAACGAAGAAATGCTTTGTTATATTTGAATCCGAGTTCTTCAAATCGGTTTATTGTAGCGCTTCGAACGTTCTTCACAGCGACGTGCGATGGAGCGCAGACCAACACCTTGATTTTTCAACAACTTTTGAGGGGGTTTTTTTTATTCTCTAACCTTCTTGCCGTCCCTGTAGGCAACGGAAATCAGTTCCGCCAATGTTCGCGTTTTTCCCGTTCCTGGTGGTCCCTAGAAATCAAAAAATCACAATAAGGATCATAATTTTTTTCTCAAATTTTTGAAGTTTTTAAATTTTGAAAACATAGATTATTCCATAACATCTCAATATCTTGAATTCAGACGAAAAAAAATCGCCCCTGTGCTGTTTCGACTTTTTAAGACCCGTTGAAAATAATATATTTTATGTGTTATTATACTGAAGGGAGGATTTTTCTGACATTTTTCTTTCAAAAAATCACCATTTCATAGTGAAATGATCCCCTTTTTTGATGGAGTTTTGTAAAAAATCAAAAAGAATGTTTTTTTCATTTTTTCCCCAGAACCTGGATGCAGACGATCCTCCGATCTGGGTTCAAAGCCATACGAACGGCGTTTTTTTGTTCTTGATTCAGGCCGGACTTAGGTAGCTCTGCAACTTTTGGGTCCTCTGAACAAGAGTTTTTTCGATCTAACTATCGGGTCATTCCAAAACTTGTCAAGGTAAGGTGGTTGAACCGCTCGATCAACTTTCCCATGCCGTCCTCACATTCGGCCATGTATCGTATCTTCTTCTCTATAGATAACCAAAATGAAAAGGATATTCATAAAACATGTGACAGGACTAGAAACAGTCTGACCGCCTTCTTTTTTTGCCCTCACCGACGAGGTCATACAAATATTAAACAGCAGGTGACAAGGAGAGGGCGCGGATGAATTAGACTGTTTCGAGTCAAAGTCAATGTACTATGGAAACCCCTGGCGGAAAGCTTCTTCTTCTTTTTCTTCTTGTTATGCGTTGCTTTTAAAAGTTCATTGCGGCTAGGTTCATCCCTCCTAAAATGATAAAGTTTACAAAAATATAGTCATTATTGAAATGTTGAGCATCCATTCTTTCTTCCAAGCTGTGATACTCACAAGTAATATTCAGAAAGATTATCATGCGCATCGGCGTGAAGGTAGTAGATCATGGTCTTGTCATACTCGCGGAGTTGGTCGCAGATCTTCTTGACTTGCAATACCAACTAAAAAAACACCCCATTCGATGATTTACAAGTAAGAACTTTTTGAAAACCATGAAATCGACAGGGTTGACCTCTTGGACGAGCAAAGGAACTCCGTAGGACTTTATCGGGCTTCTCGACAATGTCACATGTGAACCTTGAAAGTTTTCCCTTTTAATTTTTCTGGTAGAGTCGACAAGACTCATCTATGTGATGGCAAAATTGATATCCATTAATGTTTTGTTGTCAAAATTATCAACCTTTCGATATCTTGCTGAAAATGGTGACATTTTTGTTGGGATGGGTCGGCCCGACGGTCAATCGAACTCCATAAGTTGCGTGAACTTGGTTGGAAACAATTTTGACGGCGCCAAGTTGCCGCAGAACCACATCATACACCTAAAATCAAGTTTTTCGATGAGATTTTCGAGAAAAACTTGTTGTAGAATAACCGTTTTCCGTGTTGTTTCAAGTTAGCAAGTCTTCTACTCCTTTGGAAAAATTCAAAATGAAAATTTTGACTTTTTTCAGTTCTTTTTCAAGAAACTACGCAAGAGCAAAGAACAGTCCAAGAATACTGCTTTTTCTCACATTATCAAGACCAATAGGCTTCAACGAAACGTTATCAATCAAACTAGCAAATTATTTTTCAAAACAGAGAGGTAGTATCAATGACACCACATATTGTTTTAAAAAAAAGATGCCAAAAATTATGTTGTCAATCGAGGAAAAGATACAAAGAAGCTCACAATAAAATAATTCGAAATTTTTTCAAACATCAAATCTTATTCATTCTTTCTCCTTGAAACTCACCCTCACGTCCTCTTTGACTTCTTTCCGTATTATACTTGGATATTTCTCGACACGTTTCTGCGTTTCTTCATCCAGTTCCTCGTCTTCACGGGGCAACATGTTTGAACTTGCTTAAAAAAATAAATTTATATTCTATCTGAAACATTAATTTCTTCAATCAAAACATTTTCCAAGAGACCTAAGCCTCTCAAAAAGTTGATGGAATTGAGAAACAGAAAAAAAGTCACAAAAGGAGCTGAAATGTTATCAAGAACAAAGTCTGGAGTCAGTATTTTATACAGTTGATCGACGAGAAACGTCAAAAACTGTCTTCTCACTCTTATCATTCGTCGAACGTGGAAAATAGGTGACTAATATAGTTGAAACTGAGCAACAGCAAAAGGAATTGAGTTCATATCAAACTTCCAGAGTTGCAATTTGTAAGTCAATCTTCAGATTTTTTTTAAAACCATAGTTAAATAAACTTTCTTCTCATCTTTTCCGTGTATTTTCTTCACTCGAAGTGGTAGCTCTCTCAATCGGCCGAGGCTACCCTAGAGTGTACACGGTGTCCGTGCCCGAGCCCCACCATCATCGCTGTGCCCGTACCCGCGAAACTGAGGGATCTACTTGTGGAAGAGCGAGGCGAAGGACCGTAAGACCATGCTTTCCATTCAATCGACTACACGTTTTGACTTCTTTTTCGCCAAAGGCGGTGTTAGTGCCGCTTAAAAGAGCAATTTTTTCACCGCCTAGTCGATTCCATCTGACTAAAACAACCAATAAATATTGATTGATCTTCGCAATAAGATTTTCATTAATCGGAAAAGTTCAAGGTGGAAATAGATGTCAAACCAAAAGGAAGAAGTGGGGGACCGCCACCCCTGAAAGCTTCAAAGAAAAAATTGGCATTCGAAAGAGCGTGGGCTCAGGGTGAGAGATCGTTATCTTTTGGAAGGGTTCGGGCCGACGCCTCCACAGCTCTTGGCGTCGCGATCGGGTGATGATCGTGACGGTGAGAGGTCCGTCGGAATGTTATCTTAAAAGCCTTTGGGCCGTCTGGATCTCACCCGTGGGTAGACAAATTTCGGCCTTTTTCAGTACATTTTTGAAAATTTTTCTAGCGCACAAAAGGCTGAGGGATCCAGCCAACCGCCTGGAAAACTTTGTCTATTCCTTCGATGGAGGGAAAATAGCTGTAATAAGCTACAATAGTAATAGAGAACACAAAAAATCAAACAGGAAGGTCCTGGAACATGGGAAAATTCCCGTTCAATGAGAGCAGGAAAAAAAAACCCACAAGTGTAAAGTGCAATGTGCAGACGAGAAAAATCAGCTTTAGAGATGGAACGTGTAGAAAGTGGTTAGCTGCACCCTGCAAACGAAAAAAAAAATTGGTATCAAATTCAAAGGCTTACCGGGAAAACTTGATTTCTAATCGTGCATTCTGATTTCTCCGTTTTGGACATACCATTTTTGAGATAGTGCTGAGGCTGAAAAGGACGATCAAAATTGCGCCGTCTGTTTTGGAGCTGAGAAACTTTTCAATCTTTTTCCCTTCATTGCAATTTGTTTAGAACTAATCTCTAGAGGAAACAAGATAAGTCACGTCTCAAAAAATACGAAAATTCATTTTAAAACTACCATGATACGACCGCCGCCTTAAACAGGCGTGGATATGCCATAAGATTTTGAGAATCTTCCTTGGATAGAACTAAAAGCCGAAGATCTTACCGCAGAGAGAAAAGTCGAAATATCCCAGGTACTGAAAGGAAATCAACTCGACAATTTTTGGTGGTATGAAAAACAGACCAGCGAAATTTCGAACGGCGACTTTTCCAAATTCTTTCATATCGCTAGGAAACTTTCCGACTTTTTCCGAATTTTCTTCTCAATAAACTTTTCGTTTTGAACATTCCTATATAAAGTAGGTGGTTGATTTATGAATGAAACACAGATAAATAGGAAAAAAGTGTTAATAGATGTTTATAAACCGCCAAAAATGAGAGAAAAAAGTCGGAAAGGGGTTCTTCGGAATTTTCACCGTCGGAAAGTTCGCTAGCGATATGAAAAAAATCGGGAAAATCGGGTGGTATGAAAAAAAGACCAGCTAAAATTCAAACGGCGACTTTTCCGATTTTTTCATATCGCTAGGGAACTTTCCGACGGCCACCTTTCCGACGAATCTTTTTGCGACTTTTTTTCTCGATAAAAATCTTCGTTTTAAATCTTCCTATATAAAGTAGGTAGTTGGTTCATGATTACAACACAAAGACATAGGGAGTAAATAGATGTCTTATAAACCGAAAAATATAAAGGAAAAAAGTCGGAAAGGGATCCGTCGGAAAGGTGGCCGTCGGAAAGTTCCCTAGCGTTACGAAAAAATCGGAAAAGTCGCCGTTTGAAATTTCGCAGTCTTTTTTTTCATACCACCGAAAATCGCCGTTTGAAAAATAGCTGCCTTTCTTCATACCACCCGATTCTTCCCAGCAAAAAAATTGTAATGTAATTTTGAGAAAAATTAAAAAAAGCTTTGCTAATCAAAAAAATATTTTTTTCTTCCTTCAATTCAATAAAAAAATATGATCAAAATATCTGAATAATGTGACAAGTTTTTTTGTACAAAAAAAGTTGAGTAAACTAGCATTTTGGTTAAAAACACGATCAATCAGTATGAAAAAAGTCTGAAAAATATATCAATGAGAGATCGGGATGACAGTCAGAAAGAAGTGAGTGGAAAATGTGCAAAATAAACATATACGTCAAATATTTTCAATAAGAAATTCATTTCAAGTGGTCGTCCGGATTCAAAACTCCGTCCTGATTTTTGATCGTGCTGCAAAATAACTTTCAATGATCGACTATTTTGAAACATTTTTTACAAAAAACGAACTTATAGAGGGCTTTGAAATGCTTGTGCTTCAAAAGCATCCGAGAAGAGGCAACCAAAGCGAATTGAAGCTTTGCGCGGGTAACGGCAACATTCCCACGACGCGTTTCTTTCAGAAATCCGATTGATTTGGCTGGAAAACATCAAAATAGACAATAACATTTTTTTTTTGATACGGTTGTTCTTGACGAATGAGAAGACAACAACTTCTCGTTCTTGACCTTGGAACTCGTCCACGGTGAAAACGCCAATCTCAATATTCGCTCTTTTCAGTGCGATGGCCAGCTCGCGTTTCTGAACTTGAACGTACATGATGGGACTGAGAGAACATAATCAACAAAAAACTCAAAAAAAAAGCCATCTTTTCAATTTTCTCGACATATCTGTTAAAAAAAACCGCTTTTCAAGCTTACCTGGCCATTATAAGGGGTAATGATGGCAATTTTCTCATTCTCAACACCCGCAACCATCAATTTTTGTACATACTTTTTGACAAGAACAATTTCGCCTGGAAAATAATCCGAATTTTTTCAATTTTTTTTTTGCAAATGCCTCTATTGAAGCTTGAAGAATCGCCAAAGTTCTCTCTATATGACCGCGCTTCGGAGAGCTCCGTATCAAGGAGAATTATCGGGTGGAAAAGCTTGTTGGTATGGTGCTCAGACTTCAGAATACTTCTGGAATTTTCATAATTTTTTTTTCATCTTTTGACCAAGACGGACTTCAAGCTGCGGCCTCTGACAGATTCGTGAGCGACGAGTTGAGATTGGTAGAAGATCTGCGACGACCAGAGCATGATCGAGGCGTTCATCCGGTGCTGAACTTCCAAAAGAATGTGATGATCGCTGACGCCTTCCTTCAGCAGCCTTTCCATCAACGAAATGTTGAACTGCTCTTTTTCGGCACTTGAAAATCATAGTTTAAAGTTTAAATTATACGATTCCAAAAAAATTAAGGAGACGCATAAATTTCAAGTTTTTTTTTCAGCAGTGAAGAAGTTGATATCAAACTGGAAAGTTCGAAACGAGAAAAAAAGGCAGAATTAAGACAGAAAAGACGTGAAAAGTGACACTGAAAAAGAAAAAATGACACAATCTACCGAGTCCGAATTCCACTAAAACTTCGAGTTGACCTTTTTACAGGGAAAAAAAAAACAAGATTCTCTACTCGTAGAAAATATCCAAAAAACTCTCAAGAAATCAAAATTAAACTTTTAAACAGTCTGCAATATAAAATTCTCTCACATTTCGGTTCGAATAACCGCTGGAAGTTGCTTATGATCACCGGCCAGTACACAACGTTTACCAAAATGCAAGACAGGCCAAACCGAGGCTTCAGTCGTTTGCGAAGCTTCATCTAAAGTACTTTCGAGCTTCACATTTTCCTAATTCGGAACATCGAACCAATAATGATCAACTCCGGACTGAACTGACTGAGCTCGATGAGCTTCTTAATCAAACTGGAGCCGAGTGTTGAGAAAAAGACCTTGATTTCACTGGCAAATCTCTGGAAAAAAGGTGTTAGTTGAAAAAAAATAGCTTAAATGATAGAAATTTGAAAAAAACAAAACCGATTAGTACAAAGTTATGTGTGAAGTGCATGAAAAAAATAAATTCGTTCAAAAAATTATTCTATCAATTTGCTGTAGCTGTGAAAGTTCGCAAAAAAAATTTTTTTAAGTTTTAGAAAAAAACAAAACTCCAGAAAACTAAGATAAGAATGAATTTTTTCCCAACAAAACTTTGATTAAACGCTTCAATTTTGACGTTTTTTTTTCTCTTGAAAAACCTAACCGTTTGCAATTTATTATAAATGGCGCGACAATTCTTCTCCAGGGTATCGTAACTTCTTCTTTCCCGCGAAGGAAGGCATCTTTGCTGGGCTCTCTGAGGGGTAAAGTTATATTTCACGAGAAAAAAATAAATTGTGATTACCATATCCAAAACATATCTGAATTCGGGATGTTTCTTGATTTCCTCTTCCAATGAGTCCGCATTTCCAATGTCTGAAAGAATAGAATCGTCTTGTTCTGTCAAAGGAAAATTCTCAAATTTGAGGATGCTAGAAAAATATTGAAGCTATTTTCAGAGCCAAGAAAGATCGAGAAGATGTTTGAAGAATCTTGAAAAAAAAAGCTAGACCGATTTGAAAGGTTTCAGAAGTTCTATTGTAATATATAATTTTTTTTTTCTCATTTTTTTTTTACCTAGAACCGATTTGTTGTATCCGATTCCCAGCTCATCGAATCTTTTTTTCGTGGCTTGAAAGATATTATCAACGGCTACGTTTGATGGCGCGCAAACGAGAACCTGAAAATGACCTTTTAAATATATTTTGTTGTTCTCAAACCTTTTCTTTCCGCCTGTAAAGCACTGAGATCAACTCGGCCAAAGTTCGGGTCTTTCCAGTTCCTGGTGGTCCCTGAAAACTTTGATAATGGGAAGAGATGAATAATTTTAGTGCCTGGATACACGTGAATCTTCTCTTCGGATTCATCGCCATTTCCACGGCTTTGAGCTGTTTCCCGTTCAAACCGGACCCAACAATCTCAGGGATTCTTGGATCAGCGTCTGAAACTCGAAATAGTTAATTTCCAAGTTGAACTTTTGACTATAAGCTGAAGATGCAAACATTTTTTCAAACTGATTTTTTTCAGAAACTTGACCAGGAAACGTTTTACCCCCGTAAAAAAAGGTAAAAAGCGTTTCCTAGTGAGTCCAGTTGAAAAATAGAACTTTTTTCTTCTTTTTAGGATATTTTAACTTTCTCAACTAATCTCTCAGTTTTCTTTTAACTTCAAAAGATACGTTTCAAGTATTTGAAAAAGAGCCAACTCTGACTTTATGTTTTTTTTAAAGATTGTCTAGAGCCAAAAAGTTTCTAAATAAACTTTTTCGTTACTTTTTCATTTAAGAAAAAAAAGAATGACCTGAAATCCGAATAGCATTGAACTTCTCCAACAGGTCTTCCACCGTGTCTACCTTCACTGGAGCGGCCGTCTTCTTCCCTTGAAAAATCTCATTATTTCTCAGCTTTCGAAGTTTCATCTGAAACCTTCGATTTCTGTGATCATTCCGCTCTGATCAAGGTTTTTCGACACTTGAAGGAGTTCATTTTCATTCAAAACAACTTCAGTACTGTAATAATCAATCAGCTTGTCGACCGGATCGCAGCGAAGGAAATAGTTCTCGTGTGTGACGATGAGATTCGTCTGCGCTTTCATCCCTTTGATATTCAGAACGACCTCAAAAAACCAAATTCTTTTTCAGTCAGAAAAGCTCCAAAAAACGACTAAAATGCAGATTATCTCTCCAAGTAAAGAATGAAAGATTCTAAATTCGTACCAAAAGCTTGAGTTTATCGACTTCAATGACGACAACTGAAGTACCTACGCCGTTGTCCGAACTTCTTGACAGAATCATATGCATTCCTGAACATAATTTTCGAATGAGGCTTTTGTTTCCACCTTTTCAACCTTTAGTTATGCTGCCAAATGAACTACAACAGAGATTTTTGGCCGTCGGGGTCATGATCAACAGAACTCCCCTCACCGCGTCGATTCTTCTCGTTACAAGACGGAATGAGCCAACTTTGTCGAGGATACGGTTACTCACCTTGAAAAAATTTACAATATTTTTTGGAATAGTCAAATTCAAACTAACATTAACATCTTCTTCCAATTCCTGTGCGATAACTTTTGGATAATTTCGAATTTTTTCCTCGATCTTCGATCTTTTATTTAACTCTAAAAAGATCTTAGATTTCGTTTTGGGAACCTTAAAAATTTAATTAATAAGATTTTTTGCATGGAAACAAACCGTTTGTGATTTAGATTTAATATTTGTCTTATTGTTCTTCGCCTGGCCATTTAAACCTTTCAAAGCAGCTTTTGGGACTTCTTTTTGTTGTGGGCTAATCTTCTGAGTAGTCTGAATTCGTTCAGTATTCTTTTTTTTATCAGACGAAGTAACGAACGTTCTTCTCCTGCTTATGGGCAGCTGGCACGCATTTCAATTTTTCGCTTAAAATCGTCTGACTTTTTGCCCTAGCTCTTTTCAATTGTTGCTGCTTCGTTTTAGGCATCTGAACATGAAGTAATAATTTTTTTCGTTCATTTTTCATACATCGTGGTCTTCTTGTTTCGAAACATCAATAAGTTTTTCAACTTCTTTTGCATCACTCGCCAAACTCTTTTTTTTTCGTTTCTAAAATTCAAAAAAAATTTTTAAATGTTTCTTTTAAACACTCACTTTCCGTTCCTTGTCGGACTTCTTCACGAGCAAATCAACGTCCTTCTTTATTTGCTCGCTAGCGCATTGTGAACTATCTCTGGGAAAAGTCTTCTTATGGTTGCGCTTATTGGCCGTCTGAAGCTGACTTTTATTTTCAACTTTTTTGGCTTTGAACTTTTTCCAGCTCTTGATCACTGATGACATCTTTCTTGATTTGCTCGTCCAAGGCTTTGATCTCACTGACTTGAGGCAAATCTCTTTTCAACGGACGTTTATTTTTCTTCTAAAATTCAAAAAATTGCTCTTAACTTGAAAGACTGGGAGAAAACTTCCTGAACTTTTCGCGGTTTCGGCTCGGAGTCGTCTTTCTCAACGTGGAGAACTTTTCTCTGGGTACGAGCCATCTCAAGTTTTAAAATTGAGAGTTATAAAGCCAAAAATAGCCACGTCTCGAATTTCAGGGAAATGGATTTATAACGATCGCATTAAACTACAAACATATTAGCTATATACAGACGCGATTCGTGAAAAGGTATCGCGACCTGAGGCATTTCAAAGAGTCTGAAGTCCATAGGGCGTTGCGCTAGTGAAAACAGATTTTTTTTTTGCCCTCCGGCTCTGCCAAAACTGCGAAAGAGACAGCGAAAAACACATTTTGACAAAAAAAAAACGGGATAAGCTGGTTTTTTTAAATTTTAATTTTGAACTTCATCGAAACAAATTATAACGACAGGAAGCAGTTTAAATGCATCGACTGTCCTGTCTAATTTATTGAAAAATAAAATTGAAAAAGCAGAGTAGGTATTTAGAAAAATGCAGAAATGAAAAAGTTCGCTGTTGTCGTAGCAACGATTGCTCATATTAGTAATTTTTTTGCGCAAACTCATCTATTTTGACAAAAACCAAAATTTTATTTTTTTCAATTTGAGACAGGCACAACTTAATACATCTACATGGTGCAAAAATATATTGCTGAAAATCATATATCATTTCATTGAAAAAAAAAAACTGAACGGTGAAAAATAGTTTCATTTTCAAGCAAATTCGCGTAACACAAAATTATTTCTCTCTTCAAAAAAAAAAAGTTATATTTTTTACTCTCATTTATTACCAAATTGACGGAATATCTTTAAACACGGCACTTGACACAGAAAGGGGAATAATCCGACCTTACCAACATGTTCGATTTTCAGCATAAAAGTATAACCATTCGATCCGTCTCGTCGAGATACGTACGAATATCATAAAATTATTTGGCGCTAGTAAGAAGAAAAGCGCCGGTAATTATCACCCATTATATGTGAACACTTCGCAATAGGGCGCACTTGGTTTTACGCATATTTCGAGGAATTCCAAATTATTTCTATCTCACCTCGCTTTTTCTGAGTTTTTCATTTGTTTTTATGATTTATAATTAAATAACAGGGTGCGGAATACCTACTGGGATGAAAGGAAAGGAGATACCGTTCGCGTAAAAAATTCCCAAAATCGAAAAAATTTTCAATGAGACCGTGTAGTCACCATCATGGTTATACGGGAACCTGCCCGTAAGACTATCGACCCTTCGCCATTTTCTAAGCACGGTTTGGCCTTAGGGAGGTCTCAAATAAAGAAGAACGGGCTCAAATTTTCTCCAAGTCGAATATCAAGCTTTTTTACAACAGAAGCCTGCGCAAACCTTTCGTCAAAAATGCGGCCCTAAGTCCGGGCGCTCGGCCTGACGCACAAGCCTGGTCATCGTTATTAATAACTGCCGAAATGAAAACGATATTGCTGGCGGTATATTGACTAACTCGCAAAAATCGCTCTGTCACCGCGCGAGTCTCGAATTTTGGAAGTTTTCATTGCGTGATAAAAGCGAGAGGAGTGCGAGAACATCGTTTTACTTTGGTACTTTGATGGACGTTCGCTGATGTGCTCAGTGCTGACCATACTTCCTCAATATGCTTCTGTTCTATGCCGTGATCATCGAATTCGACCAGGTCGGCTGAGCACATTGCGAGTTCGTCAAATGTACCGTCAGAGCGAATTTCTCTCGCGCAAGACTCGGCAGTTATCTTTATTGGCACAAAATACTAGAACATGTTCCAAAAAATTTTTGATCGCAAGTTTAAAAAAAAAATCACTTAAATATATAGAATATAGTCGTCAATGTTAACGTTCAATAGAATGTTCGTTCGATTTTTTTCAAACAGTTTACCTAATTTTAAACATATAAAACGGGATCTCGCTTTTTTTTTGACTGTTATCCAGTTTACTCTAAATTTTGTGTGAAAGTTCAGTGTAAGCCCTGTAAAAGTACACACCAGTTTTTTGAGTAATTTTGAGACTCTCTCTGCTCGAAACTTGTGGCAAAATTGATCTCGATCATCTAGGTGCCGCAAAAATTCGTTTGCTACGACATCTTCGAGCTTTAGCACGTGCCACAGAATATTTTTTTTATTTCAAAGTTCATGAAGTGGACGTACCCTCCTGTAATTTAATTATAAATCATAAAAACAAATGAAAAACTCATGCCGTGTTCAAAGTAATTTCCGCGAAATGCAAAATGGTCTCTGACCCTCCAAAATTTAGTTATCTTTCTCTTTCTCTGACGGCTATTTTGAATTTCGCGGAAATTACTTTGAACACGGCATCAGAAAAAGCGAGGTGAGATAGAAATAATTTGGATTTCCTCGAAATATGCGTAAAACCAAGTGCGCCCTATTGCGAAGTGTTCACATATAATGGGTGATAATTACCGGCGCTTGTAAGAAGAAATAACTTTATGGTGTGCAACAACCAAAAAAAAATTTCAAAAATTTCGCTGCATTTTTCGACGCTGATTCAATTCAACTATCGCTACTACGCCATGAGAAGAAAAAAATCTTTTAAAAATAGGAAAAAAATTTGAAAAATTATTCGAAAAAAACAATGCAAAAAAAGATGAGAAATCACAGTAAAAATAAGCGACCGCGTCGAAGCCCGCGCTTACGCACAGTATGCTCCTTTAATATTTTTTCTTTCTTTTGTTTTTGGGAAATACATTTTACAGATTTTTTCGCTACGCGTATCAAGTTTGCAAATCGTTTAGAGCTACCTGATAGTGTTTTAGTGTCCACGTTTTGAAACTTCATGCTTTTTATGTCAAGTTTTTCATTTATTTGACGAATTGTTCGCTGTGGCTCAGTTTTTTCGAAGCGAGCCACAGTCGGCTTCGCGCTATGCGCGCTCCGCCTCCGTGTGAAGCCTTAAAACTAAGCCTATTTTTTTAAGTAATTCATTAAAAGAAAAAGCAAAAACTTCTATTCCTCAGAATACTTACCTGATTGAAAACTAATAAAGTTCATCTTAAAATTTTTCTTAGTAGTCAGCGCCGAATAATTTTATGATATTCGTACGTATCTCGACGAGACGGATCGAATGATTATACTTTTATGCTGAAAATCAAACATGTTGGTAACGTCGGATTATACCCAGAAAGGTTCAAAGGAGGATTCGTATAAATATTTTCAAAAAAAGAATACCAAAAATTGTTTGACGAGATTAATAAACCGGAAAAAAAGCGTTCTAATTTTACTAAGTTAAAAAAATTAAATTAGGGATTGAAAAATGGGTGTGTATATGGGCTAAACAAAATTATTTGCTGCTCGTTTGTCGATTTATTTCGATAGACTTTACGATTTATGCATTATTTCTTGAGATGGATTTTCGCATCGTGCAGTTACGGATGACATTGGAAAAATGATGAGCTCCCTCTCTTCTCTTTTCTTTTCTTTGTTCACTTTAACTTACGAGAATTAATCTTAAACGTGGTCGGTTGAACCATATTTACAGGAATTCATATAAATTCAACCCTAACACGTCTACCACCCGTTTTAGAAAGTTTCTCGACTCGCTAAGCAACGAAGAACTCTTTTCAAACATTCCCTTACGTCTACTGTGATCAAAAACCCTTCTACGTGTTCTATTCCCTATACCGGTGAATTCGCTCGTGAGGGCGTATTAAAACCTATGCTCATTTTACTCCCACACAATTCTCGCTCAAACTTTGCCTCTTTCTTTGTAGCTCATTTCATTTTATGTATTAGAGTGAAATAAATATTCAAATATTCAAATATATAAATGAAGCAAAATATATATCAAATAAGTCCGTTAACAAAAAATTTTCGGAGAAAAAGAAAAGGAACTGTCGCGACGGAGAAGAAAGTAAAAATGATGGAAACCCACAACTGGAGACGGCGCACTGCTCAGATTCTGAATCATCGTGTTGAACTTTTAAAATACGCGCGCTAGCCAGAGGAAGGAGCAGAAAAAAATTTAAACAGACGAGACTTCAAGTAATGGACCGTTTCCGCTCTTTATGGCGAACCAGTATATATCTTTTTAGATGACGTCCCTAGCCTATTATTGTAATTGGTTGTGAATAAAACTACAAAAAATAACGCATAAAAAAAAATGTAAAAAAAAGAATGCGTGACGTTAATCCACGACAGAGGAATAAACCGGTATATATGAAGAAGTATTCGAACCATCCGAAAAAGTTCTTGTGTGATGCCGCGTTCAAACTAATTTCCGCGCAATGCGGAATAATCTCTGATTCTACGATAGTTAGTTATCTTGTTCTTTCTCTGCTGGCTATTTTGGATTTCGCGAAATCACTTTGGACACTGTATAAAAAACGATTTTGTCCTTTAAACGTTTAAACGCGTTTATGTCGGGTCCAAAGAAACTTTCGCGAAATGCAAAATTATCTTTGTTTTTCAAAAAATTGCATATCTTTTTCTTTGTATTTCGAATTTCACTGAATCCCTTTGAACACGGTATTATAAATTCAACAGCGAAATCCGAAAAAAAAAGAAATTAAAAAAAAATTTTAATTAAAAGAGCCGTGACGCGCCCGCTTCGCGCGTGAGTCCCAAAGCGAAGAGAGGTGGTGTATATAACATGTGCCTTCAAAATTTTGGATCAACGATTTCTCTATCTAGTTTTTTTTAAAATAATGTCGTGTTCAAAATGATTCCGCGAAATCAAAATTAGCCGTCAAAGAATAAAAAGTAACCGAGTTTCGGAGAATCAGAGATAATTTCGTATTTCACGGAAATTTTTTATAATTTGAGAATTATTTGATTATTTAGTATTTTTTGTTCTGTCAATAGCATAGAAAGTTATTTCGCATATTGAAAAATCATTTTTCAGGAAGCGACCATGCTTCTCAAAAAGTGCCTTCCAAAGGGTAGGCAGTTGACCAGAGTGTTCGCGCCTGATATACACATGCAGCGAAGTTCTCACACAATTTGGTACCCGGACGCAAAGTTTGAGCGCCAGTTCAAAGTTTTCATAAAATCTGTAACGAAAATTTTAAGCTATTCAAATTACAGACCGGTGGAACTCTGGGGAAGTTATGGATGTCTGAGCGAACAACAGAATACGACGAGCAAATAGGACTGTCCAAAATGGAAAAATTGGCCTATTCTGAGCCGGTAATGAGCGATAGCTACGGATCAAAACAAAGGTACAAAGAGGAAACGTGAAAAGTTAAATATAAAAAATTCCAGAGAAAAAAGTTTGGAAAACATGATTTTAAACTTCGGACCACAACATCCAGCAGCACATGGCGTACTCCGCTTGGTTCTGAAACTGGAAGGAGAAGTGAAGAAAAACTTCAGCTTGCGTATGATTTTCAGTTTCAGGTCATTTTAGAAGCGATTCCACACATTGGATTGCTGCATAGAGCCACGGAGAAGCTCATCGAACATAAGACTTACACCCAAGTGCAAACTAATGAAAAACCTAGAGTTTGAATTATTTCAAGGCCTTGCCGTACTTCGACCGTCTCGACTATGTTTCAATGATGTGCAACGAGCAAGCCTGGTCTCTGGCCGTTGAAAAACTGTTGGGAATAGATATTCCACCAAGGGCCAAATATATTCGAAGTACAACTCAAATTCAGAAAATTTAAATACTTGTGTGGGAAAATGTTTATAGCGTTCTTCGGTGAGTTGACGCGAATTCAAAATCATATCATGGGAATTACGACACATGCGTTGGATATTGGTGCAATGACGCCGTTTTTCTGGATGTTTGAAGGTTGTTTTTTCTTTCATTTTTTTTTTCTCATTTTTTGAATAGTTAAGAACGTGAAAAACTTTTCGAGTTTTCTGAACGAGTTTCCGGAGCTCGAATGCACGCCAATTATGTCAGACCCGGCGGTGTCGCCTGGGATCTGCCGATTGGACTAATGGATGACGTTTATGACTGGTGTGTCAAGGTTTTAGTCTCCTTCTGTACTTTTCAACTGTTTAAAGTTGTCTAGTTTCCTGAAAGAATCGATGAACTCGAAGATATGTTGACGGAGAATCGGATTTGGAAGGCGAGAACTGTTGATATTGGTGAGCTTTAAAAGGGAAAAGGAGGCAAAAAAGTTTCTCTTTAATAAGAAAGAGAATTTGAATTTCTTCATCGCGGAAGGCAGAAGAGAGCAGGGAGCGAATGTTTTCATAGACGCGTAGAACGGTAAAGGTTTTCGGAAGATGAGAGAAACTCTAAAGTGCAATGGGGTGGAGATTTTTATGAGAACTCATTCTCTCATCATTTTAAACTTTGAAGTTTTTTAACGCTCAAAGATAGTTCAACAGTAGGAAACAGTAACGAGAAAGATTTTTTTCAAAGTATAGACTATGAACTTAGAGCTTCTAGCGTTGTGTTCAAAAAAATGTAGTAAATGATTTTTTTGGGAAAGTTTCCCTGAAAAATAAATTCCCACTTTTTCGCAACTATTATGAAAATTCTGCAAAAAATGCAAGTTGAAAAGCTTATTTTAAAAAAAAGGAAGGATTTTTTCCAGGTCTTGTTTCGGCCAAAGACGCTTTGAACTGGGGATTCACTGGCGTAATGGTCCGCGGATCTGGGATAAAGCAGGATATTCGAAAAACTCAGCCTTATGATGCCTATGATCAAGTGGAGTTTGATGTTCCGATCGGAACGAAAGGCGATTGTTATGATAGGTTTCACTTTTTTTTTTAGCCATTTGAAGACTAAACGAAAAAAAAAGTTGTCGGTAAAGTTTTGAGTTCGTTTTCTCAGATACTTGTGCCGAGTTGAAGAAATGCGACAGTCTCTGAACATTATCCGTCAGTGTTTGAACAAAATGCCCTCTGGAGAAGTCCGCGTCGATGATCACAAGGTTGTAGCCCCGAAACGGGCCGAAATGAAGGTTTTATTATTCCTCCGTAATTTAAAATCTCCGACTTTCCTTGCAGGAATCCATGGAATCTCTTATTCATCATTTCAAATTCTTCACCGAAGGGTTCCAAGTCCCTCCTGGAGCCACTTACGTGCCGATCGAAGCCCCGAAAGGAGAGTTCGGAGTTTATTTAGTGGCTGATGGAACCGGCAAGCCTTACAGGTGAGCATTATTATTTTTTTGAAGTTTACTGAAAAACCAAATTTTTTTTTCTCAGATGTTACATCAGAGCCCCTGGATTCGCTCATCTTGCTGCTATTCAAGACATTTGCTACATGTCCCTTATTGCTGATATTGTCGCTGTGATCGGTACGATGGATATCGTTTTTGGTGAAGTCGATCGATAGATTCAATGTTCCTTTCAGTGTCTTTATGAAAACATTGTTTTTTACCCTTTTTATTGAGTTTCTTATTGGCTCGGTGTTAATAAAGTGATTTTTTTATTTACTTTTTATATTATTTAATTGAAGTTAATCTCATTTATTATGAATATCTTTTTTTAAAAAAATAATAGCATGGAATTTCACATAAATGAATGAAGTAAGTAAGTCTAGGCCAGTTGAACGAGCGCTATCAATCTTTTTTTAGCAAAAAAACTTTTTTTCTACAGTCTGTTCAAAAACTGATCCACTGGGAATAACTACTAGATGGTCACTGGTGATAAAGTGACGACTTCGAAAAAGTGCTGCGTTATTACCACATCGGTCTTGTATTTTCCCTCAAACGATCTAGCATTTTGGAACTTTTCAAGTTTTTTTTTTGAGTGCGTGAGATATTCGCGTCAAGAAAAATGCGAGCGCGGTTCTTTAGTGTTATAATTATGGCGTGTTCATCGGAGAAACGGAACGTGCTTCAAAATGAAAAATCGTGTTAATTTGTACTGTACTAACTAATCAAAAAAGTACTAATTTTTGTTTTGAAGCAGTTTTCGTTTTTCCGATGAACACGCCATTAGTGTTATAGTTTCCAAAAGCACGAAAAATATTTCGAAGCACAAGTCCATTTTTTCTCACACTCCTCCGTCCTAGGAACGTTGTTTGCGAACAGCTCAGCAAGAAATTGCAAAAAAATACACATTTCCCCGTTGAAAGTAATGTTTTGAGATTCGGTCGCCGTAAAATATTGCAGCGGCCGTCGCTTTGCACTTTTTCGCTTTTTATCAATCAGCCATCTCGTTTTTCGACTTTTGTTTTTGCATGTCTCAGATATTTGGCTGTTCCCATCGTTTCATCGGCAATTGTCGTTCCGAAGGATTTTTTTTCTCGGGCTTTGGAATTTTTTTTTCTTGTATCACACTAGTATTTCAATTCTATAACTGGCAACTTCAGTTAAATTACGTTTCATTGATCTTTTCAGTTTAATCGATATCAATCGAAAATGGAGTGCGCTTCGCTTCTGTTGAAGCTGGCGCACGCACATGGCTCTGTAACCGACGTTATCAAAGATTCAGTTCGTGATGTAAGTATAAATAAAGTAGATTCAGGAAAAGTGGCAGTTCCATTATAATTCAAATGTTCTTATTTCACTTTTTATGTTATTTCATATCATTATTATATCGTGAAACTCTAATTTGATGAACATTTCTAGGTTTTCCGAACCTGCAGTTACGGTTTCGCCGTGAAGAACATTGAAAATTATCCCGATGAACAGAACAATGTGGAAATAATTAATATCACGGTTCGTATTGAAAAGAAGTTCAACTTGATGAAAAATGAAAATGAAATTTTTGATTTTCAGGTTACTTTCAACGCAAAACAGCTCGAACATGCAAAGTTATTAGATTTACTGAATCAAATCCTCAAAAGTGTTCAATCTTTCGTGGACTCCATCGTTTTGAGAGACAAAAAATTGTTCTATTCCACTTGGAGGTAGGTGAGAACACGAAAATCAAAAAATTTAAGAATTTATGGAAACCGTATTTAAAATAAAGTTTCAGATCTTCTACAAGTTTTGCAATCAAAAAATTCAGCTTCGGGAACATTATCGGCAAGGAATTTCACTGTCATTATCGAGTTCGTTTTCTTAGCAAAATGGTCAATTTTCTCGGTTTTTTTTTGCAGTCTCGAGACAATTCAATTCATTACTGTCATAAAAGAACCACGGCAGAAGTTTTCAATGATATCCAAGATTTGATGTTTGTTAAGTGGGCAGACTGGTTGAGCAACGGTGCCACCCGCAGTTTCGATATTCGGGTATATATTAGAAGGAATTTTTCATGAGGTTCTTGTTCAGGTTCGACGTTTCAACATTCGCAGGGTGACTTTTGATCCGATTCGCCACGTTGTTTATTTTGAACTAATCAACCCGGCCTCTATCCGCAGTGAGACTGAAGTGAGTACGGGAAATCGGAAGCAGACATTTCTTGCGGTTTTTTTTCTTTTCCAGAGAGATAAGGGGTCAGAGAAACTGCGCTTTTTTCATTTCAGAGTGAGAAAGAACGGAACCAGCAGAAGTTCAAGCAAATGTGGCGAATCGGAGCCCTCGGCGGTGCCCCAGTGCACGCCTTTGCTGACAGTCACGTTTTCGCCGTTCATTTTGAGGATTTTTGGGTATATGCAAAAAGTTTTAACATGAATAGAAAAAGGTAAGGACGGAAGATTTAAGAAATAAAAGCCGCACTTGTTTTGAGTTATAAATGGGAAAAAAAACCTCAGGTCCCGTTTACAGTTTATTTCAAGAATAATAAACCAATTCTCATGTTGATAGAATTAGGAATAAAATCTTTCATTCGCATTTTTCTTTGATATTATGAATTTTAAAAAAAATTTGGGTGACTCGAGTTTTTGCTAGGATTTTTTTCCCACCAATGCCAGCTCAGCTTTTTTTATTTCATTTCAATAAAGTAATATTCTAGGATGGCACGCAGGAATATTCTTTGCTTTCTACGATTCGTGCTAGGTGCGACGTTGACTTTGAGATTCGCTCTATCGAGGTTGTTATTCATTTTTTAGAAGCAGTTCTGTAATAAGTGTTGATTCTCTGTCCATCCTTCGGAGTTCCAGAGTGGCCCCTACAGGGGTTTAGGGTCTGACCCCTTAGCCCCTAAAGCTGAAGTGGATCCTATAGGGATCGTTCAATTTCATTCAAAAACGCTTATTTATTCAGTTTTTCCCATGAAAATTCTCTTAGGGTTCATATCAATTATTGACAAGCAGGGGCAACCAATGAAAACTCCTATAGGGACCACTTCTGCAAGCTCTAATGGCCTCTATAGGGTTCGTAAAGTCCTCCTTAGAGGGGACCCTCCAAAAGCCTCTATAGGGACCACTCTGAAGTTCCTAAGTCAATCGTTCGAAAAAAGAAGATTTGTTCAGGAGAAAAATGCGCTCATTAAGAAAAATGAGCCTTTTTATTTCGCGTGGCGTCCAACAGGCGTTCCAACTAAAGCCGGTAACAAAGTGACCGAAATGCTGTACGAGAATGAGGAGTTTCGCGAGTTTCAAAACAATGTACGGAGACTTCGAAAAAGTCCAAAGAAGTTTGGGTTTAGTTGAAAGCGGCGGCCAGGAAAAAACATCCAGACAGCCAGAAGGACAACGATTTGGCCCATCAGAAGTGGTTCTCGGTGGTTTATCTCATCGAGGCTATTTTATCAAGGTTGATCTTTTTTTTTCTGTTCGAGTTTTCAAGGATTTTTTTTTCATTCAAAAATATTTTATAGAATAAGAACAGACTAGTTTTAAATATCTTTAAAGGCTTGTTTCCTCTCGTCGAACTTTTATCATTGCGAAAAAACTTTATTCTTCCATTGAACTGTCAAAAAGTCCATAAAACGAAAGAATTATCGAAGAAAATGTTTTGAAAACGGTAAATAATAAAACGGGAGAACGTGACCGAGATTCGCAAAGGCAATGACGCTTCACGTCCACAAGGCCACGCAGCGGAGTGTCGTTTCGTGAAATTTCAAGTGCCAATATTGTATACGTCAGAGTTTTATTTCAAGCTTGCGATCTTTCGATTTTTTCAATATTTTATTCGCGGAAGAATTTTGGCTTGCTGTTAAAAATGAAAAACAGTTTTAATAAAGTTTTTTTTGAGAAGCGGCTCCATCAAGTATTTGCTGCTCACGGAGCGATCGTCGTGGATAAACTTCCTGAGCTTGATCGTGAATCTCTTCGAGAAAAATGATCGGGTTTTCATTTGAACGTTTTTGAAAGAAATTAATTTTCAAGGCTTGCGAATATACGATGGAATCTCTGGTGAAAATGATTGACGAACGTCGAAATATACGGGATATTTGCTCGACGCTGCGAAGTGAATTTGAAAAATTCAGTCGGGAAGGCCTGAAAGAGGAAAAAACGAAGAGATATACGACTCAGGCCGGAATGGACGACATGATCAAAATACGGAAGGTTAGTAGAGTGGAAAAAAAGCTGTGAAATAAAAAATAATGAAATAATCTAATTATTTAAGCTCGGGCGTTTTATAGCTGATTCACGGCCAGATTAAAACGCTAAGGCGGCGTGTCCTGTCTGCGCTCTCCACGAGCCAGGCGCTGTCTCGTGCATTATCGTATCAGGACCATTTTTTCGATGGCTCAAGCCAGCCGTTAATCAGCTATAATTCAGCGCAAATCCCTTCTCTTATTTTAGAGGTCTTTGGCTTTTTTTCATGTTTCCGCAGGTTTTTCTCTAACTAGATTCTTTTCTGAATAGTAATCATCATAATAAACAGTTATTTGTTGAGTTTACTCAAATTAAAGTTAGAATCATTTCCCTTAGGTTGAGTTTTAATTTCGCCAACACGATCTGTAGTCAAAATTTGGTCTCATTCCTCATTTTTCAAAGTTTTTGTAAGTCAACTCTTCCTCTCGGACTTATCGGCTCCTTTACTTGTCCTTGTAGGTTTAATTTTCTGAACTTAAAGGTCGAAAAAAAAAATTCGAAACTTTCTTCAGGTTATTTTGACACCGACGAGAATTATTCCTTGCGTCCCAGAAAGCGTTCTCAGCAACCGAGTGCTTCGAAATCATACAAAGGACACGACTCGCATCGTTCGAGTCATTTTTCGGTTTGAAAATGTTTTTAAAAGGAGAAAGGTCGATCTGTTCGATGAATGGCACCGATGTAATTTTAAAAATTATTCTTGGCAAAGAAATTTTCGAAGCAATAAGTGTATTTTTTTCATAGATGAAATAATTTTATTGTTTCTCAAATTTTCTCAAAACTTCTTCAATTTTCGTTTTTTTTTTCAAAATTCTATTTTTCAGTGATGACGACATGTTGAAGTTATCCAACTCGCACTTGAGTGGAAACCGCATCAAGTCAACCCTGGAAAAATATTTTGCCCACGGTTTTTGGGTCGCAGGTTCGCCTCGCAGAACATTTTTAAGTCTTGCGTTTTTTCAGACAAGGAATACGGGTTCCTCGGCGCGTCGTCGTCACAGATGAGGGATCATGGAGCCTATTTCTACGAAAAATTCTCGAAAAAAGAACGAGATGAATATGAAAGACGAGGCCTGAACCTGCCATTGTACGGTCTGAAGATCCAGAGGGTTCGCCAAGAGTTGGGAAAATTCGACAAGTGCAAAAATATCAACCAAGTCATGGCTCGCCTTGGACAGTGTTTCACGCAGACGAGGGTCCAGTTTCACTCAATATTAAATTTTTCCTATAGCTGATTCACGGCCAGCTTGGGAGGCATGTACTGTCTGCGCTCTCCACGAGCCAGGCGCTGTCTCGTGCATTATCGTGTCAGGACCATTTTTTCGAAGACTCAAGCCAACCGTGAATCAGCTATACCCGATTTTTTTTCTCTCTGAGAGCTCAAAAATGACATCATTTTTTTTTCAGGAAGGTGTAATTCTTAAACCAGAGAACTTTATCGAGATCGCAGACGTGACTAAAGTCGTTGATGGGTTGGCTTCAAAATCATATCCAACGTCACTATTATTTTAAGGAAGGAATATAACTTTACGGATGGCGTCGGCGCAATCAGCATAGATTTCGCGCAAGAACTCATGAAAAAGCTCTTTCGGGCTTCGAAAAACTACAGAGCTCCTTCAGGCTTCCAGGTGCCGCGTGAAAAAAAAATTTGTTTCGCCCTTTAAAAAACTTTTTCGAGACTCTTATGTCCCACACCGCAACCGCGACGCGTTCAGAGCCATTTCACATGCGACTTTGAAAAAAGAAAAGTCAATTTTCAGATCCGATTCCGCGGCTATAAAGGAATGCTTTCGTTGCAAGTGGACATGAGCTTGTTCACAAATGATGAAAAAGTTAATTGTGTTTTTCGCAAGAGTCAGAACAAGTAGGATTTTAACCGAAAAAATCAGACCCACTAATCATTTGAAGGTTCGAGTCGGACTCGAAAAACATCGAAGTGGTCAAGTATTCGACGCCGACAAAGGTCAATCTTTGCCGGCCTTTCATCAACCTTCTTGATCAGGTTGGGTGGAAACTGGCAAGCTTCGAAAAAGAAGCCGCGCTTGATAGGGGAAAAAGAAGCCTTTGCCCTTTTTTTGATGGTTTAAAACGAGGGGGGACTCGAACCTACGACCCACGTTAGAAATGAGTCTTACCAACTGAGGTATGCCGCTTCTAACTTTCTAGTAGAGAAATAAGTTTTTCTAGAAGTTTCGGTGGCTGTGATGATTTTTCATTAAAACCCTATGGTGGAACTTTAATTCTCAGTAGCGAAAAAGCAGCTCAGAGAGTTTCAGAAAGATTCAGCTCAGCTCCATACAAGGAAACTGCGGGTAAAAGTTTTTTTTTCTGACGATACTGTACCACCGCGACCTATTTTCACACGATTCTTGCCTTTTTCAGGTTTCTGAAATGCAGTCGGAGGCCTGCCACGAAAGAGTTTGGAATCGAGTTTTGGAGCTGCTGGACCTCGACTTGAAAACGTGTGCTCGTTCTCTATTGGACGGAGACGTTGCCTTTGATCGTTTATCGGTTGAGCAGACTTGATAACTCTCGAATGAAAGTGAACTTTCAAGGAACAACCACGACTTTTGTCTCTTTCGAGTGTTCGCGATGCACAGGTTCCAGTCATTCAGGAGCCGTTTTTCCGATCTCTCCTTCTTGCTGACGCCAGAGTCACGATTGGTTTGAAAAAAATGATAAATATCATGCGATAGTTAATTCAGTTCAAAGCCTTAGCATTTTTTTCACGGGTTTTTATGCCGTGTTCAATTTGATCCCGCGAAATGCAAAATGATCTCTGACTCTCCAAAATTTAGTGATCTTTTCCTTTCTCTAACGAATATTTTGCATTTCGCGGAATCAAATTGAACACGGCATTAAAATTTGTCCACCTCGGTCACTCGAGATTTCTTGAATCAAGAAAAAAATATGCAATCAAAAGTCCGATTTACATAAAATCACTGACAAGTCTGTTCTCAAAATCAAAAGGTACTCTGCCGCTCCTATTCTCCGTTAATATCCCTTTTGATTTATTTTACCCATCTTTATTAAGTCAGTCTGTCGTGATGTTATTCACCGATATCTTCAAAATCATCAGTTCTTTGAAAATCGGAAGCTGAAAAGTTTTTGGAGGTCCAGCCTTTAATATAACTTAAAAAATTGATGGAAACTTCAAAAAGATGATCTTATTAAATTTTCTTGTTGCGTATATCCTAGAAAATTGGCGTATTTCTATTCAAAAATCATTTCAAAACCGAGTATCACAAAAGCGGCAACGTTCAGGGCGCCTAATGAAAAAGGCCAAAATTTCGATCCCAACGCATCTGGGCCGTTCGATGCTTGGAGTTTCCGATGAAACGAAAAAACTACAGCAGGGTCAGGTGTTCGTACAGTACACCAATGATGTCAACTACCGTATCGTGCCGAAACGCGCCAAAACCACTGTTGTTTCGGGTTTTCAGCGAAGAAACAATCTTTTCTTATCGTAATGTTTCAGGAACGGTGCTGATCACGAAGAATCCGTGCATCAGTGCTGGAGACGTCAGGATCTTCGAGGCCGTCGACATCCCGGAGCTCCGGCACTTGGTTGACGTCGTCGTTTTCCCGCAGAATGGCTCGAGGCCTCATCCGGATGAAATGGCTGGTAGGGCCATTTTATCCAAAGTTGATAGAGTTCTTTTGAAATTGAGCTTTGAAGGCTCTTCATTTAAACTGAACGAGAAAAATATTAAATTGAGCCGCTTTTGTTTTATCTTCATTTCTCTGACTTTTTATTGTTTTACTGAAAATCTCTGAACTTCTGTAAGCACGCCTCCATGTTTTCATAGGCTCTGACCTCGACGGAGACGAATACTCAGTGATTTGGGATCAGGATTTGCTACTGGAGAGGAACGAAGAGCCGGAAGAGTACGTCAATGAAAAGAAGCTCGAAACTGTCAATCACAACGATTTGGTGATAGAAAACACGAGGAGAAAAATTTTTAAAAAGTTTAGGACGCTAAAATGCTCGAATGTTTCACAGAGTATGTTCTTTTGGACAAGGTTGGCGTTCACTCTTCGAATCATCTTCATCAATCAGATCAGTACGGCGTCACCTCGAAAGTCTGGAAAATAGTTCTAATCATAAAAAAATGGCGTTGAAGGTTGCCGTTCAACTGGCCAAAAAGATTGAGAAGGCGCTCAATTTCCCGAAAAGCGGCATTCCCGCTGAGAACGCGTCGCAGAAATGGGAAGCTGGAAGTGAGTTTGGAGGAGCTTGGACTCGAAAAAAATCCATCATAAAAGAGATATAGTCTGTTCAGATTTTGAATGTCAAGTCGTCGCTGAAGCCCCGCCCCCTAATGGCGCGATAAACCAATCAGAGAGCGAGCCATCCACAGAGCGTTTTCGAATGACGTCATTGCACTTGACATTCAAAATCTGAACAGACTATAGAACCTTTGAAACTTACTGATGAGCTTCCAAATTGTGTTATATTTCCAAATTTTTAAGATCAGGCTCAGAGGCAGAATTCCTATAAAGTTAGAATTATATTAAGGACCGCCGGAGCGACCGGAACGCTTCCCGGACTTCTATCCGTCCTCTTCGGATTCCCTGGTTATCTATAGAAGTATGGGTTTGAACGGGGTCGTGTTTCGGTGAGCAACGGGGAAAGTTCAAGAGCAAATAAAGGAGTTTTAGAATCATGAAGCAATTGCAACTTGTCGTCGAGAATCCGGTGAAGGATCTCTTTCCAGTTGAAATGGACAAGACAATCATTGGGGACGACAATGACGCGTGGCGCAACTATATTACGACAGCTAGAACTGAATATTCGGCTTATGAGGCTCAGCTTAGGGTCGGAGTTTGAAAAAGGAGTATAGGAACTTGATTTGAGACTAGGTAAAAGTAAGATTGAAGTGAGAGTCTTCAAAATCTTCAACTTACCAGGAAACATTCCCCCATCCCGTTTGAACTTTTGCTGAAACATTGCTGAAGTGTACTTTTAGGGCCCTCTGATTGCAGATCAAAAAAAAAATTTCTCGCAATAGATCTTGTTTCCGAGTTATAAAGCTTCAAAGCGTGCAAAATTAGCTAATTGAGCCAAAAAAGCGCTATTTCGGGCTTTTGAGGGGTCCTAACTCGAAAACGAGATATGTTGCGAGAAAATTTCTTTCTTTTCTGGAATCAGGGGGACCTAAAGTACCCTTCAGCAAAGTTTCAGCAAAAGTTCAACCGGGGGGTAAAAAACGTTCCCTAGTTAGAAAAAAATCAATCGTATTCCTTTCTTCTAATTTTTCCGTTACTTTCTGTTTTTTTTTATTGCCCTTTTTGCGATTTTTCTATGAAAATCACTTCAGAAGTTCTTTCAGCACCTGATGAACTACTACGGAATCAAAACGGAAGCCGAAATCTTCTCCTCCCGTTGGTTGGACATTGCCAATCGAATGCAGCAAAACGACAACGAGGACCGCTCAATGTTCAACACGGATCACATCATACGACAGGAAATGGCTCAGTTATACTCGAAATACCGGAAATCCTTTTTTGAAGTACTCTCGACCTTTGTCTTTTCTCAATCGCAAAATGTTTCTAAGGAGTTCGGCGGGTACAAAGCTTCGACGTCGGAGGAAACGGACGAGTCTCACGTCGATTTGCCGTCGGTGTTGTCGCGAAATTGCAACCAAGTCGACGATAAATGGGTCCAGGCCAAAGCGATCGCCTATTACCGTGTTTGCTATGGCGAGTGAAAATTTCTACAACGTAACAAGGCTCAATAGCAGCTGGCTGCGGCACTTCTGATTAGGGCTCATCAATTTTATTGGAAGCTGCTCCACTCTTTTAGATGAGCTCTAATAAGGCTGAGAAGCTCTTTCAATGTTTGGAAAAATAAGATCATGGTTGGATCTTTTGTTGGCTATGTATTGAAGCGTTAAGGTCAGAAGCCTCGAACTAAGTTGGCTGTTCAAATTTCTTCAATGCTGAAGTCCTCCTTGCAGAAGACGCAATGCAGTCCAGAGATTTTCGCTGCCTATCGTTCGCCTGGCTTCCCTGCGAAGTCCTGTGCCATATTCGTCGTCAACGTCTTCTGAAGACCTACGACGAAGCGTCAACACGTGCCGGAGTCAGAACCGCCGCCGACGTCGTCAACCCGCTGCACGAGTCGATTCAGAAGGCGTGTGACTCCTATTTCGAAAAGACTTCTACGGTTGCCGAGAGAATAGCGAAGATGTCGAAGCTTCCTTTGATTGCCGAGTATATCAGCGGTGTGAGAGGTACTAGAAGCTCCTTGTCAGAGACATCTGGAAGATTTCCTCGATTGCAGGTATCGACAAAATTTTCGAGCTTTTATTCGCTTGGACGTCGAAAGTTGGCGGAGGGGTCAAGACGGCTGTCGTTTTATGCTACGTTTTGATCCACTTTGGAGCCACCAAAAAGCCAGAACCAGCCGCCAAGTATTATCTACCAAAGGTTTTCAGTAGGAGTCGATTCGAAATTAGATAAGATGGATTCAGTTGGAGCTTGGAAAAGAGCAAGAAGCTTCGGATTTGGAGCGGCCGGCTCGACTTATTGTCGACTTTTTCGAATTTATCGCCACCCACGAAGTTTTGAAGACGCCCGAATCAGTTATTCCAGAGACCATGGCGGCTTCTTACGCCGATCGTCTCAACCGACTTCAAATCATTCGAACGGTTTTGAAATCAAGGTCAAAGAAAAAAAAATTGTTCAATTGATCTTTTAGATGGCAGTGGACGCCTACTACGAAATGGTTTTCAACCATCGGTTTTTCCTCGGCGATTCTTTGCCCGTTTTTGCGGTGGCAGACAAAGAATCTTTCACTATCAACTATGGGGGTGAATTTGCGTTTTTTTAAAAATTATTTATTGCCGTTTTAAAATAAGCTTTTTGATGTATTCAGTCATACCCGGCTTGTAAAAAAACGTGATTCACCTTTTTCGACAGCTTTTCAATAATTTCAAATTTACAAGGATAGTTTTTTCTACATTTTATCTATGATTGCCTTGAACCTTGTGTTTTTTTCCAAAAGCCGCGTTCAATTCCGGTTTTAAATGCTCAACGAGTTCTAATCATACATGGTGATGACTGGCGAAAGCCAAGTCCCCCCTGCTTCCAAAATGAATTTTTTTGATGTACTTGATTGTTTGATTTTTTTCATAAGATTAGACTAGCGCTATCCAGCCCGCACCCTGAATTTTTGCCAACCCCCCTTCACTCGTTTTTGAAAATTTCCCTCCTCTTTTCCAGGAGACTATCCTATGTATGGTTTGAATTTCCCGATTTCCTTCTTTGGTTTTCAGAAGAGCAATGTTTTGATTGTAATCAACAAGATATTTTAGCCAACTCGCTATTAGACATCGTGGAGAAGGTCAAGCGAAGAACTGGCGTGGAAGAGTTGTGGGTGAGAGAAGTGCGAGGGCAAAAATATTATGTTCCGTATGTTGGAATGATTTCAACTCGTGAGTTTTTGTGTATTTTAGTTCCTAGTTTGAAACTTCCCGGGTAATAAAAAAAATGTTCTGTTGTAAAATATGAAAAATTTCACTTTTCAACTTCATAATGGCACTTTTTTCATAACTTCATTCAAACTTTTGCAGGAAATTTACGAGTTTCTTGCCGCGCGACAGAAATATCCTACCGAAAGTTGCGAGATCTGCTGATCCCCGACTACAAAAAGAAATGGCGCCGACTGAGCCCCGAAGACCGAAAAGCTGACCTTGTCCAGCAAATTTGCAAGAATCTCGGCGAAAAGTATATCGACGAGTCCTTCGATATCGAGGATTACTTAGAAGATTACCTTGGTTGTTATCACTTCGACTGATCTTATACGAGCCTTGCGTATTGAAGATTGGTTCCTTCTTTTACTGGTTCGAAAGGATTTTGAGCCGTAGAATCGATGAATAGATATTAACTTACTATCACCTGAAATTTTTCACAAAGCTACACTAGTTTGAGTTTTTTGAGTTCCAGATTCGAAAAATCTGTAAATTTTGTATTTATTTCGTTTTCGCTTTTTGTTATTTTTTTCTCTCTTTTCTTTTCAATTTCGCGCCTAATAGGCGCCACCTATAATTTATCACCCAAGAAAATACAAATACAGCCTTTACTTGCGCTACAAAAGTAGATCACGGCGACTACCCATGCGCCTTCCATGAGAGCCCCATTTAATGACATATTTCTTTTTTTATTGATTTACAGAAAGTCTTAAAACCAATGGAATAGATGTAAACAAAAACTATACTAAATAAAAACTAGAATAATTCATAAAATGGAGCGCACGTTGAGTCTCTACGATCTACCATTGCCGCGCTAGTTAAACCTATCCCGTGGATGGGCTATAAAGCATATTTTTTAGAAAAAAGTTCGATTTTTTGCATTCAATGTTTGTCCTTTTTTTTTGCCAATATCAGAGTTTTTGAATTATGAAATGAAATATTTATTCTTGGCTTCGTGAAAAAATCCATAGTATTCGAAGATTACCATTGGCCTCGTGAGGAAAAATAAATTTCTACTGGACTGAGCATCGCTTTGTCGTCTACTCCCCACACTGCCAAGCCCATTTCTACAAGTTACTTGGAAACATATATGGGAAAATGCACAACTCATTCAGCCCGAGAGGAGGGGTTGGCTCACAAAATTTTCGGAAAATTAGGGAATAAAATCAAGTTTCAACCTCCGGGAGGTAGTTTTGGCCACACTGATAAAAGTTTTAGCCTCAGGGAGATTGTATTAACTTTAATTTAGAAAAAAACTTGGGGGAGGCGTCGGCGGCCTTCAAAAATGATCTACCCATGTATGCTCTAAAAAAACTTCACATGAGTTATAATAAAAAAATTTTTTTGTAAGGTTTTTTTCGTGTTTAAATCATCCTTTTCAAAAGGACTTTTTCGTGCAATCTCATTCTTTACAAGATGCATATTTACACATTATTAAACGAAAGATACAGTGCTATGCTAGTTTCGAAGCGTCTTCATACGGTAACTTGACTGTCCTGCCTTTCATGATGCCTGAAGCGATGGTCAGATTCAGGCAGAAATTTTTCTCGTCGATGCCGTCGAGGTCCTGAAAATGTACACGTTTATATAAACTGTTCATCTTCAAATTTTTTATATCCAGACGTTGAATACAGCTTTTTTGGGATCAAGGATCGTACCAAGTTTCACAATCAGAGCAATTTTCAAATGCTCATTGGACTTTCGTCAAGTTCAGGGTCCACTAAAATTTGAGGAAAACCAGTCATTTTTGGAGACAGACACAGTTTGCGATCAAATTAGAACTCAAAAATTAATGAGGAGGCTGTTTTTTTTTTTATTTCAAAAAACCTATAGCTCACTTCTCATCAGCTTGACACGTTTTTAAAAATATCGTATATCAAATTAGATCAAAATTGAGCATCTTCTTTTCAAGAACTTTTTTTTGCTATATTTTTTAGCAGTTTTTTATACCAAAAGTTGTCATTTACGGTAGCTTTCATTTTCCTGTTTATTTATGAAACGTGACCGTCTCGCGCGGAACGTACTATATTAAGGGAAAATATAAGTCGCATTCTAAGTAATTTTTGGGGAACTCGAAAAGCTCATCAAAGAGTGAAATGATAACGAAATTTCAGAAAATTCAGAGATTATTTCGATTTGCTCATAAATACTTAGAACAAGGAAAAATGAATATTTTCAGAACTTCTAGTGAACGAAAACTTCTTAAGGATAAACATCAAGCAAAATAAAATAGTTCACCGCTTCACAGTCTCTGTAAGCCCCATTGACAATCAACATCCTTCGGCCAATTGAAGGAATAACTGTTTCGACGTGCTCCTGGTCGAGCTTGACGAGGGTTCCTGGGAAAATAAAAATGCGCATATTGACGACAGGGAATGGAGAAAAAAGTTTTGAAGCAAAAAAAGGTATTCAAAGAAGAAAAAGGGATTTTTCGTTTATTCAATAACACAGGCAAAGTACAAACGACCTCAAAAAGGCCTGAAAAAGCAGAGCCTAAAGCTTTATTTTGAGTTCTTTAAAAGGTGAAAAAAATTTCTCGGAACCTCCTTTTTTCCATCTTTTTTTTGAACCTTCTTTAAAGACCTTTTGGACTTTGCCCGTGATTACGTCAATTTGGGAGGAAAACAACAAACCATCATCCAGTTTGATATTGGCTGTGTAGTCGTCTATCAGCTTCTTGACAACTCCTTTCGTTTTGTAGTATTCGGAGCCCAACGATTTGGTCATCACCTGAGAATATAATTTTGCACAACAGGTCTTAACTTTTTTCCATTTTTAGCCTTTTTGAAGTTTTCAGCTCTATGCTTTCAAGGCACTGGAGCTTTGCAAAGCCAGAATTAACCCGAAAAACGTCTTTTCGTCTTAATTCTATTGATGATTTATCTGAGTTTCTCGAAATAGCAGTATATGTTTTTTTTTTTTTGAAGGACTATAACTTCAATGGCTCAATGCGTTGCTGTTGAAACATGATCTATGAAGAAAAACGATTATTTTAGTAAGGAATCATAAAAACTGAAGTTTTTTAAAGCGATCGAGATTTAAAATCAAAAAGAACCTTGACCACGATTCCCTCGTGAAGCCAGTAGTCCTTCCGGTTTTTCCGCTCCTTTTTCTGCTCCTCCATCTCCAAGATCTCATCCAGAGCCGACTTTTTCCGCTTTCCGCGGTCTTTTCCTTTGTCGTCACGCGGGCTACGACTTCTTTTCCGCTCGTTTTTCCGATGACTCCGGCGATCATCTTCAGAATCTTCCTCTTCTGGCTCTTCCTTCTTGACGGCTGAGGAGGTCTTTTTTGCTTTGTCGAAAACTGAAACGGAAGAGGGCTGAGGTCGGGCCAACTCCTGAAAATTATAAAAGTCACTTTTTATCGGGGAAAAAAACATTACAAATGACCATGATGATTTAAATTCTATTTTTTGAAAAAATATAAAAATTAATAGATGAACTCGTGCAACTTTCACATGACGAGAAGGCGAAAAAAACGATTTTAATAAAAAATTTCCAATGCTCACCTCAGGCGTCGGTTTCTTATTCAACTGCAAACTCAAGGTGATTTTATCGCTATCGTCTCCTCTTATTAAATCCGATGGTTGATAATCTGATCCGTCGTCTCTGGCCAAACCCCTGGAATGAAAAATTGTTTTATCGATATTTAAAAAAATCCGTTCCACTTTCCCCTAACGCATCCAACTATCAATCAATACAGAATTCTAAGATTTTCAAAGTTCCGAAAAATGTTTCTGAGGTCAATAAAGATCAAGGATTGTTTGAGGATCACGGATTTACCCTAAAACATTCAATAGACTCCAAAACTCACAAAAACAATTAAAATTGATTATTATTATTATAAAAAGTATTATTATCAATAAATGACTATTATTAAACTTCAAGATTTCATTATAAGAGTTTTCAATAAAAAGAAAAATTGCAGAAAAATGAAAACCATTCACAAATTTATATCAAAATGGCGTATGAAAAAAACGTATCATAGTGAAATATCGTTTAGTTAAAAAAATATCAGCCTACGCAAAAAAATTTTTTTAAAAAATTTGATCCACGAAAAAAACTTAAGAAACCACCTTTTTGACCATATCCTCCATCATCTGCATATGTCGGTCCTCGTCGTCTTTTTCTTGTTTGACTTTTCGCAATTCTTCTTCTTTCCGGATGACCGCCTCCTGGTCTATGTACTGAAGGTACCATCCTGGAAAAAATTGTCAAAATTAAATAAAATTGAATTTTCTGTGAAACAGGAATCCATCGCTAATGTAAACGAGACGAAACGCAAAATGAAGTTCATGATAAAAACATACAAATCGGTTAAATTTCAATAAAATTTTAACCTTTCTCGCCCTGGTCAATCTTGCATTTTCCGGTGTTTCCGAGGTACTGAACGAATCCGGTAAGCGAATGCCAGACCGTCGCGTTCATATGAACGTGGCCCTGAGTTTTTCAAATGAAAAAGTAATTTATAAAGATATTAAACTTTGTCTTTAATATAGTCGTTGTAAACTTCATTGGCACGAACGCGTTTGGATCCGTAGGTAGTACGTAGAAGCTAAAAAGAACGTTTAACAGGTTCCTTTTAATCGCAGAAAAAGTTCAGAAGACTTTCTGATGGAATCTAATTCCCACCTGCATGAAATTCTTCTCGAAATCATTGCTGAACTGCCTCAAATAAGCTCCGGAATTCTCAGCAAACAATAAAAGTTGCCGTTGATGCGATTCAGAAGTTAAATGGCATTTGAAACCGTTCTCATCTCGACACTGCTTCTGACACATTTGACAGAACCTGCAGAATATTCTTTAATACCCTTTTTGCAATTGGAACACTTGAGAAAAAAATATTAAAAAAATATATCTTACCATCGCAGTTTCTGAAGCCCTCTCGACTTGGATCTGTTTGCAATCTCTTTCGGCGTTCCCTTCTCGTGTTTACCCATGATTCAAAATGTTATATCTGAAATTTACTTTCAGAAGCAAACAAAAATAAAAATAACACAAAAATTAATGTTTAGAATATTTAAAAAGAATGTCTAGAACATTAATTTTTACTAGCATTGATGAATAAAAAAATTGGCAACGTGCAGAATTATGAATAGCCCTACTCAATTATCTTTATAAAAAGACATTCTAGCTTTTCTAAACATTAAAGTCGTTCAAAAGAGAAAAAATTGAAAAAAAAGAAAACCACCACAAATTTTTCGTAAATATCCAAAACGTGCGACGGCGCGCAATTGTCTTCACGCGATTTACAAGGTAACTTTGAAAGATTATTGCCGTGTTCAAAGTGATTCCGCGAAATTCAAAATAGCCGTCAGAGAAAGAGAAAGATAACTAAATTTCGGAGGGTCAGAGACAATTTCGCATTTCGCAGAAATTACTTTGAACACGGCATATACAAACTTTCTGTTTCATCGGAGTATGCTGAATAAAACGTCCTTCAAATATTAATCTTTATCAATTAGGCACATGAAGCTCCAGTATTAACCAAATAAACGTCGACAGTTAGTGCAAACAATTCGCCAACAATTAAAATAGAGTCAAGTTTTTCTTCACGGCCGTTTCGTAGTCGTAATCCTTCTCTGCATCGTTTTTCTCCTGAAATGATTAAATTCATTATATCAGCGACAATCATTATGACCTCGTCGACAATGATAGTAGCGTTAGGACCAGAGTTTAAATAGGCGTCATCGCCAAACGTCCGCACCAGATCGCAAAATACTGGACTCGACTCGTTGTGACAAGCCGTCGAGGGTCTGGTAGCCAGCTGGAAACAAAAAAAAATGAACAGAAAACGGACGTTCAATAATAAAACATTGTGAGAAACGCCTCTTTTGAAAGTTGACAGATAAACCGTTCTACACTATACAAAAATAAAAATTTTTAATGAAAAATACTGATCATTTGCTTTTTTTGAGAGTGGTATCAAGTTTAAGTGATTGAATTTTTTTCCGAAATAAAAATATTGAAAACCTCTAAACAGTTGCAAAAATTATCATCACACAGTTTTTGACCATTTTGCGCGTCATAACAAGCGTCGTGCACGTAACAACATCCGTTTACAACGTCTGAAAAAAATTAAAAAAATAATATGTTTATAAAGTTTTCAAGAAAAAAACAACCTCTCAAAAGCAGGACATTTGGCGAGTATTTCGCCCTCACTGATGGCTTTCGTGAATTCATCGGTTCCACACTCCCAAGGTACATTTGTAGATTGGATGGTGGAAGGAGCTGAAATAAAAATGAACTCTTCTTTCAATTTTATTTTCTCATCAAACCTGTAGTAGTTGTTGTTTCTCGAGCAACCGTAGTAGTTGTTTTGAACCTCATGATTCGAGGCGTTGGCCGGTCGGCAAAACTTCCAGTTAAAACCACGAGAATTAGGAAGAAACAACATGATGAACCCACGAAAGCCATCCTGAAAATTTTTAATCGTCTTGGAAAAAAGTTCAAATTATAAAAAAGAAACAAATTATTTGGGAAAGAATGTGGGAAAATTGTTTTAAGGCCGGTTGAAATTGTTTTCATTCCTTGAAGGCAAACTTCCTTTCTGCGAGAGAAAAGAAACATATTTTAATCAGAAACATTTTTAAACTCTGAAAAAAAAAATGAAAATAAGGTTCAAGGTTGAAATTCGCAATCGGCAATTGAACCTGGGCGATTTTCACGGCCGTAAATTCACCAAGGCAAGCAGGTTTTTTTCCTTGTCACAACTACATGATCCCACGTCACAACATAATGATCAAATAGAAAAAAAGGAAAAACGAAAAGAAAAATTGAATTGAAATTCTTTTCGGGAAAATTGCGTTTTTTCCGTGGAGCGAATGTGGTAGAAATACTACAGTAACTAGAATAAAATTTTTTTTTCTTGGGTCAGTAGTAAATACGGATAGCTAAAACGCAGGAACTTTTCACTTTTTCAAATAAATTTTAAAAAAGCAAAATAAAAAAAAAGTAACGAAAATAGAACCAATTCAACACCTTGATCAATTCATAGTTCCCAAGCAGTTGTTCAATCAAACAAGTTGCTTGAAACTGAGGTTTCTATTTGCATTGTAGTATGGAGAAAATTTGGGACATGCGAACAATGAGCAGGAAGTCCGATTTCGACCTCCAACTATTTACAGGCTTTTTCGTATCCACAAGGATCTATATTTTTCTTAAAATCGAATAGAAGTGCTCAAAATCATGGAGTTATCTCGGAATAAAAACATGAAATTGAAATCCTGTAACTGGATTTTGACATGAGATATTCAGAACGTTATTTAAAATTATTTTTCAGAAGTTTTCTGGTAGAGAACGTCTTGAAACAGTCGTACCAATCAAATTTACAATCTTCCCATACGATACTATTCCGTTGCATTTTCCAACGCGTAGAGCGTTTTCAAAAATATTTTATGCTTATCGATTGAAATCAACTCAAAATCGACGAAGATGTTCGAAACCGAGAAATCCGCCAAGTTCGACCACAGCAGACAGGCGAAGAAATGATTTATCGTACCCAATTGAGACCTTTCCACGGGAAAAAAAAGTTGGGTGATCCTTGTAGGAATGTTTCATGATCTGTGATTACAGTAATTGTTGAATCATTTCAGTATAATATTTAAATGAGGAAGTTCTTCCAATCTTTTGAATTGAATGTAACTGACTGCGGACTTTAAAAAGCAGAAAAACGTATGGTTTTTCTTTAAAACGGCAACTACGCTGCGGTGTCGAGTATGAAAAGTTTCTCTCTCCCTGCAGTCGCGTTCGTGGTGTAATGGTCAGCATGGATGCCTTCCAAGCATTCGACGGGGGTTCGATTCCCCCCGAACGCAGAAACACTTTTTGCTCTTTTTTATTGATTATTTTCCGTTTTTTTGTACAGTTTAACTGACCATGGTGAGCTTGAGTTTCATTTCTATCCTAAAATTAGCGCGAAGTAGTTTTTTAATCAATTTAAACGATTTAACGTTTCTGTGAGCACAAAATTAAAAAAAAAACCAAGTTCACAGCTGATGCCGTGTTCAATTTGATTCCGCGAAATTCAAAATACCCGTCAGAGAAAGGAAAATATCACTAAATTTTGGAGAGTCAGAGATAATTTTGCATTTCGCGGAATCAAATTGAACACGGCATAATTAATTCTACTTATATAAAAATTGTTTCTTCACTTTCTTCATCAAGAAAGCTAAGCTAGATTTGATCACCTCACTTACACCTGTGCTGCGAAAGTTGCAAAAGGATAGCGAGCGATGGATGAATGATATAAAAGCGAAATCAGCGATCTTATAAAAAAGAGTCTAGCATCGTGGCCTTTTTTCGAATTCATCGGACACTTCCCACTCAAACTAATTGTTCCTTTCAAAACGTTCCAACTTTTTTCAATCCCCATGTTGCAAGATTTGTCGTTTTCATTTTAATGTTTCGCTTTCTGGAACTGGAATTTTCTTTTCAAAACGATGAAAATGAAGCTTCCGTGTTTTCCAAAAGTCTCTCGTCTGGATTTTTAACTATTCTTGTTGTAGCTTTATATCATGTAATGTATAGTGTAACGGGTAAATATCAGATAACATAATTTTGTTCTTCGAAAAAAACTTCAGAAAAATCTAATAAATTTTTTTATAACCTTTCAGCTTAAAGCGGGAAGAAGCTTCAAACAATTTATACAATAATACAGGTTTTCGAAGAAATTCTCCAATTTTTCTACGTTTTTTGAAATATTTTTTATCGAACCATACATTTTCTTTCTATGGTCCTAATCTCCATTGATAGGCTTGTTGAGCACTGCTACCAAATACCCAAAAAGACTCATATACCGGAAAAAGTTCGCATTTTATCAGAACATATGCTCTTTACAAACATCACTTTCGACCACCCAGGAAAAAAGCAAGTGTACTGCGGTACGCAATTCGTTCCGCGTGTGGCCTAATTGTCTACGCTTGTGTCATTTCGGGTAGTTTTTTTCTGTACCCTTTGAAATGACCTGTGCTAAAAAACATGAAATCCACCCATTGGAGTTTTGATTGCGATAAATCGTTATCATTCAAACAATCTAATTCAATTTGGATGAACGATGTTGTGAATTGACTAAGAGCTACAAAAATCTTCGACATCGGAGAACAAAAGTAAAAGAGAAAATGTACGCATGGAACTTTTTTCAAGATTCTCACAGAAACCACGTTCAAAATCAATCAAATAATTTCTGAAGAAAACATGTGAACGGAATTTAATTCCATATAACTCTGAGAACGTCTCTTTTTCTGGAAAATAAACTTGGGAACCGTTTATCGAAATGGTTTTTTGAAAAAACAGCAGCGAATTTTGAACTATTTCGGATTTTCTTTTGAACAAAGAACAAAAAAAACTGAGCCAAAAGACAGGAATCATCCTTTACAACTTTAAATATCAGTTTCTGTCTGGAAAATGTCAGCGACATTTCGGTTAATGTGATTTCACGCTTCAAAGGTTTGAATTTCACAAAAAAAAACACCGTATTTAACGACGAAGGTGGTCTAGACGGCAGAGAATTTCTCTTTTTTTCTAATATGCTCTACACTGGAGTTGGATGATCAGTTTTTGAAAAGCTTTGGGATTTTCTGTAGTTTGAATATTTATCATCTCCCTACTTCAGCCCTACAAAAAAAGTCCACCATAAAACTTTAACGAGCATGCGAAACAAGGGTAAAACTGATTGATGAGGTTATTCTTTTCAATTTTCTTCATTCACCCGCCTTGTAATTCCTCAATAATTTTCGATTGAATTATTTTTCCTATTAATTTTCTTTTTTTGAAATTCGAAACTTTGTGTCGTTTCTTCATAACTATCGAGTTGAAATTTTTTCTATTAAACCAATTTTTTTTTCTAGAAATGCTTAAAATATCGATCCAATTACTTTTGGTGATGTCCGCATTAGGCCGAATCCCGCACAAAAAGAGCCGTCAGCAGCTCCGGGAAGCCTTGGGCAGAAATGCGGTACAGGTAACGCTTTTTTCACCTTCTTCATTTTCGACCGATGGATAAAATGCGATTCTAGATCAACACATCACCAGAAGCAGCGATCGAGCTGTCTCAACACTGGGTAAACCAAGCCTTTTCCGCTCTCGTGTCAACAGTTGCACAGGAGAGGTTTGTATATTTTTTACTAGATTTCATGTATCAAACATGGTTGATTTATATAAAAACAATTCAGAATGAAAGAATGAAAACTTGATTTACATAAAAGATCCTTCGGTAAGGTTGCAAAAAACAAAAATTTTGTTGAGTAATAAAAAAGTTTCTTACCTTTCAATTCAATCATCTCTTCAAGCGAGTAAAAATGACAGAATAAACGATGTGTCCCGTTTCGAAGCGCGACACCATGAGCGGTGCATAAAACGGACTTCCGAGCTCGTGGGGCACGCCAAATGTGTCGTAGACTTGCTGGACGTCCATAGAGCCACTAAAAGACGAAGAAAAGGTTTTATTTCTGAAAATATATAAACCTTATGCCGTGTTTAAAGTGATCCTGCAAAATTCCGAATGGCCATGAAAAAAAATCTAATTTTTGGAGAGTCAGAGATCTCTTTTGATTTCGCGGAAATTACCTTGAATAAGGCATCAATTTTTCAATTTGCCGAGATTATTTCGAACGCGGCATTAGTTTAAATCGGAAACGGTAAGAGGAAACCAAAAGATAAAAATTAAATTTTCAGGATTGATAAGGTCGCTGAAAGCGCTAGACTCCAAATGGGTTGGCGCTTTTCGAGTTCGTCAGAAGCGTGAAGTTTTTCGGAATTTTTGCAATCCAAAAAAATTTATGTAGATTTATAACCGAAATACCATCGTCCTAAAATCTTCTGTTGATGTCTCTCCATTCACATCCATCGCACGGCAAATCACCAAGACCGTTCGAGCTTTGAAGAATAAAAATGAAACGAGAAGGTTGGAAAGAACTTGAATTGATAAAAATTTCACAGACTATTTCAGTTGGCAACAAATCATGGTTGCTATTGAAAAGCAAGGCAAAGAGATGGAGAAAACGAATAAAGTGAGGAAAATGCTTCACAGTAGCTTCAAATCTCGTTCCTCGTTGCATAGAGACCGAAGAAAAGACCAAGTCCTTGGCAAAAGACCTCTGGCGGTTAGTTTTTTTGATTTTTGATATAAAAAAAACTTTGAAAAGTTGCATTTATTTTAGAACTCCCTAGATGATTATGATGTGTCTGAACCGACACTCGATGCCTCCGAAATAACCAAAAACTTTGAAAAGGTAGTAAGATGACTACTATAATCAGTTTTAAAAATATTTTTGAGGATCCCGTGAAATTACTATCGCCTGAGGCGATGAATCATTTTAACATGACTTCAGAACAGAAAGAAGCAATGTTGCGGGTTCGGCTAATACGAGAAGGTTTTCCTTGTCTTTCAATAAAAAATTCCTCAGGATCTTTTAGAGAGAATCAAACTTTTTTTCTTTCATACTTTGATCATTTTTCTTTGACTTTTTTTCTTTTTTTGTGTTTTCTAAATTTACCCTCAGAATTAATAGTGGCGTGTTCAAAGAAGTTTCAGTGATTCAAAAAAACTGACGCGTTACTTGTTTAGAACGGTTTCGACAAATAAACAAAATTTAAAATTATAGGAGCGCTTTGAAATGGGTCCTACAACGATATATCGCAATAAAGGAATTTTTTTGATTTCGCGCGAACTCAAAGTTTTGATATTATTTAAGATATTTCAACGAAAATTTCAAACACGCAAGTAAAATCCGCCTAAAACTTCAAAATAGCCGCCAGAGATTGAGAATTTTTAGAGAATCATAAACATTTATAAACTTTGCGAGCACGACATAAAGTTTTCATTCATTTCTTCATTCACTTGATCAAGTGATCAATGTTTTTTAATTCGATTTTGTCCCGCTCTTTCGAGGGGATTCCAAAAATTGGGCAATACTCATAAAGTTGCCCCTTTGCACGGAAATCTTTAGTAAAAGGCGAAAGATTTTCTCGGTCAAATGCAAAGGAACCAGAGTTGTGGACGATGCGAAAACGCCTGACCCCTCTTCCCGCTGCACCCGATAGTTTCCGAGCTGCGCGCGCTCGCATGTTTTATCGCAGGCTAGGCCTTTTTCGAGGAATACGCGAGTGCGAGACGTGAAATTCGTGCTTTCAGAGTTGAAACTGAATGAATAAAACATAAAAAGACGTTATTTTTGACTAAAACAAGCAAGTAAAAAAATTTGTAGGAGTAAAGCTTGGAATGCAGCTTTCCGGCCAAAACGTGACGGATTTTGATAGAAAAAACCTACGAGTGGCCTCGCCTAGGTTCTTTTCAGTGGTCCCAGAGCCAAAAAGAGTTGAAAACGATACGGTTAGTCTCAAAGTAAAGCTTCAAAAAATATGATTTAAAAAAACAGATCAATCTTCTGTCGCCATCACTCTTCTCGCTTCACGGAGAAGGGTCCAACGACGAGAGGAATTTATCAATGAAAGCCATTTTTTCGGGTTTGCCCCAGGGAGGGGAACAGAACGCCTTGATCGACATGCTGACCGAAGTGACCGGCGTCGTCGACGCCGTTGACGACGCCGCCAGAAAACTGCGGCAAAAAACTGAATCCGAGGGGATTCTGATCAATTCTGAGGGTCAGGAAGTACCGATGACCAAGGAGAACGTCACCAGAATCTACGGAGAGGAGAATTATCGGAAAATGAAGGCTTTGGAGAAGCTTCATGGGATGTATACACCAGAACAGGTCAGGCTTTGCATACAAGAAGGAAAAATATAATGTTTTTCTCTTACCTAAAGTGTCCGTCTCTTCATTGGATTTTTAAAAAAAGTTGTTTTTTCACAGATCAAACAGTTCAATAAAACGGGGTACGCCGTCATGACCAACGAGCAAAGGCTCACATTGTATGGAAAGGATGCTCCATTCGAAAATGAAGTCGCACTGAAGGCAGGAGAGAATTTGACCGTCCTTCAAGCCAAAAGAGCTCTTCATGATGTGATTCAAATCGAAATATAGTTAAAGAAAGGGAATTTCAGACAATTCGAGGCATGGCTGAGGGGAAAGTGGAGCTGGAAAAGTACAGTAAGCGGCAAAAGGACATAGTTCTCTCACCGGTTTGTTTAGAATCCCGTAAATTTCCGATAGAAATAATTTGAAGGTTCTATTCACCAACTTTATCAATCAGCCGCAGTTCGTCTCTCAAGGATTGATACTGTCTCCAGTGCTTTTCACGTCGTTGATTTTATCGCCAGCCATTTTCGGCTCCGTTATTTTATCGCCATGGGTACATTCTATGAAGGAATCCATTCTGAATGAGAATTTCAGTTGTTCGTTCCGGTGATTCTCTCTCCTCGTCTGCTCTCTCCAGTCATCATCTCGCCCGCTTTATTCTCTCCAATCATTCTGTCTCCGCTGGTTTTGGACCCACTTGTACTGACTCCAGGAGTGGCCAATCCTCTAGTCTTGTCGCCTTTCGTCCTTTGTCCTTTTATATTGTCTCCCCAGGTTTTTTCCTTGATTCTTATTGTTAAATTTGAACCCTAGTGCGCTTTTCGCTGCTTTCGGCAGTTTTCATCTTAGCAGCAAATCCAAAAAAAAAAAAATGCTTTTTTTGCAGGTGATGACGCCGCTGATTCTTTCGCCGTTCGCGTTATCGCCAGCGATCCTCAACCCCAACGTTCTTGGGCCGGTGATTCTGTCGCCATTCGTGCTGTCGCCCTCGATTCTCTCGCCGCCGACTTTGACCGCCGTCGTCCTGTCGCCGTACGCTTTGTCGCCGTCGATTCGGTCGCCGCCCAATCTTATCGCAGTTTTTGCCTCCCCGAGTCTTTTGTCTTGAGATTCATGTATATTTGAGTTGAAAATTAAAAGAAAGCTCTTGAATTAAGTAATTTTCTAACCTACTCTTTCGAAAAAAGATGCACTTCATAACTTATCTGTCGAGCGCACATTTCAGACCTCACTCAGGCTTTTTTCCACAAGTTTTAAAAAAGAAAATAAAGCAAAATTGAAAATTGTTCGAATGAATCGTAATAAAACCGGTAGTTAAGAAAATCCCCACGTGCCTTTTCTTTTGGCCAAGCCAAAAATTGTTAGTTTTAACATGTTGATGCAATCAAATGTGCTTGTTCCACACAATAAATGGGTTTCTGCTTATATTTATTTTGTTGAAGAAGCATTGTTAAATGGCTTTCAAAATACCTCGATAACCCACTGAAGCAATACTTTCTAGTGACCTCTCCAGTGTGCCGCCTCGCAAACCGGCTCCAGCCGCCGCTCGGCCATTTCGCTGGCGACGCGCCAAGGCAAGCGAATGGGGTCGTCGCTGACCGGCCGATGAGAGAGTGTGACTCACGCGGAGGGCGGCTGCGAGACGGCTAGACAGCGTGTCGCGCTGCGAAGACTCGGTGCGAGAGGCGACGCGTCGCGGTTCGCCATTCCCTCAAGGGCCCATCGCTCCTCTTCTTTTCAGCTTTCCAGGTTTTTAATATCCTAAACGCTCCAGGTAAAGTTGCTTTCCATGTTTGGAAGCCCTGAATTTGTGTTAAATTTCATTTGGAGCTGTTTTTCTGAATATCTATCACTGCGAACTTGAATTTTTCTATGTACTTGTTAATTTCTATTTGAATGGAATTTTTTTTTGCTTTTCAGTAATTATTTTCGTGACTAAACAATCTCAAATTACGAGCCCGTTTCCATTAAATTTTTTTCAAAAAAATATTTTATTCAAATTTTACCCAAAGTTTTAAAAACTCTCAGCCTCAAAAGGGATTATTGCTTTCTACAGCTCGACTTTAGAGAGAAATAACTAATTTTTTTATTCAAAAAAATCGCGCCCAATCTCTTTGCCAATTTATGTTTTTACTCATAAGATCATTCTTCCAATTTAGGAAGGTCTCATAAAACCATTATTTCAATTTATAAGTTTATTAAGATGAAAAATAATGAAAAAAATGAATTTTCCAACTGAAATAACTCATTGTGGATCATATTCACACTCTGCATGCATCATATATATTATCGAAAATTTTTTATTTTTTCAAATTTTTTTTCTTTTTTTTTCAAAGTTTTTGTAGTTCATCCTTCCTCATTATATTCTCCATTATTTTTCGTTGCTTTTAATTCAAATTAATAGGAAAAAAAGTTTGAAATGAACAATGTTTGGCTGGTTTTGAACCAGCGACCCAACAGAAGGAGAGAGAGAGAGAGAGAGAGAGAGTCGCGATGAGCAGAGAAAAAAAGAACAGGCGACTTGTCGTTGCGATTTTCACATCTCATTATTGCTAGGTTGTCAATTAAGGATTAGAAACTTGTGTCTTTCCTATTTCTCAAGCCTCTCTTCTTTGCAACTCAGAGCTTGATATTAATCAATCGCAAGGCTTGTTCGTGTTGCGGTTTTTAAAGGCCATTCAGAAAAAATCGGAAAAATTGATAAATTTAAGGTTCATGGCTCAATGGACCGACCCATCGCGTTCTTTTTTAATACATGCCGTCAGAGTTAAAAAGGTTGGAATTTTTTCTTTTTCCGGAAAAATTTCAATAATTTGATAGTTGTAATTTCAAAAGTTGTCAAGTTGGTAAGAGAGTCTTCAAGTTACATGGCTCACTGAAATACATATTAAAAACTGAAAAGACAGCATTGAAAAGTTTATAAAAATTCAAATTAATATTTTTGACCGGGTGCATACACAGAAACATCATATTTCACGACACTTTTTTCAAACCTCATGGCGTGTTCATCGGAGAAACGGAACATGCTTCAAAACGAAAAATCGTGTTCATCGGCGCGCCAAACTTGCTCCAAAACAGTACTAATTTTTGTTTTGGAGCAACTTTTTTGCGTTTCAAAGCAATTTCCGTTTTGTCCGATGACCACGCCATCAAAAAATTTGCAAATTTTTTTTTTCATAAACTTCCACAAAAATGGGAAGTTTTCTTCGATATTAATTTTTTACAATAATCGTCGTTTAAGTATAAGTATTGATTCCAGGTATTATGGGACAAAGATATGGCAACAGATGCGCAGTGCAAAGCGGCAAAGGTGAATATAACTTTTTTTGAAGTCTCGTTTCATTGTAAAATGTTTTTCTGCTTCACCAGTGAAGACGTTAACTTTTAAGAACTTTCGAAAGCAGGGATTTTGAATAATTTTCTAAACTGTTTTCAAAAAAAATCTTTGTAGGTGGTCGCGTTTCAAGAAGTGACGGATGATTTGAACGCGGCTTTTCCGTCAACGACAAAGTTCAGCTGTGAGTTATTTTCTCACAAGAGAAAAAATGATAAAATTTCTCAGGCGAAGATGTGAGATCGCAGTGGAAGAATTTGAAAGATACCTTTGTCCGGAAACTTCGATGGGTCAGCGAGGGAAAGTCAGTTATTGAAATAAAATTTCATGATATTTTTTGCTTTTTATCTTTTTAATCAAGCTCTGAAAATTTAAGTGAATGTTTCTTAAGGTACACGGATGATCCTTTGAAAGAGCCGACATGGAAGTTCTACCGAATGCTCTCGTTTCTTGATGAAAAGGAGCTAAAAAGAGTTTCCAGCGGCGCCGACACCACTTTTGATTTACAGATGCAAAGAGAAAACGATCATACGTTAGTTTTTCACATAATTTGTTCATTTTTTACCAAACTGACTTTTTTTAGGCTTCACTTAGTGAAAAACGAGCTCCACCATCTCAACCAATACGACAATAGCAATCACAGCGCAACGAGTGAGGAGCAAATGCTCCAGATGTTCGTCCAGCAGGTCTGGATATTGAAAGGAAAAGGAAACGAATAATGAGCTCAAAAAAGCGTGTGTGATCAGAAATTACTTTGTTTCGGTTTCATGGTGAAGTGTAGGACAAGAGCTTGAGTTCTTGAAACTGAAATTGAGTGCCAGTCCGCAATCCGCCGTCGCGTGTATGCAGACGCCGTTTTCTGTTGCAACGATTCCGTTTGAAATTTTTGCTTTTTTCCTCTCATTTTCTATCAATATTGATTTTTCTGCAACACGAAAAAAAAATTTGCATTGACAGGTTTTCGAGTCGTTTATGAATGTGTTTTACACAATCAATGAACAATGATAGAAAAAATGTGTAAAAAAAAGAAAACTTCGAAATAATGGCGCGAAACGATTTGGCGCAACAGAAAGCGTCTGCATACACGCGACGGCGCATCGCGGACTGACGTTTTTTCTTGGAATCGGCTCCCTTGTCCTACACTCTCATAGTGGACTTTCTTAACACCTGAAAAAATCCAAAAAGTCTTCCAATCAGGTTTCTAGTTAAGTGATCTGTAAAGTTGATTTCCATTTTTTTTTTTCCATTTTCGACTAAAATTTGATGTTGATCATTAAGATTTTGAAAACCTGGATACCTTATGTTGCAGTCATATCCGCCAGAGAAGCCGTCGGCGTCGAGCGTGTCGCCGCCTTCTCCAGCCCTGCCGCCGGTCTCGAACTCGACGCCGTGCTCGGAGACGATCTGCGCCAAGCCGTCGTACACCAATGGTACACATGGCGGAAACCTCAGCAACGGCAACAGCGGCCTCGATGACGACGATGAGCCTAGGAGAAAGAGAGTGAGGCTTCCAAGCGTTTCAGGGAGTTTACTATTTATTTTCTTCTCTAGGTTTACAGCCGGAGGATGGCCATGCAGAACGGCAACCATCAGGACGAATTCGATCTTTTCGGCGCCTGTGTAGCTGCTCAACTCAAACGGTGAGCGAAAAGAAGTAAACAAAAATAACTCGGGATCATCAGGTTATGTGATGAGAATTCGCGGTCGGCGGCGTTACGTCTTCAGAAGCGACTGAGTGACGTCATCTACGAGTCGCAGATCGAGCTTCTCGAACGCTGATCTTCACTTTTCTGTTGATATTTCCTTTTTCTTTTCTTTCAATCATAGTCATTTTATCTGCTCTCTACCACCGGTCGTTCTCCCCTTCTCGTTCTGTTCGCATTTTCGTGACTTTTCCCGAAACGGTTCCAATTCCTTCTATTGACTTCTTGAAATCAAGCGATGTTTTTGTGATGAACTTTTCCAGGTCTTCTACTTATCTCTAGTTGTGCCAAATCAACTAAAGAACAAAAACTGATAAGATTAATTAGCCAGCCTTCTTTTTGAAATATTCATGGTACGCGTACTTTTTTGTGGGCTCTTTTTTCTCTCTAATAGTTTTTTTTTGTTAGATTGTTAATCTAGATTCGATTTTAATGTAGCGAGCTGTGGCAGGGTTTTACAAGGAAGGTCATTTTTCTTGGCGGTTGGGAATTAAAAAAAAAAGTATTCATGTACCAGAAATAAGACCCTGAAAGTTTAAACCTGCAAATCTTTCTAGTTTGCGAGAATTGAGGTGTCCAAGCTTCAAAATAGTGTATTTCAACGGATTTTTGACTTTGAGGAGAACTTTCTCAAAAACTAGAAAGCTGTGCATGTTGAACCTTTTGGAATCTACATCAAGAAGTATTCTGGCAAATTTTCAAAAAATTTCAACCGCTCAGCAAAACGACTTTTCTTGTTAGGTACTATAATTTCACTTCGGAACGTGTTTAGGTTCGATTTTAAAAAATATGCTCCTTACAATTTTCTCTCTAGAGTGAACATCAAAGCGTGTTTTTCATTCCGATTCGGCTCAAATTTGAGCTCCATGAAATTTTGCCGCAGCTCAGTTCTCAAAAATCTTTCGTCATATTGACGAGTCTCTCAGAAACTGTGATCGTTTTAATTTTTTTTTTCCTGTTTTTTTTCTCCGTTTTCTACCAATGAAAATGCAAAGAAAGTGTCCCTTTCGCCAGTTTTTGTCAATTGAAAGAAATTTGGAAAAAAAAAGAAGAGAACAGAACGACCGTGAAAGCTACGCCACTCCAAAGGCACTTCATAACTTATTATATTTAGATGTAGATACCTATAACGTCGTCGTCTTCAGTAGCCTTCGGAATTTTTGTTTGCTTTTGCGGCGAGTCCGACCTTCGAATCAAGGGCCACCGAGCGGCCGTGTTTCGTCTTTTCTGAATAAGTTGAAGATGGAGAACTGAGGTTTCAGTCTGATTCAGCAGGAAGAGGCCTTCTCTGGAGAGTACAGGAGTAAATATGAACTGTTGGAATTGGATCGGATCGAGGTTCAAGGCCTGGTTAGTTATGTCGGAGATGAGAGAGTTCACAGATTTTTGAAGAACCATCCGTCTACCTGCAAGCCCCTTCTTACTGATTTAGAAAAAAAGTCAATTTCTACACTTTTTATGTTCACAGTGATCTAGATAAAAATTATTTTTCTTTAAAAAACTTCCTTAAAATTGGAATTTTCTAAACTATGCCCTTTCTTAATTCAAGTCGAGCCTTTAAAAGAGGTTTGAAACCTTTTATGCTTGTTTTAAAGGCATAGTAAAAAAACTGGGTTTCAGGTGTAAGCAGTATCTTATATAGCTTTTAATTGCGAATCGAACTGCGCTATCAAAAAAACTTACAAAGGTGACTACTTTTATGTTGCGGACGTGTCAATAGACTCCCATTTTGGGAGAAATAACCGGTTATCTGCTTCAAATTAAGGGTTTCTTCTCTGAAAAATCATTTAATCAAACAAAAAACACACACCGATAATAAAGGAAACACAAAATATCGCTATCCCAATCGAAACCTGCGTAAAATCATCATTTTTCACCAGAGAAGCATTTTTGCGATTAAAGTTTGCAAACTATACATGAATAGAAAGTTTTTGTGACAAAAAGAACTTTGGTGAAAACAGGAAAAATTGAAAACTAAAAGAAACGAAGAAAAAGCGAAAGTCCGAAAAATGGCGAAGGGTGTTGTCCATAGAGCAACTTTACTGCAAAGTGCCCTTTTCGCGGGAACTCAAGCTTTCATTTCTCCGACTTTGAACTATTTTTTCTCCAAAACTAGTAAGTTTAGTACATTTCCAAGTTCACCGTTCGATTCGCAATGAAAAGCTCTACAAAGTACTGCTTTGAAGTGAAACATCTTTTTTAGCTGCCCCTATGCCTTTAAAAAAGATTATTAAAAAAAAATCTAAAAACATTGAAACTTTTGATATGAGTTTCACGGACATGGCCAGACTTGAATTTTGAGCCCCTACAATCTAGGATAAATCCAAAAAAGTAAAAAAAGTTTCGCCGAACGCCCATGAACTCAGTAGTCGGTTAAGTAGGTACGGTATTTGCTCGGCCCAGATTTCGCGCGCGAATCGTCGCATCGAAAACAACGAAATGTAGCAACAACCTGGTGACCTGTAATGTTTCGAATTAGAAACGAGGAAAAAGTTTTCTTGAAAAAAAAAACTCTGAATAGAATGGAGTGAAAAGGGAACGGGTCAACATGTACGGAAGGGAAAGTAAAACTAAAGTACCTTTTTTTTTCTTCGAAATATTGTCTCTTTTTTGATTACTGTAGGAAAAAGACCCAGTTTCCGAGAATCTTCATTTCAATGAAGTTTTTAGAAGAGAAAATTTATTTTCTGGTGCACTGTATAAAAAAAAAGATTGGAAGGTGAATAAGCCATTTGTCAAAAAAAAAAAAGCCGCAGAAAGGCAGCAAAGACAGTCTCATTATCGAGCCTTCCATTTTTCTGGAATTTTAAAGGCTCGAGAAATGGTGGAGGGAGTGGCCGCAAAAATGGTGCAAAAGGGCTGAGAAAATGGAGAAAAAAAGCCGCAAAAAGGGAGCCTTCATCACCCTAAAAGGAACATTTCTATGGAGCCTTCCAGCAGCCTTTATGGGGTCCTTCCGATTTTGCCTATATTGGCTGTTGAAATCGAAAAATTGAAAAATCATAATTATTTCCCAAGAATTTTTTGCTGTGCAAAGTAATGGTACGACAAAATCTCAAGTCCGTAAATTTTGAGGACCGTAAGACTGTATACGCAGATCTCAAAGCCCAAAATCTTTCAAACCACAATCTTGGAAAGCAAAAAGCTCCCTTTTTAGTTATTTACTGCATTTTTATTTCTTAAATTTTCTTTTTTCAATCAACGAAATCTATTCGCCAAAACGATGACTTTTGTTTTCCAAGAATTTGGTTTCCAAGATTTTGGGCTTGGAAGTGTGCGTACACAGGCTTACTGTCCTCATGATTTGCGGATTCTATATTTTGTCTTAACATCTATAAAGGTTATCTGAAACGAAATGAAAGTAATGAAAAATCGCCTCTTTTTCCGGACCTTTAATTTCAAGTAATATTAAATTATTTTAAACGGTTGCATTTTTACGGTATTTGTTAAAATTCACAATATAACTATAGTATTTCAAAGTTTATCTAACCGCCTTCCACATAAATCTCCTGGAGCGTTCAATGTTTCAATACTTGAGTCCGAACTTGGCTCATCCCGAGAATTTACACAATACCAGAAAAGTCAGAAATTCCTGTCTACCCAGTATTGCGTCCGAGCTTGGCTCATCCCAAGAATGGTTCCGATTCTTTAAGACACAAAGACGACAACAATAAGTACATAAGTTCCCAACAAAGAGCCGGCCACGAGGAGCTCAAGGTAAAGTGGGCGTGACCTCGATTCGAGAGTGCAACGGCGGCGGCGACGAAGTAGGCGGAGGTACAGTTTGAGCAACGCCGACGGCCGGACGAACAACCTTTTATAAAGCGACGGTTTGGGCCGAGGAAGACGACGACTACGTTGGCTATGCTTCGGTTCGGCTTGATTCCCACTGCTCTCCTTCTTGTTGCTCAACTTGCCGCTGCCGATGAACCGCCGGTCCTTGACAATGGCGTTGCTGGTTCGTTTCTGTTCAATCGCAATTCTTTCACTAGCCGTCTTTTTGAATAATCTTTCTGAGTGTTCAAAATGGGCTTTGTAGAGTCTTGGCCACGCTTGGAATGGCTCAAAAAGCCGTCAGCTCTTGATAATGGTATTGCCGGTCGGTTTTGCTTTGAAACTAGGCTTTTTATACTTCTGGGAATTTCACTTTGCATTTAGAATAATTTTAAGGGTGTCTTAGTGACAACTGGAATGGCTGAGAAAAAGATGAGTCGCCGGGAAATTTTCTCAGTAAAATAATTTAATTTTGGAGAGTCAGAGAGAATTTTGCATTTTACGGAAATTACTTTGAGCACGGCAGTAGTTATTTGGGAGACACAATACAAAAATAAAAAAATTTGTTCGAAATTGTGAAATTTGAGCGTATGCACTTTTGCGTCGGTGTACCATGCTGAGCAGATTTTTTTATCGAATACGATTTAACTTTTTTTGAATTTCTTCACTTAACCTCATTTTTTTCTATTTCAATAGCTGGAATATTTTGAATGCCCGTCAAAAAATGAGCTCATAAATCTTGAAAAAGCACGTTTGCCATCACGAATGAGTTTTCCGGTCGGCTTTTTTGCAACCGGTAACCTTCACGCGGCATATGAAGGCTAACGTGTCCGCCTTGTCATTTTTGACAGTTTCGGAACGCTTTTTCTCATCTAGCCTTGATTTACCGTCTCAAAGTCATTTGGAACCATTCCGAAAACTGAGAAACTGAAAAATTTGTTTGCTTTTTCTGAATTTTTTTAGGTTCTCTAATATTTTTCCAAGTTGTTTTTAAATTATCATTTTCGAACTTTCCATGTTTTTTGTTTTTCTGAAAGTGAATAATTTCAGAACTTCCCGAAGTAAACTGCATGGAAGATCGAGTTCAGTTGAAGTTCAAGACATTGCGGCCTTTCCATGGGCGAATTTTCGTCAAAGGCATGGTTGATAAGGTATTTTGCTTCATAATAAGACTGAAATGTCCAAAACTTCTACTGGAATTAATTTTTCTTCTTTCTACAGCAATCCTGCGTCCGAGACTTTCTTTCGAATCAAAACAGTGAAATTCTGTATGAACTTCAAAACGGCGCCTGCAACATGAGAAGGCAAAGAATGGTTAGTCTAAACTCATCTTAAAAATGAAAAATTTGGTTAAATTAACGGTAATTTTTTTTTAGGTTGGCCCTGATAAGCGAGGAATGGAAATGTCGATGACCGTCATCATTTCTTTCCATTCTACTTTCATCACCAAAGTTGATAGGGCTTACAGGTTTATTTTTTTAACCAGAATTTTCAGAGTTGATAATAATTCTTTTGTAATAATTTCTCTTTTTCAAACTGAACTAGTCAAAAATTTAGATGCACCTGCTTCTACATGGAAGCCGACAAAGTCGTTACCAATCGATATGACGTCAGGTTTTTTTGGATGAATAAATAAATTTTATTAACCAATTTTTTTCTTTAGTATGCTGCCGACAACTGACCTAATTGACACCGCTCGTATGCCACTTTGTACTTATTCAGTTCGTCGCGATTCAATCACTGGACCTGTGGTAAGTTTATTAAAGATAAAAGAAAAAAGAAAATTAAAATTCAGGTGCAATTCGCAAAGGTTGGAGAATCCGTGTTCCATGTCTGGAATTGTGAAAGCGGTAAGCTCCAAATATGTCCTTGAATGCCTCAAAAACTACCTTAGACATGTTCGCGATGTTGGTGCACAGCTGCTTCGTCGACGATGGCAACGGCGAGGAGCGCAAGCCACTGTTGGACGAGCATGGGTAAGGGATTTGTGCCGAAAGCGGCGGCCAAAGCGCCAGAGTCATTCTGGCCGAGTGGTCTAAGGCGCTGCGTTCAGGTCGCAGTCCTCTTCGGAGGGCGCAGGTTCGAATCCTGCGGATGACATCCCTTTTTTGCAGCTGTGCAATCGACCCCCTGATCTTGCCGGATTTGACATACAACAAGGAGAAGAACCTGGCCTACGCCCAAGTTAACGTTTTCAAGTTTGCCGATAAGGTAACTATTCATTTTTTATGGAATTTAATAATTAATCTCTAGATTTCAACATACTTCCAATGCGCTTTGAGCACGTGTATGAACACGGAAGGAATGTGCGATGGAAAAACGGTAAAAAATTGATTTCCAATCATGTTTTCTTTACCAAGTGAACTTCTCAGCCTCCTCGTTGCGGCCCAGCCGGTGGAATATTCCGTCGGGCTCGGTCGGCGCCTCTTCTCTCCAACAGAACCGAAGCCAACTGGGTCCATTTGGCCGACACTATGGACCTTGCCGCGCAGAAAATCACAGTTCTCGAGTTGGATGAGAACAATGAGGATCAGGGTGAGGCTTTTTAGCTAGATGGTCAGAGAGGGAAAACGTTTTCTCGTGTTTGTAGTTTCGGTTAACCTCTAAAATACACAAAGCTCTCAACTTGAACTCGAAAAAGCTTCTGACTCCAGGCAACGCCTCGGAAAGCCTTCCGAAGAAGCTGGAGCAGCTCTCGACGCGACCTCACGCGTCGACGACGACGACGGCCGTCATGTGCATGAGCCAAGGCCGCGCCAGCCTTCTCCTCTCTCTCACACTCTTCCTGCTCACCATCGTCACTGGAGCCACCGTCGTGCTTCTCCGGCGGGTCCTTCAGACGCAGCGACAAGCCAAAATTGTTACATAGCTCTTTTCTTACAAAATTTGTGTCTTAATGGATTAGTCATCGAAGTTTTGAGGATTTTCAGAAGAAAAGTTATGCCATGCAGAGATAGAAAGCTGGAAAAATGATCTCATGAAATTTTTTTAACACGTCTAATCTCAGCTTTTCTTGATGACATCATTTTCGACTAGGCTCACAAAAAAACCTCAAAAGTTCGATTGATCCCACTTTTCTTTCAAAAAAAAAGCTTTGCCAGAAGTTTGCCAGGAAAATTATGTCAAAATTCGCATTACGATTGAATCTTCAAGCCAGTTTTTCTTCTTTTTGTTTTCATCATGGGTAAAAAACCATTCCGATTGAAATTGTATACTTCTTTTTCCTACCTGTTTTCGCTTTATAGTTGCTTTTTATCGCCTTCAATTCATCCATTAACCTACCGTTGAAGGTGTCAAAATGTTCATTTGGATATAAAAGAAATTGAAAGAAGAACCCGTAGTGAGAAAACGAAAGGAGAAATGGAAGAAATTTTGGAGCACGAAAAAAAAAAACAAATGAGATCAAAAAAAAGTGAAAAATGAGGGTGGTTCTGTGTACTTGAACTGAAATGGAAATTATGAGTTGAGGCGGTTTGTTTCGAAAAATTTCAAGCCAGGAATTTTTTTTCAAAATAACTACATGAGAAAGAACGATATGACCGCGGCAATGAGTGAGATAAAGACATCGGTTTTTTGTCGGGAATAAGACGACGCGAGACAACCGGAAAAAGTCGGACCGTTCGGGGCTTCCGGCAGGGAGATCCGACCGGCGAATGGGTGGTGCGACATCCGTCGGACGTCAGATTGCGTCGAGCTAGCCAAAGAGACGAGGTAGTCGTCGCCTGAGAACCTTTCTTACTTTTTGGGGAGATGGGAAAATAGAAGTTTCAAAATCATCCCAGAGACTCGAACTTATCTTTCTTGAGCCCTGTACAAAAACTTTATCACTGAGCTAACTAGGGAATGGTCTCCATTCGCAGTGAGACTTCTGAATGAGACTAGGTTCACTAGTTGTAGTTTTTCACGCTGATTCCAAATCTGGTCTCAAAAACTGCCCTCGAGGCCTGTGTAAAAAGTTAGGGGCTCTCAAAGTCGAAAGCTCTTATCACGCGCCGAGCTTTGAAAAATCATATCTGTGCTCCAGAACCTTTTCGAAAGAAATCAAATAGTTTTCTGTGACCGGGGGAACAAGGACTATATACCTTCCAAAAAGGAGCTCAATGGGAGACATCGAATTTTTCGACTTTGAGAGCCCCTAACTTTTTTCACAGGTCTCTAGGGCAGTTTTGGAGACCAGATTTGGAATCAGCGTGAAAAACTACATATATTGAACCTAGTCTAATTCAGAAGTCCCACTGCGATCGGAGACCATTCCCTAGTAAGCTTGCAACTCCTGACTGAAGGTCTACTGCAGAATGCTTCAACACTGTTTCACGACAAAGAAGGTAATTCATTGAAAGATTCGGACAGCTCTTTCATTTTTTCTTCTGACAACTAACCAGTTAACATCAAGTCGAATACACAAGCATCAAAGAACTCGTCGGTGACGCCGACGTCGTTGCACCGATCTGAACCTCGTCCATTTCCCTCTCCAATCTCTCGAACACCTACCGACGGCAAGTTTCAGCGGAACATGGAGTTTACGGGCATAACAGCTTGAAAAAAGATTCGGGTCAGATAAGGCGTTTGGAAGCGAGATTCGAGACGCCTTCCGGCAGCCGGACCAGCACAATTCGTTGGATTCTGTCGTGCCAGTCTGAACGATAACTTTGAGAGAGAAATTTGCGGATCATCCAACTTCCAAGACGTTTTTGGGGGCTCGAATGGCGACGGCGAGGTAGGGACCTTGGCGACGGACGTGAATCGAGGCGTGTACGTGGTGGAGAGCGATTTCGACGTAATTGGGTTCTTGCCAAAGCACCTGAAAGCTTTTAAAAGGTTTTGTGAAAACTTTAGGCCGGAATCTTTAACGGGTTTGGAAGCTTCTAGACTTTTGCTGATTTAGAAAATGATTAAAGATTTCTAGGGGTTGTCAATAACTTGAACTGTGATACATACTATCAGGATGATTCAAGAACTCTGGTATTTCAAGTAGAAAGCCTTTTGACGAACCTCGACCGAATTCCTGTCGCCATCAACCTTTTGCGCCGTCGTTCCATCGACAAAACTGATGGGAAGACTTTGCTCATCTGAAGCCGCTTCATACCGTAGCGTCGACGTGCAGTTGTGTTTTCTAATCAAAATCGTCACCTGCAAAAAAAAGCCCCTCTAAAAATAGATAATTTTTCTTTTCGTTTGATGTCTCAAAAAGGACAACGTGGGGGCGGTTTGAAACATGAGAATGATGATGATTAAGAGACTGTTCGTCAAAGATGGACCGGTTTGAGGAAATTTGGGCGGAAGTGATCTCGATTACGTGGCTTAGATTCCTTGCAATCCTTTCAAGGCTTTTCCTTGAATATTTCTTTTAGAGAAAATAATAAGCTTTTCAAAACTTTAGATAAAAAGAGGCAAAAAATACAAGGATTATTATAGCACAAAAATTGCGCTTTGAACTTGAATAGATCCGAAAATTTTCGAATTTATAAATTATTTATAATCAACCAGAAAGCTTTTAATGTTGAAACTGTTTTTCGAAAATCTTCTAAGTATAATTGATGATTTCAGATATCTTTAACAACCTTTCAAGATTCAAGAACAGAAAATTCAGTTCTCACCTTGCTCACAGCCGTCGTTAAGGCTTCACCCCGAACGTTGCTATTTGTCACCTGGACCAGAAAGTACCTGGAAAAAAGAAATAACCTAACCGAATTGAGAAAAAAAAACCTATTATCAACCAACGGTCTGGCCCCTTCTTCAGTACAAGTCTCGAAAACGCGATCAAACCGGAGGAGATGAGGGTCACCGAAAAGAGCGCAGAGCTTGGTGGTTCGATGGGAGGTTGCTGGCAGAAAGTGGCACCTGCAAAGGGTTTAGTTTGGTACTGACAAGGTTGCACCAGAGAAAATTTCAAAAAAAAGACAAAATGAAGAGAAATTATTTACGTTGACTTACCTTCGAGGATTTTTTAATCTTTATAAAGAGTTGAACTATTTCAAGCGTATTTAATACGAAAAGTAACATTTGAAGGGAATTTTTCATGTAAAAAGAAGAAAGTTGTGAGAAAGAAGCACGGCGTTTTTTTTTTGCTCATATTTTTTTTCTGTAAAGTGTAGTGTGTCGTGTGCATACACGGCGGTGCTCTAGCACACGCCGCGCTCAACGTTATTTTCGCAAACTGAAATTCAGTTGTATTTTGGCATGTGCTACAAGGCATGTACTTTAAAACAGAAAAAGAGAAAAATCGCGTTTTTTAAAATGAGAAGATTTTGACCACGGCCCCTTAATTTTTGGTTTTGCTTTTTCTTCCATTAACAAAAACGCCGTGGAAGGGTAAAGGTTATCAGAATTCCAGAAGTCAGGATTATAGGTCTCACCGATTGGTTGAATTTTTGGGAAGCTGGAACCGATGGCAGTGGAAATCGCTCCAGTGCCGCCGCATGACCAGTTCCGAAGAATGGTAACGCAAATCCCCATGACAGAACCGGAATGTCTCGTTCATACAGTGCAGGTAGGTTTGCAGAACCTAACACTTTTCTTAGAGTTGGGCATGAGAAGTTGGGCCAACCTGACAATACCGTTCGGTGGGGGATGGTTGCAGGGATTCGTAGTCTTTGGTTCTTTGAAAGGCCTGTGCGCATTCTTCACCTCGACAATAGCCTTTGCTGATTCCTGAAAAATGAAACTCTCAATTCGAAATCCATACTCAACGTTGGAATTGAAAAAATGAATATTAGTCTAAAAAAAATTAGAAAAAACTTTGAAAATTTTTCAGACCGCAAATTGGGCTTGAAATATTCAAAACCTTATTTTTCTCGTTTTTACAGTTTTAAAGCATTTTCTCGTCCAGAGTTTCCTTATAGCACGAAAAAAGGGAATTTTGAGAAAGCAATCAGATAAAAATGAAAAATGCTGACTGTTGTTCTTTCTAAGTTGTGAACCACAAACAGGACGGGAAAATTATCAAAGAATGAGAAGAGGATTCCTATCGGTTAAACAAGGAAAATATAAAATAGACGTTTTCAAAAAGCAGTGCAAATTGTTCTCTTTTTTTGTCAGTAGAGAAGACTTTCTTCAGCTTGAGAATTTCAAAGAAAATTTTTTTTAATTCAGAAAAAGACGGACTTTTATGACTTTTCAGTTTTTTTTTGGGTTCGGAACGCAATAATCAACAGGAAAATCTGGAAAATGCAAACACAAGCTGGCGCCCACCTTGAGAGCCGACGAGGAGCGCAAAAGCGATGCCGAGGCGCAGTCCATCCGAAATCATGTCACGTCATACTCGACGTGTCTTATTAGACCGCACACGACAGAAAATATCGTCGTGTACTGAAATTTAACGAACGGATAGAAATCGTATACTTCTTAGCTATTGACGGAAGATCAAAGCGAAATCAAGGGGAATAAAAAAAGTGAATAGGGTTGGTAATTAAGTGATTTGTCGGTTGGAGAGGCACCTTCACTACTTCCCCTGGCAGCGCGCCAAATGAGGCGTAAAATTTGCCTTTAGGCGGATCATTCCTTCACAGCATTCCTCGAAAGTTTTCCATTCTTGTATTCTGAGAAATGGGTCAGGTACGGAATAAAAATTGAGAAATTCTTAAAAGAGATTATTCAAATGGTTTTTGAACAAGGCAAGTATCTGTAATGATTATATATCTCTCAATTTTCAAAAAAACTCTCACTGTTCAGGTGAACTTTATTCATCTAGATAGTAAACGATTGATACAGCCAAAATCACCATTGATCAGTTTTTCTTGAGAAAAGCAAAAAAAAAAACCAAAAGAAAAGGGTTCTGGCAAGACAGAGCCGTTGTGAAAATGAATAATGGCCAGACATGTGGCGAAAACGCAATAACTTTGTCTTCTTTTCGGAGATTTTGAAGGCTTTCAGAGCTAATTGGAAAACTTTTCATTTTTTTTCCTCTCATGAAAAACAAGAAAAGGTCGGAAATGTACAAAAAAACCAAAAGAAGCAACAGAAATACAGAAGAAATAGGGCAGAAGTGGGCGATTCGGCTTATTGACATTAGAAAAAAGTGATTGGGCGCGAGATTCGAACCGACAGGTTGGCCAGCTACACCGTTCCATGAAAAAGAAAAGGTTTCGAGGGGAGAAATTAACTTTGAATAAATTTGAAAGCCATATTAGGCGTTTAAAATAATGACCACTTCAAGATTGATCACCCATTACGCCATTAAAGGCATAGGGGCAGTAAAAACGGTGTTTCAGTTCAAAACAGTACTTTGTAGAGAATTGCATTGCGAATCGAACAGTGAACTTGGAAACGTACAGAAGTTTCTAGTTTTGAAGAAAGAATAATTCAAAGTGGGAGAAAGGAAAGCTTGAGTTCCCGCCAAAAGAGCGCTTTGCAGTAAAGTTGCTCTATGGACAACACGGCCATCTTCCGGATATTCGCTTTTTTCTTCGTTTCTTTCAAATTTCAATTTTTTCTGTTTTCACCAAAGTTCTTTTCGTCACAAAAGCTTTCTATTCATGGTAAATTTGTAAACCTAAAATTAAAGGCGGGTAGTAAAATCGCGTTTTTCTGCAAAAGTATCATCTGTAATTTTTTGGGTACACCGTTGGATTCGCAAAGAACTATACGAGATACTGCTTTCACCTCAAACCCCGTTCTTTACTGCCCATATTTCTTTAAGCCGTTACCGCATAAAATGGACTTGCAGAATTAAAGTGATAAGTTTTGCAAAAAAAAAAACAACTTTCAATTGATTAACCTTTGATAAAGTTAAAGAAATGAGAGACAAAATCGATGAAAGGGGAGGTAAAAATTTGGTGGGAAGCAAAGTCTTGTGTTTCTGTTTGTTTGCGCCCGACCGTCTCCACTTTTTTCTCTGAGCTCGCCAATTGACGTCAGAAAATGTGCTTGAACTGGAGATGAAGCATATTATGCACGAAATAGGCGAGAAGATGGATTTACTTTAAGTTTCGAGACAAAAAAGCGTCGCAGTTTTCGAAAACTCCGCCCATATTTCCTTTTCCGCTCGTTCCTCACAAGGGAGGTCAGTTTTTTTAGAAAAGACGTCTAAAAGCCAAAGGAAACCATCCAAATCTGTTAGAATAGGCTATTTTTAGGCCCTTATTTCTAGAAACTAGAAAGTTCTGCAGGTTCCAGGATCTTTTTCTGGTACAAGAAGAGGTATTTTGGCCAATTTTCAGAAAATTCCCAACCAAAAAGTAAAATGATCTCCCATGTCAGACTCTCAGTCAGAGACAAAAACGAAAAACCAAATTTTTCCGTATTTCTCATCAGATCGTTGAAGTTGTTGCCTAGTGATACCCAGAAAAAGCGAGAAAATTCGATTCATACCATGGTATTCTACATTTATGCATCAAACAGAGGGCAAATATTTTGGGATGAATAGTTTTAGTGGCGCCAAATCCAATTTATGGTTTTTTAGGTTCTATATTGAACTGGTATTAGCCGAAAATGAGAATCTGTACTTGCACTAAGAAGCCAAAAAACGCGAGGTCACTGGTTGTTCATTGAAGAACTAGCAAAAGCCATGCTTTAATGATAATAGTTTATTTACTGACATTAAAAAAAACATTAGATAGTATAGAAAAAATATAAGCGATAAACATATGCTTTGTATACGTTCCTTGGTGAAATATCGAATTTTTCGCGCATTTCCGGAATTTTCCATTCTTTTTATATTTAAGAGAAGTCAAAAAAATGAGGGCACAGCGATTTTCTATATACCGCCACCGAACTCGCTTTTCTATTGCACCGGTTGTGGCAGTAATCTTCAGTTATGAAGTAAAAATTGGATTACGGTAGTTTTCTTCTCTGCAGACACTGACATATCTTGTTTTCACCGACAGTAAGGCGCCAGGTGCAAGATCATAACACCAAAAAAACGGCGCCGTTGCCGCCAAGGTCGCCGCTTGTTTTTTTCCAATAGGATTTTGCACTTTTGTGGAATATGGTAACCGGAAAAAGGGTGTTTGGTGTGAGGCAAAGACTGAATAAATTTGAAATTTAAAACAAAACAAAAAATAAGATAGTGTTTTGTCGAAATAGTTCTGAAGGGGAAAGGGCTTAATTCAAACAGCTGAGACATTCCAAATTTCAGCATTGAGCTTTGTATGGTTTGATAGCTGTTTCGATTCAAAACTCAGAACCGTTTAGTTTTTTCGAAAAAGATTGAGAATGAAAAAAGTTATGACGAAAAATGTGGCGCGCCGCGCACCATTTTTTTAGTACTGAAATTTTGGTATCATCCATTTTTGACATTTTTCTCAATTTTTCTTCTAGAACAAGTTTTGATACTGGTCTATTATGACGTAACAAATCATAATAGAGTGCTCATAATAGAATAATAGAATGATGAAAATTCGCTAGTTTGCCGATAAAGTCGGTATTTTCCAGAAAACAAAAAACTGGCGCTTGCGGGCATCGAACTCGCGACCTCAAAATGAAAAATCGCAGCGCACGCGCTGCGCCAAGCTGTTAGGTCTAGCGAGGGGAGTTTCCATCCGCCATACCCTTGAGCCGTTTGGATAGCACAGATTGCCTATTTCAAAAAAATAAAAAAATTTGAAGTAATTTAGCTATTTTTTTATCAGAATATGTTTGCAAATCTTTACTCAAACTTTTCGTGAAAAATTCACTTCGAAAAAAACTGTTTTTTTAGTGATTTTTTTGCCTCGTTTAACGATCGCTGCATTAAAAACGGCCCCGTAAATTTTTTTGGCGAAAGGCGAATTTTTTTTATTTTTATTCTTTTTTTATTGAAAGATTTTTTTACTAATAAATGTATATAATCGTTTGAAAAAAACCTGCGTTCGACCGCTTTCTGTGTGATAAACGCCGCTAATTTTATTCTCTTGTTTCAAGAGCATTTTTGTGTATTAAACAACTTTTTCAAGCACATGTGCTGTGGAGAGAAATTTAAGTAAGCCCATGGTCTAAATTTTGAAAAAACAAAATCTCGATTATATTCGCTTATTAACGATATTTTGAATTATGACTTTCGGCACTTCCTAAAATTTTTGGCAAAGACGAATTTTTCATTTTATTGTTTTAAAATTACCGTTACTTGAATCAAAATCATTATTTAAAAAAGAAAGAGTGCGTTCGACCTGAAAAACACATGAAAAAAAGCAAAAAAATGACAAAAATTTTTTTTAGTTCCATTCAAGTTTTTGTACGACATTCCGCGCGAACGCATCAAAAAAGCGTGAAATATTTTTTAAACGAAAGAGGAAGCTTTTCTGTACATGGGTGTCAAAATTTATTATCCAGTTCCACATATTTTGCAACTACAGCAAAATGAAAGTTGAAAACCAAAAAAAAGCCACTTTTTCTATCGCGAAAAGGGGCGTGGCTTTGGGGTCCCTATCTATAGAGGGGATTTAAGCGGTCACTTCAGTGTCCTCTCCAATTAGTCCTTTAGAACCACTTAAGTGGCCACTAGGACTTTTCCGAAAGAGTATTCAAAGCCAGATTTTGTTAAGAAGCTCGGAAAATTTTAAATGGCCAGTTAAAAATTAGTGTCCTCTATAGGGTTTTGACGTTTTAGTGACCACTATAGAGGTCTAAGTGCTACTTCTAGACCACTAAAAGTTTTAGTGGCCACTTTAGGGGTCAATGGATCAACATAACTGGTCCAATCTGTTTGTTTTAAAATTATCAGAGTTACTGGAAGGAATACTGGATTTAAAACTACTGACTAATTGGAGAACCTCTATAGTGGCCACTAAAACGGAAAATAGTAGAGGATTTTAGGGGCCACTTTAGTGTCCTCTCCAAGTAGTCCTTGGCGAGCCACTAAAAATTTTCCCAGAGTGCCAAAAACGAAAAAAAGGATGTTTTTGCTGAAATCACAGAATTCTCCTAATTTAAAGCAGAGAAATGCTTTGGCCTCAGGATCAAGAAATGAATATTGTGCTCAAGGCAAATAAAATCGATGCATGGGACTGTACGGTCAGCTGATACGCTATCACTGGAATGTGACAAGCGGGTCCCATGGTTATCATCGTTGATCATGAGAAACTTTTAGCCGAAACGCGATTCTTCTACGAATTGAATGATAAATGAACTCAGAAAAGTCAGGAAGAACTCAGCTGAATTTGATTTGAAGCTGATTTTCAAATTTCAATCAATCAAGGAAATTCTCCTTTTGTGTAAAACGATTTTCTAGGTTTTTATGGATTGGATGTATCAAAATGTAGCTAGAGAAAGAAAAAAGCAGTGAACTTTAGATTTCAAACGTTTTTTTAAAACCATTCCCACATTTCTAGAGGTTTTCTTTTGAAAAGGATTGTTCAATGAAAAAGATATCAGTAGCACAATTAGCTGAAAAAATTGAAAAATTCACAAAAAAACAGAATATTTGAGTTTACAAAAAAAGTTTATTTATATAACTCTGAAGTAATCCATACGCCTCCAGGACAAACATTTATTCAATATGCTGAGTCATGCTTTTTTTTCAGATGTATGAGTTTATTCCAACAATTCTTGAGTTGAAAAAAAATCAAAAAAGGACTGAAATTTCTGAAAGCGCGAAAAGAAGTCCGTAAAAATTAATTTAGAAGCCTGGAATTTTTAAAAAGTGTGAACTGGTTCGGCTTAATAATTTCAATGAAGTAAGAATTAAATCTTTTGAAAATGCAAATGAGATATAAAGTTTAAAAATAGGCAAAAAAAATTTTTTTTTAATCTGAGATGATTAAAATGCTATAAATGTTTCAAGAACGTGAATCGCGAATTCCATAACCATCTAACAGTGCTTCTAACTAGTTCTGAAATTCGAAAATCTCGAGGTAAATGACTCGATTGAAAAAAAGATCATAAGGAAGTCGACCCTGTGAAGACTCTACAGTAACCCCGCCCCCAAAGCGCGCAAGATGATCGACGAACGAACCGAGGAGAGAAGTCGAAAAGGAAGCGATTTGTCAAAAAAACGGTCGAGACGAAAAATTGAGACAAATCGCCTCTGAGATCCGAGGCCACGCCTCCATATTCGTGACGTCACACCTTTTCTGATCATCAGCTTTTCCCCTCTAATAATCACCTCAATCAATCATCTTGGCTAGACGTTTCGAGGTGTGGCATTCTGGTTTACAAGCGATTTATCTTGCACTTTGGAAAAAGTTATAGGGAACTTTGAAGGCCCCATAGCAGTCACTTATTGAATAAAAGAGAATAAAACTTCAGCTTTTTTTTTAAATTAATACTTTCTAACTTTTATTAGAAACATTCCAGTTTAATTATGAAAGACCATCAAGTCACATGAGCGCTGAAATTAAAGGTGTTGGCGTTTCAAAGGATTTATAAAGGCAGCAAAAAACGAGATTTCAGGTGAAAGCATTTTTTTGTAGAGCTTTTCATTGCGAATCGAACGGTATATTCGAAAATGTACAGAGATTCCTATTTTCGGAAAAAAAGTTATTCGAAAAAAGTTTGAGTTTCCGCCAAAAGGGCGTTTTGCAGTAAAGTTGCTCTATGGACAACAGGCTTCGCCATTTTTCGGATTTTCGCTTTTTTTCTTCGTTTTTTTCAATTTTCAATTTTTTCTGTTGTCAAAAAAGTTCTTTTCGTCACAAAAACTTTCTATTCATGTACAGTTTGCAAAATTTGATTGCAAAATGCTTTTCTGGTGAAAAATGATGAAATTATACAGCTTCCGGCTTGGATACCAATATTTTATGTTTCCTTTACAATCTCTGTGAGTTTTTTGTTTGACTTAACTGTTTTTTTCAAAAAAATAAAAAAATAAACCTTTAACTTGAAGCAGATATCCAGTTATTTTTCACATAATGGGGATAGCTTCATTTTAAATTTTGCCCAAGACAGTTTGCTTCATCAAAAATCTAGCGGCAGTCATTAAGAAGAAAACTGGAAATTAGGTCGATGGCGGACAAAAAAAAGTGTCGTACCGATGAAAATGGCTCATAAGTTTGGATGAAAAGGCGGGCCGCCGCGGCCAGATCGTCCAACGGATCCCGCGCCGCAGGAAATCGCCGACGACTCCATTCGTTTCCAATTTTCTCCGTCGTCGGCATCTCTTTCGTCCACCCCGCCAGGTGTTGCTTTCACAGTTCATCAAGCCACTTTTCATTTTTTTTTTTCCAATGCGAAATAAAGTCGTTGGAAACTGACAAATTTGAAGGAAAAGAATTGGCAAAAAAAAAAAAAATCGCAACGAATGGTCCCGAACCCTCATTATAAGTTTACCAGACGAACCTGTTGACCACTAACCCATGTTGCCGGAATCGTCGTTAACAAAGAGACCTCTCAAGTCTTTGAAGCTTTCCAAGTAGTCATTTTCTATCGAAATAAAAACATCATTCCCAATTTTATTCAAATATTATTTGGGTCAAAATCCGATAGGGTTCGTCGTAAAATCTTCGATTTTGAAAGGCAAGATAGTCTGAAAATATCCTTTTTTCCGGCTTCTGATGACGTCAAAAAGGCTCACGTCATTGCCGACATGTTCCTTAGTCCCGACGGTTTTCTGCTCGACGGCGTCGTCCATTCTCGAGGCCATCTCCGCCTCCTTGGACGCTACAGGCTTCGACCGCGTCGGCGTCTTCGCTCTGAGGCCAAATATTGGCGACGATAGTCGTGACGTCAACGCCATAAGCCTAATTTTACCTCTTTTTTTTTCGTTTCACTCCTCACCGCTAAAGTCCTTGTTCAAGGCGCCAAAAACTTAGTGGGAGAAGATAAATTCATTGGTTTTACCGTGTCAAGTCAGTACATCCTTTTCACGGACATAATAATTCAAAATAAAACTCCGATGACGTCACAGGCATGTATACTCGAATCTTCGCCAATTTAACTGTCTTTTGATTAAAGATTTTCGAATACTATACTTCAATATCCTATTAAGTGAGGTCATCAACTCAGTAACCGCTAACTAATATTTTTGACTTTGACTTTTTTTAAACATTCCTTTTAAAAGGTTCTGATCCTTCATTACTAAACATTCCTGAAAATCGATAACTTCACGGTTATCTTTCACCTCGACGGTGGCTCTTTGGAGACGCTTCTCGTGGGTGTGAGGGCCTTTGAAAGGCTCCTCTTCTCTTTTTTCTTATCCCTTCAATATGTCATTAATTAAAGTGGGATATCTAACTTTAGGAACTTACAGCAGCTCCCAATCGAAAGGATCAGACCATCTGCAAAAAAAGATGTTTGAGCAACAAGTCCAGAAGATTAGAACTGACTTGAACTTTCCCTTGTCCATGATAGACAGAAACAAATTGTAAATCTTCAAGTAATCCGGCCGATTGTAATACGTTAACGTCCTGCAGCGAAAAGTTTGAATCGTCGAGGCCGACCACGGTCACCTCAAATATTGGGCGATTTCGAGCATTTCCGTCGGGCTGTTCTGCAGGAGAGCGTCATCTGAGTATAGTCTCTTCTGCTCGCCGACCACCTTTTTGTCCCTAAACTCATGACGTCATCGTCGAGCAGAAGGTGACGTCGCTCACGCAAAAGAAGACCAAGGAAGCGGTCCGCGGAGCTCGGCGAGCAAGTAGAGCATGCTCCAGAGGTCGTCGACTCTTCCTTGCTCGGCGCGATCGTGCATTCCGACCGAGCAGTACCTCGTGGTGCCTCTGAAGGATCAGGACGCGTTGCGGTCGCGTCGCGGCTCGCACACCTGAACAGTGCCCTTTCGCGAGGACGTCGCAACTTGTAGCGTTCTGGTTCGTCTTCGCTAGTCACTGCGTACTGCCGAGCGAGCCCAAAGTCCAGAATGTGGAAAAAGCGAGACTCGGCGGTGCCAGTCTAACAGAAAGAAAGAAAAACCTTTATCTCGGTGAAAATATCGCTCTTTTTGACAATTCACGCAAAATTAAAATTACTAGTTCTAGACTATCAAATGATGAATCTAGATAAAAAAACATAACTTCTAACTTGATATTAAGTTGAATAAGTTAAACAATGTTATTTCAAAGAGGATCGGTATATTGGGTATAATTTCACTCAGGCAGAATTATTTTCAAAATTACCAAAAAATTCAGGAGTTTTTGGTGACAGAGTCACGAAATAACATCTGCTCCTGACGTAAATAAGTTGATTTTAAGACCAATTCAGAAATTACCAAGCTTATTTGTATAGTTTTTTTCTTGAAAAAAGTACATCTATCCATCAATCCAAAAAATATTCTGAAATTTGGAATCTCAAGGGTATTTTTCTCAAAAAAAAAAATCGAGACTTACAAATCCCAACGCAATATTCGCCGGCTTTAGATCTCGATGAATATAACCAATCTAGAAATTTGCTATTGGTTAATAAATAACGAAAGGGAAATAGTACGTCGTGAATTTGTTTCAAACAAAATAGAATGTTGGCGCCGATGCGAACTTGCGTCGAGACGCTGAATATCCGGCCGAGGCGTCTTGAAGTGGAAAAGATCATTTTTTTCGAGAAGAATAGGTAGATAAAGCATGAAAAAAGGCCGCATCGAGCCATTCCAAACGCAACAATCATAACAAAAAGAACCTGCTAATCTTATTGAGACTATCGCCAAGGAGTGTCATCACCATGTAGCTAAACTGACTGTTCCTCGCCGAGCAGAACAGTTGAGTGACGTGAGGCTTGCGGGACAGTTTTCGGAGGATCTGAAACCGACTTCTATATGAAAAATGAAATCTCTTGTCGGTCTGAAGAAAGCGCAATAATTCGTGATTTTTACCATTTTTTTTTTTCATATTGAAACTTTTCTCATTCACAGATAATTCATTGTGAGAGCTTTCTTTATTTGAAAAAAAATTTTACCGCCACTTCGAGTTTCAAAACGCATCCACCAGTTGCATTGTTTGATTCGGCTTTCATTGCTGCCTAGAGAAAAGTTGCATTTTTCAAATTAAATTCAACAATTATCAACATGTATCAAATTGAATAAAAACTTCTGGAATTATTTTCAAACTAATTCAAATTGACGCATTTTTTTTACGCTTCTGGTTGTAAATAAAAAAACCTAAAAAAATTGATTATTTGACTCGAAACTCGCTAACGCAAACCTTGTCTGAATTTTTCAAAAATTCGTCTACTACTCTCACAAGAAAAAAAGAAGATGATCTACGAGACGTTTTTTTATTATCGGGAGCCGACAAAGAACTTTTTTTAATCATCATATCATTCAAAAAGTTTTAAAAATTTTTAAAGTGAATTTCTCGTTTTAAAAGTTCAAAACAGAAATTTTCCAGGTAATCCGATTGATTCCAAATTAAAAGAACAATGAAAAAAAGCAACATAGGTATCCTGAGAATCGACGGATTTGACCAAATAGACGGCTCCACAGCCGCCTTCGCCAAGTTTCTTCATCACTTGCCATTTGCAACCGACAATTTTGCCCTTGGCCAGCTCAACGTTGCCACCATCTCAATATTACACTTTATTCGCTTAATATTATAAAAAATTCTTCAGAGTTCATTTAAAAGCCTTATCCAGAAACGATGAAAAACAGAAACCTGCCATTACGAGTCGATGTAAGTAGAAATAAGTCCATTAGTGTTATACGTATTTTTGCATATTTTTTATCAACACGGAGAGATTTTTTGAAGATGCTAAAGTTTTAAATACTTTTTGGTATAATTTTGAAAATAATGAGACGTGAAAAAGCGACACGTGACCAGAATATTGATTGAAGTATTTTCGAAACCGAGTTGACCGTCGAGGAGTCCCACCCACTTTCTGGAAAGATGTCAGACAGTGAAACCGAGATGACGGAAAGGACAACGAGCAGCGAAGATTCTTCCTCCTCAAACGAAGTGCCTGACCTTGGTCACAACCTCGTCGTTTTCGGCTGGATAGTGAGTCTAAAACTTCATATATCAATGAATATATCTGATTTCCACACGAACAAATATTTGCATAAAAAAATTCATCGACGTACAAAAGTTTCTCATAAAAAGCACCAAGTTTCCTTTTGGAACAATTTTTTGAGTTTCGGAACAGTTTTCGTTTCGTCCTATGTACGCGTCACTAGAATATTCACTTTTCTATAATATCTATAGTCATTGTTCCCCCAAATTTAAAGGCGAGGGAGGCGGGGCAGGGTGGGAAGCGTAGCGTGTGCGTACGCGGTTATTGGCGCCAATTCAATCCAATCGCTGCCGACTATTTAAAAAGCTCGGCAACCGCTTTTTCTGTATTTTCTACTATTTTTTTGATGCACACATGAAAATAATCAATAAATGATTGAAAAAGGAGCGAAAAGAGAAATAAATAAGCTCTCTGAATGCTTTGCTGGCGGTTGAATTTGAGAACCGCGAACGCACACGCTACGCGTCCTGCCCCCTGTTCCGCCTTCCTCAACCTTAAATTCGGGAAACATTGACTATATAAGAGACATAGAAATTTTTTACATTATATTTAAAGTTGTATGAATCTTAAAATGATGACAGGCCTATTGATGTAAATCTTTTCATTTTTTTTTTCAAGTTTGCCGAGAAAATTGGTAGCGGTGGCTATGGCAGCGTCTACAGAGCAATGAAAGATGGGATGGTGGCGGCGGTGAAATCGGAATTTAGTGAAGAAAAGAAGCAGAATCTTGGAAATGAGGTGATCATAATTTCTACTAAAAATCTCGAAAACTGGAAAAAAAGAGAAAATTCCTAGGTTCGACAATTGCGATTACTACAGTGGTCGGAACACTTCTGTCGTTTATATTTCGCTTGCAAAGTAACATTTATCAGTTTTATTGAAAATAGCGCAATGGAAAATTGAGGTTCCATATCAGGATTCACGCGTAAATTTGATGTTTATGAGCTTTGTTGGCCGGCCGCTTTCGAGGTTTATTTTTTAAAAAGAAATTTTTTAATTCAAATGTTTCACAGACTTCGTAGAATGATGCCAAAAAAGAAATTTACCAAATCTACGGCCGCTTTGCTTGCTCTTCAGTGTTTTCATGTTTTTTTTTGTATTGATATAGCGTGATAAAGCGGTCATTTATAGGCAATCCAGGATTTACACAGCGTTGGTCTGGTTCATCGTGATGTCAAAGTGAGAAATGAATATCTTATTAATCGACCAATATTCATCAGGCTAGCAACTTCGCTTGGGATCCGGCTACTCGAAAAGCAATCATGCTGGATTTGGGATTCTGTCGACGGATTGTCAGTTTTGATCCTGTTCGGGAGAACAAAATAATCACAATGAGTTTGAAAAAATCGTTTCACTGTTATAGTCTGTTCAGATTTCAAATGTCAAGTTCTCGCTCAAGCTCCGCCCCCTAATAGCGCGATAAACCAATCAGAAAGCGAGCCATCCACAGAGAGTTTTCGAATGACGTCATTCTACTTGACATTCAAAATCTAAACGGACTATAATCGAGACATTCGGTGATTAAATGTCGTCAAGTTCATTTTTGAATAACTTTTGCCAGCTAATTTTGCATTTGTTTTCTCGCTTTACAGTAAAAATTTTGAGAAAAATTTTCCTTAGCTGGTCGAAGACCCGGAGACGAAGGAATTGAAACATCGGGAACCGCGCAAATCGCCTGGATTCACCGGGACCGAACGATATTGCAGCGTTTTCGTCCATCGCGAAGTGGACCAGGGTCGACGCGATGACATGTGGGCGTGGCTCTACATGATTTGCGAATTCTTCTCTGTAAGGCTTTCCCATTCAGCTTTCTCTGAACTGATGTAACGGAATATTCTTTTGAAAACTCTGTTTAGCTTTTTTTTTTTTTAATTTTTCGACTCACGGGCAAAGTCCAGAAAGGACCTAAAAAGAGCCTTTGGAAAAAACAATTCATTTTTATTTTTATTTTTGTAGTCTCATCATTTGTTTGCTATCAAATTGATGATTGTTCCTATAGTATGTGTGCCACGACTTTAAATTTTACGGAACGACATTCCACTGTGCCGCTGCGCGCTTTTAATTTTTTTTTTTTCTTTTATTATGGTGCTCTATTTTCATGTGCTCCCACAGTAATAACAAACAATTGAAAGCGTGACCTAGACTCGGAAGACGCTTCGCGAACGCACGCAGCGGAACAGCGGAATGTCGTTCCGTGAAATTTCAAGTCGCGGCACACAGACTATAAGATAAATTATTAAAAAAATTAAGGGTCAATTGCCTTGGTGCGACGAAGAAGAGAGCAAATGGGTGTTGCGGATGAAGCTCGAAGGAAGTGAGAAAGTCGTTCTGAAGTGTCCTCGGGAGATGGTCGCCATCTACGCTAGCATCGTGTCAGTTTTGCACATCTCGCTCTGAAAAAAAGTTCTTTTCAGGCCTCTCAAGTTCAAGTCAAAGCCCAACTACGCTTTGATCGAGTCGAAGTTTCGGCAGGTTGGGAAAAAAATTGAACCTTTTTTAAATTTTTTTTTGTTTAATGTCCTCTATTTTTCAGTAACCAACTCGAAAGCTCTCTAGGAAAAGTTATTTTTGAAGTGTATTCGTTGTTGTGTCACGTTTTTTCTATTCAAAAATGAATTCTAACTTTTTTTTTTCAGATGTTTTTGCGGCTTGACATTCACGAGTCGGACATTATGGACTTTGAAGAGGGCAGCAAGTTTGACGTTTTTAATTTAGAAAACTTAAAAAGAAAATTTTCAGGTACTACGAAGAACATTACAAGGGCAAAAAGACGAAATCGGAGAAGGATTTCTCAAAGAAAAAGGGCAGCAGCGCGGGAAGCTTTTGTTGCTCAATGGGTTTGTCTTTTCCGAAAAGTTGTCTCTGAACGTTTTCACGTCGTTCAGGTCTTCTCAAAGATCTAAAGACGTTTTACGATTCTCTTGATGATTTATATGATGTTGAATTTTGTTAATTCGGAAGGCCGTGGTAGGGAAACGTCTTTTGAACGAGGTTGGACGATACTTTGTTACTATTTTTTTCTCCTAACTTTTTGAACTTCAAAAAAATCATAGTCTGTTTTAAAAAGGAATCATTTCCATTAACTAAATTATATTAACTTGAATTAAAAATGGTCCTCAACTTTCGTCCTTACCACGGTCTCCGAACTGGTTAAAATGTGATTTTGAGTCTTGTTAGAAAGTCAGTAACTTTTTTTATTGATAATATCTGACATCACTGGACTGATCACTAAATGAAATAAACTTTTTTCTCGTCGAAACTTTCAAAACTGAACTAAGGGGGAAAAGGACCGAAATTGTTTCCCCGCAAGTCTCGACCTGCATGCTCACTTTTTTTAAAATTGAAACTTAAATTTTTCGATGATGAATTTGGTTTTTCTTTTCTCTCGATAAGCCGCGACAGACTTGCGTCAACTCTTCGTGCTTTACCGATAAAAAATTGGCTCTACAGGCAACGGAAGGAAAGACATGGTGGAGCTGCCGTACGTGACGAACGCCGTCAAGTCGAACACGTCGAGAAGCTCGATGTCGTCGTACAGCGATGACGTGAACCCCTTGGCCCTGCGGCCGCCGAAGCCGAAAGCGAATTCGATCAAACCACCGCCAGCTCCCGTACCTCATAATGACCAAAATAGGTTGGCTTCTTTCTCCTATAATTCTTTTATGAATTTAATTTCAGACTGGCCGCCGGACTGAATCGCGTCATCCGTAAGCTTGTCCCATACAAGGTAACCATGAGGCTATCGAGACTTTTTCAACGATTCATTATTCTTTCAGGAAAAGCACAAATAGGAAATAAAACCGGAGTCGTACCGGCATTACTTGATGTCTTCTGTGTTTCTATAAAACGTTCAAATTTTCATTCTCATGCCAATAAATACATGAATTCTGTGAAATTGGTTAAAACTGACATTTTTTGAGAAGGATATCAAATTCGCTTAATAAGATGAATAAAATAAATCGAGAGGGATGTTACAAGTGGTTGGTGAAGCTCAAAGTTGGTTATGAACTTCGAGAAATGTTAAAATAAGTTCGTAAAAAAAAACTTGATAGTTAGATAGAATTAATACATGTCTATTTTAAAAGTTATGATACAAGATATTGGACTTGAAAATTCTGAAAATCAGACCAATAAACAATAGGATACTTATTATTGAAGTTAATTAGAGAATTAAAATCATTAAAGTCGAATTCTGATACGCTCGAAAATCGATGAATACCTCAGATACAAGAAATTCAAGTATTGTAACGTGAAAATCCTGTAACTAGATTTTCAAGATTGCAAGGAAATCGAATAAGAAAGCAGAATATTATACAGGGTGCTGGAAAAAAAGAAAACTTAAAACGACTTCAACAAACATATGGAAAACGAAAAAAAAATTAATTACACGATCGAATAATTATTGGGCCCACAGCAGAGGCCAATTCTTGTTATACTTTTCAGTGACACATTTCTGTTGGGCCTGCGACATTCGCAAAAAGTAGGCCGTCTGGGCGACTTTGACGTAATCGCAATCGCTCGTGATGCTGCTCAGTTGGACGTAGACTCTCCGAAGAAACAGCGTCAGGTCCAGCGTCAACGCATCGAAACCGACTGACCCAGGCGGAGTCACGCGATCTCGCGCTGTCAGAATTTCCATCTTCAGATTGCAACTGGAAAAGACAAGAAAAGTAGTCATTTTTGTGCTCCATAGCTAACACGGGGAGTGCAAAAGGTGTTGGGTTGAGATAGGGACCGCAAAGCCACGCCCCTTTTCGCGATAGAAAAAGTGGCTTTTTTTTGGTTTTCAACTTTCATTTTGTTGTAGTTGCAAAATATGTGGAACTGGATAATAAATTTTGACACTCATGTACAGAAAAGCTTCCTCTTTCGTTTAAAAAAATATTTCACGCTTTTTTGATGCGTTCTCGCGGAATGTCGTACAAAAACGTGAATGGAACTAAAAATTTTTGTCATTTTTTGCTTTTTTATGTGTTTTCAGGTCGAACGCACTCTTTCTTTTTTTAAATAATGATTTTGATTCAAGTAACGGTAATTTTAAAACAATAAAATAAAAAATTCGTCTTTGCCAAAAATTTTAGGGAGTGCCGAAAGTCGTAATTCAAAATATCGTTAATATGCGAATATAATCGAGTTTTTGTTTTTTTCAAAATTTAGACCAGGGGCTTACTTAAATATTTCTCCACAGAATATGTGCTTGAAAAAGTTGTTTAATACGCAAAAATGCTCTTGAAACTAGAGAATAAAATTAGCGGCGTTTATCATACAGAAAAGCGGTCGAACGCACGTTTTTTTTAAACGATAATATACATTTATTAATGAAAAAAATCTTTCAATTAAAAGAATAAAATAAAAAATTCGTCTTTGCCAAAAAAATTTACGGGGCCGTTTTAAGGCAGCGATCGTTAAACGAGGAAAAAAGCACTAAAAAAACAGTTTTTTCGAAGTGAATATTCACGGAAAGTTTGAGTAAAGATTTGCGAACATATTCTGATAAAAATAGCTGAATTACTTCAAGTTTTTATTTTTGAAATAGGCAATCTGTGCTATTCAAACGGCTCAAGGATATGGCGGATGGAAGCTCCCCTCGCTAGACCTAACAGCTTGGCGCAGCGCGTGCGCTGCGATTTTTCATTTTGAGGTTGCGAGTTCGATGCCCGCAAGCGTCAGTTTTTTGTTTTCTGGAAAATACCGACTTTTTCGGCAAACTAGCTGATGAGCATCATTTTAGCACTCTATTATGATTTGTTACATCATAATAGTCCAGTATCAAAACTTGTTCTAGAAGAAAAATCGAGAAAAATGTCAAAAATGGATAATACCAAAATTTCAGTACTAAAAAAATGGTGCGCGGCGCGCCACATTTTTCGTCATAACTTTTTTCATCCGCAATCTTTTTCGAAAAACTAAACGGTTCTGAGTTTTGAATCAAAACAGCTATCAAACCATACAAAGCTCAATGCTGAAAAAAATTTTTTGAAAATTCGTCTGCGGTCCCTAGGTTGAGAATTTCATTAAATTCGGTATATATAGGTACTTTAGGACACCACTAAAGTTGTAAAAGAAAATGAACCGGTTTTGTAGTAGCAAGACCTGAAACTAAAGAAAACGGACCGTCCTTAACTTTGCGCCCCTAATCAAGTTGAAACCAACTCATTTATCCACAGTTCGTTCGGCGACAAGTCCACCTGTCCGGTGACTTCAATTTCCTCGTGAACTTTGTTAGTGTCGCCTTCTTTTGTCCTTATAAAAAAGATTAGTAAGTGAAAAAAGCACAAAGATTACGAAGAAGTGTTTGAATCGCGGGAAACATAGCGAGGAGACGTCGAGGGGACTGTATCGTTCTCGAAAAAGTCGAGAAGTTTATCGAAATCTTTCTGAAAAACTATTTCCTTCCTCTAGCTTCCAGAAAAAAAGAGAAAGTTCAGTTTCAGAAAACCTCGGAAAAAATCTCTGATTTGAAAGCATAGGGGCAGCAAAAAGCGGTGTTTCAGTACAAAGCAGTATTTTGTAGAGCTTTTCATTGCGAATCGAATCGACTTGGAAATGTACTAAACTTACTAGTTTTGGAGAAAAAATAGTTCAAAGTCGGAGAAAGGAAAGCTTGAGTTCCCGCGAAAAGGGCACTTTGCAGTAAAGTTGCTCTATGGACAACACCCTTCGCCATTTTTCGGACTTTTGCTTTTTCTTCGTTTCTTTCAAATTTCAATTTTTCTGTTGTCACCAAAGTTCTTTTTGTCAAACTTTCTATTCATGTATAGTTTGCAAACTTTAATCGCAAAAAAGCTTCTCTGGTGAAAAATGATGACTTTACACAGGTTTCGATTAGGATTGCGATATTTTGTGTTTCCTTCATTAACGGTGTGTTTTTTGTTTCACTGAATGATTTTTCAGAGAAGAAACCCTTAATTTGAAGCAGATATCCGGTTATTTTTCACAAAATGCGAGTCTAACTAGACGTCCGCAACATCGAGTGCATAGCTACTGTAAACAGCTGTCCGTACGTCGATCCAAAGCATTTTTCAAAATCAAAGGCGGGAAAGTAAAATCGCGTTTTTCTTTGAAATTAGTCACATCTGTAATTTTTCTGAATACACCGTTCGATTCGCAAAGAAAAACTATATAAGATAATGCTTTCACGTGAAACCCCGTTTTTTACTGCCCCTATGCCTTAAATGTTCGTTATTTCACAGTTTCAAACCTTTGTCGAGTTTACAAAATCAGCAGTGGAAGCGATGAAATCATCAAGCCTTTTTTCGGAATTTCCGATGGAAATTCGAACCTAGAAAAATAAAGACTTTTCCGTAAAAAAGTTTGAACTTACTCGGTTACTGTTGGTCTCAAAGTCTTCAATATTTGTCGAAGATGACAAGAATTTGCTCAGCTGTTCAGCGCTAACCTATATTTTCATTTTAATCTCCGTTACTTTAAAAAGAAACCATCGGCAAGTTGAGATTTTGCAATTGTGAAGCCGATAGCAACGGCTCAGCCTTTGACATTTTACGATGGTACTTTTCGATCTCTTCGAAAAGCTCCTGTGCTCGATTTGGTGCAGCAAAATCGATCTTTAATGACACAAAATTAAATGATTGTAGTCCTTTGCATTATTTTTACTCAAAACTCACCGAAACGCGCAGAGCGCCACGAACAAATGTGGAATGGATTGCATGGTGGGAATAGACGCAAGCTCCACAAATTGCGAATTTCAAAAGTTCCTGGAAGAAGCAAAGTGTGAAAAATTGATGCGCTAATTATTAGGAAGGAACTAGGGCAATTGTGGATAATGGTCACTAAAAGGGAAAGGCTCAAAAAAAAAGCCGCAAAATGGCAGAAAAAAAAGTCCTATTATCGAGCCTACCATTTTTTCTGGGACTGTAAAGACTCAAGAAATTGTGGAAAAAGGAGAAACAGCACAAATGGTGCATAAGAGCCGATAAATTGGCACGAAAATGCATCAAAAAAGGAACCGTTTTTACCCTAAAAGGAAAATTTCTATGAAGTTTTTTCACCCTTTCTGACTTCGCCTATGAAATAGCAGCGACATCAAGTGAAAATTGGTGTTCCAAGATAAAACCATGAAAATATACCATAGAGCGCAGAAGCCACGATCGTTTCGACCTTTTTTTCATTAATTTATTCTTCTTTCTCACTCACTTTAGGATCGGAGACATTCGGCGAGTTACTCAGCAATTCGTCGCATTCGGAAAAACTACAGAAGAACAACTGCGAGTGCGGTACAAACTCGGCACAGTTATTACATTTGTCAAACGCCAGAGGCATGATATTCTGAAAACATTTCTATTAAAAAAAATTTTTATCAATAAAATTAACGTTTATTGATGATTTTTCTCTGAGCAAATGGGCATGGGTTGCTTGCGAAACGTCTGAAAAATGTGAATTACTTTTAAAACTGAAAGTCTATGTGATATTTCACAAGTTTCGCCAACTCACCATAATTCTCCAAGTTTTTCGGTTTATCGAACTTCGAAGCGAAAAGCTCTGAAAACTTTCCCTTGAAGACATTTTCAATATTTTCCTTTTTAACGAACCACAAGCCAAATGATTTTTCACTGCCCCGAAAAACGACAATGTCTCACACTCGCTACATCGATGATCTTCGGTTCTAAAAAGTATATGAAACTAAAAAAATTGCTATAAAAAACCTTATTTTTCGACTTATTCTTGGCAAAACAAAACATGTGCTCGTTGCTAGAGAAGCCTTTTGAAGTTTGTAAATTTCACGAAAAATCTCAAGGATTTTCTTTTCATCTCGAAACCATCTAACGATGATGAGAAAAAATCGAGATCTCTTGCGCTTGATGAATGACTTTCGTTCTTCGATAGTCGTTCCACATTTTGCAACATCCATTTTTAGGTCAATGGAACTCACGCGAATCAAGAAAAAAAACCACTGACAAAGCTTACATAAACCGGAACATTGTTTGTGAGATCATATAGGATCGCTCTCATGCCTCTTATATTTAACAATTTTTTTAAATTTTTTTAACTCAATCACTAATCTAGGCTTACAATTTCCGGATAAGCCGCGTATTCAACGCACAATTTTGATAATTTTTCAAATCCTGGATTTCAGCTACATGCACTCAGACTAAATTACATATAGATAAGCTCCCAGACGTGTAAAGATGATTTTTTAATCATTGGAGAATTTCGATGTTTACTATCCAGAGACCTCAAAGTAGGCTTCAATAACCTTCGCTTTTTTCGTGAATAACTCTTGAACATTTATTTTAGTAGCATCAAAGCCGAATATGAGTCAACGTTTACCCAAAGCAGTTTTTAATCCTCTTTTCGAAACTTTTCTGTGGATTCCTTGTTTTCAGTATAAACATTTTTAAAATGTTTTGTTCGTGTTTTTACTTGTCATTCTTCTTATAGAGTTTTCTACTCGCATGCCCCACCCTAGGTTCTAAACTTCTAATCTCTATGGGAGAACTTCCGATCAGCCTCAAAGCAATAGTGCTCTCTGCTACTCAAGTGTCCACTTGACGGTGTTTCCATGCCATGGAAGTTGCGCGCGCTAGTCGGGAGTCTTTGGCAGACGGCCAGAGCCACGCGGTCTGCGTCTTTAGCCTCCCGCCAAAAGAGAGAGAAAAAAGAATCGACGACAAGAAATCGATATACTGCCAAGGGCCGTGTTTAAAAGACTTCTCCGGCCTTTAGGGTCTACCGTAATCGTAACTTCTTTTCCAGAGTAAAGAAAAACTCACATCTGTAGAGTTTCAACTTAGGGAATCTACGTCCTTCTCATTTTCTCATACACTGCCTACATGTCAGGCAGACCAGCGGCACGCTTTTTCTCTTTTTTTGCGCGCGCGCGCGCTCTTTTGTTTTGGATTTTGTTTATATTCAGCTTCCGTAGGGTGGGGAGAAAGTTCTTTCAAGGGGGGTCTGAGGATAGAATTCTTCGAAAAGCTACAGCATTGCGTGCCTCTCTACAGTAAGAATAATTGAACTTTAATTTTTTCGAAAGATAATGGAAGATTGTTAACGATGAAAACTGATGTTTTTTTTTCAGATTCAACCAACTAAAGTCATTAAAAGCAACCAATAAATGAGCTTCAATTGGTATTAAAAAATTCATCCTAACTTTTGAAAGCTGATTTTTCTCAAACGTTCCCTTAGAAAGTTTTTTACAGGGTTGGGGACGCATCTTTTGATACCTATGAAACGCGAGAAAATTGAATTTTCATTTATACGTCGCACTTTGAAAAAAAAAAGAACTAACGTGTACATTTTGCTGTAACAATGCGAGCAGACGGAATGGCCGCAATCACCAACTACCGGCCAAATATTTTTGTTCAGATCCCCTAAAACACATGTTATGATATATCTCATAATCGAACAACTTACAAATTTTTTGGCAACACTTGCGGCATCTCATGGAATTTTTTCGTTCTTTCATTTCCAGCAACTCCTCACCATGCAATATATGTCTGAAAGTTAATAAACGTCTTATTATCTTTGAAACAACATCAAGAAAGGTATATACATTTTAAAGAAAAATTTAATGAAAGAACAAGCAACTCCCCGCTTTAACTTTTCGCAGTATATGAAGTCAAATAACTCGAGAAACTTTTTCCAGAACTGCAGTAATGGCAAAATAGATTTAACACGCAAAAAAACTTTCGCATAAAAAAATAAAAAAAGTTGATTTACGCTATATCGCGAAAGGCGCGAAATTCAAATCTGAAAAATCCACGCATGATCTCATTTTCTTTTTTGAAGTTTGATCTAATCTCTTTTTTTAAATTAATGCTGTGTTAACACATTGAATTCAAAGTAATTTTCGTGAACTGCTAAATTATCTCTGATTCCCCAAGATTTAGTGATAGTTTTCATTTCCTGGAGAATATTTTGGATTCCGCGGAATCTCTTTGAACACGGCATTAGTTTCAAGAATTTCATTTACGAACTAAAAAGATTTTTTTTTAATTTTAAATTTGGCTTTTTTATGATTTTTTGTCGTCGGTTGATTTTGAAGATATGAAATCTCATTTTTCAGTTTTTTTTTTTCAGATGCCTTCCGGTGCTCGCCCTCCTTGGGCTACTCCGCCACAGGTTTTTTTTTTGTTTTTCTTATGTATTTTGGAGTTTTTGAATAATACTTTGAAAAAAACTGTCGAGTCGAGAGGAAAATTATTTATTTTGCCGGGAGTATTTTTTCATCTGAATTCTCTCCGTGTAAAAGCGATATCATCTTCCCACGATTCGCAAATAACAAAAACAAATAAATTCTTCTCAGAGCTCGAAGGAACGACTAAATATAATCTAGAAAATTTGATGAAAATATTTTTTAAATTTAAATTTTACATTTTAAAGTTGGAAGTGATGGTAAATTAATAGTTTTCGTATTCATTAATAATTAATGTTTTCGCAGGATCCTGTGAACGGGGTAGTACGACCGCGCATTTTTCCGCCCGATGGAAAACCAACTCGGCACACAAATCGCCTTGACTACATATTAACCAAAGTCCTAAAGGAAGCGGGAAAACACAAACATGCCTGGCCCTTCCTAAAACCTGTTGATACAGTTCAACTTAATATTCCTGTGAGTTTCGGGGAAAAAAATGGATTGATTTGAGTTAAAATATTTGCAGGACTATTTCAAAGTGATTCTTCGGCCTATGGATTTGAAAACTATTGAGATGCGCTTGAAGAACCAGTATTATTGCAACGCCCAGGAGTGTATAGAGGTGAATCGATGGAATAATGGGCAAACTATAGACTCCTTTTCATAACTTTTTTCGAATATTCAAAGCGCCCTTTTTCATATTTGAATTCCAGGACATTGAAACAGTGTTCAACAATTGCTACAAGTACAACGGTCCCGAGGACGATATCACAATTATGGCTCAAAACGTTGAGAAATCCATCAAGGAACATCTTGAAAATCTCCCCGCTGAGGTTCTTACGAGGGGACAACAATTAATCGATTTAATTTTAGGAAACGGACGTTGACATCTCTGCGAAAAAAGGGAAAAAGGGGGCGTCTTCGAGGCTTGTGGCGGGTGCCGACGGAAAGAAAAGTAAATAGTTTCACTTATTTTCAGTTTGTATATGTTTTCATTGTCAGCTATTCAAAACCTTTTTCAGAAGATCGCGCGTCAGAAGCTCCATCAGAGGCCGGTAGTGAAAGTTCGAGGCAATCGGCCGCCGTTTCCATTGCTGATGTTAGACTTTTTTTATTCAAAAAAATTCTTTATTTTTTTCAGAAATTTAGTAGTTTTGAACACAATATGCTTTTTTTATGAGAAAAATATGAACAATTTTTTTCTTTTTCTAGCGCTCATATGATAAGTTTCAGTTGAAAAATTTTTCCAGAAAGCTATTTTTTTGTTCAATCAATACGATTTCAAAACCTTCAGTGTGATGCAATTTTCTCTATTTATTTGCCGTGTATTTTTTTCCGATCTGATCGAAAAAAAAAAAAATAATATTCAGAAGGTTCACAAAGAAGTAGAAGATCGAAAAGCATCAAAAAACAAGGCGACGGCGAAAAGAAAAGCGGAAAGTGTGGAAGCGGATGAAGAAAGCGCCATTTCTCATCCTGTTATCAAGGTTTTTTTCAAATAAAAAAATTATCTTATTCTAGTTTTTTTAGCCTTCAAATTTCCAGAAACCTCCAAAAAGGAACCGACGCCGAAACCCGTCGCTAAGCCAAGAAAGCCCGTTCCGTTGTCGGATCGGCTAAAAATTTTTGCTTGAAAAATCCTCAACGATATGTTCGGAAAGAAACATGAGGTTCCATTTTTCAATTTGAGCTTAAATTATGTTTTTTTATTTCAGGCTTATGCATATCTATTTTACCAGCCAGTACCCGTAGAAGAATTGAAACTTTTCGATTATTATGATATAATCAAACACCCAATGGACATGGGAACCATCAAGAGCAAGTTGGAGAGCGGCCAGTACACGGAAGCCGAAGAATTCGAAGCCGATTTCCGATTGGTTCGTGTTTTTGGAAAGATGGGAGAATTTTACAAAAAAAAATAATAGGATAAAAAATGCCTTGTCTTTCGAGAGAGGAAATAGGGTTTTTAAAATGATAAAACTAGAAAATAAATTTCCGGAGTTTTGACCACTTTCAGTTGCTGGAAATAGGGTTTCTAATGTTTTATGTTCGATTTGGAGTCTTTTCAAGGGGTATTTTTTTGAAATGGAGAAAAGAAGCATTTAAAAAAATTCTTAGCAATATTTTTTCTTAAAAATCAAGTAAAAAAAAATTTTTGACCATTTTCAGATGCTAAACAATTGTTTCACATACAATCCGCGTGACGATCCCGTACACAAATGTGGTCGACAGCTTTTGGAAGTTTTCGAGCAGAAGGTATAATATCCAAAAAGTTTTAATATTCTTCCCCCTTTTTAGTGGAAAGAAGCTCCATGGCGAAAAGTGAAGTCGGAAGTGAAATCGGAAGTGAAATCGGAAGTTATTTCTGAGGAAATTCGGCCTTCTTCGGAAAATGGATCGTCGCGATTGGATATGTGCCTCAAAATGGTGAATCAAAGCTGAGAATAATCAAAATAATAAATTCGAAAAAAGGAGGTTACCAAAAAAAAAATCATATAGTTTTAATGAAGCCATTTATTCACGTTTTACTTTCTTCAAAAATTGATTGAATTGCTTGATTTTAATTTTTGTAAAGTTTGAAATTAATTTTTCCAGATCAATGATGAAGAAACTCGTATTCGAGCCAGGCTGAGGGAATTGGAAACGCTGAAGGATAAGGTAAAGAGCGCGAAATCGAAGCTTTTGTGTCGCATTTGGAATGGTTAGGCTCGTTCGATTCGGAGCGGCTTTCGCGCGGTATCGTAGAAATGTTTAATAGACGCTATGTTTGAAACCGCAACGCTTGAAGCCATTCCAAGTGCGACCAAGAAAAATTAGAAAAGACAAAAAGTTTCAATCTACAGTGTGTTTGAAGTCAATCCTAGCGATTTTCAAGTTTGTAGCAAAAAAAAAATGCCCAAACCCATCTGTTCAGCCCGTCCGGCTTTCACTGTAGGTTTAAATTCTGCATACACCGATCGAGGTTTTAGGCGATATCTCCGTTAATAACGAGTTTTTTGTACGGAAAACAATTTTGAAGAAAAACACTATTAGAAGATTTAAAGAGATAAATTTATTCTTAATAATGAAGTTTTTGCAAACGACCGCAAGTCTTGAAAAAAATCTCGGATTGCCTATTTCGTGAAATCATTTCAAAAAGGAAAAATTGTAACTTTTAAACTCGCCGAAGTTAAATCGAACACGGGGTCAGGAGAAGAGAACTTTTTCTGAAATGAGACAAAAATGGCTCCAGAACAAAATTAAAGTGTGCTGTTCGGCAGCCATTTTTACGCCCCAATGAAGATTTTTTCCTTTTTGAATCTCGTTTTCTGTAAAGCGCGCCACTTCGAAATTTTTAAATTAGCCGTGGAGCAAACTTGCTTCGAATGTAAATTTTCAAAATTCCTTGTCGTTTCCATCCGCGATCAAAGTTACATTGAGAATATTGAGCGAACGCAGTTAATCAGACTTGCTTAAAAATTTTAGAAATGAACCTTGTTTGGTTTTCCGTTTCGTCGAAATAAATGTATAGAATACAATAGAAAATTCTAGAATCAGCTTAATATAAGCGTTATGTCCAACAGTTTTTCAATATATACTGTATTGGAGCAACAGAGATTTTTTACACGATTTTTTTGAAACATTTTCCGTTTTTCCGATGAAGACACTATCCATAAGAACAATTTTTAAAGGTTCATGGAGCGAAAAGAGTCTGTGCCGATGGAGCGGAGAAGAGGAAAGTGGCAGAATTGATCCAGGCGATGGAAAAGGCTTGCCAGCAAGTGATCTCCCCGGCCAATAACAATGAATTCTATACGAACGGGGCCAAGAGTGAACCAGCGGTTAGTTGAGGCCAATCCCATTGGGTTTCATTAATTTTTCATTTTCAGACCTTTTCGTCGAAAACGGCTCGGAAGGTGAGTTTACAAAAAAGGCCTTTAAGCAATTCTTCCTATGAAACTTTCTATTTCCAGGCCTCTAAGTCGGACAATTTCCTGCCGTACGAATTTGATTCTGACTCTGAGGAGGTCAAAAAGAAGATGACTTACGATGAACAAAGACTCCTGAGCCTCGTCATGAATCGGATGAACAACGAGCAACTTCTGCACATCGTCAGCATCATACAGCGAAGAGAAGATGTTCGTTTAAGGAAGAAATTGTTAAAAAGAACCTTTTTTTAACTTGAAAAGAAGTTAAAAAGATAGCCTGACCGATTTTTCACGCTTTTTTTGTCTACTTTAGCCAACAGTAGCGAAATCGGGTGAGTATTTGTTTTAGTTTTTTTGTCCGTGACTTTTTTTCAAAAAAACAGGATTATTGACCTGAAATTTTAAATAATCAAGTGAAATAGTGTTAGACAAAAAAATAAAAAAGTTCAACAAAGAAAAATTGAAAAAAATTGAAACAATTAAGCGGGAAGATCTAATACTTCGTAGCATAGCCTTTAGATTTTATAACAGCCTTGCATTTTCGGGGAATCGACTCGGTAGGTTTGTCCAACTCGCTGATTGCTATCTTCTTCAAAAATTCTTTTTCTTCTGAGTTTCAGATCAAAACAATTGTTTTCAACAAAGTTATGAACGAAAAAAATACTCGCCTATTTCCGCTAATGTATATAAAATCATACCTTTTTGTGGTTTCGAGACGCTTACCATGTAAAGAGACACTTTTACAACTGTCCCATTATTACCGAATTCTCGCAGATCACAAGTATGGCCGAGGACGGACAAATGGAAATCGACTTTGACCAGCTCTCGGAAGTGACGATGAGAGAACTCCAAGCATATTGTCTGGCCGTGTTCCCCGAAGGTTTCGAAAAACAGCTGAATGCCGAAATCAAGAAGGATCGGAGGAGGCCGATAAAAAAAGAGCCGGAGCCGGTCAGAACGGCCCCACCGGACACATCCGCATCCAAGAAGAAACGTTGGTTCTTTGGTTTTGCATGGTTTTTTCACTTGCCTTTTTTGCTCCCTGTGTTTTTTTGCGTGGATGCTTGGTTTTGATCGAATTTAACAAGTTGTTTTCATTTGAAGGCATATGGTGTTTTTGAAGTTCTTGCATAGTCTCTAATTTTCACTTTTATGAAATAGTCTCGATAGATCTGTCGAGTGCGCTCTATGTCCATTTTTTCCCTCACAAGTGAAGTGATTTTACTTTTTGGTTGGGAGTTTTCTGAAAATCTGTCAGAATATCCCGTGAAGTACCAAATTGAGGTCCTGGAAGTCTTAACCTGCACAACTTCTTCGTTTTCAAGAAAGCTCCAAAATGGCCTTTTTGACAGTTTTTGATGGTTTTCTTTATGCCGTGTTCAAAGTGATTCCGCGAAATTCAAAATAGCCGTCAGAGAAAGAGAAAGATAACTAAATTTTGGAGGGTCAGAGACAATTTCGCATTTCGCGGAAATTACTTTGAACACGGCATTAACTTTGAAGGTTCCTTGCTTAAAAAAAATTTAGAAGCTGTGCAGGTCGACTTTTAGAATTCTTTTATTGGTTCTTCAAGGAGTGTTCTGACTAATTTTCAAGAAATTCACAACCAAAAAGTAAAATGACCTTCCTTGTCAGATGAGATTCTCTGTGACGTTCAACGTCATCGTTTTTTTCAAAGCGAAAGCTATGCTTTTTCTCTCACCCTTTGCCAATTTGCACCTTTTTGCACGTTGCACGACCTTCAGAGCCGGAGTCGGAAAAACACGACGTCGCCGCCATCACCAAGCGATTCAGCTCCAAGGAGCCCGAGGAACTTCTTGCACGACGTCGCAATCTGGAAGCCCAAATTGCGCGACTCGAGGGATGTATTCTGAAGAAGACGACGGCGAAACCGACGGTCGGAACGAAACGCACGGCAAAGAAAGAGGAACCTCCTGGACCCGAACCTTTGTCCTCTGCTTCTAACACCGCTTTGCATGCACTTTTTTCTGATGGTAGGAAAGATAGGAGGCATAAAATTTCCCCAAGATTGGATTTTTGTGTGGCTGAATTTTTTTTTTTTCGTAGAGCTTACTAATTCCTTTTGGAATTTAATTTCATGATCCAGATAACTTCATTCAAAAAATGTATTTCCTGACAGTTTTCTACGTTAAATCCAGTTTTGGCAGTCCTATGCGCCTTGAATCCTTTTCTTTCACTTCAAAATATGTTTCGATGAACCTTGAAATGTTTAGAAAAGAGCGAGGAGCTTGGAATGTCAGAATCGTCGGACGCCGATTCGGATGCCTCTGCCGATTCTTCATCGTCTTCCGACTCTGACGATGAGGATGAGTATCAAGGTTAGTTTGAGGGAAAAAGAGAAGAGGATTTTTTTGAGATTATGATCGAAATTTGTGTCACGGAGGGAATTTTTGAATATTCAGAGAAGTTAGGAATCATCATATTCGTTTTTTGGTCCTTACTTTTTTCTTAGTGAAGATTTTTTCAAGAACTGAGAAAGCTGACAGTCTCTTTTATCGAATAGCAAACATAATTCGTGAATTATTTTGAAAAAATGGCTTACGCTCCCTCATCATAGTTTCCGATTCCTGAAACAGTTAGAAAAAGAATGTCTTGAAGTTACAAACATCGAAGTCGGAGTGGGAATAATCAAAGCGACAATGACGGTAAAGACTAGTCTAGATTACAAAAATTGTCGCCAGAGTTTTTTTTAAAAGAATCATGGCCAGATTCAAAAAAAGTCTCGAAGCGAAGTTGCGTCTTGAACAGTACAGTCCGTTTTGTCGACTTAAAAAAACGGGACTTCTCTGCGTCCTCCTCGTCTCTCTAAGAGTCTCTCATGTTGACGGGCTATTTTCGCCTTTCTCTAACCTCTGAGGGAACAGAGAGACGCAGACATACAAAAACTTTCAAGTCGCGGCGAACAGACTATCAGACTTATTAGCAAAGGTTCTTGAATCAACTAAATAAGATGAAAATTTTTTTTTCCATGTGTAGTCGTTTCACTTCTTTCTCTCTTCTCTCGGTCGTCGTGACTTTTGTTAACCGTCGTCCAACCTCTTCTTCTACCGTGTCCGAGCCACGCACTGTGAATCTCATTGCAGACAAGCCACGCCGTGGCCTAGAAGTTCAACGCCGCGCCTTCGACCCGTCGTCGTCCAAGCCTTCCGGAGCAGCCGTCGACCCGCCGCCGACCTCCAGGCCGCCTCAAAGGCCTTCAGCCCCGACCAAGCCCTCTGGTGGCAGTGGCGGTGGCCAGCGCCGTGAGAATTTGCCTTCCTCAAAAGCGTACAGTTGATTCACGGCTGGCTTGAGCCACAGTAACGTTATGAAAAACGAGACAGTGCCTTTTCGGTTTAAAGCATAGATAGGCCACGCCTTTTTGCGTCTTGAGTTAGTCGTGAATCGGCTATAGTACTTTTTCAGCACTGAAAATTGAGCTTTGAAAGATACAACGATTTGAAAGACTAGAGAGAAAATGGTATAGAGATGATGCGCTTCATGGATAGTTTTCAGAAGAACATATCCTCGAAAATTCTTGAGAGGCACGGATTTTTATTCATTGGTTTACTGATCGCAGAATATTAAAGTCGAAAAAAATGCATTTATAAAAAAAATAACCCGAAAAAAAGCAAGAAGGTTATGACTTCTATCCTTGGAGCGCACCTTCTTCTTTCTTTTTTAAATGAAGACTTTTTTTATTCAGCAGATTTTTCTTTGTCCTTGTCGTGATCTTTTCTTTCTTCTGTTTTCGATCGAGCGGTTTTGCAGGAAACGGGGCGGATTTGAACGGAAAAAATAGCCGCAATTTTTGATTTGATTTTTTTTTATTTGTTGCCAAGCGTTTCTACCAGCCGTTTATTATTTACAAACCAACTCACTAATAGTTATAGTATTTAAAAATTTAACAGATATAGCTGATTCACGGCTGGTTTTAGTCGAAAAAAAGGAGTATCAACGAGTTTATAAAAAGGAAGATTGTCTGGCTGGTACAGACAGTGCCACGCCTCTTAGCGTCCCAAGCCAGACGCGGATCGGCTATATGAAAAATAGTATTAACACCTTAATTCGTGTACTAACAATCTCACTGTAAATTTTCTTCATGTCAATCAATAACGTGGGGGTGTATGAAGACAAAACATTTTAACGCAACTTTTTTTCGTTTATATTTTGATTGTTGTTTTTATACCTGTTCGATTTTGCACTGTTTTTTTTTCTCATTATTGTTATGTGGAACATGAGGTAATTTCATCCACAGAGCACTCTTTTGTGCCCTGTTTGTTTATTCTCTTTCATACACCCTTTCGTAATGTTTCGTTATCTACTGCTTAGAAGACGTTCAGACCTCAAAATCTCTGTACTTATGTGTTATTTCTCTATTTTTCTCATTACTACAGCAAAATTATCAAGAAAATCTCGTTCTCCCATTTCTTTCTTTGCAGATAATAATTTAGCCAGTATTCCAGTGATTGCTTATTCAAAAATACATAATAAAGTGTTTGAATGTTGTTGTGAGGTGCTAAAAAAAAGAATGGAGTTTTCGAGGATCGAGCTTTTCAACAGTGTTTACTAAGAATGTCGAAGGGTTTTTTTGAGCTCAATTTTCGAATCTCCATAGGTTTGCACTTTGAAATGGCATTAAAGCAGTTGAAGAAAAAAATTAGTTTTTTTCTTTCATATAAAAAATATCATTTCTTGTGCTCTCCTGGCCAGAATTACAAAAGCGAAGCAAAAAGGATGAAAATCACGTTTAGCCGCGGTGAATGAAGTGAAAAGGTCGTTCAACGCTGCACCGAAGCCCCATCAGCCAAAAATCGAGCAGCAACCGCGCCCCGTCGCTAATATGGGTTTTTCGTTTGCAACATGCCTATTTTGACGGCTTTTTTCGTTGTTTAGGTTCGGTCTCGATTTTGGACACTCTTTTGCCTAATGCACCAGAACCAACGACGATGCCAGAGGTTGACCACAGGTCGAATGGAGTTGACGATCGTAGAAAGGTGTATTTTGTAGAGTTTTTTTAAGGAAGTTGAAAAATGGCAACGTGTTTCAAACTGCAGAGAATGGAAAAAGTCGCTTGAGCATGTTCCGGTTTTTTTGTTTGAGAACTCAGATTCAAAAAAAAGGGAAATATTGTAGTCTTTTTTGAATGAAAGTTGAAATCGGGGATCGTCTCAAAAAAAAAAAATCGCCGCGCTTTTTCTCCATTCCAAGAGAATTGACTTGTCATTTTCCAACCAATTATCCCAACAAAGGCACCATTAATTGAAACATTTTCTCATTTGAAGATAGTAATTGGTTTTTTTTTTTCTTGATTTTAGTGCCGATTGCAATTGAGTACAAAAAAAAAATGAAAGGTTAACCAGTTCCCGAGATGACTCAAAATGATCTTTGATGTGAAGAAGTAGAAGTCAATTTGAACTTCTTTTTTCTTTTTTGTCTATTTTTACGCCTGACACTCGTATGGAAAAAAAATTTTCTTGCATCTAAATACCCTAGTTAGATAGGGAAAAAAGCAAGTTTGCGACGTCGTGTGTTGACAGCATTGGCGACAACAAGTTCAGACCTGTCTTGCGAGTTAATTAAAAAAGTTCTTTTCCCCATTTCTTTACGATTTTTTTCAACCCTTGAAAATATTTAAAATGCGATTTTCGGCGTTTTCCTACCTTAAATCAAATAATAACGTGTTCGGTAAAAATTATATGTCTCTCAAGAAAAACGATAGCACGAAGAAGTGACGTGGTTGGTCTTTTTAGATGTGAAATTAATAAAAAATTCACGGCTTATTACTTATTTTTTTCATGTTTGAAGTTTTTTTTTGAAGCTATCTACATGAAAGCTGAAACTTGACATCAAAACCCACAAATTTTCTAGGTATCCGACCTTTGAAAAAGAGTAATTCGAACACTATTATCAGCTTTTCCTTTTCCTTTTTTAGCTTTTTTGGTTTCGTCACAATGTCCCTGGTGCGCAGTTAAGACATCCTTTCAAAGCTGTTTTCTTCTATTTTTTGCTCGAGCCTCATTTTTAAGTTGGCATCGAGATCGAGTACGTAGATTTTGAAAAAAAAAGTATTTGATGAAAAAAATTAATGGATTTTCTTCAAGTTGTCATGAATGAGTTTGTTTCTTCTTGAAGGTGTACCAATTATAAAAAAAATTTCACGTTGAAAAGAAACTTTTCTCATATTCCTAAAATCAGTAAGAATTAATTATTTTCCAGCACCGTGCGGTGACGGATTCCCAATCGAACAGCTATAGAAGCCAGCCGATTTCTCAGCCCTTCGAAACCGAAGAGGAGAAAGAAGAACGACGAATTCAGCAGATGCGTGAGGAGGTCTACTAGTTGTCCTTTTCTCTATGAATCTTTTATTAAGTTCTGTTAAAAGGGTGGGAAAAGAACTTCTTCTCTTTTCCATTCGCATTCCTCGGAAAGGCAGTGGAAATTTGACTGTTTCCTTCTTGATTTTGTTCATACAAAATTTTAAAAAATTTGATTTGATAAAATGATCAGAGACTGTCAGTGACCACTAGAATGCTGTCAGCGTTTCGACTCAAAGGAAAATGAAAACGGTTTTGCCAACTTTTTTTATTTTATCATAAAAGCAAGGCAAAAAAAATATGAGAATTTGTTTATGGGTCGAAGTTGCTTCCGACGCTTTATATTCGCCTTTCCGATGCAATTTGGCATGTGAATGTCATCTTTAAGCCACATCGTTCCGCTCTTCTTCTTTTTCGCGGCAAAGTGATGAAAAAAAAAACGTGCCGGCTACAATTTTCCCCTTTATAATGAGTACTTTTTGCCAGGATATGCAGCGTCGGGCTCTGGAAAACGACGCGCCAATGACGACGCAGATGGAACTGATGGCCCAGTTTGAATCCGACATTTCGGCCTAAATTGAAATCTCTCCCTAAAGAAATTATCACTCGGAACTTTTTTTCGTTTTTATTTTCGTTTTTTGTTTTTCGTTGGTGTTCGTGGCACCTTTGTGAGCTTAATGATGGAAAGAAATGATTTACTCGAAATTTGAACGTTTTTTTTAGGAAGAGCCAATGAGATTGGTCCAAGGTAAAAAAATAACCCTAACCCTGTTTTTAGGTTTTCGTTTTTTTGTTTATGGATTTTTCAGAAATTTAGCTTCAAGTCTGTGGTTTTTTTTGAAAAAGATTCAGATTCAGTCGATATCAATTTTACAAAACATTTTAGGACTTGGACAGAAACTTTCTTTGAATGTTTGTTTTTGTTCTAATGTGTTCCATATCGTCCATCTTCGTTCTAGGAAATTTTTTTTCGAAAATCCATCTCGATTTCCACTGTCAGCTTTACTTGCCACTCATCTCATTCTAACCATGACCCTGCCAAATCAAAAACAGCATTCTTACCTTCTTTGGTGTTTCTCTTTTGACTGAGATCTCAATTTTCCCAATTTCCCTGGTAATCGTGAAGCTTGAAGAGCTTTATTACTCGATTTCTGAACAAATAATTGGTCTTTAAATGTTTCAAAACAAAGAAAAACGAGAAATTTTGGCCGAGCGTCCATTTTAGAAACTCCGCCTCTTTTGGAAACGCCCACTTTTTCTCTCCCTGTCATCACTAAATTTTATTCGTTGTTTTCTCTTCTTCATTTTCTGTTTGAATCAACTTTATCTTGATTTTAAAAAGAAAATGTTTCGTTTTTGTATTTCCAAAAAGCCTCTCTGTTCATGCTTTTTTTCTAACTCATCAAAGTTTCATTTCAAATAAATTTTAAAAAAATTTTCAAAGCCAAACTCAAAAAAACAAAAATCAATTAACTTCGAAAAGCTGTGGTCGTACTTGGATAGTTTTCAGTTGAGCCGTTCCAAATGCGACCATGCCTACGGAATTTCGAAGTTTGAGAAAAAATATATAAGAAATGAACCAGACGTCATCATGGGAAGCACTAAACATGCGCTTTATTGTCGGCGAAATCGTATTCTTCAATATAGTCGGAAATTTTGGCAACTTTCAAGTTATCTACCTCAATTGTAAAAGCAAAAGACTGCAGAGCAAATCTGGTGAGACTTAAAAAAATCTTCCAGGGTTTTTATTGACTTTCAGCGACTCTCCAATGCATCCTGTCGTTGTTCCAGTCCTTCTGCTTGCTCAGCACCTTGCACAACGCCTTCGGGATTCTGGAAGACGAAACGTACACGAGAAGAGAGTGTTATCCGCTTCTGGCCCCCTACGTGTTCTTCATTTGCTTCCAAGCCGTCTTGATGCTTCTACTGCCCATCGACATGCTTTTCGCCATTTTGGCCCCTCATAGGTTTTTTTTTCACACCGACTCAATAGCTGATTCATGGCTGGATTCAACGTTTTTAGATTCCACAAAAAAAACCTTGAAAAGTTGATTTTTGTTGAGGTACCGACAAATCAACACGAAGAAGTATATTTTGGGAATGTTACTTTTTCCCTTGACGTATTCTTCAGCGTTGATGGCTTGGGGATTCGAGAAAATGGACGATCAACCGGTCCGTTACTGTAATCCCCCGACAGGTTTTTTTTTTCAATTCTCCAAAAAAAGTAAAAAATTACCGCCACGTTGATCGTATTACCTCGCTCTTCGAGAAGTAACTTAAAACTTTTTTCTCCTTGTAATTGCCTTCTGAAATTATCCATGATTCGCAAAAGGAAAACCAGTGTTAAGGGGTCAGAAAAAAATTTGGGGGTCGAAATAGAATATTAATTCCAAAAGAAATTTCTTCTATTTGAGTTTGAAGTAATATTTTTTTGAATAACAACATTTTAGAAATTTTTTTCGGCGTTGCCTGGATAAATAACAGCTAGAAACTATCTTTATTCATGATAAACAAACAATTTCGCTTTTTGCGCGTCGCCGTCGCCTTTTGTGCAGCGTATGCACCACTACGTACAAAACATTGTATGTTCCGCCACTGGGCGTGGCTTTCTTTTGTGTCGCATTGATCTTATTTTTTGATACCACTCGCGAAAAACGTTTACAAAAGAACCATTAAAAAAAGTTTGGGATTTTTGAAGACTCAAAAAATTCAGGAATGCATCCCGACGTTGCCAAATGCTGGATGATAACGAACCTCGTGATTAACACGGCAGTTTTGGCTCTTTTCGTCGTTTTGATAATCCATATTAAGACGCAAGGACGTTCTATGAATAAAGGTATCGTGAAGGAAATACGAAAAAGTCTTCGTTTTAATATAGTTTTCATTCGCGGTTCGAAACATTTTTTTACGAAAAGATTAATTGAACTATTAATTTTTCAACACTACAAAAAAGATGGAGAAAGCAGCTTTTCAAGAATTTTCCCTAGAAAAGCATCAAATCTGGTTTTTTTTTCAATATAATTGTAAGCTCCAGCGGATTCTCAAAGGAGACGTCGAACTAGTCGGGCGGTTAGACGTCTTCTGATTCTGATGGCTGTTTTCATCGGCTCCTGGTACATTTGTATTCTCGGTGTCTACATGATTTTGCTCAATTTTCAAGGACAAAACAAGGATTTCCTGCATTCCAATTGGGTTTTCCACCTCTTTATTCTTTCTGACTATTCATTTTTTTCCAGATTTTCTTCGCGTTGGTCTGCTTCTCCGAGTCGTTCTACATACTTCTCTGGCGCTCCAAAGAACACCGAGACGCTTTTCTCAGGCAATTCAGCTGTTTTATGGGCGAACCTGCGAAATTTTCATCTGATAGCCGTGTTCCCGATAGAGCTTAATAAAGAAATTTCAAATTTTTCTTTGTCAAGTTTTTTCACAGAAGTTTTTTGAACTTGAGCATATTGAAAGACGAGCATTGGACTTTCGAAGTTTCTGGTTATCTTGATTGAAGATAAAAGTTATTTATGGATAATTGGAAAGTGCTCAGAATATCCAGCAGTTGTTTTGTACAGGGGTTTTGGATGTTCTACAATGAAAAGGTGAATTTTTCGTTCATTTTTATCGACCGAGTAGTTTTTAAACCTGTGTTAGAAAATTTTTTTTTTGTTTTTCAGAGGAGCCAAAAAATATATCGAGGCGATAAGTATAATTATGAATTATTGAAAGCTTCTTCGTCTTTGAAGTCTCAGCATGTAAACTTCCAAATTTTTTCTCATTCTGTTTTCATAGCGTTGAATTCGAGAGTACTCTCCTCGCTGTGGTTGGTCCACACTTTCCTCGCCCCATTCCTTTCCAAAAATGTACTTTCTCGCCAGTTCGATTCTCTACTTGCGTTTCTTTCTTTTCATACCAATGGAAAATGTTTCTACTTTTTAAATCGATCATAATAAATTTTTCAGGATGAGCAATGCCTCTTCATACAATAGATCAACCTCAAACAGTCATTCGCCTTCCCCCAGACAGGTTTCAAAAATTAATATTTAATTTTCAAATGAGTTTATCTAAGGCAGCTCGTTCACATGGTTCTCGGGACTCGGGCCTATGTTCCACGATGGAAATTCCAATAATTAGTCCACAGCAGGTAAATAAAGAATTTTTTTTAAATTGAGTTTTATTTAGATCGACGCTCTCAACAGCATTCGTATTGGAAGAGGGACGTACGGAACTGTCCAAAAAGCTCGTTTCAGGACTTCTCCTCAGAGCGAATACAAGTACAAAGAGAATTTTTATTTAACTAACTATTTTTTGTGATTTTCCGCTTTTTCATCGAAGTTCCATTAGTCTACGTGATAAAATTGATAAAAAAAATGTTGTAGGACAAATTTTTCAATCTTTTCATGTTCAGGAACGTGGCGATAAAGTACGCAAACGATCCTTTGCATCGGCCAACGTTGATTCGTGAAGCGAAAGTCATGCATAGCCTTCAGAGACATCCAAATTGTATTCAGTGGGTGTTTATTATATTTTTCCAATTTTTTATTTGAAAACTTTTTTTTTGCTCACAGACAATAAGTAGTTCCGATTGGTGTGATTTTTGTCACATTTTTCTTATGTCGAAAAGTTCTGAAAGCAAATTTTACAGAAAAGTTTGAAATCGAAAAACAAAATTAGTGAATATATATTGAGGTTTTGAAAGTTTTGAACATTTTTTTGATTTATTATTTGATTTAGAATTTTTGGCGTTTATGATTGCCCACTAAATGGAACTGGCGTCGTTATGGAGTACATGGACTGCAAAAGTTTGGCCGAATGTTCGTGGTTTATCAATTTTGTTTAATTTCTAGCTAATTTGCAGTGTTAACGAATAAAAACATCGAGTATAAGATTGATCATGCAATCTCGTGGCTTTTCCAATTGAGCAACGCCGTCGACTTTTTCCACTCACATGATCAAGTTCATCGCGACTTGAAGCTTCAAAAAGTTAGTTCAATGAGAAAAAAACGTTTTGAATACATATTTATAGAGAAAAAGAGATTTAACAAGTTTTGTTCATATCTCTTTCAAAGAAAAAAAGGGAAAAAAAGCTGTTTATTATATATATGAATATTTAATTGTGGTTTTTTTTGTTGAAATCTTATATGTTGTGAATTTCTTTTAGTCTGTAAAAAATCAGAAATTTATCAAAACATGAAGCAATGAAGTATTTTTGGTATTATTCTAAAATTCTGGATTTTTTTCCGCATTTAAAGACCGAGTGATATAAATAAATAATTTAAAAATGCTCTATTTTTCAAGAATATTTTTTTAAGTATGCTGCTGTCGGATCGATACCGTTGCATGAAATTGTGCGACTTCGGAACTTTCACCTCAATGCACACAGCCATGACGTGCAACCGTGGAACCCCAATCACGATGGCCCCAGAGATTTTCAGGTTCTAAAACTAGAAAAATTGGCGCTCTAAGAAGAAAAAGAGAAACGTCTTAGTTTCAAATATGAATGTGAGCTTTTTTTTATTGTCGATTATTTCAAGTTTTGAGGTTTTTTTACTGTTGTTTCTTTTCGATGAAAAACGCCAATTTTTTTAAATTTTTTTCTCTGAAGATTTTCTTTGAAATTCCAGAGGCGAAAACTACAACACTAAATCGGATATCTACAGTATAGGCATAATTATGTGGCAAATTATTTCTAGAAGGTTTGACTATTTTTTTAAAATTCTTCTTAGAAAGGTCACTTAAGGGATCCCTATCCAAAGAATATTGATGCAAACGTCCTTCTGTGGAATGTGTGCTCTGCGGATAAACGACCACCCGAATTGTCTTGTAGCCCGGTTCTATCGCTCTTCTATAAAAGGTATCACCTCGTGATTTTTTTTGATCCATTCTTAGGATTTCAGATGTTGGGACAATGATCCGAAAGTACGGCCCACGAGCCAAGAGTGCAAGGAATATTTTGAACTTCTCAGAGAGGTTTATTTCTTTTGAAAAAAGCAATCAAAGAAGCCATTTCCCAGGACTATCCCGATTCAAGCGAACCTTTGTTGGATGTCGACACAAGGGAGCCGATTCGGACGCCTCAACCGAATTTTGTAACCACCGCTGCGGAATTCTTTGAGTCATTTTGAGCGGTTTTCAGGCTGGTCTACCATCCCAGAAAAGTAATATCGTTCTACACCCGATGTCTCGATCGATGTTGACGCCGAATAAGACCCATCGACGAGCTGGAAGCGATCAGTCGACTTTGATACGATTGGTACGGGAGTTGGAAAGAAAATTAATTCTTCAGAGAAAGTTTTGGAAAAGTTATTATATTTCAAATATATGCTCAAGTTTATCCAAACTCATCCCCCGTTCAGCAACCCCCATCGCCGGTCGTCGTGCCAGAAGACGACGACCCGACGCTCTCGCCATGGGAAGCCGAAATGCGCGGAACCCGGTCGCAGTCGGTCGCAGACAACCTCTCCAACATCAGCAGTGTCGCCGGCGCGGCTGCCGCATTCGCCGCGAAAACTTCTGCGTTGCGACACGTGCCGCCGCCTCCAGGACCTTCGAGAAAAGCTGAAGAACCTCCGGAGATCGACAGGATGTGGAGGGTTAGTGGAAAAAGACATGGAAAAGAAATAATTTTAAATACTTGTGAAAAAAGTTATAAGTGGCCTCTTAAGGGGTTAAAAATTTGACCACTATAAAGGTCTAAGTGGTACTACTAGACCACTAAAAATTTTAGTGGCCACTTTAGGGGTCAGTGAAATTTTATTGGTTCAATCAACTTTTTTTGAAATAACATCAGTGGTAACTTGCGAGATGTGGTGGTGATATATCAGTTTTTTTCAAAAGATTTTCAATTTTTTTTTCCCCGCTAATTTGAAGCACTTTATGGCTCTACGGCGGAAATAAAAAAACATTACTATAAGTGCAAAAGTGAAAACGATTTTTTCTCTGGAATTAAATAGTTTTTTTTTCATATATGCTTTTTCAGCCAGTGTCTCCAGTTCAAACCGACGAACTCTCAGTTATGATCCACGACGAGCACATGGCGGCCTGCCACCAACTTCAAGTCATTCTCATGGAACAGAAAGAGGAATTGGCTAAAAAGTTTCAATTTGAATTAAGATTTTCAAATTATTCGAAATTTGAGGCATCATTACGTTGCGTCGGTCGCCAGATTGGATGCCATCAAAAAGTTGACGAACCAGTGTGTGGGTTTCAAATATAAAGAAAAAAAGTGATTGGGCCTCCATGAAAGTTTCGAAGTTTTTTTGTTCTCTAAGTTTTTTTGGCAAGTGATAGAAAAAAACGTTAGAAAAAAACGTAAAAACAAAAAAATTTTCAGGGAAGAATCAAACAAAAAAATTGAGAGCAATAAAAAAATAGAAAAAAAGACTGTTTTATTTCACATTTCACTTTATTCAAAAAAATCAGTTTTTTTGATCAAAGTTTTTTTTAAATGAAGGTGCGTTTTTAGTAGTTTTCTGAGCAACTTTTTTTTCAACTAGTAATTTTAGATAATCCGAATTTCAGGCTTTAGGTGCCCTTAATTTATGTTCCAGGTACCAAAAAAATTCAGAATCTTGTCCTTGATGATTCTAGAAAAAAACAAATTATTTATCAAATTAAGGAAAAAAACCTTAAAAAAAGAAACTACATCTTAGAAAAAAATCTAAGAAAAAAATCTCAAATTAAGGAAAAAAATCTTAACTTTAAGGTCATTTGACAAATTCAAAATTCATAGCTAAAAAAAGTCGTAACGAAGCTTGTTTGCTTTTTTCAACAACTACTTTTTCCCAAACAATTTTTTGTCTTATTCAATTTTTTATTCAGAAAAGCCTTCAAGCGACCTACGATGACGCCAAGCGACGAATTGCGGCCGCTTTTCCTCGCGACAATACTCGATTATAGAGATTTTCTGTATATCATAACGTTGCAAAATAGAAACAATAATCAATTCATCAAGGTGCATGCGAATCTGCCAGATTTCTTACCTCTCAAGCATGATTTTCTAGGATCTTTGTCGAAATTCCAGCAAATTTCCCAGTTTTTATTCGCCTTTTTTGTCTGATGGGGCGGGTAGTTGTCAATAACTTCTTGTACAGATAGATTGTAGATTATTTGAATGTTTCCGTAAGACTGCATAAATCGCTTTCACATTTCATAAGTTTCAACTGGAGGAAAGAAAGAAAGAAGTGAAGCGATGGCAAGAAATGTTTCTCACCGGATATGCCGCAAAAGGGAAATGAGATGAAGGGAATGAGGCGTTTGAATGTACTAGGCCAACGGCAAACAGGACCAGGTCGTTAGCCATATTCGTTTTGCGCGCTAATCCGAACACTGGGCACTACTTAAGGGCCAAAAACGAAGATCAGCCGAGTCGCTTCAACTTGCGAACTTTCGAAGATCTTTTTTTACTCTTTAAACGTTGTCGGAAGTTTCCTGAAGTCATTTATTTTTTTCATATGTTGCATGTCAAGTGCAATGACGTCATTCGAAAATGCTCTGTGGACGGCTCGCTCTCTGATTGGTTCATCAAACCATTGGGGGCGGAGCTTGAGTGACGATTTGACATTCAAGTTCTGAACGGACTATAGTCGGGTTGCTTCAGTCAGAATTCTCTTTTCTTTTAAGTTCAAACAAAGCGAGATGCCTAGATGACGTCACAACCATGTAGCTTTAACTGAATGCTCGCGGACGCTAAGGGGGCGTGGCCTGATCTCTCCTAGCCAGGCACTTAATCTTTTATTATCGTGTCAGGACCCTTTTTCGATAGCTCAAGCCGGCCGTGGACCAACTATCCGACCTGGCTATCAAATTTCTGTTTCAAGCATGTTATTCATTTTTTTTTTGATTTTAAAGAATTTTTGCCTCTTCAATTCATTTGATGACATCACGTAGTTCATTTAGCGACTTTTTTGTCGTAATTTCTTTCAGATGTGGAGTGGAACGCACGTCGCCGCGACGACAACGGCGATTTGCGGCGTCGCACTTTTCCCCATGCTCCTCTCGACTTTGTACCTTTTCCACGAAGTCAGCGACATGCACCTTGCTTCGATGGACGAAATGGCCGAGTTCAAGGTTTCGTATTTTAGTTTTCTGATTCCAATTAACTACGTGAAAAAACAACTTTTGATTGCAGTTGTACGCAGACCACGCTTGGGAGGAGATGCGCGGTCATCCGACTCGAATCGAGTTCGGCCGTCTTTTCAAACGTCAAACCGTCGATAGTGACCAATGCCCGTGTGCCATCGGCCCTAACAACTGTCCGCCAGGTCGTGCTGGTCCTCCAGGAGCTCCAGGAGTGGACGGAGACGTCGGCGATCCTGGAAGCCGTGGCAAGCCGGGCATCAGCGGCATGGAAGTCTTCAGAGAGATGCTAGGTCCTGTTGGAAGTTGCTTCCAATGTCCGCCAGGACCTCCGGGCCCAAAAGGAGAAGTCGGAGCGGTTGGATCGCAAGGTCCCACTGGAGTGCCCGGTGAGCAAGGGCCACCGGGCAGACCTGGGCCTCCTGGAAGTCCTGGAGAGGCAGGTTTCGTCGGATTCCCAGGCTTTCAAGGCATGCCTGGACCTGACGGGCGTCATGGAGCCTATGGTAGGAGGTTTTCGGCCAGGCCAGGCCCTCCTGGGGCTCCTGGTCCTGTTGGAGCGCCTGGAAAAGCTGGACGTGTTGGAGACGTCGGTGTGGACGGAAAAGCTGGCCCACCTGGACTTCCTGGGCCTGATGGAATGACGGGATCGAAAGGATTTGACGGTGCAGACGGCTTGGAAGGATTCGCTGGGATTCCTGGATTTGATTCTGGTATAGTTTATGTCTTTTAGGGATTCAATTTGATTCTTATTTCTGTGTTCAAAGCGATTCCGCGAAATTCAAAGTAGCCGTCAGAGAAGATAACTGAACTTTGGAGAGTCAGTTTTCATTTTCACGAAAATTACTTTGAAATAGCTTTATTTCGGAAATACATCACAAATGAATTTTTTTACTATCTGAATTACATTTTTGTTTCAGGCTACTGCCCTTGCCCTCGGCGTTCCTTCGACAAAGCGGACAAGACAAAAAATGGCAAAAACGAGAACGTGAACCGATTCGGCGGCGAAAGTTTGCCTCTCCGGCCTCCAAATCCCCCAGATTCTTCAAACTCTGAGAGTTTTGTCAACAGCGCCTCCAGCTACGACCGCAAAGCGTAGTATAACTGCGAAATCTGAAAATTCCGGCCCGAAATTCTATAATAAACCGTCTTCTTGTCGCCACGTGTAAAAGAATGAATGAGCGCGAACGTCGCAGGCGGTCGGGCGCAGCGAAAAAGAGAGTCAGCGTGGTTGGCTTTCGTGGGTATTGCAAACTGCCGTTGATGAGTCTAGTCTTAGGAAGTGCCGGCTGAGAAATACTGATTACAAACTAGGACGCTGAGGCAAATGCAATTATTGAAGGATGATTTCAAAAATAATTAAACTTTTGCTGAAGTGTACTTTAGGACCCCCTGATTCCAGAACAGAAAGAAAATTTCTCGCAAAAGATCTCGTTTTCCAGTTATGAAGCTTAAAAAGCCCGAAATAGCGCTTTTTTGGCATTTGAGTATTTTGCTCACTTTGAAGCTCCATAACTCGGAAAGAAGATCTATTGCGAGAAATTTTTTTTCTTGATCGGCAATCAAGAGGTCACAAGTTCAACCAGGGGGTAAAAAACGTTCCCTGGTAAGTGAAAAGGTTTATGAAGAAAGAAAAATGAATGGAACAACAAAACAAAGACCAAGAGCGAAATTTCAATGATGAAAGAACAACCCACGACAAGAAGCCGGTATTTGTGTAAAACCGAATTCGACTTAATGAATTATATCTAATACTCTAGTTTCTATTAGCCTAATAGAAATCTTATTAATAAACTTAAGATTAACGTTCAATAATACCGTTCAGTGCATTATAAAAATAAAAGGGTGAAAAATTAAGGTGAAATGTTGTGGTAAGAAGTTTTTCAAAAAATTGTTTAAAAAATCGTGTCCAGAGTAATGTTGCCTATTTCAAAATTGACGCCTTATTCGTTTGAAATGATTTCAGGAAATAGGCAAACTGGAATTCTCAGGTCGCAGAAAAGGTAAGTACTAGAAGGATTTATCGCACGATATGCAATTTTAGTGTAACTTTTACGCGCGAACTCAAAATTTCAGAATTGTTTGAGCATTTTCTACGAATATTTAAAATTCGTGCCCCTATTTTCCAAAATCTTTTCAAACGAATAACGCGTCAGTTTTGAAATCGCCGAAATTACTTTTTAACACGGCATAAGACAATTTTTGAATACTTCGAAAGTGCAGAAAACTCTTCAGAGCTAATTTATCACCTCTTTATTTAAAATTAAGCAAATTAAAAAGCCAGGAATCTGCCACGAACACTACAAGGACGATGGCAAAAGAAGAAAAAACGAAAATCCGATCCGTGACGCAACAAAATCGGACAAAAACAGTGTTCTTTCGGCCGCCTCCTTATCTCAATCTAAATCGTTTCCTGGTGTAACAATTACAGGAAAAAAGTGGATTCGATAAACCTTGCCGTTTTTTTTTGAGATCTTCTGGAATTAATTGAAGCTTTGGGTATGGTTCAAAAGGTGCATAATATTGAAAAAAAATTGATTTTTCAGATTGTCTACGTTTTTTCATTAAGAAGGATGTTTCGAAAATAATTTTGAACGGTTTTTGATAAACGAGTTTTGCTGATCAGTCAACCATTTCAGGGTTTCGGAAAGAAAGATATTTATTAGAATCATGTCAAAATCTAACTTCGAAAAGTGTTTCGAATGGAAAAATTCGAAAATATCACAACAAATACTGGTTTTTTCAACAACACTGGCCTTGAAAAAAAAGCGCAAATCGTAGATCAAAATTTTTCGCCTTCTGTTTGCGCATTTCCATCACAATCTAACGATGTTTTAAACTTTCCGCCAGCTTTTCGTTTGGCCTTTGTTTTTTTTGGCACGATGCCGAAAACCCGATCCTCCCTCCGGCGACACTATTTAAAGACGGCTGATGGGGTCGACCAACAACCTCAGCTTCTCTTTCTTTCCCATTTTAATATTTTTAATTTAGGATGGTGGTGAACTTATTTTAGCTTCTATTTAAAATTTACTTTTATCAAAAAACGGCAAAAATGAATCCTCTTTAAAAAAAAGTTCCAATCACCTTTAGTGGCTTCTTGATCCAGCTTCAAAGTGATCATTCGGACAGCTTCGCTTCTTTTCAAAATATCATGTCTTTTCTTAGGATGACCAGAAACATAATTGCTGGCGCGGCCGTGACTTTGAGCGGTGTGGCAATCGTTCCCGCCTTGATTTCCGCTCTGTTGCTGCTCAACGAGATCAACACGTTCCAAAATGAGGCGTACGAAGATTTGGCCGAGTTCAAGGTGATCAAAGGCTTCTTAATCTATAAAATATTTGGAAAATGTTGCAGACAATCGCCAACGACGCCTGGTCACAGATGGTCCCATCGACGGAGATGACGTTCGCCTTCGACCGATACCTGAGCCGCTCGAAGCGTGGCTACGACGACGCCGTCAGCGGCGGCAAGGCTTCTGCCGGTAACGGCCAGTGCAACTGCGGACCACAGCCAGACAACTGCCCCGCTGGACCTCCAGGACCTCCAGGAGAAGCTGGAGCACCCGGAGACGATGGAGCTCAAGGAGCCCCAGGCAAGGACGGCGAGGCTGGCAGCGGACACAACGAGCCGACTTACGACAAGAACGTCAAGTGCCCACCAGGTCCAGCAGGACCACCAGGACCTGACGGCGAAGCGGGACCAGCTGGACCTGACGGCAAGAACGGCGATGACGGCGCTCCAGGAAAAGACGGACAGCCTGGCGCCGATGGAGCTCCAGGAGACGCCGGAAAGGCTGGAGAATCTGGGCCTGCTGGAGAGAAGGGAGCCGATGGCGCCAACGGCAAGAAGGGACACGGAGCACCAGGACCAGCCGGGCCTTCTGGATCAGTGAGTCTTCCCAAATAGTTTTTGTTCACAAGGTTTATCTTTGAGGCTGGACCAGCTGGAAACGATGGAGCAGCCGGAGAGCCAGGAGCCGACGGCAAGCCAGGAGCAGAAGGACCAGCTGGTAAAGACGGAAAGGACGGAGTGGCCGGTGCTCCAGGACAACCTGGAGGAGCTGGAGCCGTCGGAAACCCAGGCAGCGACGCTGCTTACTGCCCATGCCCGCCACGTTCGCCAGCCGTCAGCGGCTACGGCGACGCTTCGCCAGCCGCCTCCCCACCAGAGACGACTGCCGCACCCGCCCACTCTGGCTACGTTGTTCGTCGTCGCGTCGTCAAGCGCGTCTACTAAACGGCCACGCCAAGCCGTTGTCTGTGCACTCTCCTCTGTACAAAATAAATATTGCAACCTTCTCAGAGTTTTTCACTTTTTATTAAGACCAACCAACAACGAAAAGGCCTAGAAACAGTTCTACCGGACACCCGTGGAAATCGGCTCCATCAAAAGTCTCAAACAGCCGGGATCGTCGATTGCTTAGCCGTTGGGGGCGGCGGAAGCATGTTGGCTCTCTTCAGAAGAGTGACGATGTCGACTGGTCGGTTGTCCGAGAAGTGCGTCAGCTGCACCAGCTCTTCTTTCGTCTTCGGAATCTTAAAATTGAAATGATTTCTCTTGAAATCGAATATAGCTGATTCACGGCAAGCTTGGGACGCTAAGGGGCGTGTCCTGTCTGCGTTCTCAACGAGCCAGCCGCTGTCTCGTGCATTATCGTGTCAGGACCATTTTTTCGATAACTCAAGCCAGCCGTGAATCAGCTATAGTTCTCAAGATCGAAAAAATATATCTTATTTTGAATAGAAAAATTTAATTTAAAAAAATCGAAAAATTTTCTTTTTTTCGGGGATTATTCTTAAATTTCTTCGCACTGAAACAACCTTCTGATTTTCCGACAAATTTATATTTTTTTTATTTGGAAAGCTTAAAGTATTCAGAACCAATCCCTATTAGAAAAAGTTTCCTATTAAACTCTCAAGACTAACATGCTTCTCTAAATAGGTCCACAAGGCGAGCGTCTGCAAGTAGTAAGGATGATCCAATCCGAAGCAAACTTCGAAAATGTTCATCGCATCGAAAGCGTAGGACATTGCCTGAGAACTCATTTTCATGAAGACTTTCCCAAACTTTTTGCACCTCTTCCCTCTTATCTTGTTCAACCAGCGTTTTGACAATATGAAGCAATTGAAATCCAACATGTCGGTCGGCTTTTGGGAAGCACCTAAGAGCAAAAAAATTTTCAAAAAAATTTGTTCAATTACATTTTATAATTGTCGTAGATTTGCTTGTGCATGGTCGACAAATTATCCATCGTTAAATTTCCAGTCACATGGAACAACGCGGTTCGAAGTCTGACGTATTAAACTTTTTGTGAATTTCTTTTTTTTTTTGTTCTTTTACCTTGCCACATAGACATTCGAAGGATGTAATATTTGCTCAGCCTTCGACAGCAGATCTTTGAGCTGAAAAATTGGACTTTTCGGAAAATTCGATCACTTTCTGTCAAAGGTCGGAGTGAGGGGAAGGAGTGCAAAAAAAAAGCAAAAAAGGATTGCATCGGCCGGGAATCGAACCCGGGCCGCCCGCGTGGCAGGCGAGCATTCTACCACTGAACCACCGATGCTACGATGGGGAAGAGGGATCGGAGGGTATGCAATTGCAGCTCAGGATGGCGACAAAGCGTGGTTGAAAAGGGATTTGGGGATTTTATATAAACTGACCTTTTCAGTGAGCGGTTCCTGAATAGTTATATCATAATATAAAAAATAAAAAACTAAAACGGATCGAAAGGAATTTTTTTTTTAATTTGTTCAACTCACGATGTCCGCAGGACACTGGGGATCAAAAGAAGCTGGGAGAGTTTTCATGTACTCTTGTGCTGATTTCACCCGATCTTCTTCATTCAAAGTCCCGCATTTCGGACAGGCAATGTTCATGGCCTCGTCGGTTTCGGAAGTGATCCAAAAATGCGATATTTGATCTTCCAACGCATTTGAACTCACAATTGGCTCATCACAATTTGGATTGACACATTTAATCGAAGTCAACAGATCGTCTTCAGGATCCGTGCACCTTGAACACTGACATTCGAAATACCAACGATCCTGAAGTTCAATTAATCTATCACACTATGATGAAAAAATAAATGTAATTTTTACCCTGAGATCGCGTCTTCTGATGTATTTGCTCCGTCCGACGTCAATGTAAGAGATGAAGGCTTGCTCGATATTGCTGGCATCAACTCCTGGCACCAGAGGACGCAGACACACTCTAGATAACGAAAATGGGAAGCAAAGCGACTACAAAAACGGTGTCCTACGACATTTTTTTCAAACAGCTTTTTTTTCTTTTTTTAACTCAACTTTTTTTAATAAATTTCAAAGGATAGTTGTATTGTACTTGCTTTTTTTATCGTTATAATTTATTTTTTTATGATTCCGTGATAAATACGCGAAATGTAAAAATACCCATTAGAGAAAGGAAAAGATCACTAAATTTTGGAGAGTCAGAGATCATTTTGCGTTTCGCGGAATCAAATGGAACACGGCATGAAGTTTAAAATGGGAGAAAAAAAAATGCTGAAAATGAAAAACACGCTTTTGAAAAAAAAACTTTGGAAAGTAAGAGATCATTTCGCACTTGGTGAAAATCACTTTGAACACGAAAGAAAGATTTTAAAAAGTCTTTCACAGGCAAATTCCAAACGGCGTCAAAAGGGCCTTGAAAAGATGAGTCTAAAGTTTTTTTTTTGAAAATCTAAAAAGGTGTCAAATGTTTTTCGGAAACTCATTTTTTCCGCCTCTTCTTTTTTTCTCTTCAGAGAAAGGTTAAAAAAAAGACGCTTTTTTCAAAAGTTCTTTTTGAGACCTTTTGCACTTTGGCCGTGTTGAAATCTAAAAAGCTATAAAAAAATTATATCTACAAGCTATAAAAAAATTTCAAAAATATAAATCCCCTTTGTATTTTTTTAAATTTTTCTTTGTTCGATTCTTCATTTGTTTCTTATGAGTTTCAAATCCCTTCTAATAATTTCTTTTTCTCACCGATATCCATCAAAAACCATCGAACAGGTTGGTCGACACGAATGATTGTATTTTTGAAACTCCTGAATTCGAAATTAACTTTTTTTCATTTTTTTGTTTTCTAAATATACCGAGATCCAAGGCCATGCCGACTTCATTGCCAGAATTGGTATGAATACTGTGCGAGTTGATCGTGGCTTTGCAGAAAATGTCGAAGAATTCTTCCTAAATCTCGACTTTTTTCCGTTTTTTATTGAAAAACATACCTTTTCAATCATTTCGTCTTTCCGGAAGATACCCATTTTCGTGTTGACCTTTTCAAAATGTTCCATTTTATCCGCGTCGGCTCTGAATTCGAAACATTTCCAGGCAAGGAAGGAGGAGGTACCGTATCTCTTCCTTGTGGTCAACGAGGCTCGAAAATGGCCGTTCAGCTTCCCAGCCGTATTTGTCGCCATTCTTTTTGATGTACTCCAGTCGGTCAATGATTTTTGAAAGGAAGAAAACTTCGGTTAGTGGGAGGTTCGGGAAAACCTAAAAGTTCTAAATGACACAAAAGTTTATGAAAAAAATTCGACTTTGGAACAAATTTTCAAGAGGTTGAATAAAATCAAAAACTTCTTCGACGAGAAAAAAAGCTGAAAAAAATGGACGGTTCAAAAGAAACTTTTTCCGGAGTTTTCATAACGTTTTATGAGAAAATACATTCAAAATAGTTCCTCACCGCTTTCAGACGACGACATTCCGGCTTATGAACGAGCCAGGCAGCTTTTTGGCACTCTTTACTACAGTATCGCGCGAAGTTGCAGCTGGAAGTATGTTGAAATTCTTTCCAGGGTTTTTTTTTTCATTTTAACAGCTGATATTCCGGAAGTAGGTGTATCTCTTGATTTTATTTTTTTTTAATGTGGTCATTCGGTCTTCATATTCTTCTGATGAGAAGGAATGTCAGAATACTAAAAATAATTTTTTATAATGCTTTCTACGATATTTTTGCTCTTTTACACTTGGGGATGAATAATTGAATAATTATCTAAAATTTTTTTAAAACATCTGTTTCTGGGTCCTATTTACCACTAGAAATGCAATGAAAAACCTCAGATGAGGCAATGGAAATGAAGCGACACCCTCCGATTTTTCTTGGCCAATTTTCAAATATTTAAATTACCATATAAGGAAATTTCCGGAGTATTTTTGGATACTCACCCGGAGCACCGAAGCAAACTTTCGCCTGCAGAAGAGCCACGCAAACACTGCGCACAGAACAAATCCACTTTTGGGTTGGATACTTGCGTCGCAAATGGATTATCGAAAATCTAGAACTTTTCTGGTTTTCTGTTGGATACAGAATTCTGTTCTGCAGAATGAAAAAATGACCTTGATTCTTGAATGTATTGAAGAGATTTCATCGCCGGTGCCAATTACCGGGCTATTTTCCTTCCCCTCAAAAGTCATTTTACCTACAAAATGGAAGATAAAGAAAAACATTCGAACAAAAAAAGAAAATATAGAAGCAGTCTGAATAAATGAGACTACAACGCGGCCGCCGGCTCGTTGTAACGCAAATATTACACACATCGGCTCGAGGGATCTACTCAAAAGCCGAGAGAAAATTTCCAGGCGGACCAGTTCCTCATGTTCCGATCCTCCGAATCGATATTGTGTACTCACTGAAAATCAATAGATATTGTTATGAAAGTGTTTCAAAGGAGAAACTCGTCTTCTCTATTTCAAAAGCTCGAGGTGCAAATTGTCGAAAACAGCCAGACGGCACCGCCTTTTGACAAATTTCCAATGTGAATTTTTTTTCATCAAATGGGCGGAGTGAACCAATCACGCTGTGGGAATCTGCCGCGTTTCCATGCTTCTGAACGAGATACTGTTTTGCCACAAGCTTTGAACACGACAATAACAAGTTCAATGGAAAAGAGCTCTTCTCAAAAATGTTTCAAGTAATGGATTTTACTTTGAAAATACCCGTCTTCCCGCAAGCAAACAAGCAAATAAAATAAAAATTTCATTGTATGAAGCATGGCAGGAAGAAATAAGCGGAAAAATCCTAACAAAACAATTGGATCAGCAGAATTTTCTTAGCGGAGATCGTGAGAACGCCACGGGAGCTGAGGTAGGAGGAAATGGTCCGCGGATCGACGTCTTCAGGAAGCCGATAGGTCCGATGAACCTCTCGGAACATAGAAGAGGCACGGGGATCGTTGCCCTTAAATTTATTTTTTGAAAAATATTTCACATCACGACAAAATTAAGAATATGTTTACGCTTATGAAAAATAAACATTTTTTTCAAAATCGTAATTTTGATAGTATCCGAGTGCACACAATTAGTATGAAAATACCAGTCTGTGATTAATTTTGGTCATCAAAGGGCGATCGCCGATTGGCCAGTGTTATTTGCTGCTTTATTTAACAGTCAATTTTACTTTTAAAACTTTTAAAAAAAATTAGAAGACCCCTATAGGGACCACTCAACCTTTCAGGACTTAGGAATCAGACTTAAGTCTCGTACTTACAAGGAGCACAACCATTAGATTTTTTTTTTATTATCTCACTTTGAAAATATTTGCAAACAGCTCTCAATACTAGGGCGCGTTTGAATGAGAATAAACAGCCATAAAACCTCTCTCTGCAGATGAATGATGAGCAAATGGCCGTTGACCTTGACCTCAATGTCTTTGGGGCCGAAAAAACCAGCAGCAAGCCCGACTTCGAACTTTTCCCGCGTATTCGTCACCTGAACCCTTATATGAACCATTTTGAATAATATTTTTTTGAGAAAAATTTCAAAATACTCTTGATTACTAAGGGATTAAAATTATACTGCTAGAAAAATAACCTTGACGACGCCGTCACGGTGCTGAAGCGGCCAGTCCCAGCTATTGGACGAATCCGTGGCGAACTGAAATATTTCAGCTTGTTTTATGTCACGTTTAAAGGTAATTCGACGCGCGCGCGGCAAGTCAGATTCAAGGGTTTCCCCGAATCTGGTCACAAAAAAATATATAAAGAGAAATATGAAAAGTTCCTTGAAGATAGTGGAAACAAAAATCGAAAAATTTGCCCAGAACATTCAAAGCAAAGAAACATTTCTCACATTTATCCAAACCTCACAGAATATTCTCTGCTGAATCATGGAATAAATACGGAATAAGTTATAATTCAATCTAAAGCAAAGCGACTTCAAACAAAATATAGAGGACGAACTAAGAAATTATTGTACATGTACTATATATCAGAGACAGAACAATTTTTTCTAAAATCTCAGTATTCACAAAAAAAAGACAGTCGGAAGCATTTGAAGAGGAACGTTTGGATTGGGTTGTAATTTTGTTGCGGTGTTACTACGCGGATGCTGGCGGCGACGATTTATTTGTACGAAACGTCGCGAAAAACCTCTTTCAAGTACTAGCTTTTGAGTTGAAGAAAAAAAAATAGAGTTGGTGGGAATCCCTAGAATTTAGGTTGCTATATGACGACCTCCCTTTTTCTTTCTATATTGAGGTTTTCTTCTAAATACACTGGGATGAATATTAAAAACTACTCAAAAAGTTCTTCAAAATAAAAAATTTCTTTCAAAAAAACTGGTTGAAAACAGTAAACGAAGAAGAAGAAACGTTGAAAACGAAAATTTCATGAAAGTCGAACGATTTTTCTCAAATCGCGTCAAGCGTCAGCTGTTGCAGCAGCTTCTTGCACTCTGGCATCATTACGAAAAAGAAAAATTTGCATTTGATGGATTAATTTCATCATATGGTTTTGGAACAAAAAAAGAGACATACAGTCGATAGAAATCTTATAAAAGATACAGAAATTTAATAAAAGTGTGGAAATATTATTTTTACAAAAAGACTCACCAGGGAAAAAAATTTCCGTATGAATTTGACCCATCTTATTTTTTTCACATTTACAGATCAGAAAAATTAGAAAATTCAAAAAGACACGCCTCACGTCTTTCACATATTCTGTTTTTTTGGCTGTTTATTGTTCAGTATTTTTTTAAATTTTTAAATATGATGTTCAACGGACAAAACCTTTTTTTACAAAATTTGATCAAAATGAAAAATTAAAAACGGTTTCATAGCAAAGTTTAGGAGCCGATGAAAAATTCTTTTTGGATTTCCGAGTCTCTGATGAACAACATAAAAATATATTTTTTTTCTAAACACTCTGAAACAAGAAGAAGTTGGTTTTTTTCAGCAAAAAGAATCAAAAAAATTCTATTTTTTTTAAATATTCTTTATTTCAGCGGTGAACGCGTCATAAGAAACAAAAAGAGTATTTATCATAAAGCGACGCGTAACCCGCTGGACAAAAACTTAACATCTTTATATATTTATACAGTTGATTGGCAGGTGCTCCGAATTCTCCACTCATTTTTATATATATATATATATCAACGCTGCGGAGCATCCGCTGGTCTAAAATGGGTGAAATGTCCTCAAAATTCATCAGTGAAGCTGTCGAGTCAAACTGTTTATCGAAGTGCTTAAAATTTCGTTTCGGGTGAAGCCACTGGATAAAATGGTGAAAAATTGGGGCGCCCTCCGATCAACCTCTGCAGCATAGAGAAAACAATAAAAAGTGAAATATAATGAAGAAAATAATATATGAGCAAAAAAAAGGGCAATGGCGTGTTCATTGGAGAAACGGAACATGCTTCAAAACGAAAAATCGTGTTCATTGGCGTGCCAAAGTTGCTCCAAAACAGTACTAATTTTTGTTTTGAAGCAATTTTTTTTTGCGTTTCGGAACAATTTTCGTTTTGTCCGATGAACACGCCATGAGAAAACTCTTGCAAAGCCAGCGGTGTGCGCTGTGTGCAAGTAGGCGTGGCCAGCCAATCAGGACCGAAATTCTCCAAAGCGGATTCCCATGTCCCCATTGATGGGAACGAAAGGCTTCTTGGGAAACTGTTTCTGCCCCCGAAATGGAAAATTTTCTTCAGTTTCGGTTAATTTCTGTACGGAAGCATGCAGTACGTTCAGCAACAACCATTTCTCCCTATATCTGGCTACGTTCCAACCAGGGTTAGTTGATAACTTCCATTTTCCACTTTTAATATGTTCTATAGTCTGTTCAGATTTTAAATGTCAAGTCTTCGCTCAAGCTCCGCTCATAAAAAATAAACCAATCAGAGAGCGAGCCATCCACAGAGTGTTTTTGAATGACGTCATTCTACTTGACATTCAAAATCTGAACAGACTATAGAACTTTTTATTCTGTTAACAAAATCAAGTGAAATTCTTACCAGAATGTCAATCTTGTCAAAATTTTGAAAAGTTTTGAGAGACAAGAAAAACTACTGAGATTTTCAGAGCAACTATCCCTATCAGCAAAACACAGTCGAGATGTTTGAAGGGACGGTACAATCAGGTGAGTAAAATTTCCTATTTAAAAGTTTCCTATATTTAAGCAAAATATTTTAAGCCTAATAATTTTGGCCAACCACCTCAATTTTTGGATCAGACATCTTCTGATAGTTCTTCACCTGCACCCACTGCTTATCAAAGCGAAAAGCAGGTATGCTTTTTTCAGTTGATCCCATAATACCAAGTGATTTCGCTGAATTGAATAGCCTTAACAGAGCGATAATGATAACTGAATTTTAGAGAATAAGATAATTTTTAATTTCACTGAAGTTACTTTGAACACGGCATAAAAAATATCATTTTAGCATCTCCAGTTCATTGAGAGAGGAGATCGATCAATGCGGCAAAAGAAACAACACAACAAAAGCATAATGGTATGTGCACTTTTTGCCGTGTGCAACTTGATTTCGAAAAATGCGAATTCGCCATCAGCTCGAAAATTGGTAACAAGAAGCGGACGTGTCCGGGCATTTTAGTAACGTCGGCTTTTCTAAGTAATCCCAAGAAATTCTCAGAACCGTCCATAGCACGTCCGTTTCGCGTTACCATGTCCAAGAAAATACGAAAAAGATGAAAAAAGCTTGTGAGGCTCAAAAATTCTTTCGAAATCGAAATATCACTGTATTTTACCATTCCGCCCACTTGGCAAAAATAACTTTTTCTTTTTCGCGTGTTTTTCATTATTTTTCAATTGTGTTAGGTCATATTATATTGCAGTCGTCAGTCAACACACTCCAGATGCGACCGGCCCATTATCGGATGAACCACAGCGATAGCTATTCCTACACCAGCGAAAGCCACGCTTCCTGTGACACCTCCATGTGCTCGACGATTTCAAGTTTGGAGGAAGACATCGAGGATCCTTCGGTTGAGGTTTTGAACGAAAATTTTTTTGGGGAGAAATCAAAATCTTGAGGTCGATCTCGCATTGTTCTCACCGCTCCTCGCGTCCGATTCCAGCTCGGGCTCTGTAGCACAATCGTCTCAAACCACGCCAACAAGTGTAAGATATCAACAGCAAACCTATAAAAACACGAGGCAGCACTCAACGGTTTTTTAGATTTTGGAATAGTTTCCTAACCAAAAAATGAAGTTCAGATGGGAAGAGACGTGAGGTGTTCTTATTGCTTCATTTATTATCAAAATACGTGTCGGAAAAGAGGCCTCAACCCGGAAAATATTCCCAAGGAAGGGCCGTGGAATTGGCATCAATCAAGCGACAAGTATGGAGTGAAGTTTACTCTTTTTCTCTTAAAAAAGAAATGGAAATTAATAAATTTTCAGGTGCCCACTGATGTGGTTCCACAACAAGGAGTCGACCAGGAAGTCGAACATTTGGCGCCAAAATATGTAAATTAACTTCGAATCATTTGCTTTTTAGGTGATATGAAAAAAACACCAGCAAAAAATCAAACGGCGACTTTTCCGATTTTTTCATATCGCTAGAGAACTTTCCGACGAAACTTTTTCCGACTGTTTTTTTTTTTCGATAAACTCTTCGTTTTGAATCTTCCTATATAAAGTAGGTAGTTGGTTCATGATTAAAACACAAAGAAACAGGAATAAAAAAATGTGAATAGATGTTTTACAAACCGAAAAAAACATGAGGGAAAAAAAGTCGGAAAGAGATCCGTCGGAAAGTTTCCTAGCGATATGAAAAAAATCGGAAAAAGTCGCCGTTTGAATTTTCGCTGGTGTTTTTCATACCACCGCTTTTTAAGTATGTTAAGTTTTTGTTTTGTTTCTACCCACGCTTTGTGATAATCACACGTGTTTTATGATGTAATAAACGCTTGAAAAGCTTTATTGAAGGCGTATTTATGAAAGTTGGACCAGCCATGAATGTTATTTCATCAAAAAAGTTAATCAGCACGTTTAATTTCATTCTTTTCATCTTTTTTCCTCGCCTTCTCCGCTTGGAACTTGAAGATCTCGGTGTTTTTGCCGTTGGGGACCACGCCGCCCTGTGAGATCGTCACGTTTCGGAGCATTTCACCCAGCTCTAAGTCATTTCGGACGGCGGCTGTCAGGTTCTTTGGCGTGATTCTGTGCCTTTTACTGCTCCTTGCTGAATCTCCGGCGAGTTCCATCACTTCGGACACCAGGTATTCGAGTACGGCAGCTAGATAGACCTGAAAATAAGGATAATAAGATCATAGAATGTTTTTTTTTAGGAGGAAAAATAAAAAGCTTACCGGCGCACCGCCACTAATATGCTTGGCATATTCGCCATATCGCAGTTGTCTGTGGATTCTTCCGACTGGAAACTGAATTCCAGCTCTTTTTGATCTTGAAACTCTTGGCTTTGTCAATTGTTTTCGCCCGCGAGTTCGCATTTTGAAGTAGAATGTCTGGAAAAATTACGTTAACACTCAGAAGAAAGACTGAAAAAGAACTGATTAAACTGGCTTCAAGCTCAGCTTTTATATTCTCCATAGATGTTGACGACGATGATAGTGATGATGATGATGATGATGGTGGTGGTTTGAATTGATGTCATTGCTGATAATGATGAGAGCACTGAAATTTGGTTCCGTGCTGATAACAAAACGACTGATAGAAATTGTACCGATAATTTTCTAAACGAAACTGGCAGATTATCGAGGAAAAAAAAAGAGATTTTGTTTGATTGAAAACCTGGTTTTATATTTCAGTGATACTCCATTCAGCTTCAGCTCAAGAAGAAAACGAATACGGAAATTTCTGAATATTCATTCGAATGTTTCATTTAGAAATGTCTCAAACTATCGCCTACTACATTATTCGAAAAATTGTCCTTTGTCTAATGAATAGGCGAAATTCAAAATAGCTAACAGTAAGTAGAAAAGATAACTTGATTTTGGAGACACAGAGATAGTTTCTAATTTTCGCGGTAATCACTTTGTTCGGCAAAACGTTTGAACTTTGAAAGGGGATCTTGAAAATTAGACGGCGCTTCAGGGAAGCTCTGGTTAAAAAAATGACTTTCGGTATATCGTCATCGGCATCAATCGAAGCTTTATTTAGTAGATCTTATTTTTCTCAGAGAAACTCATGATTGTCCTTCATAATTTTCCTCTGATGTCTAGGAGTTATTTCGTTTTCGAGTGGTGCTTCGATAAACGTTTCCCGGAAGTTCTAATTGTTTTTTTGAGCCTAAAATGGCAGCGTGATAGATTTTTAAAAAAATGAAGTAAAATAAATTCCAAAAACATCAATTCACGTTGTCCATTTTCTCTCAGCATCTATGAAGTCGTCTATCAGTAAATGTCCAAAAAGCTCTTTTCCCTTCATTCTTTAAAAAAAGGAATAGCTTATGACGAAAAGTTGCGAAATGATGAAAACTTTAATGTTTGTTCAAGCAAACAATCTTGGACACCATCATCGTCGTGTAGTTTTATCGTTTTCGGTTTTCATTCTACAATTCTCACCTATCACCAGCAAGTCTCAAACAATGACTCGAAAATCGAAGTCAGATCGAGCTGGATTGACTTTTCCTGTCGGACGAATTCATAAGTACTTGAAGAAAAAGAGCATACGTACGAGGGTTGGGCTACGCGCATCAGTAAGCTCCAGTTTTCAAATAAGTTTTCAACATTTTTTTTTCCGATATATCTGGCCGCTGTTCTCGAGTTCATGGCCCGAGAAATGATGGAACTTTCGGGGAATGCGTGCCGCGAGAACGTTCAGAAACGAATCACACCACGACACTTGACTTTGGCCGTTCGAAACGACGATGAACTCAATACCTTCTTCAATAAAATTCATATCGCCGGCGGCGGTGTCCTACCTGATATTCGAGTTATTTTCGACTTGCAAGGAACCTAAGAGAGAACAGTTCGTGTGAGAACTTTTTTGTGGCTTTTTTTTCTTATTCTTTGATGAACGAATGAAGATTTTTGTATTGTTGAAAACTCTTCTGCAAACAAAAAGTAATAAAAATCGGAAAGTGTGCTCCATTGGACAGGAGCCGAAACTCTTGTCCCGATTTAAAACGATAGTTGGTGACTACGTTTTTTCTTTTCATAAAGTTTTTCTCCTAGTTTCCTTCTTTTTCCGATAGTATCTACTAAGAAAAATGCGTAGTATACCTTCAGGATCTCGGAATTTGCTGGAAACGGATAATTTTCACATGTGTTTTCCAATAAATTTTATGGAAATTTTTCCTCTACTGATTGCAGCTTTATTTTTGAAAAAGGTCTAGGTGATCAGAACAAGTTTTTGAAGCATTCTTATAATTTTTCATAGTTTCTAGTTTCATTTCCTCTGTATTAATGTCTTATATCAAACTGGTAAAAAGAAAAATTTAAAAAAAGTGTTTTTTTTTAATTTACAGCTTTTTAAAAGCACTATTTTTTTCAAAAATTTTTGTTGAAAAATATCAGAAATAAATGCCTTTTTTTTCATAGATGGCTACACGAGCGCCTCCGCCAGCCCCAAAACCAGGACGTGTGAAAGTTTACCGCGCTCTGTACGACTACACGGCCAGATCTGTATGTTTTTTCTTGATTTTCAATAATTTCATGTGATCCCCAGTTCATAGTTATTCCGGCAAAGTCAGAGAGAGAAAAAGAAAATGTTATTTTAGAGGATCAGATAATTTTGCCTTGAGGGAAGTCACTTTTAAAACGGCGTCAATTGTAAATTTCAAGACGCAAGAAATGTCATTCGCTGAAGGCGACTTGCTGTATGTCAGCGATAAAGGACCAAATGATGATTGGCTGCCGGCCAGCATAGGAGGAAGGAAAGGCCTGGTTCCTGCCAACTATGGTATATATATTTAATTTCGTTTTTATTTTTATGTTTTTGACATTTCAGTGGTTAGTGAAAATGTTGAAGAATTGCCCAATCCTCTACATGAAGCGGCAAAACGAGGCAATTTCGACTTTTTGAAGGAGTGTATTAGGGAACAGGTTGTTTTTTTCAAAGTTTCGTGACGATTTTTAGGATTTGTTTAAATATAGATATAGATATAAATTCATGCTCGAGAGGTTGAAAGTTAGAAGCTTTGAAATACTGAGGATAGCTTTTTCGCCTTGAGAACTTTTTCTGTTTTCAAAAACTCCGGAAGGAGTTTTTGAACAATCTTTAATTTTTTTACATAATTTTTGTCCGTTAGTTTGATTTGAACTTGACTGATAATTAAACAGAAAGAAAACGCTTTTTATAAAAAAATTTATTACGAAACTTTTTTCTCAGGTCTCTGTGAATAGTTTGGATAAATCGGCGTCGACAGCGCTGTACTGGGCGTGTCACGGTGGTCATACCGAAATCGTCAAATATCTTTTGGAAATCCCGAATGCGGCTATTTCTTCGCAGGTTTGAATAACTCATTCGGAAATTCTTGAAAAATTTGTTCTGTAACGTGAAAATCGAGAAAAGAAACTCATTTTAAAAGTTTTTGTTAAATCGCAAACCGCTGCTCCCTGACGTCACGAGGTCACTTTATGGCATCATTCGGAACCCAAGAAATAAGCGTAATCAAAATATTTAGCTAAAATGGAAAATTTTTCAAGTAGAATCTAATTTTATGAATTTAAAACGTGAAAAAAATAAATCAAATAATATGGCTGCGTGTGCGAATCGCTAAGTCAAGATGACGTCATAGGGATGATGTCAGGGAGTAGCGGGTTGCAATTCAACTCGAAATCATTTTAAATGTGTGATACTGAAATAGTCCTGGCGTTTTTTTAAAATTTGAAAAAAAAAGTCTACTTCAAACACACGTGCTTCACATGTTTCGGGAGGTTCTGAGCCAATAATAAAAATCACTCGAGGGCTGTAAATTTATTTTTTGCGCTTGAAAATTTTAAAAATGTCCCGAGCGGTGCAAAAAAAAAATTGAAACAGGTATTAGCTCCTCTAGGGCGCCGTTCAGGAAAAATTAATAAGTACGGAATTTTTCAACCTTAAAATATTCGAGATACTTTTTTCTTCCTATAGTCCGCTCAGATTTTGAATTTCAACTTGAATGACGTCATTCAAAAACGCTGTGGATGGCTCGCTCTCTGATTGGTTTATCGCACCAATATGGGCGGAGCTTCAGGGACCACTTGACATTCAAAATTTGAACAGACTATACATTTTTAGTTTTCTACTTTTAAAGAACAAACTGGGCGACACGCCACTGCACGCGGCTTCTTGGCGTGGTCACGTCGATTGCATTCGGTTACTTCTCGAAAAGAACGCTCAGCCTTGGATCCGCAACAAGGAACGAAAGTTGCCCATCGACGTCGCCAAGGTCTTTCGAAGCCCCAAATCCTCTGAACTCTGAATATCTTTCTAGGACGCTGACGTCGCTGCTCTTCTGAGCCAGGCGATGCGTACCGACGTCGTCAACGAGGACGAGTACAACGCCTACCAGTCGGAATCCGACGGAGAGTAGTATATTTTCAACTTCATGTACATTCCAATTGAATTAATTTATTCTTCGATCATACTTTTCACAGCTTTTCATGGATTGAAGTGCACAAGACGGCATCTTAAAAATAATTTTTTTAAATAATTTTCTTTTAAATCACCTGAAAAATCGGTATCTTTTTCTAATTCCTTTCCCTTTGTATCATTCCCGATCAACCCACGCTTTACTGTGATATAAATGAGCCTCTTTTTATATTGAAAACTCCAGTATACGGATAACTCTCTCTAAGCTGTGTTAAAATTCAAATCCTGCCTACATGTACACTAGAGTTCTCAAAATGACCAATTGAAAAAAATGACATTTTTCAAAAACGAAAAATTTTCTTTTTGACATTTCAAACGAATGTCGTTTTTGAAAGATCAACCAAGATTGATCACTTTCATTCTTTTCATTTTGTGACTTTTCAAATAATGACTGAAAAATAAATGGTCATTTTCTAAACAATCATATTCTGACTAGTAAATAAATGTTCGTCTTAATGACCAAATTTTTTTCAAAGTGAAAAAGTAAATGGTCACTCTTTTTGACCAAAAATTTTCAGAAGTGAAATTTAAATGTTCATTTTTTTGACCAAAAATTTTTTTAAAACGAATTTTAAATGTTTACTTTTTTTGACCAAAAATTTTTTTAAAATGACCTTTAAATGTTCATTTTTTTTGAACAAAAATTTTTCAAAGTAAAATTTGAGTGGTCACTATTTTGACCAAAATTTTTTTAAAAACGAAATTTAAATGTTCATTTTTTTGAACAAAATTTTTCAAAAGTGAATTTTAAATGTTCATTTTTTTGACCGAATTTTTTTCAAAAATGAATTTTAAATGTTTACTTTTTCTGACCAAAAATTTTCAAAGTGAACTTTAAATGTTCATTTTTTTGAACAAAAATTTTTTTTCGAAAAAAATAAGTAATTGTTCATTTTTGAATGCTCAGTTATGAAATTTAACCAAAATGAGGTTTTTTTAACAAACAGTTGATGTGAAATTTAACTAATTGGTCGAATTCATCAAACGTTCGGAAAAATGTTTGGTTGAACGTTCGTTCAAACATTCACTTTTGAAAACTCTAATGTACACTTGATTGAAAATATTTCTTGTATCATTTTTTCCTTTCTTGAGGATGTCAAGAACCAAATAACATCAAAAAGAGACAAATTCAACGTTTCATATGAACATTTTTATCATTTGTACCTCGCAGAAACTATAATAGTACAACAAAACATCGTTAGCCAGTATTCAGGTCAATTTTTACAAGGAAATAAGAAGAATATACATAATCTAGAGACAAAGAGATAGCCATCCGAGGATGAGCAAGATTCCGCCCAATGGGGTCACTTGACGGCTTTCTTCGCGGCCCGTGATTGCGTAGTGATAGCAAGGTCCGCAGAACAGAATGATTCCGCCTGAAAGTGACTAATCAAGGTAAAGAATTAAAATGTTCATACCTAAGAAAATGGCGGCAGTTACTTTTGGATAGGTGGATCGACATGCGGCTACTAAGCCCAGGGAGTGGATCAGATGATATCGGTTGCCTGTTTCAAACGCCAATCGACGTCTTTCCGAAATGCTCAGGTTGTCGCGAAGTTCTGAACGTGAGGTTTGTTCCTTGTGTGGCTTTTACATCCCAAATTGAAACTTTGAAGGTTACGAGATTTTTTGAAACATTATCATTAAAAACTAGCAAGATCTTTTGAACTAAATTAAATCTTGAATTGAAAAATTACTTTTTTTTTTTCGTCAAACTTCTATTCTCAGCTCGAAACTTACTGTGGGATCCATAAGCGCCGAGTGAAATCGCTGCGGCGCCTGAAAGACCAGCGATTCGAACCAAAAAGTCTCATATCGGGTGCAGATGTCAAAAGTGACGGAGCAGAAGCCGTGTGATGGTGGTGTATGTGGCGGTTCCTGAAATAAAATGGAAATAAATTTAAATCCTACAAAAAAATGATATCGGGACGCATCAATTTTCTTTTTTCAAACTTATGTAACTAATTAATATTACTTTGGCGGGGCTGAAATAAGCGGGATGTACTCGCTGATGGACAAAACCGTGTCCCAAATCGCCGACGCCATCTTAACTAAATTTCTACTGGTTTGTTTTTTTCAAAAGTGAATATATATACAAAGCGAAGAACACCAATAATAATTCAGAAATCAAAACTTTATCTCTCTCAATTAAAGCATAAAAAAAAAACTATATCACATGAAATTTTAATCACAATCGAAGCTTTATGAATATTGAAAATACAGCACCAGTGGTCATTGCATTAAAGGAGAAATCTGTTTCTTGCTACAGGCAGGGAAAAAAGCATTAGGAATAACTCAAGGAGTTTGAATAACTTTGAAGGCTAAAATAATGAAGTTATGAGGTAGTTGCTTTCAAGATTTCTCGGCACAGGATTCAAGATCCATGAAATATTTTCAAGTCATGAACTTTGAGAATGAGTTCATAGAATAAATTACTCAATTTCGAATCCGAACTTCAAAATTTGAACCGATTACAGTTGAGTAACAAATTTTCCCAGTTAAGAAGCGGATCTTTTCAAAATGGCGTTGAGCTGAAGTTGTCGTTGTTCCAAGGCCCCGTGCTGACTGGCCAAAGTCGGATCGCTTCTTACGGCCAAGGCGAGAAGGTGGCTTAGTTCAATCGGCGAGAACATGGACCTAAAGATTTCGAAATTTTTGGAAAAAAATTTCTCCTTTCTCAATAATTTTTTACTGTTTCAAAAAGACGACGGCTTAAACTTTATATTACCAACTTTTTATCGGTGATGACGTTCAACAAGCTGTCAGGGTCGTAGGTAAGCAACAAGTCGAAGAAGGCGCGTGCTCTGTCGAGCTCCGCCTCTCTTCTGGCCGTCATTTGCGACAATCTCTGTTGGAGGCCCCACACGTTTCGACAAACTCGTTTCTTGCCGGGTTCCGTCAATCGCGGCATGTACTGGCTGGAAATGTAATTATTTCAGAAGTGGGTTTTCATCAAAACTTTGGTCTTTACCTTAAATGAATGAAAATGGCCGCGCAAAGATGGCCCAAGCCGTCAAAAACGTATCGCAGCTTGGACTGCGACAGAACTTCCTTCAAAACATTGTGGAAGTCCTGAAGGTCTCGACTCAACGTTACAACCTGGAAAATTCACAAACGTAACAAGAACTGTCTTCTTTTTTTCTTTGAACCTCCGGATCAACTTCATCGTGTGCCGAAGTGTTTCGGTGTTTCGCCAAGGGCAAGAGATGGAAAAAGCAGTGTACACGTAATTCGATGTGAAGAATCAGAAGGCACGAGTCGGAAATCGTTTCGAGACGTTTCACACACTCGCCGATCGCATCGATTACAGATTCCTGAAAGAATTGAACAAAATATTGAGAAACTGAGATTTTGAGCATTCAAAAAAATCACATAAACATCAAAATTGATCTCAATGGATAACTCATTTCTCAAATTTTGAAACTGTTTCACACCAACTCTTTTCGGGGAAAAAAAAACCGACATTGTCCATAATCTGTCCGTCTTTGAGTCTGACTTGCACCATACATCCAGAAAGAGCTGTTCTCACATGTTGCGGAAGAGATTCAACAAGCGATTTTATCTTTAAAAAGCTCAAATTTATTCGATTAGTTTAAAATAACTATACCTGATCGCTGAACCACCGTAAAGATTCATGTAGTGCGGCGAAGGCTCGAACATCAGACATCTCCGTTATTAACTGCGAAAATTTCATCTTGTTCTGCGTTTGCGTTCCCAAGTTTGATATCAGAATCTCCGATTCGCGCTTGTTCCTGTCTCGAACGTCCTGAAAAGGTAAAATGAGAAAAAGAGCAAAAGTTAAGATACGAAAAAAAAAGAAGCTGCCTCATGCTGGAATCGAACCAGCGACCTTCTGTTTACTAGACAGACGCTCTGCCACTGAGCCAATGAGGCTTGTGGTGGAAGGGAGCGCGAAGGCGCATACTGAAGCTGCCGAGGGTGGTGGCGCGCTACGGATTGCATAATTTTCGGTTGTTTTTTTATCCTGTCTCATGACTATGAACATTTGCTAAACGAAAAGTCCTTGTGCTTAAAAGAACGTGGATTTTCTCAGTATACATACACACAAAAAAGAAATTGACGAGAGCACGGCATTCCCAATGGGGTGAGGGTAGATGAGCGAGGCGTCAAAGTTTCTGAATTTACAAAAAAAAGTAAGTGCGCGCGGATAAAAGGACTGTGACGACACAGCTACCTATCGTTGCAAATTAAACTGAGTATTCAACGGCATGAAAAATACATTTGACTGCGTAATTGAGATTTTAAATTCGGGTGGTATGAAAAAAACACCGGCGAAAATTCAAACGGCGACTTTTCCGATTTTTTCATATCGCTAGGGGACTTTCCGACGGCCACCTTTCCGACGAAACTTTTTCCGACTTTTTTTTCTCGATAAACTCTTCGTTTTACATCTTCCTATATAAAGTAGGTAGTTTGTTCATAATTAAAACACAAAGAAATAGGAAAAAAATGTTCATAGATGTTTTATAAACCGAAAAGCATAAGGGAAAAAAGTCGGAAAAAGTTTCGTCGGAAAGGTGGCCGTCGGAAAGTTCCCTTGCGAAATGAAAAAATCGGAAAAGTCGCCGTTTGAATTTTCGCTGGTGTTTTTTTCATACCACCTAAATTCGCGCCAAATTTTTTTTTAACGTCCCCCCACCCCGTTTGGGAACGCCGTGCCGCTTCATAAGACGCCAATCTTAGTAAAAAAAAAAAAGGTAAAAGTCATTTTTCTTGAGAAAAAAACAACCGCTGCCACTCACCATTTCACTCTCAGCGACCGGTGTCAAGGGGCTGGCCGATGCCGCGGCCCAGTTGGGCAGGCTCATCAGAAGCCTCGAAATGTCGTCGTCGGCGGCCCACGTCGCCGACAGCTTCATCCTTCGGACGCTTGTCCCATCGGCGTCGGCAGGAGGTGGCGTCATCTGAAAAAAAGCCCTTCCAGATGACCACAGGAGGACTCCCAACCGCGTCAAACATGTCCGACATGCTTTTGTAATAGTCCGTGAGAAGGAGAAGCCAGAGGGCGGCAAAACGGTCAGCGTAGACGTCCATACTAACTATCAGCCCGTGGACCTCTTTGCAAAGCTCGAATACTTTCAGACATGACGGGAGAATCTTCTGAATCCGTCGTCTTCATTCTTCCCAGCTTTCCATGTCAGTACCGTGTCTCCAGATGAGCTTCTCAGCGCAACTTCGATCCGTTCGGCCAAACTGGCTTTCACTCGTTCCACAAACATTTCCATGACGAAAGAGTGAAGGAAACGCCTGGAAAAAAAAAGTTTTCGGGAGCTATGATAGGCAAAGACCAGAGGGTCTTTCGAAAACGTCTGAAAGGACCACAAAATCCTGCTCCAAACTTATTTTTCTTATTTTTTTCTTAAAAAAGATTCCAAGAAATTGGTTTTCATCATTTTTGGAAAGAACACCTCGATTGTTTTTGTCGTAGCTATTCCTTTTACACTGAACCTGAGCTGACATGGAGACTCGTCGAGCTGTTTCTCAATCGATTCCATCAAACGGCTCAACCACGGGAACATGACCACGATATTATAAGCCGAAGGCTTACAGACGACGACAAGGTTCTGATAGGACATTCAAAGATTTCTAGGAATAATTCAATTTTATTCTGAAACCTGCGAAGTCGAAGAAACTACGGAAGTCGCAGAAGCACACGCCGTGGCATCGAATCGGAACAACGGCTTTTTCGTGTTCATCGACGTTTGTTTAGTTGTGCTGAGGAGCGGGTTCACATCCAGATGGTCCGATACAAGGGCCTGATATGGGAAGAAAAGTTATTCAATTAAAAAAGAAATCATTTTTATTTTTCGGTTGATTCAACCATTGAAAAAGAAATTTCACTGCATTCCTTTTTTTTTGTTTTCAAAGTTGTTGAACAGCCTCTTTCAAAAATCAAACAGGCTATACAGTGTGAACGTTCACAAAATGCGACCGCTTTTTTGAGCTTCACTGTAAATTAATAAAATACGGGCATTTCTTAATTTCATCTTTTCACTCTTTCTGGCACTGTTTCCCGAATTTTGTATTTTTCCCTATCTATTCTTTTGAAATAAACGATTCAAAAAAGTACTACGACGAAATTAATAAATTCAGTATGATGATTTACAGGAGTTGAAAAAAAAAACGATTTTCTACGGTTCACAGTGTTCCCAAACAGGCGGCAGCTGTGTTCAGTAGGCGTGGCTGACTGCAACTGCGGCACGGTTTATTGCAAAAAGGGGCGCGGGGATGAGAGTCAAGTTTTGTGGATTTAGTGGTTGGAAAAAAAGACCATTAAATGATGTTTTTTTCCTAGGTTCTCGCAAGTTTTCAAAGATTTTTTTAATGTGTATTAAATTATAACGAACAAATTTGAATGAAAAAAAGAGACGAAAAAAAGTTTTTTTGCAAAAACAAAAATATTTCCCAAAAATGTCGTTTTTTTAGGAAAAACTCGTCAAATCGAACTTCCAAAGGGAAAATTGAGAAAAAAATCTCAAAGCACTTCTCTTAAGAAATACCATTTGAACGTTTTAAAAACAAAAAAACAGATACATAATAGCTTGTGCGAATAAAGTTGTCACCCAAAATAACATTTTTCAAGAATAAATTCGTCGAATACTGCCTCGAAAAAAAAATTTTGAGAAAAATCTCACAACGTTTCTCTTAAAAAAGTCCATTTGAAAATTCTAAAACAAAAAAACAAACGAAATATCTTATGCCAAGTAAGTTGTCATCAAAAATGTCATTTCAATGCGAATTTCTGTGACGAAAACAATTGAAAATCACTTCAAATCTTTGGAAAACGCGATAAACACGTTTTAAGAACACATACAATGTGAAAAGATACGAAAGAATAGTAGAATACGCAAGAAAAAGAGAAAAAAACCGTATTAAAAGTGAATGAAATTTTGTGGGGGTGACACTCGCCGCACCGCGTTGCGTTAGAAAAAACTCGCGTTTTCGCCCCATTGCGACGACCTTTTTTTTTCGCTTGCCGCCGTCTCTTTTTCACACTGTGCGGTTCATGAATCTATATTAAACTGGAAACCAGGTGAGAAAAAAGTTGAATATGAGACAGAATAAATCTTGGTTGAAAAAACTAAAATGTCAAAAATACAGAAGAAAAGCCCCACTAAAATGTTTAGAGAAAAATCGAAAAGTTAAAGTTTTTGAACGAAAATCAAAAAAATGCCCGTATATTATTACTTTGCAATGGAGCACAAGAAGTCGATCGCATTTTTTAAACGTCCGCACTTTAAAGCATGCCAATAATCGAATAGAACTAGATGAAGACGTAAGAAACAAAAACCGGTAAGAAACGGTAATATCGTATTATTTGAATGTTTTTGTCTCACCTCAACAGCCGCCTGGGCAGCATCCCAATAAGCGGGAATTATCCGTTTATTTGGGATGAATTCTTCCATTATTTGTGCGAAAAGCACGTGTTTCGAACAGGATGTTTCCAATTGTGCGACTACCTAAAATCTTCTTTTCATTCATTAATAGCTTTTTTAGCACCATTTGAATCAACTGCGACAGGTGAGATTCATCACCGGCCAAATTTTCATCGATATTTCCACGTACCCTCATGACCGTTACTGAATGAGCGACCTGAAAAATGATTATATCATAACATATTTTAAAAAAATTATCTTTTTTTCGGTAAGCAATGAGAAAAAGATAACTGAAAAAAAGTTTTCTTTTTTTCTTAAAAATTCTGAATTTTCCGAAAAATTCAAGATTTTTTGCACAGAAATTTTTCATCAGTTTTTTGAACTTACTGTTTTTTCGGTAAAAAAAAAGCTTATGAATTTCGAAAAATCCCAATAGTAAACTTTTAACTAACCTGACGATCTATCGAGTTTTTGCAGAGCAAAATCAACCGATCAATATCCCAATGACCTTCTTCGAGTTCCGAAAGTGCTCTCACTGCATTTTTCAGGCGATCTTTCAAGGATTCCGCTGGTGGCGGTTGTTTGGACTGAAAAAAGAACTTTAGGGCAAACTAATAAATGATTATTCATTATCGAAGGACATTTCAGAGTCAATATTCGAAATAGAAAATAATTTCTAAAGAAAAATATATTTATAAGCATTCTTGGGAGGTCGAAAAAGGCTCCATAGAAATTTTTCTTTTAGGAAGAGAGAAAAGCTTTTTTTGCTGCCTTTTTGCGCCATTCCATCGGCTCTTATGCACCATTTTGCTGCCTCTTTCTTTTTCCACCATTTCTAGAGCCTTTAAAATCTCAGAAAAATGGAAGGTTCGATGAAGGGACTCTTTTTGCTGCCTTTCTATGGCCTTTTTCAAGCCTCTCCCTTTTAGCAGTCATTATCCACCATTCCAAATTTGCTCGAGATTTGAAAAACGCGCAGACAGCCTCTAAATCCTCATACTTCGATGCATTGTACGCGAATATTTAATTTTTCATTTTTTACTTACATGATCCAAGAGAATCGAGCAATATTCGTTTTGTAATGCTTTCTGCTCGGGCAGAGACCTGACGATGTTAAAAAGCTGAAAAGTAAATCGTTAAAAAAACATTGGAAGGTCATTTAGAATAAAAAATCTTTCTCAACAAATATTCAAAGCAAATAACGCGAAACTAGTGTTGAAATTTTCCATTTTATGAAGATGACAAACCCTTACATGTTGCTCAAAAGGCTCAACGACAATCATAGAAACGATTAGTTCGTTGATTTTTTCGATCAAAACAGAAGTCGACTTTTCAATTTGAATTCGGAGTTGAGACAATCCTTCGATCACCGATAATCGGCCATTCAAGGTGGCTCCTGAAATATACATATATCGAAAAATTTATTCAAGTTCTAAACTGGTCCATTCTCAATGACAGTCTAAACCTGAAAATAATTGAGAAGGATTTTTTGTTATTTTCTGTGAAAAGGTCTTTTCGGAGTTTTAAGAAGGAAAGGACCATAAACTTTTTTTAAAAAAAACTGTTTATTGCATCTTCAATGTAAGAGTACATGTGCAATCGACTTTCATTGCGTTAACTGTGTTTAAACGGCGGCAGGAGCTGTGGCTTAGGCAGAGAAGTTGTGAATTTCGCTCGTAGAACATCAGGTACAAGAGAGGTCGTAGGAAGAAGTACGGTGCCGGCTTTCCAAAGGCCGTTGGCATAGATTGAGCCTTTTCGCTGCATGCAGCTCCCAAATTTATCTACCCCGGAGGGATGAAAGGCTTGGTCGACCTCGGGGGGACTCGAACCTACGACCTTGCGGACGTTAGAAATGAGTTATGCCAGCTGAGCTATGCCGCCCCAAAGGACCATAAAAAAATAACCATGAATGAGTGAACGAAAGAAAAAAATATAATTCCTATTTTTTTATATAAACTGAGAGAAAAGAGCTTTTTTTATAGTACATTTACGGAAATTCTTATATCAAACTTTACAAACTCGAATTCGTGACGATTTTCGCCGCTTCTTGATAACTTCCACGCAAAACCAAGGCGTCAATTTTCTTCGGGGCATCTTTCAGTTCTTCTCTATAAAGTAATATATCAAACGTTATCCTAAATTCAACAAACAGTTGCGCTAAGATGTCACAGATGTGTTTTTGCTGAGCGTTTTCCATCCACAGCTTCTTTAAATCGTCCCGCCGAAGTTCCAGTAAACTCGAGCAAGTTTGCAAGGCATTACGGACGTTGTGCATTCGTTCTCGGCAGTCTTTAAACAAATATTTCAACGAAAGATTCTAATAACTTACTGGAAATTCCGGCTGATACATCCCTGAAGGAATCTAAACATTTCTCAACGTCCGTTTGATGATCTAAAATAAAAAATGTTCAAACTTGAATTTTATATGTATATACTTTTAACAAGACGATCGATGAGAGCTCCCGAGTCTTTGAATCCCTTCTCTAATCGAGCTTTTTCCAGCTCTCTTTGATCTTCCGAGACACTAGATGTCAATGTTCTGATGACGTTTATCAATAATCCGCTTTCTCCTCCCTGCAAGCAGATAATTTGCAAACTAACTGTGAAATAAAAAGTCTACCCCAGACGGCTTCGGTACGTTTCTCCTAGTGGCAGCCACCGGCTTCCCTCCGTTTTCGTTCATCTCGTCATATGGTATCAACTACTGAACTGAATAATCAGAAAAATAAACTTTTTAAAAATGAAATTGAAATTTAAACGAAAAGTGTTAGCTAGTTAGTCGTAAGATACCACGCATAAGGTGCAAAAGTTCCGTGGTGTACACACCAAGGACTGTGGTCCCGAAGGCAACCGCGTACATGCGCAGTTCCGATTTGATCCCCCGAAATAAACCAAAATTTGAATCAAATTTTCCAAGGTATTAAAATAAAAATTGAAAGCAAACTCAGTAAAAATTCTTTATTTACGCGATAGTCGGAAACGTGTAAAAAGTAACGATAGACGGAAATTGATTCAAATAGCTATCGAAGAAGACTGGGTTCGATCCTGAAAACAATATTGTGAATAGAAACAAAAAAAATTATGTATATGACGTTGCTGAATGACTTCCTATGAGAAAAAGGCTACGCACACTTGAAATAGTGCGCTCCTCTGAGGACAAAATAATTCGTTTCATTTTCGAGGTTACTTAAAAATGCCTTCTCAAGGCTTTACTGTCCGAGAAAGTGATATTATCGGAAAAAAAAATTCAAACTGACTTTAAATTAGTTTCTAAAAAGTTGAGTGCTTTTTTTGTTGTTGCGGAATAACCACTTGTGAACCAAAAAAATACCAACCGATGACCCAGTAGTTTTGGCAGTGCCCGAGTTGCCCCCGGCCTTTTTGCCTTTCTTAGACTTTTTGGCTTTTTTGTCTTTTTTGACATTTTTGGCTTTGGCCTTCTTGTTGCGCACGACCACAAATGCCGCGATGGCGGCTATTGCAATGAAAAGTCCGACAGCAGCGACGGCGGCAATGATGATCATAGTCCTCGGTTGAAGACCGTCTTCTTCTTCCTCTGTCTGTCAAAAATTGCAGAGTTTTTATCTGATATGGAAGCCGTCCAACCTTGGAGGCAGAAGAAGCTTCGGTTATTACAGCCGTCGTAACCATTTCCTCCGTCGTCGACGTTACAAAATCGTCGTCGTCAGGTTCGGTGGTTGTTTCTTCTGGGGCTGTAGTAGACGGAGGTGTAGTCGTAGGCGGCTCTGTCGTAGACGGTGGCGGCGTGGGTGTCGGTTTTGGTGGCGGCGGAGAATGAGTCGGTTGAGGCAGACTTTTTAGAATGCAATCTTGAGAGAGTCCGTTTATGATGAGCGCCGCCTTTTTACCTTCCTCACACCTGCTGTCATCGATTCTATCTGCAAAAAGTGTTTGGCTCTGAATTTTGTGGTTGAGATAGAGGGCCGAATCATGGCTTTATATGTCGCTGATTCGCGGCTGGCCTAAACCATCGAAAAAAAGATTCCCGGCGCGATAAGGAAAGAGACATTCTTTCTACAATAACTACGCAGGTTCGAAGGTCTATTATGTTTGAGGACTTCTAAAAAGCTAGCTAACAACAGAAAAAAGAAAATGTTGAAGAAAAGCTTACTTTTTTGAGTTCAAAAAATTTTAATCAGCTGCTTCAGATTAATTTTCAGCGGTTTCTCGGAGAAATAATCAATGTCTGATCTTTGTAATCCCATTACAAAGAACAAAACTGCCTCCAAATTTTCTCGTTCTCTAATTTAAAATCTATCAATCATCTATAGAACGCGTAAGTTTTGTTAATCAAAGGCATAGAGGCAGTAAAAACGGTGTTTTAGTTCGAAACAGTATTTTGTAGAGCTTTTCATTGCGAATCGAACGGTGAACTTGAAAACGTACCGAACTTCCTAGTTTTGGAGAAAAAATATAGCGATATTTTGTGTTTCCTTTCTGGTCGGTGTGTTTTTTTTTTGTTTTTTTAATCAATTTTTTAGGGTAGAAACCCTTGACTTAGAGCAGATATCCGGTTATTTCTCACAAAATGCGAGTCTAATGAGACGTCTGCAACATCGCGTGCACATCTACTGTAAACAGTTGTCCGTATGCCGATCCATTTTTCAAAATTAAAGGCGGGAAAGTAAAATCGCGTTTTTCTTTGAAATTAGTCACATCTGTATTTTTTCTGAATACATCATTCGATTCGCAAACAAAAACTATATAAGATAATGCTTTCACCTGGAACCCCGTTTTTTACTGCCTTTATGCCTTCAATGGTTTTCAGTCTTTTTATCAAGTTTCCGGACTCACAGTGCACACAAAGCCAACTAAAATCATGCGGGATACAGTTTCTGCTGAAAAGTGACAAAATCTTAACCAACAGTCTTCAAGCGTACGTGTAAAATTTTTGCTCTTCTTCGATAATTTCAACGAAATATGTCGACCAAAGACAGTCCTCGTCATCTTTGCACGGAGCTCCATTGATCAGCGTAAAAACTGGCAGTCCGGATTTTTCGGTAAGAGCGGAAAAAAAAAGTCTAGTTAGTCTTTTTTCAGGCAAGGTATGCAGAAAAAATAGCTGGAACATGCAAAACCGTGTGTGCAAACTCCTTTGAAACCGTTGATCCCGTTGGGCAACATGAAGCATGCAGCTCCGAGCCCGTCGCAAGTAGAATCACAAAGAGTGAGATCGTTGGTGCGCAAGTCCCTATATAAGAATGCTTCTTCTACAATGGGATCTGAAAAAGACACTTCAAACTCCCTACATGTGTTGGATGGATCAGGGTTGTTCGAGATGTGCTTTTTTTTTGAAAATTCTTCCTAGTTCTTGAAATTTGAAGAAAAAAAAGTTCAAAAATCGCTACTTCGACCTGAAAATCGACTTTTTCGTCTCGAAAAAAAAGAGTTTCGACACGAGATCTCCAAACAACCTTGGAATATTATTAGGATTTGTAAGCTCCGACATAAAATCGCTTTAGTAGGTGAAGTTATCATCACTATTGAAAAAAGCAATACTGTTTGATTTGGTATGAGTTTTTGATTAAAAAAATGGCCTTTAAAACTATTTTTAAATCTGTTTCAGCACTGTATATAGCTGATTCACGGCTGGCTTGAGCCATTCGGAAAAAAGCGCCTGGCTCGTGGAGAGCGCAGACAGGACACGCCCCTTAGCGTCTCAAGCTAGCCGTGAATCAGCTATAGATTGCTTTTTTGAATAGCGATGATAACTTCACCTACTAAAGCGATTTTATGTCGGGGCTTACAAATCCAAAAAGACTTGAGCATAGAAGCTATGATGCATAGAACGTAATGAAATTTAACTCCGTTCTCCCATCAATTTTGAAGGCTCTAGTGAGTAAATCTCTCTCCAAGCTCAGCAAAAAATCTTCATAAATATCTATACTTTTCTTTTTATTGTTAAACTTTGGGAGGCGGAGAGTAGGCGGGACGCGTAGCGTCCAAAAATAAAACGCGTAGCGTCCCGCCTACTTCTCCGCCTCCCAAAGTTTAACAATAAAACGCGGTTCTCGGCACGAATTCGATCACTATCTCTTTTTATTATCGTGTCGGAACCTTTTTGATGACTCAAGCCAGCCGTGATGCAGCTATAGATAGGGACCGCAGGCCAATTTCCAAAGTCAGTGATATAAAGTTGAAACCTATATGAAAAAGAAAGCTGATGGCAATCGAGAGCTAACTGCGAAAAACAGAAAAGAAAAAAATATGAAAAAAATGAAAAAAGTTATAAGCAAAAAAAGTGGCGAAATCGGGGGAACCACTTTTGTGTAGAAACTTTCGTCAGGGTCGCAGGAAAAAGGGGCGTGTTTATAGATGCCGCGCGCTCCTTGCTGTGCGTTAATTCACGCAGGAGACGTTTCGGAAACATATTTATTTGAGTTTTTAGAAGTTTTAAATGAAATATTAGAGTTTTCCTATTGAATAATGCTCTTTTTCAATATCAGCTTACTTAGGGGGCGCAAAGCCCCGCCCCTTCACGCCACCAAAATGACGATCTTTTTGTTGCAAAAACGGTTTTGAGGTGTTTATAGTAGCTAAAGTCCCACTTTAGAAATGAACTGTTTCTGTTAATCTATGTAATCGACAACACTCTACAAGACTGAATATTTTTAAAACTATTTATTTTTTTCAAAAAAATAAGCGAAAAAAAGTAAGATTTAACACGAAAAAAACTGACAAGTTTCACAAAAATCGTCGCGTTTCAGAAAAACCAAGTGAGGAACGCTTCTAAATTTTAAGTATGTTATACATTAACACTTTCTTTTATTTTTTTGAGTAAAAATGAAAAAAATCTACCGACGCGAAAAAAATATTAAAAGCTTGTAAAGTGACACCAAACTTTGAAGCTGAAATGCGAAAAAAATTTCAGCGACATGGTATACTTTTTATTTGATTTAAAAACTAACAGTGTGTCCAAAAAAATAAAAAAATTCAAAATGAAAAATAATTATTGGGACAGCGAATCAAATTATATTTGAGTTTTACCAAAACCTTCTTTTTTTCGCCTGCCTCGTTGACGCATGAGAGAATAGGATCGCGTCTATATTTTTTTGATTATGTTATTAAGCGTTCAAAAACTCTATCAATGAAAAAAATTATGAAAAAATCGATCGACGCGAAAAAATAACGGCTTTGAAAACCTAGAAAAAAATGGCAATTTTTTTGAAATTTCGGAAGATTTCGTGCAAGTGGCCGTAGCAGTGTTTGCGTCAAACACACCGATGCGCCCCTTTTAAATGTCGCAGGAGCCGTTTTTTTCGGAGTCAAAATGCACTTTTTTTCCTGTTTTTATTTCGAAATAACATTCTTTTTCATTTTTTTCTTTTCTTCCAAATCGAATGATAATAATTTTTTTCTGAGTAGAAAAAGAAAAAAATAAGCTGAAAAAAATCCCTTTGATCTTTTTTTCTAGGTAGTTTTTTTGATATTTTATCAAAAAAATTCTTATGAGGATTGTACAAAAAGATTTATACCAAAAACGCTAAGCTCAGTTCTGCCAATCTCTCAGAACAGAAAACCAAATTAAAAACGGTCCAGAAACGCGCAAAAACATTTAAAAAGAAAGCGTGCGGCAGCGGGTAAACCGTGAGATTTTGCCTCCAGTTGTACGCCGCGCTCGCTCGTTTTTTGGCCATAACTTTTTTCTTAGTGGAGCTTTTTTCAAAAACTAAACGGATTATGAAAATGAACAGTCTCTTCTATCGAACAATGTGAAAAACAAATTTTTTGAATCGTTCTGAAAAAATGGCTTGCGGTCCCTAAGCTTACTCTTCAAGCACTCACTCTGCTGAAAAGCGAGTTTTGAAGAAGGTTTCAATGCATTTCGTAAAAAAAAGAAAATAACTGACAAAATAGACCTCTGCGAAAGACGAACAGCATTAAACCGAATTGAAAATGTAACAGTCTACTAAGAAATTTACTGAAAAGTATGTAAATAATCACCAAGTCCTTTTTCAGAGAGTTTTTTTAAAAAAAAAAGGGCGAAAGCGTTTTTACTTTTGATTTTCTACTTCTTTTATTTTTCTCTAAAGTTTGTGCGTCTACATGGAGTGTACGTAGACAATTTTTTAGAATTCTTTACTTGACATTCTGAAAAAATTCAAAAAAAGTTGAGTAAAAGCGAAATTTAATACTTTTCTCGCTGCTATAATGGATATAATGATATAGGAAAAAAAGATTCCAATTATGAAATGAGTAAAAAAAGCAACTATAAAGCCACAATAAAATGAGAAAAACTTGAATAGAATACATAAATAGTTTTTAAAAAAACCTTCTTCACGCTTTCGAAAAAAATTTCGTGGCCTTCGCGGTGTCTGCAGATTTCCAGCGACGCGCAGTTTTAAAAAAATAACTTTCGAGCGTTTAAATAAACCATACTTTTTCGGGCCATCCTAGGAATTTTTTTATTTTTTTGATATGTTGTAGAGAAATGTCTAATGTTTGATATTATGAAATAAAAAAACTTGCCCAGAACGCTTTGGGCCGTTTTTCAAAGCGTTACGAAAAAAACCGAAATTTTAAGCTTTCATATAAACTATATAATCGATGAAAAAAACTTAGTTTTCTATTTTTTTAAAATTTGCAAACAACTGCAAACAACCGTTTAAAAAAATATAATCAGTAATTATCGATTGCGTTTTTTTCGAAAAATAAGGAATTTCGAAAAATCGTGTTTTTTTCAAATTGCGTTATTTTTTTGAGGCCAACCATAGAATTGTTTTTATTTTTTTGCCAGAATATGCGTTTTTTTAGTTGCTTTATGATATTCAAGAATAAAAAAAGTTGCCCAGAAACTTTCAAGAAAAAACGGGATTTTTATCCGTTTTCGGCCACAAATGCGTTTTAAAAACTGTCGTCATACATTCTTATTTCTTATTTCTCATTATTTTCTTTTATGTAGGATTGTTAAGCATAGCCGATTGTATGTTTCCCCCAATTTTTTCCCAAATCGGTACAAGAAAACTGTTTTAAAATATAAAAAAGAACCAAAATGCAACGAAAATGACGAAGTTTTTTGAACAGCGAAGTGGGCGTGGCTCTGCGGTCCCTAGCTATAGACGAACTATCCCAATATTCACGAGCAGTTGAATTGACCTAGTGCCAAGAACCGCGAACGCGCACGCTACGCGTCCCGCCCCCGTCTCCGTCTTCCTCGCTTTTCAATTCGGGAAAAATTGATTATTTCTAACCGTCGTAGCAGACTTTCTTCAATAATCGAGGATCGCCAAACCGGTCGGCTTCTCCAAAGATTTGGCTACAGAACTTGCCAGCTCCGCACTCATTGCTGGTTTCGCAGAACTTTGCATGCTCCACTTAAATAAATCAATAAATTAAAAAAAAAAATAGTGTGTGTCCGCTCCCAAGGTGGAAGCCATTGTTGGAAATGAAAATCAGTCGTTCAAAGTAGTTTCGCAAAAAACTGACGTTTGTGTAAAATGACCGGGGGCAGTAAAAAACGGTGTTTCAGTTCAAATCAGTACTTTGTAGAGCTTTTCATTGCGAATCGAACGGTGAACTTAGAAACGTACAGAAGTTCCTAGTTTTGGAGAAAAAATAATTCAAAGTCGGAGAGAGGAAAGTTTGAGTTCCCGCCAAAAAGGGGTTTTTGCAGTAAAGTTGCTCTATGGACAACAGGCTTCGCCATCTTCCGGATTTTCGCTTTTTTCTTCGTTTCTTTCACTTTTCAATTTTTTCTGTTGTCACCAAAGTTCCTTTCGTCACAAAAGCTTTCTATTCATGTATAATTTGCAAACTTTGATAGCAAAAATGCTTCTCTGGTGAAAAATGATGATTTTATATAGCTTTCGGTTGGAATAGCGATATTTTGTGTTTCCTTTATTATCGGTGTGTTTTTGTTTTCTTAATTGATTTTTTAGGAAAGAAAACTTTGGCTTAAAACAGATATCCGGTTATTTTCACAAAATGCGAGTCTAATGAGACGTCCGCAACGTCGCGTGCACAGCTACTGTAAATCAGTTGTCCGAGCACCGATCCGAAGCTTTTTTCAAAATTAAAGGCGGGAAAGTAAAATCGCGTTTTTTTTTCGGGTAGTCACATCTGTAATTTTTTTTTGAGTCCACCGTTCGATTCGCAAAGAAAAACCATATGAGATACTGCTTTCACCTGAAACCTTGTTTTTTTTTTACTGCCCTTATGCATTTAACTTTTCGAACCTCATAAGCGGTTTTCACTCGATTTAGTTTTTTTTCAGAAATAGCAGCTCGAAAAAAAATTTTCAACTACTTTATCGTGACGAAGGGGGCGACGTCAGTCCAACCAACCTTCCAAACAAATCCCTTTAAGCCTGTTAAAAGTCTTGGAACCGATGAAGCAGTACTGGTTCAGGCCCTTGCAATCCGCCGAACTGGCACAATGGAAAAATCCCGACTGCAGAGGGTCCAAAACTACCTTGCCGTACAGTTTCGGCGCGAAAAAAAATGACATTAGGAATGAAGACTTACTTGCCAAGCATTCTCTTTAACTTCAAACGACTGAAACGCCTTGAGGCGTTAGCGCATCACTAGGAATTCGGACAGAGTCCAAAAGTTCATTTGAAAGTGTTTCAAATACTTCCAGCTATAGTCTGTCATGACTTAAAATTTCACTGAACGACATTCCGCTGTTCCGCTGCGTGCGTTCGCGAAGCGTCTTTCGGTCACGCTTTCAATTGATTGTTATTGGTGTGGGAGCACATGAAAGTAGAGTGCCTTAAAAAAAAAGAAAAAAAAAAATTAAAAGCGCGACCAAGGTTCGCAAAGGCGCGCAGCGGCACAGCGGAATGTCGTTTGGTGAAATTCCAATTGGTGGTACACAAGCTATAAAACGAAAATCAAATAGAAGTTTGCAAAATACGCAAATTATGACGAAAAAGCGCTGTTTCCAGCATTTGAAGTATCTCAGCTCGAAAGCCAGTTCTAATGCGAGAAATTTTTTTTTGTGAAATCTGGAGGTCGATTTCTAATTGATCGTCATCAAAGAATAATATAACAAAAAAAGTTTATCATCGAAATGAAAATTTTATTAATATGCTGGAAAGACTAAAGTCAAAAAAAAACGGGCCGCTAGCTTTTCTCAAGGCGTCTCAGGTTGAATGCAAAAACTCACGTTCAAAGCAAGCTTTTCTCGATTCATCTTTTCTTTGGGAGTAAATATCATCGCAATAACTGCCATTAGAGCAGTCTTTGTTTAATGAACATGTGGGCAACAAAGAAGGATGGGATTTGTTGAAGCCTCGAGCGTGGTACTCCACGCTGTCAGCAAAAAACTCCTCGTATCCCTTAATGAATTTCCGTAATTCACTAGGCAGCGGGATACCTGCAAAAAATTTAAGAATTCTTTAAACCAAGAGAGTAAAATAAAATTAAAAATTACTGCAAAGTTGATGTGCTTCCATGTAACCCGTCCGCAGGTCCTCCTCATTTCTTGGGTACATTTTGATTACTTTTTTAGAAGTATGATATCCCGGCAGCAATCCAGTTTTGCACAAAATATTTCCTATAAAACTCAATGGAGGATATTGGCATATAACAAAATCAGGGGAAAGAACCGAGAATGAAATCCAACAGGCAGTGCTACACTGGTCCATATCTATACCATATTCACAGAAATAGCTAAAATAGTGGACTAAAAAATTGAATAGCGATATGGTATTGTCTGTGTGCTACGACTTGAAATTTCACTGAACGACGTTCCGCTGTTCCGCTGCGTCGCAAAGCGTCTTTGCTTTTGCGGATCTAGGTCACCCTTCCAGACTATTTTTATTGCTGATAGATGGACCGTTCCACTGCGAATATTTGAAAATGAATGAAAGAAAAAATTGAAAACGCGATCGAGATTCGCAAAGGCGCCCGGCGGAACAGCGGAATGTCGTTCGGTGAAATTCCAAGTCGTGGCACACAAACTATAACTCTGATAATTTTAAAACAAACAGTTATGTTGATCCTTGAAAGTGGCCACTAAAACTTTTATTGGCCTATTAGTAGCACTTAGACCTCTATAGTGGCTAATTTTAAACCCCTCAATTGGCCACTAATTTGACTACTAATGTGCCCACTGAAACGTCAAAACCCTATAGTGGCCACTAAAAATTTTCTGTGTGGATACCTCGATTGGCCTTTGGTTGAAAGAAGATAAAAAAAAAATAAAAAGACCTTTTTCGATACTTTTAATCAAATTATATATTTTTGTTTTTATTTTTTGTTGTAAGAAATAACTGACTGCAGCAGGTCCTGTGGCTGCCTTTCTTAAACTGATAGCATGAGTAATCTGGTTTTGCGCATATACATCCATTCTCATTGCAATCGCAATATGAAGGAATTTTGTCCTGTACGCACCCTGAAACAAAAAAAAAGTCAGAAATATTTTATCAAACGTCCACCAGTCGGATCAAATTTTAGCTTAACGATCTTCTCACGGCAGCAGACACCCTGCAAAAAAAAAATGACTTGAAGCTATTGCAACTTTTAATTATATTTTCAGTGAACTCCGTCTAACTAGAAAATGTTCAATCATCCTGTGTACCAAGACTTGAAATTTCACCAAACGACATTCCGCTGTGCCGCTGCGCGCCTTTGCGAACCTCGGTCGCGCTTTCAATTTTTTTCTTTCATTAAGGTTCTCTACTTTCATGCGCTCCCACAGCAATAACTATCAATTGAAAGCGTGACCTAGATTCGAAAGACGCTTCGCGAACGCACGCAGCGGAACAGCGGAATGTCGTTCGGTGCAATTTCAAGTTGTGGCACACGTACTGTTTGAGAGATTGATGACACTTTGAAGAAATAAACTACGAGTTCTCCAGATTTAAAGTGCAAAATATCTGACTTGCTCATGACTGCTTTAACGGCGTATTTTCTTTTACACTTTCTTTGGATATTTTTAAAATCTAATCTAGCAAGTCCGCAAAGAGAAAAAGCCATTCCGAGTATGACGAACCTCCACACATTTGGCACTCATCACTGAACTGATTCCGTAACCAAGGCAGTCAGTCTCTTTGCGGCACATCTGCGGCGCGTCTCCGAGCAGCGCAGACCCGCGTCCGCAGACAGAATGTGCTAGAAGCACGGTAGCAAAGTTCTTGGGATGACCAAACTCACAGACGCAGCACTTCCCGTGGCTACACTTGAGTGCATCTGTGTTGCAAATTTGAGGCGGAACTCCGGTTTGACAATCTTCGTCGAAAAGCACCTCGCTTCCTTCAAACCAGCCGTTTTCGCCGATGTCCTGCAATTCATTTTTTCTTTTTAATGATCTTAGAAGCATTAGACAGTTGAAAATAGGGTATGAGGCAAGTATAACATTTTGTAGAAATCTTCATTGCGTAGCGAACGATCTATTTCGAATCGTAGAGAACTTTCTAGTTTTTAACACGTGTAAGAGAAAAAAAAATAATTCAAAGAGAGAAAAAATTTTAAACTCCCGCCAAAAGTGCGCCTGGCAGTAAAGTTGCTCTATGGACAACAAGGATCGCAATTTTTCCGATTTTCGCTTTTTTCCCTCCTTTTCTTTCAAATTTAAATGTTTTCTGTTGTAACTAAAGTTTTTTTCGTTATGAAAACTTTCTATATATGTATAAATTTAAGAGTTTTGATCGCAAAAATGCTTCTCAGGGGGAAAATGATGATTAAATATAGCTTTCGGTTGAGATAAAGATATTTTGCATTCCCTTTATTATCTGTGCCTCTTTTTTGTTAGCTTGAATAACGAACCGCTACTCCCTGACGTCGATTTATGACCTCAGTTCGAGAAAGAAAAATACACGAGTCAAATTTTTTTTTTTTTGAATTTTCATTCAATTTCGTGAAAAATCGGAAGAATGGGAGGCCTGTAAAATTTTTTTAGTTATTTTTTTTCCATTATATTCAATTTTTCAAACTGAAGTTTGATTAATCTCATAAAAAAATGAGATGACTCTTATTACGCCGTGTTCAGAGTAGTTCCCGCGAAATGCAAAGTTATCTCTGACTCGCCAAAATTTAGTTATCTCTTTCCTTCACTGACGGCTATTTGGGATTTTGAAATTGGCATTAGTTCTTTTTATCATATTTTAAATTGTCTCATCCTTTTTTTTTCTTATGTCACTCGAAAAGTTTACACGTCGTATTTAATAAGTTTTCTTGTGCGACGTTTCAGGGCAAGATGACGTCACGGGGTAGCGGTTTGCGGTTTAACGGGAAGTGGCATTACAAAAAAGACTGAGTTTTGTTAATTTTCTGAAAATTTCGATACCTTGCAAACTTCAGAAGAAGGTGTTACGTGAGCAATAGAAAGACCAGATAGAATCAGAACAAGCAGTGGTAGAAGTTTCATTCTAGCCATAGTAGAGAACTCAACGCGAGATTGCTTGTGTATAAAATGGTTACTTTTCGATACGACTGCTCACGTCCAAGTACTTTCAAAATTTCATCCACGCTGGTTGATATTTTTCAAGTTTTTTGTTCACTACTTTAAAGAGCGAGTTTAGAAAAAAAAGTAGCAATCATTTTGCAATTCAATAAAAAAAAATTAGATGTCTCAGAAAAAAGAAACAAACAAACGACTTCCCCGTGAATATATGAATTTTAGCGCATTCATACCTCTAAATTGAGAATTCAGGTAAAATGGAAGGTAATGTCCTCTCATTTCCACTTGGTCGCCCCGCAAAGGCTATTCTTTTTTCTTCTAATGCTCACCTCCTGAAAGCCTGATTAATATTCAATTCATTTTTCGATGCCATTGACGACGAAATTTCCCACTGGGATCGTCATCATCTCTATGCAAATTCGTAGCTTCTTTGTTTTCGACTTTTTTTTTGAGTTTTTTCGACTTGAAATGTGTTTAGGCAAGCTTGAATAGTTTAGACTACCCTGAAAGTAAGAGAAGTTCATTAAGGGCACAGGAGAAAAAGGTGAATATTAAACTATAGATAGAGAACATGGGTCGATCGGGAGAAAAACACTTCAAAATCAAACGGCTTTAACGCCTGCTTTGCTGAAAAGCGTGCCGACCTTGCACGCGTTGGGCGGGGCATCGGCTATCGACTTTCATTTTTTCCCATTTTCGTTCAATTTTACAATTTTCCGTTTATTTCAAGGATGAAAGCTTTTTCGCTTTTTGTCTTTTTTTTCCGGTGCCAACCTATTCTGAAAACTTCCAGTAATAAATGCTGCTCATTGTTTCGTGAAAAGTTTTGGTATTCGAAAGAAAATTTTCAAAAATCCCTGTAAGTTTCACAGTTCACCTTTTTTATACCTCTTTTTTTATTTTTTTAATTATTTGTGACTCGGTTTTTGTCAAAAAAACCTGCTGTGTTTCCATTTTCAATACAAGAGTTTCGAATTTTGTTTTTTTGAACGTTTTTTTCATTCAAAAATTTTTGATATATTTATCTATGGTGACTTTTTTTCACCAAAAAAAGCTTGCTCCCATTCCCAAAGCTTTTAGGCGAGACTCCTTCTTCCTGAAGGCACCGAAAAGCCGGATTAAGGCAGTGGCTGGGCAAATTGACTACATATTGAGATACGATCCGGCCGGAAATTGGCTCATCGTTCGGTTTGTTCTCCTCAGCCTCAGATTCTCAGATTCCACCACCAGCCTTCTGTTCCACACATTCTCATCCATTGTTTTATTCTTCTTGACTCAATTTCATTTGTGGTTTTAATTAGTTGGAGTGAGATTTCTAATTGTGTTACGTCATCTGGCGTGGGTGGGTGTCGATTTATAAGTGAAAAAAAAATTTTTTTTTTATGGATTCTGGTCATGCAGAACTGTTTTCTTTGGTTATGAGAACGTTTTTCATCGAACTTACATACTTTGTATTTTTCTAAACGTTTTGCGGAAATCATAATTTATAATATTTCGTGAGAGCGATAAAATTTAGGATTGAGCTTTGTAGATTATAGAAATACATTCTCCTTGAAAGTTTAGGCCAACCCAAGTGGAGTTGAAATTTCCAAAATTTTAATCTTTTATTTTTGAATAGTGGTCAATTTCCATCTAAATCTTCTGGACGCTTCTCTTCCTAAATTTCTTCCGAAAATATGTTTAGAATCTTCAAGAAGTCCATTTCTAGGATTAGACTGAATTATTACAATTTTTCATTTTTCATTTTTCATTTTACTTTCTAACTTTCTTTTTATCTTATCTCGGTTATAACATCTTTATAATGCAACTTTAAGTTCATACATAATTGAAAAAATGTGCGGCCATTCAGTGCAATTACGGAGCTAGTTTTTTTCCAAACCTTTTCAAGAAAAATTGTTTGAAACTTGTGTTTTGCGCAGATTCCCTGATTTATCAAGCTAAACAGTTTAAATCCAGCACCCATTAGGTCGCAGCAGCAATCTGTCAACTGGCCGCAAAACCTAACACTTAGAACACTTACTCTCAAAACTAAATGTGTGTGCGCGAGAGCCACTCTTAATAATATAATTATAATGTTCCGCGCCACTGCTAAGGATTACTGTAGGTTGGTGACAGATGGGCGGTGCCGTCTGCCACATAAACTGCATGTTGCGAAGTTTCATTGCTCTGATTCTGAGGCGTTTATTGGGTGTTAGGTATTAATAAACATTTTTCAAGTGTTTTTGAACAGAGTTTGCAAGCTTTGTAGGCATTTATTTTCCTCACGCAAACGGGAATTTTTTTTCACTTATCTCATACATTCTTTCAACTCTTCATAATCAGATTTGGGAATAGTTTAGTTTTTTTGAAGTAGATTATTTTAATTTTTAGAAAATGTCACGAAGAAAAAAATTGGCAAGATTGGGGGTTTTTTTCTGGTTGTCACAAGGATATTCATCAAAAAAATCGAGATTTCCAAAGTTTTTTTCTAAAATAAAAAAATTTTTTTTTGATGGCCTTTATAGTTTTTTTCCGGACTTAAAAAAAGCGATATAGTTAATATCTATTCCATAAGGCTGATTTTTTTGCGTACGCGACGCGCCTTTTTGGCAGGAAACTCGAGGTCAAAAAGCGATAAACCTTTTTATTATTTTTTTCTGCTGAAATATTTTTTTATTTCCTACGGTTGTGTTTTGACCTCGAAATCTCCGCCAAAAAGCCGCATCTCGAAAAAGAAAGCCACATTTGCAAATCTTATTATCTCGCTTTTTTTAAGTCGGAAAAAAATGATTATATAGTCATCACATATTTTTTCATTTCTTTTGATTGCTGTTTTAGTTTAATAGTGTGAGAAACGGAATTAAATTTTGTACCCTCTTAGAGACGTCTATGTGACGCGTCTCTCAGGGGGCAAAATCCTTTTTATGCCTTGATTGAAGTCTTTTCTTTCAGTAGAAATTCGCGAGCAGTTTTTCTAGTATTTGAGCTTCCCTCAACGATAGAAAAGGTATTCTTCCCAAAGTCGCTGAAGCAGGAAAACGTAACGAGGTTACAGAAAGGGGTATCCTCCAAGTCGACGGAGCAAAATGCAAATTCTCGTCACCAACATCAAACCCAATCATTCCAACGAGTAGGGATTACGGTGGTTATAGCACACAACCTAATTGCGCTCCTTCTCGACAACAACTTTCATTTATCGAGTCGGTGGATATAGGTGTAAATTGAAATGGATTACGGTAGTAAAAGTCCGCAAAACAGCGTAAAGTGTTGATTTTTTGCCCCCGTTTATTTTGGAATCACCACTTAAAGTCCTTTTCAAAACGTAACTCGAAATAAGATTTTTTTTTTCGGTCAAGACGTGAGGCTGGCCTTAATAATTTCCGAAAAATTTCCCATGTAAAGGCTAATAAAAATTCTTCGAGTTCGATGAAGTTTAACCTAGTGTGAGAGCCCATTCATCAGAAATTCGGACGCAACTTTTTGAGCCATTTCCTTTTACTATATCCAGAGTAGATTTGAACCTGCGTATCTAAGGAACGTGGTGTTTTTTCTGGGCCTATAGCAATCGATAGTGTAATTTTGGGAAATTTCACAGTATAACAGTTTTTTGAAGACCTTGCAAAGTTACGGTTCACCTAAAAATCTTCAAAAGTGGTTTTTGTTTGTAGAGCTACTCGGATGGTTCTTTTAAAGAAGTTGGAAGTTCAGAGTAACCAAAAAACCCGTTACTCATTTAATTTCCATGATAATTCAAAATTTCATGTAGTTTGAAAGTTTCCAAATTTTCCCTCATCACCTCAGAAAAAACCAACATCCCTCAGATACGCAGGTGAATACCTGCCTATTGTTCCCTGGCTACATGTAGAGGAACTGGCTCAAAAAGGTGCGCATTTTTGATCATCATCATCATCATCATTTATTCAATACGAATAATAATACAGTTCAAGGGCCGAAAAGACCTCTAACAGAACCAATTTTCAAAAAGGGAAATTTAAACATTGAAAACAGCAACAAACCGTTTAAAAATTAGAAGATATTTTAAGAAAGTCAGCGAGAAGATGGGGGTTGTTTTCTAGATGATTCTCAAAATCAAAAAATATTTTTTTAGTTGTTTCTGATGATCAAAACGACTGCTTTTTAATTTTTCAAAAAATGTTTTCTATTCTTTTTTTTTCATTTACCACAATTTTCCAGAGGCTCGAGTTTCCCACAGGGTGCACCTCGGAAAGTTCAGTTATCAAAAAACAACAACTTCTAGAGCCGTTCTAATTGTGACGATGTCAAAAATTCGCTTTTAGGGCTTTTTTGTGAATCATAAAACCTTAGTTTTCAACTTTATTGCAAATTCATTCCATTTTAATGCGATGTTCCGAGCTTTCAATTATCGGAAATTTTTATTTTAGTGTTTCGCTGTAGTTTTTTTTTGGGAAATTTTTTTCAGAATATTCTCTCACAAAATACAGTACCTGTGGTAAAAAAAGGAGAAAAAAGAATGCTCGGATTCCCACGCATTTCAATGGAAGTGGAGGTTTTGAAGGAGCGGCGGCCAGGCTTTTATTGCAACCGACCTACCACCGGGGTCAATGGTACGATTAGCCCCCTTCGAGGGCTCCACCGCCTTTTTCACTCGCAACAAGCTCCGTGGAAAGATCCTTAACTGGTTGCTATTTCTTCCACCAGTTACGTTAGCATTTTGAACCTTGAGACCTTTAAAAAAATTGGAAATATTAAAAATTGAAAATATTTTTAGCGGTTGGCTAACATTAGCCGAGTAAAATGAATAAAAATTAATTTTTTTTTATCAAAGGACGCTCCAGGGAAAATTTTTATGGCTTTCCTCTTGTTGATGAAATTTGTAATTTTGCGAACGCTTGAATGATTGGTAGGTGCAGGTGAACGGATTGCGCAACGTGTGAGAACCGCGCCGCGCAAGTTTGTTGACACAGAGAAATCCACGCGCCATTTGCATCTGCCACCCGTCTTGTGTATGTTGGCGCCGACAACAGCACAGAGATGGATCAGATCATGTAGGTTTAATTTGAGAGAAGAAATGCTTCAAGAAGCCTTTGAAAAAAAGCCGGCTAATTTACGATATGAATGTGCGCTCTCTGGACGAATATGCGCTGAATCATTTTTCTCCTCGTGTAGTCTTAGACATGTGGAATTTGAATGAAGTGATATTAGTGAGCAGATCAAGTGAATTTTTCGCGACTTGAAAGGCGAAATAGGTACATTAGCCAAGGTGAAGCGTTGCGTACGCGACGCGGCTTTTTGGCGGGGAACTCGAGCTCAAACGAAATCATGGGCAAAACGTAGAAATAATTAGTTTTTCTATTTTACACGTCTACTAGTTCAATTAAGTTCAACCAACAGAATAAAAAAATTAATTTTTTTGAAAAAAATTGTCGAATAAAGATAATTTTTTTTTAAAAAAAGGCGACTTGTTGGACCTCGAGTCCCCTGTCAAAAAGCGCGTCAAAAGGGGCCTCATCTCGCCTTTCAAGTCGGGGAAAAAAATAACTATAATTTCGACAATTTCATATTAAATATTAGTTTTTCCATTAGTGTCCCGGAAATCGCAACACGCCACCGAAGTCGGGAAAAAAAGCAAACGATGCCAAAAACTTGTCGCAAAAGTGACGGCTGTTTATACGGTTTATTGCGTACCCAACAAGGCCGATCAATCTTCTTGACGTCGCTTTCTTTTCCCTCAGAACTTGAGACTGTTTCACAGGAAAATCGAAGTTGCCAATGATTTTTCGAATAAAAAGATTTTCAATTTGAGATTAAACATTTTTTTTAGTACAGTTACGATTTTTTTAAACCTTATGAACTATTTATGACTTTTCGCAAACAGTTTGGCGTGGAAATTATTAAGAAATTATTTTTTTTGATTTTTTTCCTCCGATTTCAAAAGAACAGTCAAAAATGTCTTTTGTTAAGAAAAATCGAAACCAGATTTTTTTGAGTGTTATAATAGCACCAGTTGCAGCGTTCCCAGTTTTTTTTAAAATTAATTTCTGTTCGTCAAATTTTTAAAAGAGCTCTACGTCAGCTCGGAATATTCCCAGAACCTTGTAAAACATTTTATCCTTTTCAATGGGTGTTAGGAGGTAGTAGATGAACGGAATGGTATCTGAACGTGTTTGTGATTCTAATTTCAGAAGAAACCGAAGACTTCTGAGTGTACATCGAATGCTTCATAATGAGTAACATTATCAAAATTGTGTATAGATTTCTATTATTTAATCTCAAGACAAGTTTAGAAAAAGACGGATGTCTTTCTAATAAGATCTGAACGTCTTCAGAAGTAATCAGAACTGAACTACGATATAACTATGATATTCGAGGGACTAGTTTCAGAAGTAATGAGAGCAACTAGTTTACCAAATACGGCAAAAACTTCTGAGAAACTCGGAAAACAAACAAAAATGGCAGCGGGTTGTTTCGCATTGGGCATGCAAATCCGATGCAGCAAAAGGAGGACGACGACGAAAAAAATGGCGGAATAAAATGCTCATTTGAGTTTCTGATGGGCAGGAAGACCGCCCACTTTGCTGCATATTCATCAAACAGACCCTTTTTTTCCAGAAGGTCCAGTCTGTTCAGTTGGCGCCGGTCCGGCCGGCCGGCCAGACCGTCTGGCCAGCTTAGATTAGGCGTGGCACGGCTGACCAATCAGCGCGCGGGGGAGGCGTGGCCGGCTGGACCGCCTCCATGAAGGCGGCCGTTTTTCCCCTCAAACGCTACCGCCTCTCCTTTCTACTGACTACCAACGTACCTTTTTTAGTTTCTGAATTCATCTGCATAGTACCTTTAACGAGATGCAGGTTTGATTTTTATATTTTGATTTTTGTTTGACTTAATTTGAAAGTCTCGATTTTTTAGAATTTTTTAACTTCTCAAAAAAAAAGCAAAGAACGATGTCTTGTAAGTTGAAAAATTTGCTTTTTGAGTTTTTTATATTTGACTTTGAAGGTTAGAAAAAGAAAGAATAGAGAAGTTTTGTTTTTTATAGCGTTACTGAATTTTTTCATCTAGTTTCAGCTTCATGAGACTTTCGCAGCGTTTCGAAGTAATCTCGTTTTGAGATTATTTTTTTTTTATTCCTTCTGTAGGTCACCAGTTTCTCTTTCTGATTTCATAATCTTTAAAATCAATGATACTCTCCTTCCACCTACTGAGTTGTCCATTTTCATTTCCGCTGGTCTGAGATTTAATCCGACGCTCTGAAAAATCTGGACGCCGAACTGTTCCTAAATGTCTAAGAAGCTGATATTCGGAACGCTCAGAACTATCACAAGAAGTGTGAAAAAGGGTACTTGAACAACGAGAGTTTTGCAAACCGACAAACCTTCAATTATTCAGCAGAGAATCTTCTCTTAACACTAATTGTGTAGATGTGTGAAGAAATAGTTTATTTTTTATTTTCTATTAGTTGAAATCCTTGATAGGCCATCATTTGCGTTTTCATAGTTTAAATGTCCACCTCTCCTTGCAATCATGTGTTATGTACTAAAATTATATTCGTTGAAAATCATGAGACCTATAACTTGTACTACTATTCAAGTAATAATACGTTGTTCCTGTTGGGTCTCGACGGGAAGGAAGCGATTTATATGATGATTTTTCATGGAATAACTCATGGGATAGGTATTCCGCCCAAAAGGACTGTTCAGATTCAAAACTTTTCCCAAAAAGTTAGACGTAGCGTGCCGCGTTGCGGTCCACCCATTCTCCAACAAGACGTTTTGTAGATCCAGGCCGACGTGCCGCACAACCCGTACCACGTGAAGGCGGAGGACGAGCGGCCGCTGGACGCGTCGGCCTCGCCGTCGGCGTCATCACCGACAGACGGCCCCAAGATCTGGAACTACAACTTTTCCGTCACCATCACCAACAACGGACACGCGCCGCCGCCTTTGCAGCCTCCGCCTGGGCAGCTTCTTCCGCACGAAGATCAGCCTAATTATGCGCAGGTAGATCAGCACTCTATCTTGTGAGAAGGCTTTGGCTTTTTGGCCTTTGTCAGATCGTGCTCAAAGTTTTAGTTATTCAGGAAGATTTTTATTTCATCCAACTTGTTTCTGAATTTATGCAGAAGAATTTTTTTGTTATGAAATAATTGTAATGACCAAAATACAGAAATTTTATTACTTTACGTAGCTTTTCAGAATGCTTTTTATTGATTTTCAGGTGATCAAGCCGACCTGCGAAGCGTTCCAAGAATGGCCCCAGGCCCCGGTTTATCAACAACAACCGCTACAGTTCCTTTTCCCCCCACAACCCGATTGGAGCGCGTACCCCCACATCCATCCACAAATCCATTCCAACGTCATCCAACAACACGACATGAAGGTTAATTTGATAAGCTTTATTAATATTTACATGAGAAATAATTTCTTAGTTTTCTGTGAAATCTTGAGAAATTTCAAGTCTCAATATAAATTTTTGGGTAAAAACACTAGTAAAGGCAATTGTTAAAAAATGAAGTTGAAGTTTATAATTTTATACCATGAAGGTTTTTTGACTTTTCTGACTAAATGTGAAGCTTTTTCGACCTTTTTTGACGAATAGTGAAAAAATTTGCGATAGCCACGGTTTCCAAGGCCGCAAAGTTGCGTAAGAAGTTATCGCGTGTCTGCAGACTGCTTGCGAATAATTCGAATTTTCCTTTTCAAACTTTTTTTCTTCTCTTCCGTTTTTTATTGTTTCAAAAGTAACCTCCCCTCATTTTTTGCGTTTTTGTTTCTCATTCTTCTGTGTTTTCTTTCGATTTTATCCATGTTGAAGTCGAAAAGCATCAGGTAAGTTCATAAGAATCGTAAAACACAAAAATTTTCTAGTGTTTCAATATTAATATTGTGCGTCACTCGATTTCGGCTATCGATTTTTTCCGCCGTTTCCCAGTGTTTTTCATGCAAATTAGGCGTTTTCCACCATCTCCATTGGTGTCATTTGGCAAACAAATTTAGCGAGCCCTTATTTGTTCAATGAAGTCTCGAAGTTTTCATTTTCACGCTGTTAAATGTGGGAACTTAGCATTGATTTTAATCAATAGAACAAATAGTTGGACTACAGTTGAGAGAAAAAAAAAAGAGAAAAACAAGTTTATCGTTGTTAAATGAAATTTGAAGTGAAACTGAAAAATGAATCGAATCAAACACCTCGATAATGAACTTTTCAATCCTCTGGTTACTGTATTGTTTCTCCTACCTTCTATCTCTTTCAGTCCTTTCTGGATTTTCGCTCGGCAACCGTCTGCGCCCTCTTATTACTACCCATGTCTGGCCATTTTTCCTCTTAATTCATGGCCGAGAACTATTATCTGCTACACTGTGCCGTTAGTTTTTCAATCGGAGAAAAAAAATAATTAAGAAAAATCTCTTCACTTATTAGGTCGCGTTATATAAAAATCAGAAAGACTAATTTTTTTTTGTTCTTTTTTGTACTTTTTAGAGTCGACATTTTTTATTTGAAAATTTTCTCTTTTTGAGTTATTTTTTTCAAAAACTTTCTACTTTTCATCAAAGCGTTTTTAAAACTACTATAATTTGTTTTTTTAAATCTGTGCAGTTTAAGAAAAAAATGATTAATTGAAAAAAATATTTTTCTTTTCGAAAGCTTTAGTTTTTTTTACTTCTACTTTCTTCAAAAACACATTGTCAAGTTTTTTTATGAAGGATATAAAATTATCCAAATCCATATAGACCTTTCTAACAAAACGCCGCCGTCATCCTCCAGGAGACCCGTCATTCGCCTTTTCATCGCCTTCGATTCTTCCCACAATTGATTACGACTTACCGCTCTCCTTCGCCTTCTTCTTTTCTCATCCATTTTCGACGTTTTTCTGGATGTTTGAATGAGGGAAGCAGTAAGGATTGTGTCTGGATTTATTGGTGGGAGGAATCACAAAATAAATTGTACAACTTAGTGAATTTTTTTAGCTTTTTGAAAAGTACGAGTTCTTAAGATTCAAACCCTAGTGTTTTTTTTTTGGAAAAGCTTCAAAAAATGGTTTTTTTTTCAAGGTTAGTTTAGATTACTTCTGAACACCTCAGTAAGATGCTAATATTGGACAATGACCCAGGAAAACTTAGATCAACAAAAAATTATCATTCCAGTTGATCTTTTCATGCCCTCAAATGCATTCTTTTCCAACCTCATAATTACTCTCTCTCTGCTTCAAAAAAGCCAGCGTAAAATTCTTGACCGGGCAGACCCTACACTGAAAAAAATTGTACCGTCCCGTAATTTTCAAAGATATTCAGATGACATTGAGCTTCGATCTCAACTTTTGAATAAACTGATTAAATATTTGGAATCAGCGTGAAATTCTGAATTGGAAAGACCCTTAACTTTGAACGTGTCGATCAAATTGAAGAAAATTGTGCCGTGACGCCATTTTCAGAGGTCTTCAGATGACTCTTAACTGGATTCTAAAGATTTAAAATAGTCAAAGACACTAAGCCAGGTCATTGAGCTTGGATCTAAAATTGTCAGCTTTAATCTCCACTTCTGAACAAACTGATCGAATATTTGGAATCAGCGTAAAATTCTGAATCGGATAGACCCTCAACTTTGAACGTATCGACCATTTATGTGTCGTAACGTCGTTTTCAGAGGTCTTCAGAGTTAGGTGTATTTTAAAAATTTCATTTTTTCAAAGACACTGACTAGGTCACACCTCTTTCAGCTGCAAATCGAGACAGAACGACCTGAAGTCATACAAAGGTTGTCGCACCCGTGGCCGTATTCGTTTCCGTCAGAAGAGAACACGGCGCCGACGACGCAGGGCTCCGACGACGGCGACCATGCTTGTGCCGACGACCTCGAGGGGTTCGCCAAGCAGTTCAAGCAACGGAGGATTAAACTGGGGTTCATTTTATCTTCTTTTTTCTTGTATTTCACTTTTTTTTTATTCGTTTTTTCTTTCCCCTCAAGCTACCGGTGAACGAACTAACCAGAATAATATCTTTGCGAAAATAGGCTTTTTGATGATTTTCGACACTTTCATTGACCGATACCTTCTTCTAGACGATGTGAATTCTGTCATTTTTCACCTGAAAATATAATTTTTTAGACCATGTAAAAATGTAAAGTTTCATCTTACAGCTACACGCAGGCGGACGTCGGTTTAGCTCTCGGCACCTTATATGGGAACGTCTTCAGTCAAACGACCATCTGTCGGTTCGAAGCTCTTCAGCTGTCACTCAAGGTACTGAAAATTCAGTGCTTTCAAAATTAAATATTTCTCAGCCAACATAGGCAAAGTCGGAAGGACTCTCTGAGGGTCCATAAAGACTCCATAGAATTGTTCCTTTTTGGGTGATGAAGGCTTCCTTTTTGCTGCCTTTTTGCGCCATTTTCTCAGCCCATACGCATCCTTTTTGCTGCCTCTCCCTTTTTCCACCATTTCTCGAACCTTAAAAATCCCAGAAAAATGGAAGGCTCGATAAAGGGAGTCGTTTTGCTGCCTTTTTACTGCCTTTCGGAGGCCTTTTTTGAGCCTCTCCCTTTTAGCGGCCATTATCCACCATTCCGACTTTGCCATTTGCCCGAGAAAATTTATAAATACTGATGTAGAGTTTTTTTTCTCAGATCTCGCACCGGTCGTACTTTAAAGATTCTTCTTTCTTTGAGTTTTATATTTGGCTTGCGCGATAAGTTTTGGAATTTTCCAAGGATCAATATTTCAATTTCGATCTCAAAAAAAAGGGAAAAGCATTATTATGTATAGCAAATTCATATGAAACAGATTTAAATGTAAAAGACCTGCCATTCAACTCGACAATTCGTCTTCATTTGATTAAGTTTAGTTTGAAACATTCGTTATTTTCATAGTTGCTCGCAAGCTCTACGAATTTTTATCCTTTACCGTCTGAAACAGCATTTAAACCTGTGTGGCCAGAAAAACCCGAAAGAATTACGCATAAAAGGGTTGCCGGCATCGTGTTCTGTGTGTCTTTCTCACGTTGGCGGCTGCCCCTAGAAGGATTTTCATTTTTTTTTTCTTTCACCGTATTTGCTTAGGTTTACTCTTTCTGATGTTGCAATGAGCCGATTGCCGCGAAAACTGTTTTTCAAGTAAAAGAAAATTTTTGACTTGAATACTCTCTATTCGAAAAACAAATTAAGCGGTCAATTAATACAAAATTATCCCATTTTTTCATTACAATTTCTATTTGACGGAATTTTCGAAATAAAATTAAAGATCCATTGGTTTTCATGCATTTCTTCTGAATTTCAGAACATGTGCAAGTTGAAGCCTCTGCTGTACAGGTGGCTGGAAGAAGCCGATTCAACGTCAGCCTCTCCAAACTCGGCTTTTGAAAAAATGGCTGGTCAAGGAGGCCGGAAACGCAAGAAAAGGACTAGTATAGAGGTTATTGAACTTTTAAACTCATATAGATCCTTGGATGAGCTAGAATTCAAAAAAGAAGTTGGGTTTGAGGCGTAAATTTGCCAGTGATTCTCTAAGGTTCAGGATAAAATCATCTTTCCTCAATAATCACGCTTTGATTAGCTATTTTATGTCACTCGACTATTCTCCCGCCTATCTTTCTTGAATGCTAGATAATATGATGAAATCGTATTTATTCTGACCAGAGTTTTCACCAAAAGAAGTTGATTTGGTCACTTCAAAAGCTTCAAATGATTATTCTTCAGGTCAACGTCAAATCACGACTCGAGTATCATTTCCAAAAAAATCAAAAGCCGAACGCTCAAGAAATCGGTCAGGTTGCCATGGAATTGCAGTTGGAAAAAGAGGTTTGTGGCTTTAAAAACTGTTCTGGATCGTCAGAATCGAGAAAACCGACACTTTTGAGCCATTCCGCATTTTGAAAAAACTCGGACAATATTTTAAATTTCACGGAGTTCTATAAACTTTATACGTTTTTAATGAGATTAGAAACGCCAGAATGGTCCCTTCAGGGGTTAGGGCTAAAAAAAACCCCCGATATGGGGCGACATAGTGCCTCCTAGAGGGATAAAATTTAGTTGCTCCCTAAAGTGGTTTTTTTATGAAAAAATGCGTACAGGGATCATGAGCATGCTCCCCTAGAGTGCCCACTTTTGCAACTTTTAGTGCCCCTATAGGGGTAGGAAGGGATAGCCTCTGGATGGTACTTTCAAACTCTATAGTCTGTGCAGATTTTAAATGTCAAGTCCTCGCTCAAGCTCCGCCCCCTAACAGCGCTATAAACCAATCAGAGAGCGAGCCATCCACAGAGCCTTTTCGAATGACGTCATTCTACTTGACATTCAAAATCTGAACGGACTATAAGTTTTACCCTAGAGAGATCACTCTGGTATTCCTGAGATCAAAGAAAGCTTCAATCTTGTGATACCTAACGAAAACCGGACCTGATCTGAGTATTTCTAGGATCACTAGAGAGTGCTGACGCTACTAAAGTGGTAACTAGAAACGCCCCGACACGTCCATTTCGCGTTATAGCTATTTCACGTCTAGTTTGAGACACAAAGAGGGCGTGGCCTGTCTGCGCTCTCCACGAGCCAGGCACTATCTCGTGCGTTATCGCGTCAGGACTCTTTTTTCGGTGTCTCAAGCCAGCCGTGAATAAGCTATACCAATGTCCAAGACTGTGTTTAAATGATGACTTCTTTAGGTTGTCCGAGTTTGGTTCTGCAATCGGCGACAAAAGGAGAAGCGAATGACGCCGCAGTTCGAGCAGCAAATGTTGCTCTCGAACCCGTATCCTCCAGAACTTTTCCAGTACCCCGCTGGACTCGTCAGTCATTTCCAACAGCAACAGCAACAACAACCGACCTAACCATCCTTATTCACAGCTTTTTTTTTCAAAAATTTGGTCCAGGAAACTTTTTTTTTCTCTTCTATATGGTCTAGAAAACTTGTTATCAGTAATTTTGAAAGTTTTTTTTCTATTTTTACTGAAATGAAACGGTCAAGATTCTTTCAAATGCATACTTCCTGGCCCGAATTTCGCCTCCAAATTTTCCGGTTCAAATTTCTCTCCCTTCTTGCCTCACATATCAACTGTTCTATAGTGATTAACAAATGTATTAAATTTTCTCATTTCTGATCTCAGAAATCTGGTCAAAGTGTAAACTGTACTTTTTTTCCGCCATTTCACCTTTTTTTAAAAATATACTATTTTTCGATCTACCTTTCTTTGATGAGATTCTCCTAACCTGTGCTGTTCGACCTGTTCTTTGTCGTTTTGTTCAAAATTTTTCTAAACACAGATTTTATATATTTATTAAACTTTTATTTTTTTGAAGTAATGGGTAGCATTCAAGTCTCTCCTGTACAAATGATCAGGCTCTCAAGAATTTTTATGTTGGGAAATGTTTCTCCCGTTTCTGATATTTTTGACCAAATTGAAGTATTCTTGTATTTTTTCCGTGGCTTTTTTTGCATAATAATATAAATTTTTGAATTTGAAGCTTTTTCAAGAATACGGTAGCTACAAAGCCCCGTTTTACTGTAAATAATGAATTCAGAGAAAAACCTTAACCTTTATCAGTTTCACAATACTATTCTGCTCTGAAACGAACAAGGAATTTCTGTTTCCTATTATTTTTTTCCCATGGGAGAATTTCAGAAAGGAAGATTTCCAGGTCTTGAAGTATATGTATATATTCTCGAAAAAAATAGTCTGAAAAAACTTTTCTCTGTGATGCTAGTTTGTTCAAAAAACCTTGATGAACTTTTAAAAGGAACATGAAAAATTTTCAGAGATTTCTTGAGGTCAAGAATCGTTTTTTCATGGTAGTTTCGGTCCCACTTCATCGGAGCAAAGACTTTTTGCAAACTTTTTTTAAAAATTTTTTTCCTTTTTGAATCATACAGTTATCCATAAAAAAAGGAATTGAATAAATCTCTTATTCCTATGAAGTTTGTGTATAATTTTTTGATATTTTGCATTTTTAGACAAAAGTTGGCAGGGTCGAAAAAGGCTGCATAGAAATGTTTATTTTAGGGGAAACGGCTCCTTTTTTCTGCCTTTTTGCGCCATTTCATCGCCTCTTATGCACCATTTTTGCTGCCTTTCCCTTCTCCCTCCATTTCCTGAGTCTTCAAAATCCTAGAAAAAATGGAAGGGTCGATAAAAGGACTCTTTTTGCTGCCTTTCTGCGGCCTTTTTTTGAGCCTCCCTTTTAGCGGCCAATTCTTCGAAGTAATCCGTGTAAATTCTTTGAACTAGTCCGAAAAATCAAAAATTTTCAGTTTTTAGGACGAGATCCAGAGATTGTTGAAATCCTGAAGCACCACCCATTCACCGAAATGGCCTGAAACCAATAAAATGCGAACGTTTCTCCCATAAACTCAGCATGGCGTCTTGACATCCACGGGGAAAAATTTGGCGTTTTCTTCATCGGCTTTTTGAGGTTGGGAGTTACTGTTTGGAAGGGAAATCAGAAAACTCAGACGACCAAAGAAATATTTTCGTATTGTTTTTGACTTTGTATAGTTTTTAACAACAGTAAATTTCAAGAAATCATCTTTCCAAGCATAAAAGCTTGAATGTTTTTCAAAAATAGTTTTTCGCAACATTATCGCGGGTATCGTGAAACTTAGGATCTCCATAGTGGCCCCTACAGGGGCAACCTCACGGGTTCTAGGAAAGTCCCCTCTAGGGACCACTTTACCAATCCCTACCTGGGTCTGAAGTCTAACAATGGTACCACGACTTAGCGAAATTGATAGGGCTTTCGAAATATCGAGTTTTCCTTATTTTGTGTCAGTTGTGTAATTCAAAACTTGAAAAGTTCTTATCTATATACTCTCAAGGGCCTTCGGTATGGCTCGGATAGAGCTCAAAGGTATGCTAAAAGTACTAGGATGGACATATTATGAGGTATTCCCGATCCATTTTGAGAGGTATACTCGTGGACATATATGGCACCTTCCCGATTAGCTTGGGAGAAATTAATGAAAAAATTCCCACACCTTGTGTGCCAAATCAAACATTAGGCGAGAAGTCTACAATTTTTGGGTGCCAGCCACCGCCAGAACAAATTTTTTCCCTGAAGAAGTTTTTGCACATTTTCATGTAGCAACTTTGCTACAATTTGCGCCTCGGATTGAGCATTTTTTTCTGGAAGTAGAAGTTGACATAAACTGACAAACTTTGTGAAGTGACCTTAATAACTCAAACTTAACTTTTAACCGGTCAAAATTTTTTTGTTTTTTTTTTAATAGTTTAAAACTAACATTTCCAAAACAGCTGACTCCGCTCTCATAACATGGCTCCTAATTCCGTCGCCATGACCGAGTTTGACCTCTTTTCACATCAGCACCCTCGGTCGATATAACTGACAAACTGCCATAAAAGGGCGGAGGAATAGTGATTGAGGAGCGGAGGAATGGCCAGGTGCCAAAACGACGTGTTGAATGCCGTTTGAGCTGGAGAGAAACTGAGAAATTATCGCATTTCAATTGACCCCTCATTGGGAGGGAGCTTGTGTGTAAGTGAAGACTTCATAAGATTGAAAAAAAAGGAAATTTAGTGAAAACTTTGCAATACTAGTATATTTGATGTAATTTATCATACGTTTTCTAGTCCAGATGGCTGGAAGGGTTATTGAAAAAAGGAAAAATCAAAATGAACCCGTTGGATCAGCTCGCAAATAGAATATTTAATAGAATGGATTCGTCAGGTTTGCACTTCGACAAAAAAAACATCTGGTAACAGCTTATAGATCTTTTAAAAAAAAGCAGATTAGGTCGAAAAAAAAGTGCTGAACGGCTTTCTTGGCTTTAAATATCTAGATTCGCTCGTTTCTTTCTTCTGAGTGTTTTCCATCGAAAAAAAAGCAAAACTTAGTTGAAAAAGAGTTCTCATCGTTTTCTATGTGTGTTTACGCACCACTGCCGTTAGAAACGAAGGTGGGTTTGGGGGATGAATAAATTAGCATCTGAACAAACATTCCGCTACCGTAATCCCTTTCAAAATAGAAGCGAAATTTGCTCACCTGGGATTATTATGTTATGGTATATTTTTTGTCGCTTGTAGAATAGCTCGACGAAGCGTTGCTGTCGCGTAGCGGTCAAATTTGAGATTTAAAATTTTGTTCGAGAACCCGATACGCGCTGAGCCATTCCGCATGCGACCAGTTTTTGTAGTTTTGATTATGAATATTATCTTTGAATATCCTATATTGGAAAAAAAGCTTCTACCGTTTTCCATTAGTCTCGAGACATTCAAACGACGCATGGGCGAAACCACCCGCTGTGGTCCTAAATGGCAACAAAAATGTGTCACTCGATCGCCTTTTCGAGATAGAAACGGTCCAAAAACGAGGAAAACGAGTGAAGAGACAGACAAAAAAAATTTGCATAATTTGGTTCTCGGCGGTATCGTCCTGCGACCCAACATGAAATGCGACTCCCAGACTTGGAAATTTAAGATATTTTTTTGCAAAATTGTTTAGAACCCAGCTAACCATCAAGTGCGCTCCAATGACTTACTGAAACCGTAAGACCTACTCGGACCTTGGTAACGCGAATCGGACGTGTCGGGGCATTTCTAGCGACTACTTTAGTAGCCTCAGCGCTCTTAAGTGATCCCTAGAACTGCCCAGAAACGTCCGGAGCACGTCCATTTTGTGTTACCAATGTCCGAGAAGTCCTCAAACGTTTCTGAAATATTCCAATGACTTTTTTCTATACATCACGTATCAAAACCCAAAATGGAACATCCCCAGATGCAACCATATCCACTAAAAAACCAGTAGGGAAAAATCCAGTATATGAAAAAGAGCCTTCATTCTGCCTTCAAAAAATAACATTTCCAAACTCAACAAACGATCCAAAAGAGAAGGATTTCCAAACAGAAACGTGAAATATGAGTCTAATCACAATCAATAAATGATTCAAAAACACTGAATAAACATTATTGAAGTAATAAAAAGAAAAGATCAAATGAAAGGAAAGTTTCGTACAAGTCCATTGTCAGTTGTCAACTTCCGATCTGAAAAACATGAATCAATTGGTATGAAAAAAATCTTTAATTTTTTTGAAATTATTTCAACTATTATTATTATTATTATAATAAATTTTAAATAATCAAAAAAATCTCACGCTAATAACGATAAAAAAGGAAACTAAAATTTTTTATCGCATCCGTAAAGCCATTAACGGCACACGACGTGTTGCAGACGCGCAATAAAATCATTACATTGGTTTTTCGGCCGAAAAGGGGCGTCGGAACCGTTCAAAGAGCCTCGTAAGGCGGTCAAAAAGGCCTATCACCAGGTGAGAAAATGGAAAAAACCAACAATAGAAAGTTTGACCTGTGACGCAACATATATCGGGGAAAAAAAAATCCAAGATTATCTAATTAGGGACTTTAATAAATATATACGAGATACAATAAAAAGTTGAGAAAAAGTGACTAGATTTTTTGAAACCTCTGAGGAGTTGAATTTATAATCTGAAATCTTATAAGAATCTGTCAAAAAACTTCAAAAGTCAGATAATTTTAAAATAAAAGCGCTTCGATGAAAACTTCCAAGAAATCTTTTTCCATTAATCATCAAATTGAGAACACATTGGATAAATCCAATCCATTCCAGATTGCGGCGAGTTCAAAAAGGTGAAAAGAAAGGCGAAGGAGCCAATTTGGCAACAAAGAACCCGGCTAAAACCCTCTTCACCCGCGACACTTCTCTCCTTGGCAGGAAAGGATTGATGGCAGGTTATATTATAAACCGACTAATTACTAATTACCACCTAAAGACGTCAGACTTTCGAGCTTGAAGGATTGATATGCTTGCAAAAAACCAAATAAATTCCAGAAGTCAACCGGAATCATCTGAAGGCACACCTCAAGTTCAGTATTTAACAGGAGCCTCGCCACTGGTCGCCATCTCGCGAACTTCGATTTGCGACAGTTTCCATTGTTGATCTGCAATTTTTATCAACAGTCCAAGGCTAAAAAGATTGGAAAAATAACTTTACCGCAGGTTCTCCGAGAGAATCAATGAATAGTGAATGAAAAAAAAAAATTTTCAGAGCGAGTTTTCTGAGCTCAGGCTGTGCTCAAATTAAATACACAACTTTGACTTGCGGCGTCTTTTTATTAAGGTTACGGTGAGAAAATACCGAAAAAAAAATTTTTTTTCTTTTCGATTCGACCTTGATTTTGAGCAGATAATGTACCTGAAAGAGTAGAATAGAGCTTCTGCAGCTCTTTCTCGCGTTCTTCCTGCTTTTTGACTTCTTCCTGAAGACGTGAAACTCGCTTTCGAATCGCCTTTTGTTCGTGTTCAGCCAGACGTCTGCAAATAAAGGGATACAATGAGTGAGAAAATTAAAATAATCTGAAAAGGAAACCTAAAGGTCTCGCGTTCGATTTTCGAAAGCTCCAAGTCGCGTTCAACTTCAGAAAACTTCTTCGACAAGTTGGCGTGTATCGTCTATAAAATAAATAAGTTAAAAAATTGAAAAACTTTTTTCATTTTTTGGAGCCACTAAGGCACTTTTAAACTTTTCAGAAAAATAATAATAATCATATTCAACATTCTAGAACTCCGTACACAAACACAACTATGAAAAATGATCCAGGATCTGTTCCAAAGATCTCAAATGAAAAACTCATTTGAAACTCATCCAATTTATTAATACGTTATTGAGAAGGGGATGAAACGGGAAACTTTATTGCCTTTCAGTGAAGTTTTCCTCGACTTTAAAGTAGGTGGAAGCGTTCAAAAAAAAAAGAAGAAAAGCATTTTAAGGCACAATTCATTTTTTAGCCCTCTCCACGATGGATCCTCATAACCAAAAGCCATGAGATATCTACAAAATTCATAAAAGCAATCAAATGATTTCAAAATTTTGGAGAACCATATAAATGGACCATCTAATTTTTTTTTCTTGGCCTTGCGAGCCTATCAATCACTGTTGCACCCGCCACGCTTTGTATGGTCCGGGGAGCTCGTTGGCCGTGAGATTTGTGTGTGTCTAGAAAGGCCTCTTCTTCGCAGATCTGTTTCGACATTCGTTGATGGTGCAATGAATGGCCTCCGCCGAACACCCGCTGACAAGCGCACCCGGCTCTCGCATCTCAACAGACTACCGTACTCTCACGACTATTTCGGTTGGGAAAACCGAGGGAACAAGTCATGGAGCAGTATAAGAAGTTTTTTTCTTGCATTCGAAAAAAAGCTTTTTAGATGGAACTGTGAGCAAATCAGTCAAGAATTACTGGCAACCGTGACTCTTTGGAGCGATTCCGCGTACACCTACTTCATTAAGGTTGAAAAGCGGTTAAAATGAAAAAACCAGCGTGACCTCGTCGAGTTTCGATGTTAATAATATGATAATCCGGAGCGCCACTTCACTCGACAGTATTCGCTCCGACAAAGTTGGGAAACAACCCGCCAAACATTGGAGTTGCGCGTATAATCTCCATGCGAAACAACGCTTCTCTCATTTCCTATGCAGATCTCGGCGCCTTCGCAACAAAATACTTGTTCACCGAGCACCTCTAATATGGTTATCACAGTGATTTTTCATGGGGGACTGGGGGTCTCAAAACAAACTTTAAAAAAATCTTCAAAAAAACCTGATAACATTAGTGTATTCCTATCGTCTTGCGAAAAAAACGCGCGACCAATTCAAGTTTTTTTGCTTTTTTTACCCTTGAATTTTATCAAAGTTTGATTTTTTTACAGTGATTTTTCAGAAGGGGGGCTAGGGGTCTAAAAAAACCCAAAAAAATATTACTGTATTCCTACCATTTTTTTCATAACGCGCACTAATATTTTTTTAAAAAAATTAGATGAAATAAAAATTTTTTTGCTTCAAAGTTTCATTGAAAAAAGGAACCTGATAACCGCCCAACTTCACCCTCAGCTTCTTCTCGATTTTGGCTGTTTTCTTGGCGCGAGCATTCATCCAATCACGGTACATCTGAAGTTTGGACAGTGGAATTTGTTTGGTTTTTCATTTTCGTGTTAAAAACTTCCGTAAATCTGGGGAAAATTGGGCATTATTTTGTTCACGCACCTGAAACTGCTGATTGAACGATTCAAGCTGTTCAGACTTGGACAGAACAGCGATTCGGGTAAATTTCCCCTTGGAAAAGACCAATTCGCTGGTACATTGGTTAACGACCGACCACATTTCCTCGTTGAGCGCTGGCCCTTCAGGCGCTTCTTCTCTTCAAAAAATGATTATTATTTTTAGGCCGAGTTTAGGTACTTTATAAGTCTGGAGGCTTCATCCAATTCTTCTCGGGAAGGAATTTCAGCCGGCGTCTTGCTTTCGACGTCCCAGGCGACAAGCTTCGCCATTTCCTGCTTGATTAGGTCGTCGGCCTGGAAAAAAGGCCAAGTTTTTGGAGGCTAACAGAATAAATTAGTATGATAAATCATCAATCTCTCATTTCCAGATGACTGACAGCAAGGGTCCGCCAAGTAAACCCTTGAACACATCTGCTCCTTCTCCTCATCTTTAACATTCTTCTTGAGGTCACACTTCTGACGAAATATATCACACAATGAAGTTTACAGGCTATGAGATAGAAAAAAAAAATTGAAGAGAATAAATATTTGGAATGGTTTTTCTTCTCAAAATTTGAAAAAAAAATTGAGTGTTTGGTCATGATTTTGTTAGAGAAACTTGTCTAGTATATGATTAAATGGCTGCGAAAATGGAGCCAAAAAAAAACATGTGAAAAAACTGCCATGGAATAATTAGCTTTGAAGGGTCACTTAAGAGAGCTGAGGTCACTAAAGTGGTCACTAGAAATGCCCCGACACGTCAGATTCGCGTTACCAAGGTCCGAGTTATTTTTGTGAATTTTTTTTATGTTTTTCTTAATATTTATTTACTATCAATGTTTCTATGTCTAACTTCGATTATAGAGAGTCTTTTTTGCAAAAGGCTCTCTATAATTTATTTTCCGCTATCTTTTCACGGCTTTTCCCATTTATTTTCTGCTATCTTTTCACGGCTTTTTCGCGGTTTTTTTTTTGTCATGTACCCTTTTTCAGCTGACTATATAGTTCATCTTAGCTTACCCTCATCACGTCAGTGGCGCCAACAGACTGTCGGAACGCCTGTTCGTGAACCTTGGCCGGCTTTGGAAGATCCCGTTGGACGACCTGCACGTAATGGCTTCTTTTGATGGAAAAAGTAATTCATTTTTACTTGAGATCGAAGCTTCAGCTCTCGAATTCTACGCTCGGCATTCATCTTGGCACGTCGCTCAGCTCGTTCTGAAGCATCTTCCACCCAGCCTTCTTCGTCTTTCTGAAGAAAATTCAAATACTCCAAATAAAGTTCCGCTATTCTTTTTCTCAAATTATTTTTGAAAAAATAATCTTTTTTCAATTAGGATAACTCAATGAAAGAAAAAAAAAGAAGGAACCCCTCCAGATTTTCAGAAATTTAATGAACTTTTTTCAAACTAACGGAAAAGCTTCGAAATGGTTAAGAGAAGCCCAGAAAAAAAGAGAAAGTATCTAGAACATGCTACACAACAGAATGGAGGGAAAGTCTCCAAAATATTTAATAATACGCCCTGAAAAGAATTGAGGATCGCAGAGGTTATTTTTTCAGATTTATAGGGACACATGAAAGCCTAATATCGTATAGAAGATTTCAGACAGTATTCTGAGATCTTAGAAGGCCAGTCCAACCTTATCATCATCCTCTGGCGGTAGATCATCGTCATCCGGCGCCACTATCTCATAGTCATTTTTGGGAGTTGGCAGGCCGGCCAAAGCTTTTTTGAGCAGCGCCTTCTGCTCCAACGAGCCGCCCACGTCATTGATACCCATCTGATCGCGGAACGGCGTCGCGTTCGGCGTGAATCCGGGAGTTTCTGAACAACACAGCCGTTCTTCGTATTGAAAGTAACTGATGAAAAAAAAAGCATCAGGGATGATCGCCGTAAATCGTACTACTACGGTGGTTTTAGAACTGTTCAGGACCCGTTTTTATATTACAAGGCACACACTCTAGAGGCATCTCAAGATTTACTGAGCGATTTATTTGAAAAGTAAGTACATTTTCAGCTTTTTCTAGGAAAAGTCCTTCAACTATCATCTTAAAAGTGCAAATTCTAAAAAAGTTTTGATTATGCGATAGTGCGTCACGGTGTTTTCAAACTCTAAGCACCATAATTTACGGAACGTTTTGACTTGCTTATTATGAAAACGCCGTAATCGTATGTTTAGTGGAAAAAAGGCTTTTTTTGTTTGGAGGATCCTCACGCACCTCCACCAAGAGCTCCGTACTGGCTAGCGGGAGTCGCAGCGATCGCATGAAGGACCGTATTCGGGGTGGCGTTGATTCTCGGCGTCGGCAGCACGCCTCGGTGTTCCGATTCGTGCAGCGGGGTGTTCAGGCCGCCTTTCAGTGGAGTTTCGACGTTCTGCAGGGCCATGATGTTCTCCAGCTCCATCTGGATAGTGTCCTTCGGCATCGGAGTTCGCGCGACTCGGTTTGCAGCAGTGTTAGCTCTCGCCGACTCGGAATAGTCGGTGAGAAGAGAACTGGAAATTTTTTTTAAATTTGTTTTTCCGTCCAACGAATACCTAGTCGCAGTGGCATCATGGAACTGGCGAACGCTGTCTGTCGCGTGGCCAATTTTGACGATCTGCTCCAGCTCCCGATCGCTGATCTGCGGCTCCGGGAGCACCAACTTGCTTCGTTTCTTCTCTTTGATGTTGAAAACAGCGTCGTGGTTGTCTTCTTCTCTAGAAAACAATCGCTTTTCAGTTTTCGTCTCTTTTCTTTCACTATAAGGTTATTTTTGCATAGGCTATTGAATTTTCTATAAATTTGCTTAAACAATCTTTGACTGGCCAAGCTCTCAACTTTTCGCTTTGGAGATATGATTTTTCGAAATCTCTATCCTCAAACACGTTTCCAAGGAATCTCAGCCAATGAATAACACCTAAGAGCGTGGTGCAGGGGCTAGCGCGGTAGCCTACGGAGCTCAAGATGAAGGTTCAAATCTTTTTGCGATTTTTTTCGAAGGATTCTGATAAATTTGATGATTTTTGATTTAAAAAAAAAAACTATTTTTCCAAGTTTACTTCTGAAAACAAAACTTACTTTCGTCTTTTCAGTTTATCGCGATCTTCTCGTCTCTTCTCATTCTCCAACTCCCGGCGCTTCGGCTTCTCATGATCAGCGATTGCCTAAAATAATCAATTTTTAGTTCTCAGGCGACAGAGAAATCTTTTCCCGAAGTTTCAGCCATTATACTTGAAATTTTTGCATTTACTCACCCTCGAATGCTTATCTTCAACTTCGTACTTATCCTCGCCGGGATCATGGAAACCAGCGGGAACTTGCTTCTCGAATGGAATCTATAAAAAAATGAATTTAATATTATTTTTTCTTTAATTCAACAACCTCAAGACTGTAATCGATTTGATTTTGACGAGCTCTGAACTGTCGAGCGACCTGGAGTCCGGCAGCTCGCATTTCACGTCGTTTCTGGAGTGATGCCAACCGACGTGCTTCTGATAACTGACGTTCTCGAGCCTATAATTTATTGTTTTTTCTAATCTTCCCACTTTTTTTTCACCTTTCTCTTGGCCTTCTTTCCTTGTGTGTTCGCCAAACGGGCACGAGCCTCCGACAGCATTTCCAATTCTGAGAAAATAATAATATTATTATTTCTTTTTTTCGTTGCGTACCATCATCATCCATGTCAATAGGATCAGGTCGCGCAGGTTTGGTTTCTGGGGTCGGATCGATTTCTCCAGGCTTGAGCTTCCTCGCCTCGACCACTTCGTCATCCAGTCCTTCAGCTTTTCGTTGAGCCTCATCCAAAAGATGTTCGTAGCTGAAATTAAAGGTAGTTGAACTGTTTTTCACACGGCAAAAACAGTCTGTACTGCTTGAAAGATTTTTGAATTTTTTGGTATCTGAAACATGAATTTAGCACACTTACAGCCAAAGATATGATCTTTTGAACATAAAAAATAATCTTAAAGCCCCTTAGTTTGAGATTTTCCTAAAAAATTTTCGAATTTTTGTTTTTTTTAAATTATCAAGCATCTATTTCTGAATTTTTTGAATTTTCCTTGAAACCGACCGTTCCAGACACTGAGCGGCGGTTCTTCCAACGATCGGAGCGATGGTTCTCCACTGTGTTGGCATCAATTTGGCCAAGTGAAGTAATTTCTCGTCCTCTTCTCTCGACCATTCGGTTTTCTTGATTCCTGGGTCCAGCCATTCAAACCAACGAGCCTGAAAAACGAACAAAAGTGTTAATCGTACATCGTTTCAAAAATTCACCTTGCATTGTTTGGCGGATTTTCTGTGAAGTAACGAGGCAATACGACTCCATTGGTTTTTACCATATTTCATGATGGCGGCTTTAAGAATTTCATCCTTAAAATATTTTAAATTTTCAAACAGAAACCGTTTAAAACCAACCTCTGTGTTCTTCCAGACACCTCCTTTAATAATAACTCGCACCATGGTTGTTTGATTACACAATAAGTTCCGCTACCAGTCACTGAAACAGAGGCGATTTCGCTATTGAAGTAAAAAGATAAATTTATTGAATGAACGTACGGCTCAGATATTTGAATTTCATCAAATGTGCACAAATCACAATAAGATAACGGAAATAGCAAGAAAAATCAGTTTTTCCTTTGAAAACTTTTTCGCAAGTTGGAATGCCACACGTTGGCGGGTAGCAACCGCAAAATGCTCCGATTAAAGCCTGTTTTGGAAGCTTCTTTTAGTATTATTCACCCAAAACATTTTCAAAAGGAAAAAACAGCACCTGGTCACTTAAGGACCATTGTAAAAATATATTTGAGCAATGCGAAGCCTTTAACTCTCCAAAACTTAGTTATAGTTTTCTTTCTTCGGCGGCTATTTTGAATTTCGCCAATACACTTTTAACACGGCAATACGTAAAAATAATTAAACATGAGGAAAAAACATAAACGTGAACATAACTAAGCATAAAAAGAAAAAATCGAAAAAAGAAAGAAACAAATTAAAAACGGATTTTTCGAATATAGCACTTTTGCCGATTCGCGGTGGAGCGAACCTCCCTGTTTTCTATTTTTTGACACAAACATCGCAGGCTCGATATTTCTGCTCTTTTTTGGCTTTTTGGCAAAAGCGCTTCTCTATTCAAATTTAATTTCATTTATTCGTTATACAGTTGAGCAGCGCATAAGAAATTTTATTTCACCCCTTCGGCCGTAACCTATGAAGTGAGAAAAAGGAGAAATGCGAGGGCGAGCCAAAAAAAAAAAATGCGGTTCATTTTTTTCTTCTCCTTATATTTTATTTTATTATTTTTATTTTGTTTTATTTGAAAAAAACGACGGCTAGTTCGGTTTCTTCTTTAAAGATCTTCTCATCCTTGTTTTTCCTAAAAAAATGTTTTTGAACAGTTGTCTTCAATCCATTGTTTTACTTTTCTTCGTAAACTTTTGTACCCTGTCTTCTAAGTTCTCATTACGAGTATATGTCAGTTGAAGGAATTGAGCACCGAATTTAACGTTCAGAAATTGCATGAAATAGAAAAAAACATACTATGAGTTCAATTCCAGACTGCTCACCTTTGTGAAGTGATTTACGGAGGAAAGATATTTTTGCTGGTTTTTTTGGCCTTGATTTTCGCACTGAAGAGCGAATTATATATGCCGCGTTAGAAGTGATTTTCGCGAAATGAAAAATTAGTTCTGACTTTCCAAAAATTAGTTATTTTTTTTACTTCCTGACAGTTTTTTTTTTTGAATTCGCGTAATCAATTTGAACAATGCAATAATGCCTCTTATCACTAAATTACGTTCGAGTTTTCAAACAGCCACTCTTTGATCCAAAACAGTTTCGTGTCGGACTGCTTGGCTTAAAAAAACTATATCTATTTTTTTTTAAAGAAACTACGTGAATCTGGTCATTTCAAAATTTTTTCGATAATCTCCAAGGTAATTCAAATATTTTAATCATTGGTTGTGAATATGTTATTTTTTCCTTCCAGTTTGAGTGGTTTAGTATATTTTGTTCATAAATATCTGTTAAAAATAATTTCTGCAAAATACAAAATTACCCCTGTCTCTCCAAAATTTGGATTTTTTTCATGGCTTTTATGAAAAATTATTTTGAACACGGCATATTTTTTTCGAAAACAGAGTGGGAAAACACTTTATAACACGCATTAATTTTTCTACCCTTCTTTTCTCTAAGAAAAGGTAATAAAATTGAAATCTTAAATTATTAAAGTTCGAGTTTTAGAATGCGATGGTGGTCTTTTGGAAAAATGCAAATAAGTGCCAGAAAAGGTGCAGGAAGTGAATCAATTTCATCCGAAAAGACTGTTGTAGCTATTTATCGATCAACCACTTTTCATCAATTCAGGTCTATCTTTTAATGTCATATGTTGGTGGAGGGAAATATTTGGGGTTGTGTTCAATGCGCGTCATAATTATCGACGCATTTCTATTTTTTAAGTTTTCAAAAGTTATGTAGTACTTCTTTTACTGAAGCTGATTTAGGCGAATTTCGAATATATATGTTGACAAAAATATATTTCCGAGTTATCTGAGCGAAAAATTCTCAAAGAGGCGTTTTTCAGCGGTTTTAATAGTCAAAAAAGGGAACAGAAGCCAAGGAGGTGTTTATATGAAATACTCGATGCGAATCGCAAAGGAACGAATGAAGAAATTCGTGTAGCTTATTACAAAAAGGCACGGCAATGCCATCCGGATCGGGCTGGCGAGCAATCTGTTCAAGAGGTTTTTTTAATTTTCAGATTGAAAACAAAGAAATGTGGAAAAATATTTAAAAAAAAAGATCAGATTCATCTTGGTATCTGTTTTCAGTTTCAACAAATTCAACAAGCCTATGCGATTTTGTCGGACCCTGACCTCCGCGCAATTTATGATAAATTCGGGTATCGAGGTCTTGAGGTCAGAATATCATTTCTGAAATGGAAATTATTCTGAGAAAATCCAATTTTTTGAGATGGCGTCGAAGATGTCTCCAGATGACGTAAACGACCTTGCTAAAGCGGTTGCCAGAGTCCCTGGCTTAGGTTTTAGGGTAAAAATTGTTTCTGTTTATTTTTAATTTTGAAAAAATTAGTTTTTTGATCTACCTCTTTTTTCGGACGTTTTCAGATCATATTGTCTTGTGTTGGAGTGCTCACTTGTTGTTTTTGTTGCTTTTGCTGTTGTTTATGCTGCGCCCCGTGTCGTGGTTCTCATCAAAGACCTTGCCAACCCACGGTATTGATTCCTCGTTTGCATTAAAATATAACTTCATTCCAGACGTTTGAATACTCGGAAACGTTTTACAGTGCAACTTCCAAAACTAGAAAAAGTAGCGAAGTTTCTTCACCTGAGTTACATGACTTCAACGCCCCAGGCTACACTTGATTTCTTTTATTTTGTGTCATCCTTATCTTTTTGATGATTTTTCTTTAAAAACCTTTTTTTCTTGTTAAGTTATACAAGTGTGAATATTAAATATTTATAAAATATGCCTTTTATTTTTATTTTTTTTGCGCGTCGCAGGAGTTTCGTGCATTTTGAAGTGTAAGTGTTTGCATAATAAGGCGTGCGACCGCCGCGTCGCGTCCTGAAATTCGAAAACTTCTCAGAATTTGGTGGTGTACGCCTCGGTATTCATGCACTTGTTTTTGCTTATTGGTAGGAGAACGCTTCTCAAATGCGTTGGCTTTATTTGTATATTGTGCCGTAATTTCCGCGAATTCAATATCATCTCTGACTCTCCGAAATTTAGTTATCTTTTTACTTTCTCAAAGTTATTTTTTATTTGGCAATATGGCGTCAAATACGGCGTAAGCGTTATTGTAAGAACCAATTTAAAACAAAAGATGGGTCTGTTTGCGTTGAATTTTTTTCAAACTAAGGATTTTGATGATGTTTTTTTCAACTTCGAACTTTACTGATCGTTTTTTTCTAAATACTCGCTCTTTTTTCACTATCGTCAAAACTTTTTACGTTTTTTTGATGTGAAAGTTTTCAGGATTGACCCTCTTCGCAATCGGATAGAAATCTATAGAAACTGTCATTCCATTCAACATGTTGTCAATGGAGGAAAGGCGAAGGATCGCTATGGAAAAGGCCAAATCTATGGTAAAGCTCAATCCAAAGCAGGTTTATAGTTGTGTTGTGATTTTTTCGTGGAATTTCTCAATTTTCAGTCGGCAGATAATGATGGCGAAAAAACAAAAGAGGATAGGGAGCAGGGCGATCAAGAAGGCTTCGAAACGACAGACAAACAATCGGAAAACTTGTTGATTCTTCCTAGTTCCTTCGGCATGCGTCCATTGTACTCTAGGTATTTCAAATTTCGTTATACGCTTCAAAATAGTACTCAAGATCCCCCAATGTTTTTTTTAGGGTCGATATCAATTGCGATAAGTGGCTGTTGACAATTGACGAAAATGCGAGAAAGAAATTGGATGAACCGCCGTCGTTGTCTGACGGACTTTCTTTGGAACTCGAATCCGTAGTTTATTGACCAATCTTCATGTCTTATTAGTATTTTAGGAACTTCGGTACCTTGGTTGCGAACTGATCCAACAGGGTGCGATCATGTTGCGGTTGCCTCAGACCGCCGCTGCCACAGCTCAAATTTTGTACCAGAGATTTTATTATCAACGCAGTTTTGTTAGATACTTCTTTGAGGTGGTTTCTTGTGGGAAAGTTGGTGTATCAGTATTGGAACTTGTCTGGGATGAACTTTTTCACTTTTTTCCTCATATGGCTTTTATTCACTTACTAAAACTCCAGATAGCCATACATTCGACTTTCATTTGTTAGTATCTTCAAAGAAACGTAGGAAAGCGACTATTTTCAGCTCAGTTGTAGGTCTTTTCACCTAGCATTGAAATACCACAGCAAGACTTTGAAATACAATTTTTTTTTGTCAAATAAAATGAAAAATTTTTTCAGCACGCAGTGATGGCTTGTTTGATGTTGGCGTCGAAAATCGAAGAAGTTCCGCGACGAGCGCGTGACGTCTACAACGTATTTACGTGTCTCGAAAAAATCCATCGTTTACAACAACGTGGTGTTCCAATAACTAAGTAAGATTCTCAATTCTTTTTCTATTGAAACCAAGTTCTTGTTATTATCATCATCATTTTTCATAAACAGCGCTCCTTCAAATATATATATATATAAATATATTTATTATTTTTTTTGGGGAAAAAAATTTATTAATTTATTATTCAAAAAAAGAAGAGGTCGAAGAGACGCAAGTTGGAAACAAACGTGTAAGTCTTGGTGAGTTTTTGTTCGAGAAATATTATTGGGGACCTAGTTTCCAAGCTTTTTAATACATTTGTGGTATAGAGACCATTGATCTGTTATTAAATTTTTTTATAACAAAAATTGAATTTCAGTTCAAAAAAAGTTTTTCAGAAACTGAATTCATATAGATTCACCAATAACAGGAAGAAAAAGATTTTTTTGTGCTGCCAAGGCTGGAAGCAGTTGCTTTCGTGTGATCTACAGTTTTTTTCTGATTTTTTTCATGAATCAGAACCAAAAAATTATTTTTTTAAAAGATTTATCGAGTAAAAAAATGCATTTTATTAAAAAAATATATGACTTTGCCATCGCAAGTGTCGAAAATCTTTTAATTTATTCGCGTGAGTTTCGATTTTTCTCTTGATTTTTTTGATTTTGTTTTTGAACTACTAAAATGAATGGATTTTCGATGAATTTTCTTAATTTTTCAATTCGGTGGTTTGAGGTTGGAAAGTTTTTTTATTGAAATGAGCTAATTTTTAAACATTTAACCGTGAATAATTTGCAATTATCGCAGGAGACTGTGAGAGCCCCCAACTCACACGGCCGATGGTTCGATTCTGCAATTGGCTCCGTGTTTTTGTCAGAGAAGTTTTTTGGGCAAACTGACTGACAACGACGATTTTCCTTGCATTTCTCTTTTTCATTGTCAGTGATCCTCGGTTTCTGTAGAAGAATGGGAACTTGTGCGCGAACCGAGAAAAGAAAAGAATTTCATCATTTTTTTCGAGAAATTTTTCATCCTCATTACGGGCTTTTGGATAGTTTCAGTGATATCGCATATGAAAAAAATTTATTAAAAAGTTTAATCGTTACGAATTTTACAGGTTTTTAAGTTCTAGCTCTTTTTTTGTAGTTGTAGAATTGTTCTTCCATTTTTTTCTATGTTTTGAAAGTTTTTTTACTATGGATAGAAAAAAATAATAATAAACTTTTCCGAGATATTTAGATACGCGGATAATTCTTTTTGGCTTTCATTTCTCCGGATATTTCTTCCGAATGTTGATTATAGAACACAAAAATTCATTTGTTTTTATTCTGGATCGCAGGACCGGAACAATTTTTTGGGCGCAAAATACTATAATTAAAAAAATTTTTAAGTTTGGTTCAAGATTTACAAGTTTGACAGTTTTGAGGATTATAAATTCTCAGTTTGACAGAATTAACTAAAGTATAATTTCAGTAATACGAAGATTTTTTTCCTTCAGATCCTACTCAATGAAAGATGAATTGAATATAAATATTTCAAGAAAAAGTTAGATCGGCAAACAGTAGAGCTTTTGACCATATTTTAAAAAAATTATTGGGCAAAAAAATCGCGAAAAATTTCATGGGATTAAAAAAAGAATTTGAAACGGAAGTTTTTTTCTCTTAAAAACAGCGTTTCGTAAAACTTAAAACGAAATCATTAAAAATAAAAAAAGATTTTCTCAATGGATTCAATTCTTATACTCGGTTCACGTGCGCTTTTTTTATTCATTTGGAGGAGCGCTGTTAAGTTGACCAATCGACTTATTCGAATATAAAACTTCCATCAAAAAAACTAGTATCTAGGTGTCTAATTCGCCTTGTTCATTTTAGGGAGACGACAGCCAGCTTCAAGCCGTGCATGATCGACGCGAGCTACGCGAGGGCCAAGAATAATGTAAACCAAAAAAAAAAAGAAAAAAGCTTGACAACTCAAATTTTCCAGATTATTTTGATGGAACGGCGGATATTGTCTACGCTCGGATTCGTTGTACATGTGAAACATCCTCATCGGCTGATCGTCGCCTATTGTCATGCGCTCGGACTGACCGCCAATAGGACCGATATCCTTCAAAAGGCTTGGTGAGGCTTTTTGATATACGAAAAAAAAGAGAGAACTTCATAGTTTATTATGTTGGTCTCTCTTTGAAGTAGATGGCAATCCTTTAAAAATGGCTTGTTTTATCGGCCAATAATTTTATTTTAAAAGATTTTGGGTGGAGGCTGAGCTGAAATTTGGATGTAAGGCTTCTTGAATTTGAAAAATACCGAAAAATTGAGGTAGAAAAACAAGTTTTTATTTGACGTATTCGAAATCGAAACAAATTAACGAAATATAAAATAAAACAGCACAAAAATATTTGGAAATCTTTATAATTTTTCTCAAGCCTCATGTCTTTTGCATTGAGAAAAGTTTTTAAAATTTTTGATAAAGATAAAGAAAAAAAAAGAATATGATTTTGTCAAACTAACGTAACGGAACAACACAATAACTAAACAATATATTCCTATACATGTTGAGAGTCCAAAGTTTTTGGTGTAATTTTTCTCGCTTTGGTTTTTTCGAGCTTCTAATTGAAAAATTATTCTTGTGCTGACGAGGTTATGTAAAAAAAAATGTGAAAAAAGTGGTATGAAAATAAGAAAAAAAAGCGAATTCTCCGATTTTCCCATATCGCTATGAGACTTTCCGAGTAATCCTTTTCCGACTTTTTTTTCTCAATTAATTCGTTGTTTCGAATCTTCCTATATAAAATAAGTATTTGATTCATGATTAAAACACAAGGAAAAACGGAAACAATGTTAATGGATCTTTTACTAACCAAACCTTAGAAAGCAATTTCCGTTCGAAAATCCGCTGGTCTTTTTTGTCATACCACCATGAAATCAGTTCTTTTATAATAATTGTTCTTTTTAGGAATTACATGAACGACGGTCTGCGGACGGACATGTTTCTGCGATATACAGCGGAAACAATCGCCTGCGCCTGTATATTCCTTGCCGCAAGGACCGTGGAAGATCCCGTTGCTCTGCCGTCGACGCCTTTCAATTGGTAACAGAAAAAAAAAATTGCTTGAAAAAGTAAAGTAAAGCTATTCGTTCCAGGTTTGAAGCCTTTGACACGTCCGACCGCGACGTTCAGGCGATCGCTCTTCAGCTATTGAAGCTCTACACCCGTAAAAAAGTACCTAACTGGCCGAGAATCACCGCGGAACTCGACAAACTCCGGGATGGTATCGAGGCGGAGAAGAAGGCGCTGAAAGCGAAGGAAGTTGCGGAAAAGTTGGCTGCGGCTGGAGAGAGGATCTCGAATGAGAACCAGGCAATCAACGACCTTCGCAACGAGAAAAGAAATGGTAGGTTTTTTTTTTGAAATTGTTTAAGCAACTTTATGATAAGAATAGCTTTGAAGAGGTTGACACACTAACCAGCAAACGTTTTTTACCTCCTCGTTGATCTTTTCATGAAATTTTGCTGAACTTTACTTCAAGACTTTCTGATTCCAGAACAAGTGAAAAATTTCTCGCAATAGACCTTTTTGAGGCGCTTCACAAGCTTTAAATTGCGCTCTTTTGCCAAAATATACGTACAGTGCCGAGCAAAAAAGATACGAAACTTTACTTTTTCCATCATAATTTTTTTATAGGAAATTCAATTATTTTTGAAAGTTTGTGAGGTTGTTAATAAATAGTGTTTCTGATTGCTAAATACGATTCCAGCTCATTTTGAAATTCTGTATAATGTTATGGTCGAAAGAGCGCGTTATTACAAAATGAGAAGAGTGACTATATATTTTTTCACGGTACAGTTTATTAAAAAAATTCTGAAGCTTCATGAATCGAAAAAATGACCTATTGCGAGAAAAATACACTTCAGCAGAATTTCATCAAAAAGTTCGAGTGGGGATTAAAAATACGTTCCTTCGTAAAGAATTGGAAAAATTTTAAAAAAAGGTTTTAAATATTGAAGATTTTTTTCTTTTTTTTCAATTTGCTGAAGCCAGCTGTCAATGGTCTACACAGTCAGAAAAAAACTTTTTAGTATCTTGTCACTTTCTTTGAAAATTGCTCCGCCTGTAAACTTTGAAAAAACGCTTATAAGCTCCGACTGCAGGCTCTTCTGAACGCGATCATCGGAAGAAACGATCCAGGAGTCGCGACCGTGAGCGCAAAGCTGCGCGAAATAACGACAAGTTTGTCGCCGTTGCGTCAAAAAAGTAATGGACATGGCTCCGTTGCAGGCACACGAGGCGAAGCGCTGAACGAGAGCGAAACCGCGATCGCGACCGAGAACGTACACGCAAGGACGACAAGCGCGAAAAGGATCGTCGGAAAAGAAGTCGCACCCGCGAACGTGATCAGCGAATGAAGGTGCTTTTTCAAAAAGAGTTTTCTTAAAATTACAGAATGCTCCCCCCCACAAAAACAAGTTTCGATTGGTGCGGGTGAAATTAAAGTTTTTTTCGGTGGGGGAGGGGGGCTAAATTTTTATTCTAGAATCCTAGGAAATCTTGAAGATGCGCTCTACATATCTTTGGCATTGTAAGCTTCTCCGGAAAGGCCCCCACATTCCAGAATGCCCCCCGCAACATATTAGGCCAACATATCGCATGGGGGGGCATCCTGGAACGGTCCTTAGCCAATATGTTGAAAAAAACCGGGGAGGGTTTTCGATTAGTCGTATAATAATTTTTTTTTAAGATGATATTTTTGTTTTCAGAAAGAAAGCAAAGCACGAGAACGTGAAGTGATCCAATCGTTGGGAAAACGGTACCGGAGAGATTCAAACTCGCCGGTTCCATTAAAATCTAGACGTTGATTTTTCACAATGTGCTGTCCTTTTCCCTCATCATTTCTCTTCTTTTCTCTTGATACCTCTGAAAGTTTGTTTTCATCTCATTTTATGACCCTCAAAACGTTTTGTTTGTGTTGCTTTTAAAGATTTTGGGTAGTTTTACTACATATTTCATCCCAGACCGATGTGATTCTTATCGTGTAGGTGGACCTTTGTTAAAATGATTTTTCTTTTCTGCTTCTTCGGGTTTCTTTTCCACCCTAATATTTCAGCCTTTTTCCTTTCTGTACATCTGATTTCAATGATTCGCTAGATCAACTGTTTTTACCCCAGCAAATCTCCTTGAAAATCTCTTTTTTCATTCATTATTTTTTTTTTGTTTTTTTTTGGCTTTCATCATTTTTTTTAGCAGTTTTGTTGACTATTTGAAAGACATGAATCAATATTCTTCTACTAGTTTTTGTTCAAAGATTCCGTTCAAGTCAGTGCTCAGTCAACTACTTTGTTGAAACGGAAAAATATATGCTTAATAATTTCGTGGCAAAAATTTTTACGCTTATCATATAGTTTCTAAAAAAATAACGGATATGGGCGTGGCGTGACCCAATTTAGTCATTTCATATGTTGATGATCTACCGCTTCTTTCTTTATATAGCTATTCCTATGATTTGTTCAACGCGTAATTTCCCTTAGAAAAAAAGTTTTTTTTGATTTTTTTCGATTATAAAGGGAGCAAAAGTCCATCGGTGGATCGATTTAGTGGACCGGGAAGCTCCGGACAAAATAATCGCGGCTCCAGACTTTAACCGACAGAGTTTAGCTTTCAAAAAGGGTGAATTTTGAATCAAAAAATTTTTAAGATGAAAAAAAGCTTTAAAAGGAAACTGGAAGGAAATTATTTCGTTTTAGTCTATTCTGATTTTGATTATCAAGTCATCTCTCAAACTCCGTAGATCAACAAATCAGAGACCGAGCCATCCACAGAGCCGAGTTTGCTGCTTGAAATTTAAAATCTGAACGGATAAATGGGTAAAATTTCAATTTAAAGAGAAAAATTAAGTTCTTAAGTTCCTATCAGAGCAATTTTACAGGACAAATCGTTCGATGCTTGTAAATCCGCCCGTAAACCGTGTGAAAACGGCGGCGAATGTGTGGCCAAAGATGGAAAGTTGGTTTTTTCCAGCTATCCAACATTTTATATAGTGCGTTCCGCACGAAACGGTCACGTTTTTAAAGAACAAAAGAAAAAAATCTGCCATAAAAGAAGCAAAAAACATAGGTCTTGAAGCGAAATTGCTCAAATTTGATCTAATTTGGCATACGGTCTTTTTGGCTTAGCCGTGGAATCGGCAAAACTCATTTCGCTGAAAGAGGAAGAGATTTCAGTTTCTATTGCATCTGTCCAACGACACATTTCGGAAAGACTTGTGAGCACATTGCCGACCAAAGTCATTGTGCCGACCATCTTTGCGCCAACAACGCCACTTGTGTCAGGTAAAACACGGCCGCAAGTAGAATGGCTCAACGCGTCGCGCTCGAGTATTGTCAGTTGTTCCCGAGATGAAAGGCGGGACGCGTTCGCGGTTCTTGGCAGGGTCGCGATATTTTGACTAAATTTAGTAATTTTAGATGAGACGAATCTATTTCTCATTTAAAAAACGCGATTTTTCTGTTTCATTATTTTTAAAACACATGCCGTTTTGAAAGTGATTCCGCGAAATTAAAAATAGCCACCAGAGAGTGAAAAATATAATTGAATCCCAGAAATGCAGATATGATTTCGAATTCCGCGAAAATTACTTTGAACGTGGCGTGTGCGAGAGCGCCGCAGTGCACAGTGCACAGGACACACTACACTTTACGCAAAAAATGTGGGCGGGGCGTCGCCAAAAAACGCCGTTATCAAGCAGTGTTTTTTTTTTAATATCTTCACGACAGCCTGTCAAAATTTTTCTTCCGAGTTACTCAATCTTTTCTCAATGCGCGTCTCTGTGAATGCGCCTTTAATAAAAACAAAGATTCCTTTCAAAAAAGGACTAGCAAGATCCTGAACTATGGAAAACATGGCAACCGGAAACATATAGCAAATGATCTTTTCTAAAGTGATGATATTTTTCAGCACCCGAGATAATAAAAAAGTTGTGAATTCGCCCGTTTTGGCGAATTTCCGTGCGGCTCGCGGCAATTCGTCGTTGAACAGTTCCGAAATCGCTCAAATATACGTTTCGGTCGCCTACGAGTTGGTTTTGACGTTTTTAAAGCTCTCATATTTGAATAATGTTCAAAATTTCTCTTGATGCAATTTTACTTCCTACTGGTTTTTTCACTATTAAGGTAAAAAAATTTTTAAAAATATTTCAATTTCGGATTTATTCAATATTTAAACAATCTGCGACGCCCCAAATTCTAAGTTCTCCACTCTCCGTGAAATAAATGTTTTATGAAGAAGATAATAAAGAGCCGAGAATATTACGGTGTCGTTGAGTCCGGTCGTTAGAGCAGTGAAAAAAAGAGTTTAAATCTAAAAACGACTTTTTCCGAAAAATTGAACTATAAATTTATAATTTGATCGATTTGATCTTTGAGAGTTTGTTAGAATGTTTTTTTTTAGGATAATGTAAATTTTCAGTCTATATAATATGTTTAAGTCTGTAAAAGTCTAGTTTGAAAATTTATAGTAAAATTCTCGATTTTTTGAGATCGTTCCGAAAATTTCTCGACTCGTCTCAATTTATTGGAAAATTTTTTTCCTCTTGTTCCCAAAAAAGCGCAACTCAAACAACCCTGATTGGAACGGCCCTTTAAAAAAAATAAAAGGTTTTGTGAAACAAAAAGATGGCAAAACATATTTCGGAAAAAAGTGACTAAAATATAAACGTAAAGCTTGATCTTTAAAAGTTATAATGTAAAGTTTTTCGCCCTGTTCAAGAACTTTTGTTCTTTCTAATTTTTTTTTAATATGATTTTTGGGCTTTACCTTTAACAGCGAACCTTTGTTAATATCTCTCGAGTTTTCTAAAGTCTCGTTTTTAATTTTGCAGTTGTATATGTCGGCCTGGTTTCTTCGGCGCCTTGTGTGACGTTCCTGAAGAGGTGAAAAGGTGCAAAAAAAAAATTCAAATTATTGGGAAATTAGTGAATTTCAGTTGCGAGGAGGATTACTGTATGAATCGAGGTCAGGGTATTGTAAGCAACGGAACGTGCAAATGTCAATGCGAAAAACAATATTTTGGGAAGAGGGTGAATTTCAAAAGAGTTGCCAATGAAAACTGAGAATGCTAGAAATTTTCTGAATCAACTTTCCCGAAATGTAGAGTATAAAATTGAAACAACTTGAATTAACTTCTTTGAGTGTTGCTCAGGCTTTTGCGCGAGGTAAAATTAAGATAGTCCCTATAAGGGCTTAGGGTGCTGTTTTATTTTTTGGTTTACCCCATAGTCGCGAAATCCGCTGAAAATTCTTGAAAATTGAAAAGACGTATTCGATAAAAGTTGATCGATTAATCCTTTGTTGATATTTATCGCATGGAAATACTTTTTCTCACAGAGCTCATAACAGTAAACGACTAGCATGCTTCCCTATAGAGGCCACTAACTGAAACCCTTATAAAGGCCACTTTTGAAAAGTTTAAATTCGAGTTTTTTTTAAGTATTATTTTTACAGTGTGAACAGATATCCGCCTGCTTCGAGTTCAAGTGCGAGAACGGTGGAATTTGCGAGGATGTGATAGATATGCATGTGAATATGATTTTTAAATAATTAGTTTAACATAAATTGCAATGGACAGGCAAAAACGATAACAGCCTTTTGCAAATGTCCAAGAAAGGTCGAAGTTATTGGGTCAACCACTTCGGGTTCGTGTTTTTTTTTGTTTGATCGTTGCGACAACAGTAAGAATGAAACAGCTTTTTAAAAATATGCCTTAGGGCAGCCGACCCAGAGCGGCTTACGCCATGATGACCTTTCTCCCCAAAGATGTTTTCTTCTTTTGTTCTCAATTGTTCAATAAAGAAGTCAATTCATGATTCAGCTTTTTCAATGTTTTTAAAAGCTTTCATTCACCAATTTATCAGGCGATCGATGTGAAAAGCATGAAATACCGCAAAATGTGCCCCAAAAGCACCTTCCCTGCATGATCAATTCAACTTCGTTCAAATTCATCAATTTTCTGCTTGATTCGTATGTTTTTTTCTTGAATTGTAAAATCATTAAATTTTAAAAAAGGTCTTTCGTTTTCAAGAATAACATAATTTAAACAGAAGTATAATATAATCATGAAAATCTCAAGCTCAGCATCGACTCGAAAAACTCTTCCTATGCCAGCGACATTAAAGAGTTGCAGAATTTCCGCGATTCCTATGAAAGTTCGGTATTTTCTAAATTCTCGACAAAATGCCAAGTTTTCTGACTTCAGACCGACCTACAACAAACCTTCGGTATGACGACTGGTTGGTGTGAACACATGGCTCTTTGCGTTCCGACTCTTGTTAGAAGTGATTCTTTTACAATCTGTTTAGTTTTTATTCCGCTGTTTCGAGAGGAAAAATAATTGATAGATAGCTTTTTTATACAGAATTGAGTTTTTGAAACGCTAAATGAAGAATATAATTTATTTCGGATGAAGGAAAACATACATGGAAAACCCAGGTTCTACTGGGAAAAAAAAGGATTTTTTTTCCTAGTTATCTATAGGTAATTCCGCGCCAGCTTGTGTCAAGGGAAACATGGTTTTTTTTTCCAGTGTCATCTTCTCGATACTACCTGCTACATCGTTGCGAATGCAGTGACCCATTACAAGAAGGCAATTTCTGTGAGGTGCTGTTTTTCGTGGCCGTATAACAATCATTAAGAAGCATTCATTTTGAAAGCAATTTTTTGTGAAAACTCGAATTTCAACTCAATATTTCTTAAAAAAACTTGAAAATTCTTTCTAATTCGGTGAACGAAAAATGATAATTTTATTCTCAGTACACTCGAAAAGACGCTTGCGAGGTAACTCGGGAAGAAAAAAAGCGAGGCATAACTGTGGAAAGCCGTTGTACGGACTTGAAGCACGGCCATTGTGTTGATCATTTGGGCCACGCCAAATGCATGTGAGATTTATTATTCTAATGTTTACAAGTGATTTATTCGCGAACTAGTACGTTTTATTTGTTTGCAATGGTTTCCAAAAGTACAGAGAAATTAAATTTGAGGAGCCGAGAAAGAATATGGGTTCTATAGTCAGTGTTTCCCGACTTGAAAGGCGAGGGAGGCGGGGCAGGGGGCGTGACGCGTAGCGAGTGCGTTCGCGGTTCTTGGCACGTGTTCAATTCAACCGCCATCGACTCTTTGAAAAACCCGTTTTTCGCTTTTTTCATTCCTTTTTCAATTATTTATTGATTATTTTTATGTGTGCATCAAAAAAAAGTAGAAAACATTGGAAAAGAGCGGTTGCCGAGTTTTTTAAATAGCCGGCGACAATTGAATTGAACTCGTGCCAAGAACCGCGTACGCACACGCTACGCGTCCCGCCCCTTGCCCCGCCTCCTTCGCCTTTCAAGTCGGGAAACATTGACTATACTACTTGATTCGCACAAAAATCGAAAAAATTTTAAATTTTCGAACCCATTGAAAGATTGAAAAAAATTATTTTCGTGCCTGAAAATCGTTTCAGAACCCCATTTTTCCATGCCTCCTGCAGTTCCAATTTTGTTCCGATCTGCGAAATAATTTTGAAAAACAAAATAGTTCAGTTGCCGAGCAGACTACGTCGGTGAGGCTTGCGAGAACTTTGACCCTTGCGCTAGGAAACCTTGCAAACATGGTGATTGCGTTCCAGTAAGTCCAGCCTGACCCTTGACGCATCCCTCTTTGAGATAACCGACGAGGTCGAAGAAACTGACGGCAAACCGCAGCAGTCCTACCAGTGCCTGTGTCCGATCAACGCGGCGTTGAAAGATGGTTGGCGATGGCGTCATCCGTTTTAAGATTGTGACGTCATTGTTAGGGACAAACTGCGTGCAGACGTTGGAAGGCGACTGCACTCCAACGGCCTGTAAGAACGGCAGATGCGTGACGTGCAATCAGAAGACGTCCGACGACGTCTTCAACATCTGCAATGAGCGGGAATTGGCTCAAGGATACAGGTAATCTTTGATGAATTAGATTAATGATTTTTTTCAACCTTTAGTTTTTCCAGATGCATCTGCGAGGCAGGGTTTGCGCCGCCAACGTGCCGCCACTCCACAAATGCATGCTACCACAACCTTTGCGCCCACGCATCGCGCTGCGTTCCTGACGGTCAACACAGTTACAAGTGGGTCGTACTATATTCACTTCACAGCGTTTTTGTTAATTGAAAAAAAAAAACCAATGCTGTGGGCAGAGTCGAAACCTAAGCTCTTCCCACGTGGCTTCATGGGAACAGAAGAGGTACCAGCTCGAAGAGCGTAAATATCAGGGTATATTAAAGGCGCAGGCGGCCGTATTGCTGATAGTATTTGAGACGATTCGAAATCTCACGTGAGATTTCGAATCGTCTCACTAAATAAACTCAAATTTTTCTGCGCGTGAGCGTCGCCGTGCATGCACACGGCACAACAAACTTTACGGAGAAGAACTGGGCGGAGCGTCGTCGAAAAAACGCCTCGACTTACCGAGCTATTATTCGAAAGATAATTTTTTTTCCTCTTCTCGACGGATGCCCACCAGACGTAGTTGATTTTTTAAGATGTTATCAAATTTTGAAACGGAGCTGTAAACGGCCTGAAAATTGGCAAAAATATAGCCTAAACTCGGGATGACTAGTTTTTTTAACTTGACATCAAATTTATTGAGAAAAAGAAATGTCCTAATTTGGGCCGCCAATAATTAGTTTTTCGAAACACGAAAAACTAACCACAATTGAGAATTCTCTGCATTTTAGACAATCAAACAGTTTAGAACTAAAAAAAACTTCAAAATTTAAAAAAAAATGGCCACTTTAGTAAAAGCGACCGAGCTTTCCAGCATTGCATTATTTCAGTTGCATATGTCTAAACGGCACGAGTGGATCTCTATGTGAGCGGGTCGACAACGCCTGCGAAGCGTTCGGTAAAGCCGCGATGCGTCATTCTACACACGTGTTTGCGGTTCTTGTTTCAGGAGAACTCGTGTGTGAACATGGCGAATGCGTCAACGACGAGTTTTACCGTCGCGGCTTTTCTTGCCAGTGTCGATTCGGCTACTACGGCATGAACTGCGAACTTTCTTTGGGCTATTTCGGCGCTTTCAAACGAGAGTTCAAGGTTCGACTCATACCATTTTTCAGAGAAAAAAAAGTTTTAGATTCGTTACAATCTCGTGATTCCAATGACGGTTTGCTTTTTTTGTGTCCTATGCCTACTCGTAGTACTGCTGTTGCCTTGTTCTAGAAGAATGTGGGTTTCAAAAAAAACCGATATATATATATAGAGAGATAATTTGAAAGAACTCCAATTTTCAGAAAAACGAGAAGTTCATCCAAAGCCTACACCTTGAAAAAAATCACGAAAAAAAATTTTAGAAAAAAACAAGGAAAATATTTTTTTCAATAACCAAAATGACTCCAATTTTATTCTCTTTTTTTCATTCTATCAATCATTCAAAGGAGAAAAATGGATTAAATAAAGAATTGAGCAAATCACATGGATTTTGGTTGATTTCACACCGAAAATGCATACCTATCTTTAGTTGAACTAGATTAGAAATTAGAAAAAAAAAACTCTCGTGCTTTTTTCAATGATAAATATTCATGAAATTGGTTATTATAGTAGTGTGACACCTAAAGAAAGCATGAACACGTGATAGTTACAAATCATTATCGCTCAAAGTAAGTACACAAGTAGGGTAAATTAGAAGAAAGGCTTGCAAAAATAAGCGGTGAGGTAGAATGGCAGTGGAGTTTTGAAACTGATTGAGAACAAAAAAACCTTGATTTTTGTCAATCTGAAAATCACATTAGTTTACTGTGGTTAAATTTTACTTGGGGTAAAAATTACTGTGGTTAAATTCAAATGGTTTTTCGAAAATTGTTCAACCCCACTGTCATCCTCATTTACAGCTTGTCAAAACTTACTTTATCCGCATTGACAAGAGAAATATCACAAGAATAAAGCAAATGACATCAGAAGCAACAGAAAAAAAGAAGTTATAATCTACACATCAAAATGCGACAGTTGATGATGGGACCGAACATAACGGGAAGGAGTCCTTTGCGAAGACCAGCGGCACGGAATCAACCATAGGATTTTTGGTCCTGGGAATAAAAATATTTATATTCTTTTCATTATTTTGCATCAAAGATAAAGGACATACCAGGCCCGCAGACCTGCCGCAGTAACGCGATCTTACTGGTTCGTGGTCTTCGCGAAGATCCGTATCGCGCTCGCCGCTGGACGGCTTCGACAGCCGTTTCGTCGGAGAAAATTGCGCTCAACTGGAAGAAATGTGAGATTAAATGCCGTCTTCAAAATAATTTCGGCGATTTCAATATTGACTTGGAATCATGAGAATGCATAGAAAAAAAAACGGGTCTTACAACGATATATATTGAAATGTGTGTCGTTTTACGGTGATTTTCATGCCCTAATTCAAACTTTTCGCCGAAAATGCCTAAACAATTCAAAAATTCGAAGTTGGCGTCTAAAAATCCACATATTTCCTCGTAGTTCCAATTTTTTTTTTTAAAGAAACCCGGATTCCCAATTTTGCATATTTATCGAAATGATTTCGAACGAAAAACGCGTCAATATTGAAACCGCCGTAATTACTTTGAACACGGCAAAAGAAAAGTCGGCCTTTTGGAAAGCTTTAGCATTACGAATTTCGAGATTTTGATTTTCATTGAGGTAAATATAATTTTTCCGTTTTATTTGCTTTGTAGCTAACCTGATCGCATGAAACAGCCATGACGAACATTCCAAACAAGGCGCTTTCCATCGCCAAAAATATTGAATGAAGTCTGAAAAATTCAAAATATTTTCAAGTAAGGTAGTTTGTAAAAAAACAAACACTTTAGTATGGTGTGCGTTTTCGCCGTTCGGTCCACGCATACCCGTTGTGCCAAACTCGTCGTCATAAACCCAACAAATAATAAGTATGCTAAAATAGATTTTTATTCGAATTCCTAATGTATGTCCAAGAACTTACAATAATGCATATAAACTAGTTACGCCCACATAAATTATAAACTGCAGAAAATGTTTTTGATTCAATTCGCCAACACAATTGTTGACCCAAGGACCTGAAAAAAGCATCGTTTCAATCAATAAGCAATTTTCAAGAAAAAGTTTTTCAAGTTATCAAAAATGAAATAAATGAGAAAGGAATCTGCTCATAGAAATAATTTTGCCGGTCAACTTTTTGTATTTTTTGAAAATTGAACATTTTACAGCCGAAAAAAAAACCCACAGTGATGATCCATTTTCCTGACGCATCTTTTTGCAAACACGGCAATGATGGGCCCTTGGAGGCCTTAAAGATTCGCATCGCGTGCACATTGTCCATTCCGACGGGGATCCTCTTGTCTTAAATTTTTTTTCTTTTAAAAAGAAAAAAATTGTAAAAAAAGAATTATCAAAAAAACTATGGACGCGTTTTCTGATTTGAATGAAAGCTTGAACCGGTTTTCAATTTCCCATTCCAGGTAAATGGTATTGTTTGAATCAAAAAATTATTTCATGGCATCTTAAAAGTTTACAAGTTTATTCAGCCTTCAGAGAAAATCCTCTGCTGAATCATGGGATAAATGAAGAGTTTAAGGTCGGTATTTTGCATTCATTTTTTTAGGCATCTTATTTTTGAGAAAAAAAGACGAAACCAACTCCAAAATAGGGGTGTCTCATCATGGCCTCTTCGTCGCTTTCCGATTCATCTTCCGAAGACAAAGGTCTCGGACCACTGGTCCTGGAACGAATGAACTGTAAGAGTTTTCAGGAGACTACAACGAACTTGTTTTTAGAAATTGGAACGATTCCAGGATCGGAGAACATTGTTTTGGTGTGTGCCACAACGGTACCAAGCAACAAGAGGTTGAAAAAAGCAGCGTGGAATATTCCCCACATTCTGAAATCACAAGCTTGACTTTTTGACTTCGAAAATTCGAAGTTCATTTTTCCATAAAGTAAATAATTTGGAAAAACAAGATCAAAACCTCTATGTTGCCAAAAAAAAGAATTTTAAAACGGAAATAGATTCTTTTTACTATTTTTGCTTTCTTCATGTTCAAAAGGAATGATTAAAATTCAAGACTTGATCTCGAAAGAACGAACGTTTCTTGGAACGTCGGGTAAAGCATCCAAACGATGACGACGTAGTCTGCATAGGCTATTGAAACGTAAATCAAAACGACGCAAATCACGCCGCATGGATCCCGGCGAATCATTTTCAACGTTGTTCCCAGCCAATCACATTGCCATCGGCTTGTTTCTCCCTCAAAATCATTTTTTTTTTTGTTGCAAAGTTCCATTTGTTGATCAATTACTGCGTTGAAGAGAAATCATTTTTCAAAAAAGCTACAGAATTTCCCTTCAAATTATTTGTTCCAATCGGAATATTTTTGGAAAACACCGATGCGAATAATTTAGTTTCTCCCTCAAAAATCATTTTTTTAAAAAGTTCCATTTTTTTGATCAATTACTGCGTTGAAAAAGAACTCATTTTTTTCAAAAAGTTACAGAATTTCTCTTCAAACTATTTGTTCCAATCGGAATACACCAATGCGAATAATTTATTAAACCAAGAAATTCAATAATTATTGCAGATAAAGAATGAAAAAAATTTTTCGATATTCTGTTAACTCATTTAATTATCTTTAAATTAAAAAAACTAGAGAAAAAAATTTTTTTGAGTCATAAAAAAACGCACGTTTGTTGAATGGAAAGAAGCATGATTGCTCGGGAAGAGCATAAAAACAGTCTCCTACTGACTTATTTAAAGCTCCGAAATGAGTGTAATAATTCTAGATAAAAATGAAAAACAATAATTATAACGAACGTGACTAATTTAAACGAAATAAACATTATCAACTGACCAAGTCGCCTCTCCGAGCGGACAATAACGACAAGGTTTATGGGCGCAGGGTCAGCTGCCGCGTGGGCTCTCGCTACGAAGAGCCGTTGCTAAGATGGCGTCTTGCCAACGGCAGGAATTTCCAGCTGCAGTGTTCGAAATAATTTCCGCGAAATTCAAAATCATCTTTGACTTATCGAAATTCAGCTATTTTGTCCATTCTCAGATGGGTATTTTGAATTTCGCAAAATCACTCCGATCACGAATGACAAAATACGAAAATACGGGCCCTGGCGGGGGACGCGCCGGGATTCTGGATTTTATTTTATCCTTTTTCAAATGCGTCGTTGTTATTTCACGATTCCTATCACTTTTTGAAATGGTTTCAAATCAAATAAGTTGTTTTTCGAAGAATCAATTTTAATTGAAAACTGCGTATGATTGAGTTTTATGCTTTAATTTTTTCAAATCTCATGCCGTGTTCAAAGTGATTCCGCGAAATGCAAAATGGTCGTCAGAGAGAGAGCAATAGATAACTAAATTTTGGAAGGCCAGAGACCATTTTACATCTGGCGGAAATTACTTTGAACACGACATAAGCATCAAAACTGAAAAATGACATTAGAGACCTTCAACGCTCACGCCTGAAGCGCCACCAGTACACGAAAAACCACAATTTGTATATCCCTGAAATTAATTTAAACACAGCATGAATATTCACAACGTTATGAATTTTGCAATACACTTATAGTTTCGTTTCAGGCTGGTATTATTCATTGGTGATGTTAGTGGATGTGGATGAAGGTCTGGGACCTTCACCGGTGAACTCGTTTCAAAAACGAGACTACAACACGTTTATTATTGATGATGATGTTTATTCATTCTCAAATAATTTTTTTTGATAATCTTTTTGAGGTGGACGAAGTTCAGAATACACATGATGACTACATTTTATCCCCATTACCATTGCCACAACGACTGGATCTCGATGGGCTATACCAAAAATGTATATATTTTTCTTCAAATTTTGGCTTTAATCTTCTCATTTTCCAGCTAAATCACCAGAAAGAGTGTTGCGTAGCCATTCCAAAAAAGGAAAGTTGAAAATCAGCCCAATAAAGGATACAAACGAAAACGGCGAAAAACTCACGAGCTTTCAACATTCTAAAATTACTTTGGTGAGATTGAGAAAGGCCTTTATTTGTGTAAATTTGGGTTTTCAGTCTCGATACGACGATTCGATAAAATTGAAAAAGTCTAAAAGAACGCTGGAAGATAGTAAAAAGGAACTGGAGCTACAGACTGCACGACTAGATCAAATTTGTCGATTGGTTTGTCGAATTTTGGCTTTTTTTTTTGAAACCAGGATAGGCTTCTGTTTTTTCATTTACATGGCTACCATAAAAAAAAATGAGGTTTTCTAGAGAAAAATTTCACTTTCTTCAACCGCTAGCGACGTCGCTTCTTCGGTTTATTCGAGCAGCTCATTTCAATCCGGCTCTTCGGATCAACGATCTCTAGCCAAGGAAGTGAAGAAAACGAGAAGAATCGCTGGTGGAATGAGCATGGGAAGGACAGCCGGTGGCAGAGAAGCCGGAGTGATGTCGGCTTTCGAAGATAGCGACTTCAAGATTGAAATGGACACTAGGCCGTGAGTTTTTTGTGTTGAAATTTGAAAAAATGAAAAGCTCTCAACTATCTAAACGAAGAAAAAACTGTTATTTTGGGCATATGGCAAAAAAAAAGCCGTGAGTAGCCCAATCAGCTGCAGGAAAAATTGCCGACGAGAAATGAGCGTCGCGATATTTTTAATTTTTTTTATTGCTGATTATACTTCAAAAACCTATCTATATTTCATTAGTTCTTTTTTTTCTGCTTTCCAATCATAAAAATAAAAACACTAGAAGTCCGACACGTTGTCTTTGTTTTTTTTGCCCACCCCGGCGAAATTTAAGCAGCTTCTTCTTCGCAGCTCTTTCTTTCAGGGCTATTTTTCCGATCCCTCGATTTTCACGGCTTTTTTAACATTATATACCCGTAATTTTTCATTTAAAAAAAAAATTTTTTTTTCAGACCCTCGACCGCATCTTCGAAACGAGCCGAAGTTCCACGCGTAGAAAGGAGCAAAGTCTCGAGCTGTAACGTTTTTTCCGCAGTTCCGACTTCTAACCAAATCAAATCACCGAAAAATAAAGTCGATGCAGCCGTTAATACTACTGGTGAGTTGAAAAAAAGTTAAATTCCTGGAAAAGTGATATTTATTGAAGCTTCTCTGAAAAATAATATTTTTTTAATCAATTGTTTTGGATTGATTTTTTTGTAATCGTGGCCCTGTTTTAAATTTAAAAATCAGACTTGACTGCTGATTCAAAAAAATTTTCAATTGTTCTAACTTTTTATACCATTCGTATTTAGTAAGCTAGAGCTTTGTTTGTCGCTCCTGATAAAAATTAGAAAATCGGCGATTTTTTTTTTGAATGACTAGTGTATACTAAAAACTGGTATCCGAATGATACCTGTGATTTAAAGTTTTCATAAATTTTTTTGAACTTCCGAAATAAACAAAAAAAAAACCAAACTTAGGATAAAAAGCAATAAAAAAAATATTTCAGCGATCCTGTCAACGGAGGAATTGCTGAGAATTTACGATTCTCGAATCAGCAAAAATTTTAACACCTGTGTTTTTCCGGGTGAAAATTCGTTTTGGAGTAGTAGAAAGTCGAGGAGTCGTAATGAACAAGAGCGAAGATGGGAGCATGAAGATCAGCCAGGACAATGCTATCGTTGTCCGAATCGTGAAGAAGAAGCTCGATCTGGTTACGCTAACGTCAGATGCTCTCGGCAGGATAAATTTGATGCTCTGATGGACCGCCAGCTCGGCTGTGGAATGGGACGCTCTTCGCAGGAGCCGGGCTACAGTCGGAATCGTCAGAATACTATATTCGATTCGCCGAATCGGATCGACCTTAATGAAAAGGACTTCTTGAATCTGAGAAGTCGTGACCACTCTTCCCAGAGCTCGGAGCGTGAAATTTCTGCCCGAGATCATCAAGAAAAACAGAACCAGGATATGGAGCACGACCAACGTCTCTCTCGAAAAAATCTGTTTGAGCTTGACCAGATCCACACACAGCAGTACATCCCAACGCCGATACTCACCGCGGCTAGCGAACCGGCCTTCGAGAACCCGAGAGCCGAGCCCAACTCGAGAAGCGATCCCCAACTTCCTAATGAGTCTTTGGCGACCATTGGCAACACGGCCGCTTCGTCTCCCCACAAGAACGATCTCCAAAACTCGTTCCCGGCCATTTCCGTTCGACAACTCCGAAATCCCATGCCAACCGACTGCAATAGGTCGTTGCCAAACTTGGGGAGGTTTGTTACTTGTTACTGTTTTTGCTAAAACACGGCGCTTTTTTGACGAAGAATGTGACCGCCTGCGCCTTTAAAGCCATAGGGGTAAAAACGGGGTTTCCTGTGAAAGCAGTATCTTATATATTTTTTTCATTGCGATTCGATCTGTGCTACCAAAAATCTACAGATGTGACTAATTTTGAAGAAAAACGTGATATTACTTTCCCGTCTTTAATTTTGAAAAATGCTTTGGATCGGTGTACGGACAACTGTTTACAGTAGCCGTGCACGCGATGTTGCGGACGTCTCATTAGACTCGCATTTTGTGAGAAATAACCGGATTTCTGCTTCAAATCAAGAATTTCTTTTCTGAAAAAAACAGTTAGTCAAACGGAAAACACGTATAATAAAGAAAACACAAAATATCGCTATCCAAATCGAAACCTGTGTGAAATCATCAGTTGTCACCAAAGAAGCGTTTTTGCGATCAAAGTTTGCAAACTATACATGAATAAAAAGTTTTTGGGACAAAAAGAACTTTGGTGACAACAGAAAAATTGAAATTTGAAAGAAACGAAGAAAAAGCGAAAGTCCGAAAAATGGCGAAGGGTGTTGTCCATAGAGCAACTTTACTGCAAAACGCCCTTTTTGGCGGGAACTCAAACTTTCCTCTCTTCGACTTTGAAATATTTTTTCTCCAAATCTAGGAAGTTAGGTAGGTTTCCAAGTTCACCGTTCGATTCGCAATGAAAAGCTCTACAAAATACTGCTTTGAGCTGAAACATCGTTTTTTACTGCCCCTATGCCTTTATTATGCCATGTTATTTACGCTTTTCGAGCCGAAATCTCTGCCGTTTCCATGGCGTCATTTAGGAACGGCGAAGGTTTTGACCCCGCCAACCTTATTTTTGGGTTTGCGCTCACAAAAACGCCGTGAAAATAAATACATAAAAGTTTTCATGTTTAAAAATAACATTATCCTGGAATGCTTCGAAAATTTGACTTGATATCCCAAGAGTAGAAAAAAATTCAAAAAAAAAAAAAAAGAATATTCTTTCAATCTTTATTCAGGTTCGCCCCACAGAAGTCTATCCGCCATATCTACAGTGAACCGATCGATATCGACAAAATTTGCTTAAAAGGCGTCAAGAAGGATCCCGAGAGGTTTTGAAAAGAAAAGAAAAATAGCATGAGAAGCTTGGAAACTGGAAGATCTTGAGAAAGTATTTGAGAGAATTTTAGAAGGTAAAAAGTGGAAAATGCCTGCCAGAAGGTATGTAGAAGTTTGGGGAAGACGTTTTATCACTTGCTGGACAGCTTTCAAACTCCTTCCGAAGAACCGAAATCAGAAGCTTCTCAACTTTCACCTGACTAGGAGAAATTTCAGTGCCCAACGACACTTTGGTGGGAAAAATGTTGCAAAGTGTGTTCACGGGGCGACGATTGAAGAGAGAGAAGCGGCGCCGCCGGCCCTTGGAAAACTGAGATCGGCTAGGCCGACGGTGGCTTCGACGGCCAGGAGAAGAAGCGTCTCGGCGAGTGAAAGAGGCCGCGAAACTGGGATGCCTCCCTCACGACGGTCGACCAGCCGTGCTCCTCCCTATTGTAGCGCTACTCAGGTCTGTGGCATTTTCGAATAGGAAAAAGACCCATGATTTTTGGGATTTAAAATTAAAGTTTTTGGCCTAATTCCATTTTAGGGTGTCATCATTTACTTTAATTTAATATTAGTCGTAAGAAGGGGTTGGCGGCATTAAAAACAGTCTGTCCGTGTGAGAAACGGAATGAAAAAAAAAGTAGATTGAATTTTGTGAAATTTTCTGGAAGTTTTCATCTTGTGTTATGTATTGACATCCGTGAGTTAGCCAAGCACATGATTCTACATTTTTTGTTACCTGAGATATGATTTTCGGGCACCTACAGTCTAAGTTATGTTTTGTTAAATTTAGCAAATGACCTTAAAGTTAACGTTTTTCCTAATTTGAGATTTTCTTTAATGTTTTTCAAGAGTATTGCTTTTCTAAGATTATCAAGCCCATATTTTTGAACTTTTTTGTTAACCCATATTGTCTTCCAAGTCGAGATAATTTAAAATAAAGTTTTTAAAGAAACTCGATGGTATCTCACATTCTGTCGGTACGGCTGCTCAGCAACTTCTCGGCACCTTGAAGTCTCTATTTCCTGATTGGCTGAATCTGGGTTTTTCAACCTACTTCTTCAAGGGATTTTTAAGTAAATTTTCAGGCCATAACTTAGTGGAACGACCGTCGAATGAGAATATTGCTGAATTATTCCGAGATGAGATGGTGAAGATCAGGAATTTGACTGAAATTCGTTACGCCGCTAATAAAAGGTGAGGTTGAGCGCACAGGATGTGTAAGAGATTCATAAGCGGCTTGCCAAAAGAGATTTTTTTGATGCTCTCATTAAAAAAATTGAATGTGGAAAAATTTTTTTTCAATAAAAACTACGAATATTATGACCATTTGTTATCTATATGTTGTGAAATTTTTTTTTCTGAATCTTTTTTTGACGTTTAAAAAGGTATTGATTATGTTCAGAAAAATCCCAAAACTGATAGGTTTTCAGTGATATATGTCTTCTGTGAAATTATGTTCCAAAAAAATTACCAAAAAAATGCTAGAAAAAAATATAATAAAAAAACGTAGAAAAAGTTGAAATTAAATATTTGAAAAACTACGTCAAGTGACTTCATCATGGTTCAATTCTATAGTGGCTCACTAATGTATTTCTCGGCTAATTTTAAATACTTTGAAACGATTTGTTTTCAATAGCTTCAAATCACTGTTGATATGTATAATGTGATTTTAAAAGGTCAATTATCATCATTTGCCTCGCGGTCGTTTGAGACTAAACATTTTTTATGATTTGCAGAAGCTGTTGCGGAACGAATGAAGACGATGATGAGGCTATCGCTCGTATGGATGTGATTACTAGAATTATCAGAAAGGTTTGAGAAAAAAAAGAAATCATTTCCCCACGGGAATACTCTGACATGTGACGGATGTGAAGCGCAAGAAATATTTTTTATGCTTCGATCATTTAATTTCGTTTTCAGTCACTCTTAAAACCATCCGAGTTTTTATTTTTCAGCTCAATTTGCTTATATCCGGCGGCGGAAAAATCTCACGGCTACAACAACTGAAATACATTCAAATGGCACTTCATTGCGCTTGAAAATCTTCCTTTTTTTCCTTATTAATTAATCGTTTGATATCCGATTAAATTATTCCTGTTATTTGTTCATATCTTTTTTTTCCTGTGCTCATTCTTTGTTTCTTGAGTTTTTTGAAATTTTAAATTTCACTATTGTAGTTTGTCTTTGTACTTTGCGTTATGATTCTTTTTTCGGTTCAATTGACGCTCGATTTTCATGGATTTCAATTTCGAGACTTACGATACATACCTTAATCTTTCAAGAGGCACACGGCCGACGTCACTTAATAAAATTTTGTTTACGAAAAAAAGATTTTATTCAAATAATGAACGGAGTGAAAGTTGAAGAAATTTTAAATTTTTTACTCGGCTTACGGTAAGCTTCTTATCTGCGTTCACCCAGTCATTTCGGCTGGCGTCGGAATACGGCCGATGAATAAACAAAAACGTGGAGGTATAGTTTCTTCTCTTTCTCTCACTTTTGGGTTTCAGACTTTTTTTTTCTCACAAGAAAAAAAAAACGAGGGTTTTCTTTTGATTTCGTGGGGAGGAGACATCAAATTTCGTTTCTTTTGCATGAAACTTGGAAAAAGTTCAGATACTATTAGAATTTTTGGTCTTTCATACTCCACTTAATTACTTTTTAATTCAGTATTTCTCAGTATGAAAAAGAAGCCACAAAGATTTGAATTTGTCTTAACTCTTTTCTCCGAATAATTCCTTTTATTTTCTTTCCGCCGTTTCTATGGCGAAGGAAAACATTTTTTTTTCCTTGCGACAAGACGCATTGAAAGCTTTTTGTTCGTTGCTATGCTTTATATTGAAACCTCAAAAGTCTGGACAGACTTTCTTGTTCTGTTTTCTGGTTTTAGATCTTTTCAGATCAATTCTTTTTAAACGAGAAACTGTTATTTGTCAAATTTTAACTACATTTACAGATGATACGCGAGATAAACCCGATCTGGCAAGCTTTGCTCGCCGCTACGTTCACTTGGGGCGTTACGGCGCTCGGCGCTTCACTAGTTTTTGTGATGAAACATCAAAGCAAAAAAAGCTTCTTGGTTCGTTTTTTTCGGTTTTAAATACATTTTTTTATGTATTTTTCTCAAAGCTTTTTTTAGTAAACTGAAAAATTCGATTTTGGTTTAGCTTCCTATATTCGAAAAGTTCAGAAATCTCGCTCATTTATTTCGCTTCGTTTTTTTTAAATAAAATAAGCCAATTTAAGTATCAGAATTAATATTTTTTGAATTGAAAAAGTCGCTCATTTTATTTTTATTTTTATACTGTTTAAAAATTTTCTATTTTTTTGTTGTATATCATTTTGAAAAATAGTCTAATTTTTATTTGAATGCAAATAATCTAGATTTTTTTGCGACGGTGTCGATTTTGACTTTAAGAATTTACGGAAATTAAATATAATTACACAAGGCTCCCACCTAATTTCATATCGGGCTCTTTTCCGCTCAACTATATCTATTCTATACAATGTATATTTGTTTTTGAGCAAAATAAATGAAAAAAACTTTCCTGACCGGCGTTTTTTTCGTTGGAAAAGAAACAAATTAAAAAAAAAAGAATGTTACTTCAAAATTTATATCCTCTATAGGGTTAATACGAGTTAAATATTGATTGTGAGTTCAAGAACTGCTAATTTCCTGAAATAATTTTCTTGGGATCGGAAATTTATTGGTTTTTAAATTTTCCAAACAGCCTAAAATTTGATGAGCACGTATAATTCATCCATAGGCAACATTAGAACTATAATTCAGGTCGATTTAATGTTTTTCGAATTGTTTTATGACGCAATTTCTACGATTATACGTTGATTTATCGACAAATCGGAGCCAGGAAAAAATATAGACAATGATACTTTAATATACAAGCTCGATAAGTATTTTGGATACCTTTTCAGCGGCTTAGAAAACCACCTGAATCAATAGGGGGCACGAAAGTGATAAAAAAAACACCCTGTTAGCCCATGTACGAAATTGGATATTTTCACAATATTGCTTTTCACCGCTTCTATATTCATGATTATGACGTTTGTAGACGTGAGTTTGGGGTTCGCGGCTGGCGTGATGACGGCAGCGTCGTTCTGGTCGTTGCTGGCGCCGGCGATCGAAATCGCCGAGGTCGACCACAAATCCCTAGCTTTCCTTCCTGTTGCTCTGGGGTTCGCCGTAGGAGCCGCTTTCGTCCACTTTGCTGATCGGTTACTCCCTGCGTGAGTTTTTCTCAATTTTTCATTCAAATCGAAGGCTCAAAGTAACGATGATTTCTGAATATCCAAAACTAAATCATTTTTCCCCTTTCAGACAGTCATTTATAGTTTGCCCGAATCTGTATCCAAGCTTATTCAGATCATTTTTATCATTTTATCCTTTTCAGAACTCTTTGAGCTCACAGTAGGACTTCTGAATGAGGCTAACTGCCATTTTTTAACGATTATCACGAAATGGCTCCTGATGGTTGTGAAATTCATCTGGTGAATTTTTATTAGAAGTAACTGAAAGCTAAGACCAATTTGATACGAAATCATTGATTACTTTGAGCCTCCTTACATTTGAGAAAAGAAAAATGAAAAACATGATACATTTCTCTACAAAATGGCAAAAAATTGTTTTCTTCCAAAAAGTGCTTGAGCGATTTCAAAGTGAAGGAAAAATCGCGAAAAAAGCCGTGAAAAGATAGCCGAATACAAATGAGCTGCAGGGAGAATCGTCGACAAGAAATAAAGGTCGCGAATTTCGCCAGGGTGTGCTAAAGTTTGTTTTTAAAATGCGCTCCACGCAGAGGTGGAAGAAATGAAGGGCCCTCCCGGGCGCAACATGCCCGCCTCAGCCATCAGGCCCCTGAGATGAAATGAGCCGCGTCATTATGTTTCGATGGCGTGTAATACCACGTGGCAAACGTTGGGCGAAAATTGTCATTTATATTAATTTTTTCATTTAATCTTAGTATTCGCAATTTTTGACTATCTTTTTAAATGTTTGGTGGTTATGATGTCCAGTTAAAACTTCTATGTGGAGTGTGGTCATATTTGTTCTTGCTTTAGGCGAAAAGTTTCAGATTTATGGTTAGGGATCCGCTGAGAGAAGAAATTTCCGCCGCTACAAAATCAGAATTTTCAAATAACCTTTAATTTAGAAGCTTCGAAAACAACGATTTTGAAAATTTTTGAAAATACTAATTTTTTCGCGTATTTTTTCTTCCAATGGCGTTTTTTGCCATCGCGGCTTTGGCCCCGGGCACCCTGGGCAGCGACTTATTAAGAAATGACATGGCGGCCTACGTCGGTTTTGAAATGTAAACGTTTAAAAACGCTTAGGGGCGCCATTTCTCCACCTCTGGGTCCACGGAACAACGCCGGAAATTTGAAAAATTGTATTTCATTTATTTTTTTAATGTTTTTTTGGAACTGTTAATTATCAAACTCTCTTGTATATTCTATTTCAGCTTCTTTATAATGTAAAATCTACTTTGAAATTATTGCTGAGTCTTCTTTAGAACAGATCCATATTAATAATTTTTTCATTTTTCTGCTATTCAATCGTTTGGGAGGCTTGTCACAAGAAATTCGTTTCTTTCCCGAAATAAGTAAATAAATGTGTGTCTCTCGCAAAAAAGACCCTATATGATCTAGGTTAGACACAGAAACATGATTCTGAATCTTTTTTTCTCGATAAACTCTTTGTTTTGAATCTTCCTATATAAAGTAGGTAGTTGGTTCATGATTGAAACATAAAGAAATAGGAAAAAATGTTAATAGATGTTTTATAAACCGAAAAAAATGGGCGGAAAGGGATTCAGCGGATAGTTGGCCGTCGGAAAGTTCCCTAGCGATACGAAAAAATAGGAAAAGTCGCCTTTTGAAATTTCGCCGACTTTTTTTTCATAGCATCATTTTTTTTCGTTGGCTCTACAGCGGGACGGCGCGATTTTCGCAGCTTTTTCATCATGTACCCCATTTTCAGCTGTATAACTGGCGAAGACGCGGTAGCAGAGCTGTTGAAGCCGTCGCCGTCGGCGTCGCGTGACACTGAGATGTCGCTGATGTCGCACGAACGACGCGAAGACCTGGACGTCGCGGCACTCGCACGGTACGGTTTGAGTGACGCGACTGACGGAGGGCCGGCGCGCCGACGCAAACGGCTCGTCGACCCGAGGTGAGGAGAGACCGCACTCGCCCATCATCATACTCAACAACAACATCAGAAAAAACTTCGTTGTCGTCTTCCACCCCCACCGGCCTCTGTTCCTCCTATTTTCGTCTTTTCTTGTCTTTTCTATGTCCTCGTCATTTTTTTTTCGTAGACGGTATATTAAAAAGGGCAGAGGCTGTAGGCGAAATTTTCTCTGAAAAGGCTCAAAAGACGAATTTCAATAAATTGATGAAATTGGGACAGGTTACTCTCTAGAATTTTCTGAAACAACATCAAGAAGTGAATTTTATGCCTCTGAAATTTCTCTCTTCCGCTTTTTTTTGCGAATCTCTGCTCATTTCTGATCAGAAGGCACTAGAGAAAATCTCGCACCCGAAAAAAGGTCGATATTATTTTTCAAATGCGTCAAAACTTCAGAAACTTTGAATTTATAATCAATTTGAAGCTTTTAAAGACGGCATTAAAAGAGCGTACCTACAAATGCTTTTCAACTTCTTTTTATTTTTGATCGGCTTGCTTCGTGTTAACACTGCCAGTAGGAAATTCATGTTTGTTTTTTCAAAAAATCGAAATCTCAAAATCAAGACATTTTGATTTTCAAAAAATTAGAAAATTAGGTTCAAATTTTTGAAAATCTTTGATGCTTGTTTGAAATATTTTTTTGTTTTGTGCCGTATTTTTTGTTCGCGTTTTTTTTTCGGAAAAAAAAAACAGGGCTGGTGCAGGTGAAAGGCTTCGGAATGTTGATAAGTGTTGTTATCTTTTGAAAAAAAAAAAATTGAAGCTTGAATCCAGGAAGATTCAAATTTTGAGTGCGCTTTTTCCTTGTTTGCTTTGACTTCATACCTTCTTCGAGAAAAAACTCGAAATTTCTTCTCCCTTTTCCTTACTTTGCATGTTTTTGTATGCAGTGTGTGGCTTTCAATATATTTCTAAAACATTCAGTCCGGTAAATGAAGAGGAACGACATTTGAGCTCGGAAACCAGTCATCATGGGAAACCGGACGTTGTTCAGGTGGATAGATTCAAGAAAATATTTCGAAATACTTTTTAGACGAAAGATTTAGAATTTCGAAACTTGGTTGGGCTTAGTTCGAAACTATACTAAAAAGGAAAGTCATTTTGCTTTGAGGTTAGAGTTTTCCTTCGAAATGTCCATAACTCTCCGTGATGTACCACGAGTAGGTTTTGAAAGTCTCAGCCTGCACAACTTCTTTGTTTCGGAAAAATTCAAGGCTCAAAGTCCAAAGTCCTGTTCATCCGAGTTTTGAGGGTTTTCTTTGACTTGGAGGTGTCCTTCGAAAGCTAGGAAATTATGCAGGTTGAGACTCATCTGTTACATCACGGAACTATCCAAATAATTTCCAGAAAATTCTGAACCACAAAGTAAAATTACCTTCCTTGTAAGTCCTTGTATTTACCTTTTCAAATAAATTATCGAAATGTACTTTTTCAAATTTTTGTTGAGAGAGATTTTGAAATTATTTTTTCCAGGGGACAACACTGGATGACATGCGAACTTCGTGGCGCCGAATTTTGCTTCTTATTCTGGCTGTGACGGTTCATAATATTCCAGAGGTTTGATATAGCTCAAATCGAGTAATCCCAACTTTATCATCTCAGGGTCTGGCGGTTGGTGTCGGCTTCGGCTCCGTGGGCCGAACTCCGTCCGCCACTTTTGAATCGGCCTTCAATTTAGCGATTGGAATCGGACTTCAGAATTTTCCGGAAGGTTAAGAAAATTATTTGTTCATTGCTCACCCTCCATCTTCAGGTCTTGCCGTGTCCCTCCCATTGGCTGCTTTTGGGCATTCAAAGCTCAAGGTGAGAAAAAAAAATTGGGTTTAAAGTACAAAACTATGCGTTTGAAGCGGCTGAGAAAAATATTGAGGAGAAAATTACAGGATTGCCTCCCTCCCGGTTACAGTTTTTCGATAATAATTTATTTTATAAAATGTCGGGAAAGTTGAATGAATCAATATTTAAGAAAAAATTTGGAACTACTTTTTTCTACATTTTTTTGTTACAATAAACTGGAGTTAAATGTGGTCGTAGCCCACGTATTTTTACAAATCTTTCAAAGAGATAATATTTTTAGGCGTTCTGGTACGGACAGCTGTCGGGAATGGTCGAGCCGATAGCCGCGCTGCTAGGAGCGGCGGCCGTCATCTTCATGGAGCCGGTGCTGCCGTACGCCCTGGCCTTCGCGGCAGGCGCCATGATCTACGTCGTTGTGGACGACATCATTCCGGAGGCGCAGCGCAACGGAAACGGGAAATTGGCCTCGATTGGCTGCATCGTCGGGTTCCTCGTCATGATGTGCATGGACGTCGGATTGGGATAAATAAATTTTCGCCATTAAGAAAAAAAGACCTGTGAATCTTACTAACGAACTCTTGAGAGGTTTCCTAAAAATGTAAAGGGTGTATAATAAAATAGCTCATTTTTTTAATATTTTTTTAATATTTTCTTTTATAAATAGCCTCAGACAAACCAAAAATTCTATTAAAAAAAGGAAGATGTAAATGAGTTCTAGTTATAAGGTAAGAGAAGTCAAGCCTTGGAGATTCTGTTCATAAAATTTACATAGCTCTCATCACATTTATCCTTATTTAATATAATAATTTTTTTTTCAAATAGCTGTCATCCGCCCAATCGTGTGCCAATACAATCATCGGAAATAGGTCTTTTAGAATACAATTGTATATGGGTTTCAAAATAATTGTTTTATCTGCATATCGATATCAATCTCTTCCTCGCTTCTTGCATAATGTTCGATCTTTTTTTGCTGTGCAAATCTTCTTCCTGGCATAATTTTCTTGTTCTAAAGAGAATATTTAACTTCATAGTTTATTTTTTAACTTTGAGGATTTTCGGTTTTTTTAGACATTCCTCAAGCGGTTTTTTGTCACAATATTGTTTATTTTCAAGGATTCGTGTGTTTGTACATATAATCAATGAATTTTTTTTTTAGATATTTTCACAAAATGATTTTAAGGGTAACATGCCATGGTATCTATCGATTAAAAAAAATTTTTTTTTAAAATCATATTTGTGATTTTTTTCTTCCAGAGAGTGTAAAAAAAAATAACCATGCCAACATTTTTTTCAAGATATCTTGTTTGAGTCGGCCTTCATTGTATGTTTTCGTCTTTTTTTCGAAAAGTTTTTACACATTTTCACCGCTCAATTTTGCTATATAACAACTTATTTGAAGAAAATGTTTACCTCGAGAGTTCTTCGGTTTCCAAGAAAGCCGTTCTCAGAGCTCGATTATGCTCGTCACATGCCCAAAGAGTACGTTGAACGGATGAAAAGAACCGTTCCTCGCAAAGTTTTCGATGAGAGGTTTGTTAGAAATTAAAAATTGTGTATTTTTCGAATCAAAAATTAGTTTATTCTTGACTTCAAAGAGATTTTCATAGTGACGTTTCATGGCTTTTTTAAAGATAGGCTCTTATCGAGGATGTAAAAAAGGTAGGAAAGAAAAAAACGGTAAATATTATAAAAAGAAGTTACGGCTGTAAAATAATGGAAAGTTTTTTTTTATTTTGAAAAGTGAGCTCACTTGAGAGCTAGGAAGAAAATTTTTGCATACATTTTTTGAAAGATTTGTTCTCTCGTTGAAGGCCTGGAAGCTTTTAATGGCTCTTTGGGATTTTTTCATTATTTTTGCATGAAAATGCAGGGATTTGTTCGAAACTTAAAATATTTTGTAGATTTGGCGCTCCTGCGATTACATCGTGGACACTTCATCCAGAAGACTACGTTCCAACGCACAAAAGACCTTGGGAGGATAGAAAACTTCAAGAAAGTCTTGAGCGGGCTGATAAATATCGATCCGCAATGTCAGTTTGAAAATATAAATCAAAATTATTTTTGAAGAACACCTATAGAACGAAAATGGAAGTTGGTTACATTGAAGAGAACTCACTTTAATATTTTTTTGTGATTTTTTTACAAAATTTTATTGCAGTTTTTAGCTTTACACATCAGGAAAGCGAAAGGTTTGTAGGAAAAGACATATTTCTGTTTTTAACGCAAAAATATGAAAGAAGTCATTGATTTTCAGTTTCTTTTTATTTTTCATTAAATAAAAAAGCATTTTCAGGCTAGGAAACCAATTTTTCAAGCTTCGACGCCCTGAAAAATAAACGTTTGCCTGATATTGAATGGACATTCTTTCCTGGAGATTTGGTTCAAGTTAGCTTCACTTCTCATTCAAATCCCGCATTTTTCTATTTATTAACCGAAATAAAAATTCAGGTTATGGTGGGGAAGGATAAGGGGCGACAAGGAACGATTTTGAGCGTTTCCAGGGACACTAATGAGGTTTTTTTAAGTTCTCGAAAACTCGATGACTATCTGAATCAATTTCGAGGTACTGGTAGATGGTTTGCATACGATTCTCGGCGAGGACATGGAAAATAGTGAAAGATACGGCGTTGACAAGACTTTCAGGTGATTTCAGACAGGAAAATGGACCTCTGATTGGTATTTTCAAATTTGAAATTTTGTAAAAACTAAATTCTTCGTACAGAAATACGTATCCATATAAACTTTTTTTTTCCTTGAGCGACTTTTTTTTCGACATTATTTCGACCAAAATTTTAAATTGGCGCTTAAAAGTTGCCATCTCGTTGCCGTTCAGCTGCCATCTCAAATTATAAAAATTTGAGATGGCAGCTGAACGGCAAGGGCGACGAGTACATTCGAGTTTCTTTGAAAAGTTTGAACTTAGGCCGGCCTAAGTTCAAATTTTTCGTATGTCGTAAATCTTTTTAAACGGAATATACGCGTCATTTTGGAAATCGCCGAGATTACTTTTTATACGGCAGGAAAAAAACAAAGCACGTGCGTTGAGGGACTCTAATTTGAGAAATTTTGGTATTCTGAAGTTAATTTGAACCATAGAATCCTTTCATCTTTATTCCGTCCATTCATTTCTAACTTTGAAGATGGCAAGAACAGCCGCTTTCCGTCGATAAAAAACACGTGATGCTCGTCGACCCCAATGATGAAGAGCCCTGCGAAGCGAAGTAATTTCGTTTTTTTTTTCATTTCCCCTCAAATTATAAAAATTTGAGATGGCAGCTGAACGGCAAGGGGGACGAGTACATTCGAGTTTCACTGAAAAGCGGATACGAAATCCCTGTCCCTACTCAAGCTTACGTCACCTATGATTATGTCCAGCCGGAGAATTATATTGGTGAGGAATGAGTGTGAATGTTCGAATTTCACGAACAAAATCTGGAAGAGAGGGTTTTTAGATAGAATTACAGTACTTCGAGAGATAGTAGTTCAAAGCGAAAGTCGAATGAAACAAAGTATTTTAAATTTTTTATTTTCTGTTTCAATTACAGAAGTAGAGGGAAAAGGACACGCCAGCGGATTTGGTCTTGCAAAGAACCTACACGCCGACTTTATCTTCTTTCGAAGACGAAATAAAGGAAAAGTGCGGAATTGCTGATAACAGAAAACCTGGCCCTACTTATTGGTATTAACAATTTTTTGTTGAACTTTCAAAAAAAGTTTAAAAAAGATAGAATCTAGGTTCTTTTTTTGTTTTTGTTGAATTTGTCAAATTTTTTTTCATTCGATCTCAAATAATGTATGTCGAAATTTATTCATCAAACGTAACAAAAACAAACATTACCAGCAAAAATGAAAAGAAATTTCAAAAACGTGAAGGAAAGAAAATTTTATACAAAAAATGAATTTATAAAAAAACCAACAATATACATTTTATGAGGTAAATACACTAGAAAAATGAAACCAAAAAAAAATCCCGTATCGAAATGAGCGCGAACTTTTCTTTTGCTTTAAACCTGGTCTTCGGTTTGTGAAAAAAAAGACCAATTAGAATGTCTATACAAATCGAAAAAAAATTTCTTTTCATTCATTTCATATACCCCACAAAAATTACTGAGAAAAAAACGACGTTTTCCTCCTTTCATTTTTGGCTCTCACTCAAGTTTACACTCGAAATAGCCGAATCAGATGTATCAGCACGTTTTCTCGGAGAGAGTTTCAATGCGACAATCGAATCGACAAAAGTCTCGTCCTGCTCATCGTATTCGTACTTTTCTGAAGCATCGTAGTCATCGTATTCGTCATTTTCTTCTTCTTCGTCGTGCTCGAGATCGAAATCCATGTCCATGTCGATACCCGAGTCTGAAAACAAAAAATTATTTATGTCGATAGAAGAGCGAGGGAGCTGGTCGTTTTTGACGCCGCAGCGTCTTGTTTTCTTCCCTCGCATTATCACGATTTCCAAAAAGTTCGTTTCCAGGGCGTTTATGCTAGTGAAAGAAATTGCGAAACCAAAAATAAGGGGACGGAGATATCCGACCGTGAAAAATGGAGCATATTAAAGGGGCAAGCGGCAAACATCAACTTGGGTCATGAGAAGAATCGATTTTTAAATCTAGAGGCGCAATTTTCTGATTATGAGCGCCGTAGTGTTTGCACACAACACCCGACACTTTACGGAAAAAGTAGGCGGGGCGCCGTCAAAAAAAAAAACACCGTGTTGCGAGAGGAATGCAGAGGCCGGCGTACCTATACTATATCTTGGTATATAAAAATTAGAAAAACCAAATAAAAATATTCTTTACGGAAAGCTTGAATCGAGAAAGAGTGACATTAATAACAAAAACCTACACTTTCTGCTCGAACAGCCGCTGACACCGCGCTGTCGCTGCTTCCGCAAGCCTTTAGCCTGGTTCACCGATTTGGGCTTTTTGGCTAAAGTCTTCTTCGGGTGATTTTCATAATTTTTTTATGAAATAGTTAACCTTTAAAAAGTTTTATCCTCCGGCTTGACAACGGCGTCTCCACTCGCTGCACTCTGGACGATTTTGGCTGGAGTCTGCGGTTTCTTTGCAAAACTAGGATCCGTTTTTGCCAATTCCGCTTCGGCCAGCAACTCAGGGTCCTCTTCTTCGTCAAACTTCGACTTCAAATCGTATGGCATTTTTTAGATTCTCTAAAAATTGTTTTCAGAAATCTGGGAGATTAGACATCAAAATAATGAATGGACGGATACAAATCACGAGAACTCACCAAAAATACGGGACAGCCTGGACAGTCTTATCAAATTTTTTTGAGTTGCGATAGGAGTACGTGAGCTTGATTGACAGCTCATTTTATATAAAGAAGTAATTTTCCAGAACTACTGCGAAAAATTCCCGAAACGTTCATTCAATTTAGTTGAAAAAAACGTGAAAGTTTTACTGGTTAAAAAAATAAATACAGCTTTTTTGCACGTTTGCTCTACAAAAACTGCAAGAACCTTCGTTTTTGCTTTCTTTTCACAAAAAAGCACGCCAAGATAAAAAAAAAAACGGTTAAAAACTTGTTTGCTCGGAATTCCAATTTGAACGCGGAATTTACAACGTAACCGTCTCGCGCGGAAAAAAAACTAATAAAAAAAATAATGAAAACAGAAATGGTATGTCCCTGCTTGTCACGATTTTCATTTTCTTCCGAGCCGAAGAAGCGTTCCCGGAAGCTTCGCCTCGAAGATCTTCTGAGCGAGGCCTGTCTTTGTTCATGCCCCTTGTATTTAGTCTAAAATGTCTGTTATATTGAAATCGCATGCACAAAGACATGCCGCACGCCACAAAAGGAAGTTCAAGACTGTCGACAGGAAGGCTAGAATGGCAAAAGTGAAGCGTTGCGTAAGCGGTGCGGTTTTTGGCGGGAAACCCGAGTTCAAATGCGAGCCACCTTTCTTGATAGTTTTTCAAGATTTTCTAATGTTTTTATGTTTTCTTTAAATTCTTTACATGATTACGTTCGACCTCGTGCTCCCGCTAAAAGCCGCGTCGCATACGCAACACTTCGCCCGTGTCAATCAAGGCCTCGCCTTTCAAGTTGGCAAAAATTGACTATACCTGATGCCGTGTTCTAAATAATTTCTCGAAATTCGTAAGTCGCTATCTTGATGTATATATAGACCCAATTTTTTGAAGGCATTCAGAGTTTCAGTTTCACCTATTTCGCGAAATCATTCAAACATGGTTTAAAAATCGTTTTTTTTTCATTTTTGATTTAATTGTGAAGTTAGATTTTCATTGATCAGTGTGAAAAATCTGGGCGGAGTTGGAACGTATACGTTGTATAAAAATTTGCGTTAAATTTTTTTGTTGTTGCGAATTTGAACTGAACGAAATGGAAATTTTTTTTTTCTTAAACCGCGTTCGAAGTAATTTCCGCGAAATGCAAATCTCACTCTGATTCTCCAAAAAGTCAGTTATTTTTCTCTGATTTCGGATTTTTTGGACTATCTCTGAACGCCATGAAAATAAGGCAAATCCACGACCTCAAAAACACGTGGAGCGTGTTGCGTAATAGCAATTTCGAAAGAATCTTGTTTTGCTCGTTGTTGTTCTTTTTAATCTTTTTTTGTTTCTTCATTTTTTGTAAAATTAATTTTCAGGAAATAAAAAATATGAGGGACGGTCATAATGAAATAGAATATGGCCTTGTGTGCGGAGTATCTGGGCCAGGTAATTTTAACCGTTTTTAATAGAGTTACAACAATTTGCAGTTGTGACTGCTGAAAAAATGGCTGGTTCTGCTATGTACGAATTGGTCCGAGTTGGACACCAAGAGCTCGTTGGTGAAATTATCCGTTTGGAGAGCGAGTTCGCAACAATTCAGGTGTATGAAGAGACTTGTAAGTTTCAATATTTTTATCATAATAAACTAATAAAAAAATATCTTTCAAGCTGGCGTGACGATTGGAGATCCAGTTTTGCGCACGGGAAAACCACTATCTGTCGAACTTGGTCCTGGAATCATGGGATCAATTTTTGACGGAATTCAAAGGCCTTTGAAAGATATTGCAGAGATGACCGATTCAATTTACTTACCTAAAGGTTTGCTGGTGGTTTAAACGAGTTGGAAGGTGTTTTTTTAAATTTAAATCCGTCGTTCTATGGAAAAATGGAGATATATTACTAATTGTTTCAAATCTTAATAGAGCTTCTGAAGCTCGATCTGTTTTCTTTTCTGAACAATATTTTGATAAAATTTGACTACTAGGAATTTCAACAAAGGCCCTTTCTCGTTCGGCTCGATGGGATTACAAAATCAAGCCGGAAGTTATCGTAGGAGCTCATGTTGCAGGTTGAATAATATCAATTCTTCCTAACTATAAAAAATGAAGTTTTGAAGGAGGCGATATAATTGGCGTTGTGGCTGAAAACACAATGATTAAGCATAAGATTATGGTGCCACCGAACGCCTGTGGAACCATCACTTATGCCGCGCCGTCTGGCAGCTATTCTGTCGAGGTTTTAAGGGCGAGCCGCAAGTCTTGGAATTTTTTTCCAACAACCCAAAAAATTTTAATAATATAAAAAGGGCATGCTGGAAAAGAAAATCTGGTCATTAAATTTACAAAAATTCGCTTTTCTTTCTGAATTTCTTTTTTTTTTAATTCTTTCAAAACTTAACAAACACTATTTCGCACTTATTGTGCCGCCAATATTTGGTTTGTCGAAACTTGGCCCCTTTAAAAAAGCGACCGAGCCCACTTTTCCAGCATGCCATAATAGGTCTGATTTGGTAAGAAAAATTGAGATTTAGAAGATTTTAGGACGTTCTGCTCGAGGTAGACTTTGCTGGAAAGACGCAAAGGTTTACGATGGTCCAAGTTTGGCCGGTACGAGTCCCGAGGCCCGTGGCTGAAAAGGTAAAAAAAAAAAACGGAATTTTTGAGGAAATTGATCGCTCCTTGTGTGACAATTACAACAGCGTGATTAAAATGAAATCCAATTTTTTTTTTTTTGGCTGTCGAGTTGAACAGCTTTTTTAAAAATAGATTCGTGTTCCTTTGGTTCAAAACGCTTTCCCATAGTCTGAGATCGCCCAGGAATTTATTGGAAAGATAACTTTTCTTCAATTATTTTAAAAAGTAAAAAGATTTTTGCACAAGCATTCATGTGCTGTACTGTGGCGAAGATGGGTGAGTATTTTTTTGGTTTTTCGTCCGTAACTTTGTCAAAAACAATCATTTCGATATGAAATTTTAACTTATTTATTAAAAGGATGTTAATGACATTTTGAAATAATGGTTTAAACCGGCTTCAGAAATAAACTTGATGAAAATATTTTTTGTATAGATATCAAGTCGCAAAAAACATGATCTACTGAATAAAAAAATTCACCAAGCCAGTTAACCGTGATAAATGACTTCCATTTGAATAAATTAAATAAAACAGATCTAATACTTCGTAGCATAGCCTTTGAATTTGATAACAGCATGTTTGGGGCATACACTTGATCAGTTTGTCTAAACCACTCATTATGATCTTCTTCCAAACTTCTTCTTCTTCTTCTTCTTCTTCTTCTTTGAAATTTCAGGTCAAAACAATCGTCTTTAACAAAAAAAATAGACGAAAAACCAAAAAAAATACTCCACATTTCACCATACTCCATATTTGTAAAAAGAAAAGACAGTAGACTTCAGCTTGCCGCCAATCATCCGCTGCTCTGCGGCCAGCGAGTTCTCGACGCTCTTTTTCCGTGTGTTCAAGGCGGAACGACAGCGATTCCCGGCGCCTTCGGTTGCGGAAAAACCGTCATTTCGCAGTCCCTTTCGAAATACTCCAATTCAGACGCTATCATCTATGTTGGGTGTGGAGAACGGGGCAATGAAATGTCAGAGGTAGGATGAAAAAAATTTCCTAAAAGTTCCAAAAACTATTTTTTCATAACTGTTAGATGATAACTAGTTGAAGTCAGGTGTTCACCATTAACTTATCTCCTTTTTCGGTCGACTTCATCAAATTACACTGAATATAATCTGTTTAGAAACGTTTAATAAGTCTTTAAAGGACCAAAAATCTGTGTTATCCCCAGGAATCAAAGAGTTTCCATAGCGTGATCAAATATCAAGCTAACTTTCCGCGGATGAAAAGATAACTAAATTTTGGAGGATCAGAGACAAACACAAAAATTCGCGTAAAAAACGCTGAGTCGTAATTTTTTTTATTTCTGCTTCAACGGTTAAAATTTTATAAATTTTTTCTACTGGCAAGCTCAATTTTTGGCGTCTTTTCAAAGACCGTCGTATTTTTCAAATACAATTTTTTTACACCAGGTTCTGCGAGATTTTCCGGAGCTGACAATGCAGGTGGAGGGCGAAACAACGTCAATAATGAAGAGGACGACGCTGGTCGCCAATACTTCAAATATGCCTGTGGCAGCTCGAGAAGCTTCCATTTATACAGGTTGATTGACGAGACATGGTTCAATAAAAATAAAAACCAAGGAATCACATTGGCCGAATACTTTCGCGATATGGGTTTGAACGTGGCGATGATGGCCGATTCGACTTCTAGGTGGGCCGAGGCGTTGCGAGAGATTTCCGGTTGGTTTTTGTGGGTCTGATGCGACAAAAAGAAGTCACTTGGTTCAGTTCTTTGAAAAACGTTGTTAAAATGGACCTTGTCGAAAATTCAAAGCATCTGTCAAGTGGGCATGTTATTTAATAATTGTCATTCGAAGACAACAATTTTTCATGTACAAGAATGGTTTTAAAAAGTAAAAATTGGCATTTAAGCACGAAATGAATAAATAAAGGGCATTGAGAGCCTTACAAGCCTCTGAGCCAGTGAAGAAAGATGATGAGGAAAAAATTGAGAATTGAAGTTGGCACAAAAATTAAATAGAAAAAAAGCAGATAGAGTTGTCACAAAGTATAGCGCACAGGAGAAGGTATATGAGTTGCAAAAAAAGAAAAATAATTTACTAATTGAATTAGAATTAGGCTAAAGCCTCCCCACTCCCCTCCCCCTTTAGCCTTTGATTTTTTAGCTTTTATAGAACGATATGTAAGCTCTTCAAAAAAAGCGGATCGAAAAAAATTCGCATTTCCAGAATTGTTCCATTATTTCCGGTTATCACCGGTCAGTGATAAGATTCACTTAAAAAAATGTTCTAACTATTAAAAATAATTTGGAAAAACGAATTTTCATGGATTAAAAAGTCAAAAAAAGTCGGGTATTACAATGATTGGGAAAAATCCGACGTTTTTTTGGGGGACGTCACTATTAAAAGTGGCTTGGCCCACGTATGGTAAAAGCACGGACAAACGATTTAAAAGAGTCTGTTAGGAATAGATTCAAAAAGGAAATGGTTATCGAGGGATAATAAACGTGACCTGAAACGATCTGTAGAAACATTAAGGTTTCCCCGTGTAGCCAGCTTATTCCACAGATGGGTGACGCCTGAGAAATAGTTGAAAATGTTCATTTTCAAAAGATAAACTAGTCTTTCAACCCTCAAGAACTTTTTGTCGTGCAGCCTTATACCATAGCATACTTTTTTTCATCTATTTCCAGGTCGTCTTGGTGAAATGCCAGCAGATTCCGGGTACCCGGCCTACTTGGCTGCCAGGCTTGCCTCATTTTATGAAAGGGCTGGGCGAGTCCATTGCCTCGGAAGTCCCAGTCGAGAAGGATCCGTCACTATCGTTGGAGCGTCAGTCTTTTGTTTCGAAAATTATAATCTATAGTAAAGCAGATAAATGACATATTGGCGCTCGTGAAATTGAGATTGAGGATTGAGAATTAAGAATTAAGCCTAAGCCACGCCAAGAATTTCTCCAAAAAGTCGAAAAAAAAAATATTTTTCGTTATATTTCTCAAAAAAACCAGTATTATGGCTCATTTAAAAAGTTTAAAAAAACTGAAACAGTTCCCTAATTTTTTTAGAGTCTCCCCGCCTGGCGGAGATTTTGCGGATCCGGTGACGTCAGCAACTCTTGGAATCGTCCAGGTGACCTGACCTCTGAAAATGTTCCTTGGAAATATCAACTTTTCGACAGGTTTTCTGGGGGTTGGACAAGAAGTTGGCCCAAAGGAAACATTTCCCTTCTATCAATTGGTTGATTTCTTACAGGTTTTTTTTTAATGAAATGTTTTTTCACGGAGATTTTGATTATTTAAATGGGAACATTTTTAGCTTCTTCTGCTTCAGCGTTTGTCCCGCTCGGTTGCGGGGTCCGCGTTAAAATGGGAACATTTTTAGCAGGAAAAAGAAAGTTCAAAATCGAACCTCGTGTTTTTCAAAATTTTAAATCTCGTATTCTCATACTGATGAGGGTGAACCAGACGTGATAACGCGAGGTCTCGCCTTCGTTAAAAAAACCGTAGAAGCACGGCTGGTAAAACTTGTGGCATTCCTTACCACGACTCACGGAGAAAGAGCTTGAAATGAGCATCTCAGAATTGGTCCAAACTTTTGTGGGAGGTAGTCTCAGTTATGTGTATTCGAAATAAATAGAATTATCTGCTAAGTGCCATAAAGTCCTGAGGAATAGCCTGTCAAAATGTACAGGAAACATACGTCGTCTGGATCTAAATTTTTTTTTTCCCGCGCAATAGGCTGTGGTGTGATCCAGCCGATGTAGCACAGAAAAAGCTCAAAAACGAACTTTCTTTGGGTTTTTGTGGAGTCTCTCACGTCAATAATATGGTGAATAGCAGTAGACGTTTTAGAAATCGAGAAACTAAAGAAAATCAGTTTTTGAGCTTATATTTTTACAGTCTATTTCGAAGTACCATATGGCGCTTAGCAGACTTTTTTTTTTCCTGGGTACTCATACCTACACTGTCTACCACACAAGTTTGAACCAGATCTGCAATGTTCACCTAACTCACTTCCCTTGTCAGAAGTAAGCACAGCTATGTCGTCCATTTCCTTTTTTCCAGCAAAACTGAGACTCGAATAGCTTTAAAAAGAATAGTTTTCTTCCTCTTGATAATGGTTTTTCATATTAGAAGATGTTGCTACTTTTTAACGAAACTTGAATGATTATTTCGGTTTCAGCAAATATATGCGAGCACTGGAAGAGTTCTACGAGAATCATTACCCGGATTTCGTGAACTTGAGGACGAAGTGCAAGGAAATTCTCCAGGAAGAAGAAGACTTGTCGGAGATCGTTCAGCTCGTGGGCAAAGCGTCGCTCTGTGAAGCGGACAAAATTACACTGGAAGTGGCAAAAATCATCAAGGTATGAATGGGAAAAATACTGAAAAAGTCTATTTTTCACAGGGAATCAAACAAAAAAAGGTTTCGAGAAAAAAAATAATTAACTTAGACACCGAGCGCGCACCCGCGGGAGTTCCTGCTTTTTCTCCGTTTTTTTTTCCATGGGAATACAGTTCTGAAATAACTTTTTCATAGTTTTATAATATTACCTAATGCTTCTGCTTACTTTTTCAAAGCGTTTCCGAGCAATGTAGAAGAGAGAGTTATGAAAAACAATTTTTAAGTGAAATTTTGGTATTTTGAATTTTTACGCTTTCAAATGGGTATAAACTGGAGCAGCGCAGAGAGAGAAGATGAACAGACACAAAAAATATAAAATTTATAACTTTTTAATTAGCTAAAAAGCTGAAAAGTAGAAAAGACACGCGCTTTAGCCAACAAACACGCTCCGTCAATGCCTGAGAAAATACGTGAAGTGTTAAAACAGAGAAGACGATCAGAACTTCTACGATAATTTATTTCGAATAAAAACTTAGAATAAAGATAGCTTTTTCAAAAAAAAAAGTCAAAACTTCAAGGAGGATTTCCTGCAACAAAACGGCTACACCAAATACGATCGCTTCTGTCCGTTCTACAAAACTGTTGGAATGCTTCGAAATATGTAAATTCATTAAATTCAAAGGACTTTTCGTCTGATATTTTTTTTTTTTTGAGGGTTGGTTTTTATAATCTTGCCCGACATGCCGTGGAATCGAAGGCTCAAAGTGAGACTAAGGTATGGTCATAATGTTATGACAAAATTGGTTTTTTTTTTTCTCACAAGGGAATTTTCTCAGCTCACTTTTGAATGAGACTAGGTGTACTAGATGTAGTTTTTTTGCGCTGTTTCCGGATATGTGCTCAAAACTTGCCCTCGAGGCCTGTGAAAAAGGTTAGAGACTCTCAAAAAATTGGTTTTTTTTAATAACAGAGAGACAGGAACTAGATTTTATAACCTCCAAAAAAGAGCTCAATCGGAGACATTGAATTTTTCGATTTTGAGAGCATCAACTTTTTTCACACGTCTCTAGGGCAACTTTTGAGCGCAGATTCGGGATCAGCGTGAAAAACTACATCTGGTGAACCTAGTTTCATTCAATAGTGAGTAGGCTGAGAACATTCCCTGGTCAGCACAAAAATTCTTAAAGAAAAAAAGTTTTTTTCAGTAATAATCGACTCTGGTAAAAGTGCTTTTTAAAGATTTTCTCCTTTTCTAATAGGTCATTGCAAATTTGCTTCTGCAAAAGTGAAAAAGAAAAAAATTCAAAAAGGTCGGAAAAAGCTTTGAAAAAATGCCTTGAAACCAGAGAAACATCTTTTATTCTTAAAATAATGAGCGTCGAGAAAGAAACTTTTTTTTCTTGGAAGGACTTTGATTGCTTTTTTTCAAAACAAATAGGTAGAGAAGAAAAAAATTGATCATGTATAGATTTCTAGATGACCTGGGCGCTGATCCGAGAAAGAATGGGCGATCTGCTGTACCAACTGTCGGCGATGAAGTTCAAGGTACAAGAAAAAAATTTTTTTGGTCAACTGACTCGGCGTTCATTCAAAAATTCCATTGTGGGAGAAAGTCACCTTTTTTTGATCGAGTATGAGAAAAATTAAAAAAAGGCTTTTTTTGTATTTATGAATTTTATTTATTCACGTCAAGGGAATATGGTTTTTTTAGGACCCAATGGTTGAAGGCGAGTTCAAAATCAAGAAAGATTTCGACGACCTGATGGAAACCATTAATCAAGCTTTCCGGACACTCGAAGATTCCATTGCCTAGTCTCTTTTCAAAACAGTTTTGAAAGCCCTGTCATATTTTTTCTCTGATGATACTTCTATTGTTTCCTGTTTCTAATTGATAGGTTTTGGAGATATGAATAATAAATTTTTTTCACAATTTTTTCAAGTTTTTTTCTAAAAAAACTCAATTTGTCATTTCAAATACTTTTTTTATTTAAACCCTCTGGATGGATTTATTCATATTTTTTTAAAGCCCGGATTTCGCGATGGAATGATCCAGCTCCGAAAAACGATCAGGTTGTGGATTCATAAGGTTTTTTTGTTTTGCAGTTATCAATTATGATTACAAGAAATAAGCTCTTGAAAATCGACAATAAGACTTGATATTAAAATTTTTCTGCTGACATGGAAACTTTTAGCTCCCGGTAGAACTTTTGATGAAATTTGGTTGAAGGGTGGACGCTATAAAGTGCGGGCGTTTACAAAAAGCGAAAGTCTCTAAAAAAAGACCCTCGTTTTGTTCTCTGTCGAGAATAATTTTAAAAAAAAAACAAGCTTTTTGAATTTTATTATTCTTTCAAAAAACAAAAAAATTTAATTTTTTTCCGATTGCTTTTTAAACGGTGTAGTGGTGTCAAAATCAGTGTCGAGTCGATTTTCGGATGATATGAAAATTGAAAAAAAGTTCTTGAAAAACTGAAAAAGTTGAAATTTAGAAAGTCTTTTTTTGTAAATCTGCCAAGGAATTTTCGTAAACGCTCGTACTTTGAAGCATGCCGCGGAAGTGTACCTTAAGGGCTCCTTACTTCAGAACGAAAAAAAAATTCCTTGCAAGAGATTTCATTTTAGAGTCGTTAAAATCCGCAAACTGCATGAGTAATGGAAAAGGTGTTATTTTGAAAATTTGAAACTTCATAACGCGGAAACAATTTTTTTTTTTCTTGTGCTGGAATAAGGTTCTTAATAAGCGCATATCAGCTAAGGTTTTCGAAATTGCAACCGGACGTTTGGAAAAGTTCCCTTGTGAGCTATATATACTCTGAAACACCTGATTTCGTTTGGCCCCAGACCAGTCTAATGCATATAAATAGCGATTTATGCGCGTTCTCGTCGCGCGAATCCAATAGTTTGATTTCCCAACATGGTTAGGCCTACACAATAATACGATAGGAATATCAAAATGAATTTTTCTTTCTTGCGAATTTGCTTTCCTTATGTCACTAAATAGGAATTTTTCAGAAATTTAAACGAAATTTTTCACAAGAAGGGCTTATCTTTGATAAGTATCCTTCTGAAAGTCTTTCAAGCAAAAAAAAAATGACCGAATCCTTATTACGAGGCAATAAAATTTTTGACCAGATTGTAATCTGCTATTTCTGATGTAAATTTTTTTATAATGAATTCACCAAGATATGAAAAATGGGGGAAGTTTTGAGTCGGCAAAAATAATATCCTCCAACTGGGATCGAACCACCCCCCCGTGGACAAGACGACTATTACTACAGCACTAGTCAGATCTTATTTTGAAAAAATGTTTTTCGATTTCAGGTCAGAAAAAAAAGCTTGAACTGAATGAAGTGTTCCGAAACAATAATTTTGATGCCTTTTTACGAAATTAGGAATATATGAATTCACTGCGTTTCGAACATAGATTTGAAAATAGTAAAGTAAAATATACGTTCCACGACAAATAGCGTCAGAATTTATTTTCCGTTTGATAATAGATAATAGAATTGGCAAACCAGTTTCTGCGAATTCGTCTCTGTGGTTCTTTCTGCAGTTTCTCCTACATTCCAGAGTCTTTGGGGCCACGAAGATCGCCACAAAATCTCACACTCGCTTTTTGCAGAACTGAATTGATTTCATGTGCTCGATTTTGCTCAAAAATTTTCACTTCCGTATATTTTTTTTTGTATTTTCATTAGTTCTGCAAAACCTTAACTTTTTTCAGAACAGTGAAAATCAGTGAATCCTGAGAAAAGCTAGGTTTTGTTCCATAGCGTACTAAGTTTGAAGAAGGCAAAAAAATGCTTTTTTTTCTGAAATTGAAGCTTTCTATCAGAAGAAAAATCAAAATTTTTTTGAGTACTGTATAACTTCGTAAAAGTATTAGGTGAGAAGAAGATATTTCGACGTCGGCAGTTCCATTCCAAGACCGACGGCTTCATTTCCGAAACTACTGCCTCATTCCGAAGCGCGCCGTTTTCTTTCTGTTCCATTCGTGTCTTTTCTTTTTCCCAAATCGAAAAACCGAAACCAAAACCGCCACCCGTTCTGGACACACAAAAGTCGCCCCATACCTTTTTTTTGTCATTGTCCTCGTTTTTGATAGAAAAATTACAACAAACCAATGATTTTCGTCAGCTTACACAAGGGCTTTATTACTCACATATTTCGTTTAAATACGCTCCATTTTCTTTTTTTTTTCTCCCATTCGCTTTGATTCATTCTCTCTGATTACTCATTTATCAGAACATTTTTACGGGAAAACTTTCAAACCTCGGAATGTAACTCGTTCATCGCGAGAAAACTCGCTTTTTTGGTTTGGTATGTTCCAGTTGGGTTTTATTACCCTTTTTGTTGCTTTCTCGCATTCTTTTCGCTTTTTGCTGAGTTTTTCAAGTTACCGAAACTTCTTTCTTTTTTTTCTGAACAATAAGGATAGCGAAGTGTTAATAATGCCTAACACTGCGCGTCATAATTTTTCATGCACCCTATTTTTTTGCTGTTTTTTTGAAAAAAATTTATTTAGACTTTTTTTCAAGTTTCCTCTCAATTCCGATTTAATACTTAAGCGCACTTATTTTTTTATAAGTTTTTTTCCCTGCAACTAAACTTTTTAAAAAACGTTAAAGAATTGATAATTATTGGGAAAAATATCAAAAAAAGAATCGATAAAATGGCAAAAAAATTATAGGTCGAATTTCAAGGCATAAAAATTTCTTCAATTTTCATTTATTTTATCTAGGGTTCCTAATGAAATAGCTTGTTCTACGTAAATTAAAAAAAGTGGAGTGCACTATAAGTATGAAGCACAATGTATGAGCTTAAGCCACGCAATTTTTTCATCTCTGTTAATAATAATGATTTATTTCATTCACAAAAATATCATCTGTGAAAAATCGGGAGACAAATGATGGACACAAGGAGTGAGATGTTCTGTTCTAAAACTATTTCTCAAAAAGGCGAATTGGATTGACCTAAAATGGCAAACTATTCATTAAAGTTCATCTGATTTGAAACATTTGAGAGAAGGAGAAAAAAGAAAAGATGTCTGATCATTTTGGATTCAGTTCGATTGACCTTCATGGCCGACTCTTCTTTCTCGACCATTTTGTAAAAGATGAATTTTCTCTCTCCCAATATTTCTCGGAACAACCGAATACTTCCAGCTTATAAAAGGAAAAAAAAGTAAAAATAACCGGGTCTCTTTTGTCAGTTTTTTTCCACCATCATTTGCGGACGCCTTCTGGAATGTGTTATGATGATGGGGCCTTATGCATTATTCCCCTATAATCTTTGCACGATCTTCTGCCCCTCTCTTAGATAGGTGCTTATTTTTCCTTATTTTCTTGTTTTCCCACGTTGTTTCAAACACAAAATGGTCAGCAAGCGTTTTAAAGCGAACAAATGGCGCTAGTTTCATCAAAATTTCAGCAAAAAGTTTTATAGTTTGTTCAGAAATCCTTGCCGCAGGCACTCAAAGACGCAGAAGTAATATAATAAGCTCTTTTCTATATAAAGGCCGTCTATGCTCATTTAAAAGCCTCAGCGCAGAGTTTTTGAACAGACCATACGTTTATTTATTTGAAAAAAAGGCGATCGGAAAAGTCTTCATTTACGTTCATTAAGAAATTCTGCGGGTAACATTTTGAAAAAAAAAAAATTATGTGATTAGTATGGTTTGGTGTTAAAATCAATAATTGGCTCTTCAAAGATAATTATGTTGAAACGATACAATTTTATTGCTCAAAAAACACTCAGTATTTAAATTTATTACCATTATTTAAGTTCATTTTATAGGGTAAAAAAGCTCATTTTTGTCAATTGTGCTTGATTTGCTTGAAGATCTGTTTGATGAAATTTAGGAATGTCCCTGGCGCTATATTTTGAGAAAGGAAATGGCTGTAACAGGGCCGATTTCATAATTGATCCGATTCGCCCAATCATGGGCATCTCCGTCGCCGATTAATTAGCAAAGTTGCGCTTACGAACAAATTTTTTTTTTCTCTGATGTCATCAAAAATACGGATCAATATTATACTTGAATTTTCGTAATAGGGATCATCTCATTCATTACAAGCGTTTGAAACCTTTTGAACATTGGCCCAAACGATCTGGAGATGGTCTAGATGGTTGACCTTAATAGTGGCCCCCAAAAAAATTTTTTTCATTTTGAAAGAACGAGCGCTAGTCATGAAGATTTCCAAGTAAGTCATGAAGTAGCAGCGGCTCCAAAGAACCGCAACAAATACACTTTGCTTTTACAATCGTTTTTCCTTGCTTTTTGTCTTTTGGTAGTCCTAAACGGTTCATTGTAACTTGCGTGATTGGATTTTCCAGCCAATTGACGCCGCGAAAAAAAAAAACTCAAAAAAGCGAACAGTTACGACAGCGGAGCGAGAAGGAGGCGTGTCCACAGGAAACAGGTCTCTCCCTAGGCTCCGCCCAATTTTCCCGCTGCATTTCGTAGCTGTACCTATTTTATTGTTGTTTTGGTGTTTGTCTAATTTTTTCGCTATAGAAATTAGGCGGGCTTTATATTTATTGGTCTCATCGTTTTTTTCAAGGTTGATAGTTTTCCGTCGGTTTTTTTTTTAATTTTTATGAGATTTTGAGTCGAAATAATAGGGAGGATGTGTAAAGAACTTGCTGTGGCTTATTAATTTTCAAAGTTTGTAACGTTGTTAGAAATGTACTTTTCCCGAAACTAAAGAAGCAACTTTTCCCTTTGTAACAGTAAAGGGAGATTATTATTGTCGACCTTCGTCCGTTCAACAATTTGCGTGCAAATCCGGGAAACCAGTGACCTGGTAATTCATGATGGTCACTTGTTTCAATTTTCCCCGTTGCACTATTTAGAGTTCGGACATTTTTCCCAAAAGTATTTTTCCATAGAGAACCGTCTGGAAATATCGATTTATCGGTTTTTAGTCAAATTAGTCATTCTGAACTTCAAAGATTCGTATCTCGGCTCAAAATGCTCAGAGTCGAGTTAAGTAGATTTTTTTAAAAATCATTTTCGGAGGGTCTTATTTCATACAGAGCCCTCTGATACCCACAAGAACCCAGGGATTCTCGAAACAACGATTTTTCGGTTTCAGTTCATAAAATCATTTTCAGAGGGTCTTCCATACAGAACCATCTGGTACCTTCAAGAGCCCTTAGATTCTCGAAATATCGTTTTTTTAAATTTTTAGTCAACTAAACTTCAAAGATTCTCTTTTATATAGAATTTTTCTGATCCCCTCAAGAACCCATTTCGAAGGAAGTTCGGATATGGTCTTTCTTTTTTCATAGTTGTTTCGAGACCTCTGATAGTTCTCATTTTTTTTTGGTTTTAGTCGGGAAGAAAATAAATGAAAAATTTTCTCAGCTTTTTCGTTTCGTGTTTACTTTTCTATGTTTTTTTCTCACCATTTGGCGGCTGTTATCAGACCATTTTTCCAAATTATTTTTTTAAATAATAATTACTATGAATTTATTAGGCCCTGAAACCAAGTTTTTAGTTCATTCTTTCCACATCCACCTCTGCGCGAGTGTTTTCAGTAGTTGGAGACTCAGCCGTCCGAAGTCCGTTGAAGGCGTCAAAAATCCGTTTGACACTGGCAAACAAGTCTGTTAAGATGGACGGGACCGCCCGTCTTAGGAAGACCGCAATTTCCGCCTTTTGCCTCCTACTGAACACAAACACAAACAAACACACACGTTCATACAGTTGCACGTGTCATTTCCAGTTTCTTTGCCTTTGGCTTCGGGATTTAACTAGCCAGCGAACTACGAGGATCGTAGTTTGAAAAGCCACGGAATTATGAGGATCCTTAGTTTGAAAGTTTGGTGATAGACCTTGAGAAGGGTATTCAAAATAATTTTTCGCCAGTCTTTTGAAAAAACAAATTTTCTTTTTTTTTTCGATTTTTATTTCAAAGCAATCTGTAGGTTATGGTGGTTTTTCTTACCCAAATTTCCGAAAATAAAATGACCTTCTACCAGTTATTTGCACACGCTTACTTGACCCTCAGATTTTTTCGCTCCTAAACTTGAAATTCTTCGGAACACTACTTTACAAGTCTTTCAAAGTGTGTGTTAGCATTGAGAAAAGTGTTTGCATATGTGCTCTTTTGATTCGAAAGAAATTTCACCGAACACTGTAGCCAAAAAAAAAACACCTTTGTCGTTGACTAGGGAGGTAATACCACAAAAATTTAGCCGTTAAAAAAATTTCTTTAAAAATATAAGCCTTTTTCAGAAGATTAGAGTTTTTTATTTTTCTCAAATTGAAATCCGAGGCTCAGTTTAAAAATTATATCAAAATTGAATTTCAAGAGTCGTTGAAGTCTTAATTTTCTGTGCTTTAAAGAGAGAAATGGACTCTTTTTTTTGGTCGTCCACTTTAATAGGTCATTTGAAGAATTTTGGGCCGGCGCTCGTATGTTTTGTGTAGGCGCACTTCACACGTTGACAAATATAACTATTTTTTCTCTTATTCTTTTTTCCAGCTGACCTCGTTTCATTTCACGTTTTTCATCTTTCTTTTCACCACGCTTTGCTGATTTTTGACGATTGTCAGTTTTTAGAGTTTATAGTAAAGGAAACGCTGTGACCGCCTAGAAAAGAGCAGTTTGCTAAAACATGCATACACGGTTGCTCCACAAAACTATTCCGCTCGAATCCTAAAATACTGAGACATTTTGCAAGAGAAATCGTTTAAAAATGCATGCACTCCCGAGGACATGTCCACTCGAGTGTTCCTCCTCGGACACTTCAAGATTCTTCTGTCTTTTTTTCTTTCTGTTTTAGATGTTCTTCCTAAAAATAAACTATCATTTTTTGATCTTTTAATTTGATTCATTTACTTTTCAAATTCTCCGAAAAAATAGTTGGCTAAAGCAATTTTGTTTGCCGGAACTACTAAAAAACGACAAAAAAGATTTTTGCAGCTCTCTCTTTTTTCTGTTTCTTCACAATCCCGCGAATAAAAATTTATGAAAAATTTGACCCAACAAAAAATTGAACTCGGATCTCAGTTTCCTCAAAGCAGTGACGCTAACCACTACACCACACTACCAGTTGCAAGTTACGGCGATTTCGCGAGTTAAATTAGCTCTTGGGTGCAAAGTTTGAGGCAAAAAAACGTTATTTTTTCTCGTTCTATTGAGGCAAAAACCGTTATTTCTTTCTCGTTCTAAATCAGGGGACCTGGAAACTCAGCAAAGTTTCATCGAATTCTCAAGCTATGTCTTTTTGTACTTCCCTGCGTAAGTTCATCCTAAGTGACCCTAACTAATCAAACACCCGTTTTTTTACGCAAATATTTACCGTTTGGATTGACCTCAGCCAAAAACGCCTTTATCTGGATCGGCTTTTCAAACCTGAAAGTTTTAATTACAAATTTCTGCCGAGAAAAAATTAAATTTCAGATCCAAATTTCGAATTTTTCGTTTTATTTCACATTTTAAACTGATAATTGGACATGGTATATCGCAAGCGTCCTAACCCAAAAAAAAAAACCCGTGCAAATTTTCTTTTCCCTTTTTTTTCATTTACTTGCTTTTTTTTGCAATCTTTTCCTTTCGCTAACGTTCTCGCAACCGTTTTTTCACAAAACTGACAACTAAAAAATTTTTTTTGCAAAATAACCCGATCTTCTTACGTCAGAGATTTCCATCAAAAAAGTGGGTTTTGTGGAATGTTTCGCCTCACCTCGAAACATAGATTCCGCACTGAGATTGCACGAATTCTAGTTTCTATTTTCAACCGTTTTTTTCCGATATTTTTCGAATTAGATTTGGTTGTTGTTATGTAGAATGCCTTAATAGTAGTTTATTTTTGCTGTGTTTATCAGAATTTTTTTAGGTATTAACTTGAAAGAGAGAATTAAAAAAATCAAAAATCAAAAAAATTTCAGAATCTACAGTTTAAAAAAACTCCTGGAACAGTGATTTCATTTTATGAGTAGCGTTTTTTTCCTCATGTACCCGATTCAACTGCGAAAAAAACCTGTTTCTTACCTTCCCATTACTCTTTTCTAAGTTCGTTTCCCTCCTCGTGTTTTCAAGGTAAAAAAACTTGTAAATCGAACCGGAAAAAAACGAAAAACCGTTGTTAGTATGTTCTTTTTTTGGTTCTAATTGCATTACAAGCATTAACAATTTTTTTTAGTTTAGTAGAATTTCGTTTTTTTGCTTCCTGCTAACATACAATTCGGTTTTCTGAAAGTCAAAAAATTAGTTCAGTTATTATTTTTTTGAAGCGAGATTGATGATAAAGTGGCAGTCATTTTATTCAGAAATTTGGCCTGGTAGAAGGAAAAAAACAAACTTGAATTGGGGCAATTTTGGGTGGTACAAAATTTAGCTACTTTCTCCGGTTTATCATATTGGTTTCTGGCGTTTTTATGGCAGATATTCTTTCTGAACCGGAATCCAAATCGAGACTTTTCCAAAACTGTTGTATACTTTCCCGATCCCTAACTTTCATGTTTTTTCGAGTCGTACCTTTTTTGCAGAGAGAGCTTTTTTCAATCTGGTCATTTACTGACTTTTTCCATAAAAGTTTTTCTGCGGCTTTCAGCTCTGCCCTTGACAGCTCAGATAACTATAACTTTTGAGATTCAATCGAGGTTAGAAATGACTTTAGAAACTTACTACTAACAGGGGAGGTAATTTAACTTCGCGGCGGGAGTTCTCTGAAAATTTGCTCCTATCGGCTAACTTTCGATCTGAATTCTCTCTTCCAACAGCTGAATTCGAAAATTTCTAGAAAAAAAAAAACACTTTTGCTTGGAAGGCCAGCGGCTCACAAGAACTTCAATTCGGAATAAATAATTGATTGATACCTAGAAATCGAGAACAGTCCCATCAAAATTAGTTCTGATACCTGACCGTATGAAAGTTTTTGTAAAAAGGGTTCTGAAAACTTTCGGAATATTCATGGGCAGAAAGGAAAGCCTAGGCACGAAAAATTACACGGTATATTTTGGAAAACGAACAAATCGAAAAAAAAGGTTCTCCCTGCAGAAAGAAAAAAAGGAAGTACCATTCGAAAAAGTATCGGCATTTTTTTCCTTTTGTTATTTTCATAGCGTTTTTCCCTCCACGTATCTCTACAACGAAGTGAATTTAAAGTTGAAAGAAGTTTTTTAATAAGTCTCCCTTGAATAGCAATTTTCAACTTTCGCTCCAAAAAAAAAAGGCGAAACGACATATTTCGTGTCCATTTTCGCGTTGAGATCTCGTATTGATACGGTCGTCTCCGGACCTGAAGGTCGCCTCTTTTTCCTGTTTTTCTTGTTCAATTCTGACTTCCCCTTCATTTTTTTCCGATTTCATAACTCATTTGCTTCGTTTTGAAACAAATTTTTTTTTTTGTGAAATGGATTTTGATTCACGGTTTTAACAAGAGAGTAGAGTCGGAATAAACTTTTTACGGCTTTTTTGGACCCTAGAGCGAGCTTAAAGATCATTATTTCTTTTTTCTATACTTTCAAATATTTTTTTTCGACTCAAAAAAATCTTGAAAGGTGAAGTTTGCGATTTCTCGAGCATATTTTCGGACTTGCTTGGTTTTTTTTTTGATTCAAAAATTATGGCTTTTTCTTGTTTGTTATACATACTTTCGTTTCACTCTTCATGGAATATTTTTTTCATGGTTTTCACAAAAAAAGGCCAATCATCCAAGAAAAAAGCCAAGATCCCATCACTGTCATCTACTCCACATGAATTGAACGTCATTCACAGCATAGAAAAAATCAAAATTTGTATCATTGCTACTCGTGCAAATTTGGAATGGTAGATAATGACCGCTAAAAGGGAGGGACAGAAAAAAGAGCCTTTGTTACCCTGAAATGAAAATTTCTATGGAGCCCTTTTCGACCCCTCTGACTTTGCCTATGCACTTGAAACAAGAGCTTTCGTTAATTTATTTGAAGTTTGAAAAGACAGGAATTTTTCGCGTTGATGGTATTTCATTATTCCATTTCTCATTTTTGCATAAAAAAAGTAATTCTTCTTTCTTACTTTCCGAAAAAAAGAAATTAGAGTTTTCAGAAACGAGCGCGTGTGCAATGCGATTGCACTTCATTTTACTATTCGCTTTTGTTGGTCGTAAGTTTTTTTTTTCTTCGTTCGGGGGAATCTCATCTTTTCAGGTTAGGGACTTTAAGTTAGGGATGTTCCGAAATGTGGATTTAAAAAAAGTATTCATTTCAATTTTAAAGCTATATTTTCTTCGCTTCAGTTTCAAATATGTAAATAAAATTGTTTTGGTTCGAAAAGGCCTTGATGGCTCGAAGCGATAAATTTCAAGCCAAAAAGTTCGTCCACTTTTCCAGAACTCTGACTCTTATACAAACCCCAAAAAAAGGAATGAAATTTAGTTGCAATCGCTCAAGACGAAAACAGCGAAGACGTTTTTGCGGCTCCAGTCAAAGATATCGAAACTTCAACGGGAGATGAATCAGTTCAAGCTGAAGAAGTCAACGAAGGGTAAGGTTCAGGGAAATCGTAGCTTTGATCCTTATGGTGTTTCTGGAGTCGTCACTGAAAGAATTCCTTATCTCAATATTAGCCTTTTGTTCAATCGAAATACTTACCTTATTGTTTGGTCGTGGTCCAAATTTGCCACGACGGCTTAAAACTTTCTGAATCACGCAGATTTTTCATAGAAAAATGCAAAAACAAATTAAATAAATGGATCAAACAACGCTTCCTGAATTATGGACCCATTTGAAACAAACGGGTGAGAGAAACTATCATTGAATAAGAAGCCGGCAAGTTTCAAATTAGGCTCACCTCATGGTTCGAATCAAACACATCGTATACCACTTGATCCGACTAAAATCTAAACTCTATGATTCTTACTCAAAAGATGAATGAATTAGAGAATTAAACAGTATAAACACTGTAACTACTTGAAAAACAAAGAAAAAACTTTAATTCAAAATAAGTGTTAGCACCGTCTATTCAGACAATCTTTTCCTCCACGGATCAGCTTTCAGATTTAATCGATTGTTCAGATGTTTTAATTATTGAACTTGTCGTGCAGATTGTGGAATGACGAATAAACCCTTCAAACGGGAATAAGTGAATTAAATAGGAGCCTTGGCAAGTGAGCAAGACTTTTGAAGTTTTGGAAGCTCTTCAGAAATCCGCAATTTGATACAAGCTTCTAGAAGCTATCTTAATTCCATCTTGAATCTTATAATGACAAAATTTCAATTTTTCCCTTCACTTCGTTTTTTTAAGAATGGATTCGTTTCAAGCGAGTACGGAGATGATTGAAAAGTCGACGACGATGAAACCGTTGCCGGAGATGACGTCAACTTCAACAAACTCGACTGAGAATTCCATGAAAATTGAGAAGGAGGAAATCTCGCACGAGAATAGTGAGTCAGGGATAACCTGAAACATTCGGAAGAGTGTTTCATTTTCTTTTTAAGTTGTGCCTTTAAAAATGGTTTTTTGAAGCATGTTTGATGATTTTGGAATTTTACGTTTTCAGCTCCTGTACAAAAGATCATAGCATCTACGAGCGCAACGACAGAGTTAAAGGTATTTCTTTAAAAATTACATTGAACTATCCAATTGTCCATAAGTATAGTGCTCTGAAAAACTGCTAAAAAGACAGGGAAAATTGAAAGGTCTTGAAGCGAAGATTCTCGATTTTCAATTAATTAGTATACGGTATTTTTGGCGGAAAGAAAAAAGTGACAAGCTGGGGCGGAATGGACTACAAAAAGTTATTCAGGAAGAGTCAACTTCAACAGAGCCCATCTTCTCAGAAGCAGTAGTTGGAGAACGTTCGGAGGAGCAGGACCCGGTTCTTGAAATCGACGAAAACGTGGGAGAGCTCACGGTAAATGGAAAAACTTACTTTACAAAGTGTTCATCATGAGCAAAACTTCGTGAAGTTTTTTTTGTCGACCTCATCCAAAATAATGACTATGGCATTAAAAATCTGATCAAACTTCTCGAAGAAAAAGTTATCTGCAAAACTGGTCCTTACTCACTATGGAACTTTTACAAATTTTCGGAAAGTACTGCTAAAAAGAAAGCTTCCGAAGCGAAAAATCGTCATTTTTGATCTAATTTGGTATGCTGTATTTTTGGCGGAAAGAAAAAAAGTTATAATCTGGCACGGAATAGGCTATATATTTTTGCAGCTGCTTGGTTCATTTTCCCGTCTCAAAATGTTCAAAATTAGTTTTTGAGAGTTAAACCGAAACTTTTTTTCGAATTTTCATAAAACGGGTTTTTCCTTGAAACGGCTTTTTGGCTTGTAAATCTTCTTCACTCTTTTTTTTCTCATTTTTTTTTTGAAATGTTCATCGAAATCATTGCGCTTAAGATTAATAGCTGAAAATTTTGAACTAAATTTGAGAAAAGTCTTACGATAGATCGCTCTTTGAGCAGTATGAAACTGCGCGTTAGTTTTTACAAACTCCATCCTCTTCTAAATAAATTAAACTTTTCTGTTTTTGTGCCAGTTTTCTGTTGGCCTTACTAGACCATTCCCAACCGTTTTTTTTTCTATTCAATGTAACTAACAAGGTGTGTCAAACCGATCGAGCTGAACTGATGGGGGAGAAAAAAAAAGGTAATGGCATTTTTTCAGAACTCTACGAAAATCGGGATCGACGATGTTGCGGACCGACGGGTTCTGAAAGAAAAGGAAGAACTCCCGCTTCCAATCCTTCGCGCCGAGAAATTCACGCCACAAGTCACCGGTTTTGATTAAGAGTACTTTTCGAGTTTGACAAGGGTTTTTTTTTAGACCGTCCAACAGAAGCGCCCAGCAGGCCAGCCGTCAGCGACCCCTCTGAAACGGAGGATTCTGGTAAATTTTTGAAAGATTTTGGGTCGCATGGCAGTTCTGCAAGAAATAGTAGAGTTTTTGGGGTTCGCGCAGTCGATTTGATTATACAACGCGAGCGACATTAAAGTCGGAAAACTAATAAAAGGAATATTTTGTCTTTAACCGGGAAAATCTTCGGTCGCGATGGGACTTCTGAATGAGTTTAAGGATTCCAGATGTAGTTTTTCACGCTGATTTTCAATCTGGTCTCAAAAACTGCCGAGGAGATCTGTGAAAGAAGTTGTGGACCCTCAGAAGTCCAAAATTTCAGTGTCTCCTCTTGAGCTCTTTTGAGGTTATAAGGTCTCGTTCATCTGTCAACATAAAAAAATAATTTTATTCCAAAAACATTCAAGACTAGATATGGTTTTCAAAGCTCCGCCATACATAAGTATTGCGATCTGGCTTAGACGGCGGAATCGTGGAAATAAGGTCATATGCTCGGTCCCCGCTCTGTGCAAAATTTTATTGCAGTTTTTCCTTTCTGTGAATTTTTTTTACAAGGTTTCCTTTTCGAGTTTTGGCCATAAATTGGCTGGATCTCAAAGTCGACTTTGATCTAAATTGGAATACGGTCTTTTTGGCAGAAAAAGAACGTGACAGGCTGGCGCGGAATGGGCTCTGCAAAAATTATATTTTTAAATGTTGCTCGGGCATTTTAATTGAATAAAGAAAGATGATTTCCACAAAATAATCTCATAAATGGTCGCAAACTGCGATTTTCAAGAGCAAAAAAGGATTTTAGAAGACACTCCGTTCGATCAATCGGCTGCTGCCGGCTTATTCGAGGCCGACGGTTCCTTTATCGACTCTTCTTTGCTTCCAGTAAGTTTTATTTCGGTTGATTCATACATACCTGGTTGCACTCGCTATGGTTCAACTATTTACTGTTACTAACGATTATTTCATAACTTTTCCTCCAGTCCGCCAACTCTCCAACGTTTCCGATCGTACAAATGACCGAGGAGGAACCGAAGATCATCGGCCAAGACGTCAACATAAAGATGCTCCAGAAGCCAGAAGCGACCAAGAAAACAACCACGACGAGTGGACCACAAGAGAGAGAAGAGGAAGAATTTGAAGAACCTAAAATCGTTGACGTCGGTGCTTCTGAAGCGTCCACGACTACCGTAAAAACTACTACAACGATGGCCGACACGTCTTCTGAGAAAGCTTCTGAGGAAGCGACCGATGAGGAGCATGAAGATGAAAAGGGCGGTCTCAACTCGAACGTATTGGCCAATTCTTCAAAGGTGTGTTCGGGGCAGCCATCAACATATCTACCTGATTCAAGAGAAAATTATAGCTGATTCACGGCTAGCTTGGGACGCTGAGGGGGCATGGCCTGTCTGCGCTCTCCACGATCCAGGCACTGGCTCGTGCATTATCGTGTCAGGACTCTTTTTTCGATGGCTCAAGCCAGCCCTGAATCACCTATACATTATTTTGAAAAAAAAAAACAGGCCAACTATTTGGATTTCGCGTTTTTCAATTTTTCGTTTCCCCAAAACCATTTTGAACGCATTTCCCTATTTCCAAAGTTTTGCAAGGACTATTTTAGACTTGGACGAGTTCACTAATTACCGCTTTTTTTTCTAGAAGTCTCTGAAATAGTTAAGAATTTTTTTTAAACGTAAATTACGATACCCTGAAAATTTTCTCCTCAGAGTGATTAGTGAGAACTCCTTGAGTACCTTTTGATAATAATAATTTATTGACAGATCAGCGTGAACCCTAACGAGTTCACTTGGATCTAGAATTTGAGAGAATACATTATACAGTTATACATCATTTGAGTCGTGGAGGAATAAACAAGAAGATCTCGTGCAATGGTAGATTGACCAGTAAATTTTTTTAAAGACTTGGGGTGGTGGCTGAATTGAAATTTGGAAGTGAGTTTGTTCCAAGTAGGAATTGTTTTTAAAGAAAAAAATCATTAGAAAACTGACCTTGAGAACGCAGTCGAAGTGGATTTCGCCTTAAATTGGACCTGAGGGCAAAAAAAGTTCGAACTGGGGAAAAATGATCGATACCGAAGACAATTTTATGAAGGGTCAGAATGTCAGATATAGCTCGTCTGAGGTAAAGTGGAGAGATATCAAATTGTTCAAGGCGATCAGAGTAAGATTCAAAGGATAAGTTGGACCTAATAAAAAAATTTTTACGAGAAAAAAATTCTGAGAGGAGATTCCAGTTTGTAGCAGAGATCAGAATTAAGGGGAGGGTTAAAAAAACTTCGGAGCAGTATTCTAGAATAGGCCTTACATAGGTGTTAAAAAAATTTTTGAACAATAGATCAGGTGATTTGGAACGAAAAACAGTTGAGTATCTGATTGGAACGAAGGGTTGCTAAAGAAACGATATTGTTAATGTGAGGAGCGAGAGTTAGTTTATCATCGATAAGAACACCTAGATCACGGATAATGGTTTTTTTCTGGGAATAGACAGACCATTGATTAAATAAGTTGTTTTTGGGATTGAGGGGACCAAGGTTGATAGCAAAAGTTTTGTGCGCAGCAAGAGGCAAAGCCCCAAATGGAAGACCATTCAAATATGGAATTAATACTACGTTGGAGAGATTCAGGGTTAGAACTGTAAATTTTTTTATATCATCAGCGAACAGAGAGATTGAGGTTTCATGGTCAATGTAGTTAACAATATCATTGATGAAAAATTAGAAAAAAAGCAAAGGACCAGATACAGTTCCTTGAAGGACACCGGAAGTATTGAGATAAGTAAGAGAAGAACGAGATCCATCGATCAGAACATTAGAAACACGCTCAGATAAGAAGTTTTTGTACCATCGAACAACGTTTTCGTCAAGACCAAAGTTCTTGAGCTTATGAACAAGCAGAGAATGATTAACCTTATCAAAAGCCTTGGCAAAGTCAAAATAACCTTAGTAAATTTCTGAACTCAGGTGTTTGCTCCAGCGAAGGCGTCCCGAACTCCAATGACTATTCGAATCACTTCAATCGATTTCAACGACGTCTTCGCCGACATTCAAAGCGGACCGTCAAGGAAACTCGCGAGAATCGTCGTTCCACGCCTCCTGGAACTCCTTTCGCCAATCCTTCAAGAGAATCTGCTCGACGTCGACGTTGTCGGCTTGACGAAAGGGAGCGTCGTGGTTCACGCCGATATTCTCACCAAGAGCGGAATCTTGGACGCTCAGGAAGTCGCCAATCAGTGAGTTATTTCTCATGGAAAAAAAAAATTATAAAAAGAAAGAAAAAACAAAAAACAAAAGAAAAAACAAAGAAAAACGAAAATGACGCTTCATCCAAAGCGGACTACACGAATCATTATCACCACTATACCTAAAATTCTAATGGAATTCCGCACTTTCCTCCTAAATTCTTAAAAAAGAATTTCAGATTGGAAGCCGCGATCGCCAAGAACAACTCGCAAATCGGAGATAACATTGCTGATTCACTCAGCGTCACGGTCGATGGTACTTTTTCAGAGATCTCTTTTTTTTAGACGCTTTGAATCTTTTTTGAAAATTTTTTAAAGTTGTTAGATTGTCATTGTCAAACAGTCAAAAATTTTTAAATTTTTTTCAATGATTTTTCAAATTGTTTAGGCCTGACCTCGAGGGTTTACATCGATTCCCTGGCCAATCCAACTATGAACGGATCTTCCTCCTTCATTTTGCCTTTCATAATCGCTTTCGTCGTCATCTTGTTGGTCATGGCGTTGATCGTCATCGCGGTGAGATTCTTAATTAAATTTCCGAAAAATGAATTTTACTGTGGCATAGTTGATTTTAAAGTTGTAAAATTGATTTTCAGACGAGTTCTTATTCATAAAAAGAACCAGTTGGATGATAATTTTTTTTTTTGGTACAATCTGTACTTGGACGTGGTGGATTCTCAATAATCTTTTGAATTTAGAAACTTTTTATGAACATTGAGTTTTGTTAATTTTTAAATTTCGTTGAAAAGAAAGAGTTTGCAGCTTTCGCAACGTCGACGACGCCACAAGCAAGGCCAAATGAAGCTGAGTGATGATTCTCTCGTTCACATTGAGAACGCCTCATCTTCTTACACCAATTCTCAAGTTCATTTGTGCGTTTTTTCTCTCTTTTTACGAGAATTTCTTGAAATATTCTTCTCGCTATTCTGCTCATCCTCTTTTTTTTCCTCAAGATCTTCTAGCCATTTATATTTGGAGTAAAATAGATGCAACCGATATACCGTCAGATTTTTGAAAACCAGGAAAAAAAAATTTTCAGGATGTCCTACGGCGGGTCTGAAGTTCTGGTCAATGGCGAAAAAGTTCCCGCGGTAGTTTAATACTTTTTTTTCACAAATTTGATTTATTAATGACTTAAACTTTTCAGAAATCTTTCCCAGCAACTTACCCGAAACAAGACGAACGAGAAGTTTCTTGAGCAATTTTTCCGAATATTTATTCATAATGTACATTTTTCGATTTTTCTTAAATTCCATTACAAGTGCGCTAGAAATGGATTGAAAAAAGAAAATGATTCGACGAAGCGTATTTTAATGTAATTCCGTTCCGCACTTTCCTCGAAGTATCCAACGTTCCAATTGACATCTCAGTGAAAAAGGTCTTTATTAATTATTATTTTTTTGAAAAAAATTTTTGAAAAGGCTTTTTTTAATTTTGACTATTTAGATAATGTAAGTTTTTTTAAAATAGTTCATGGCAGTTTTTTTGAAAAAAGACCCCACAAATTAAATCCGAAATAGTTTCTGTGCTTGTGAGATTGATTCATTTAAGTATGACGCTTTACAAACCCAATTATTATGCATCCAAATTTCACTTTTTTGGAAAAGGTTTTTCTGTTAATGCTTCTCCTGCTTGTTGTTAAAAGAGCATAGGCTCATTTTGCAAAAACTTTCCAAATTAGTTGTTTTTTACCGTGAACTTTTTTTTATTTGCATCCTGCTTGCCATATATATTTGTGTACGTTTTTTTTTCTGCTCAACTTTACGTATTTCTCTCATAAAACTTTTTCAAAGTTTTACGGAATATTCAGAAATGGTTTTGGTACGATTTGGTTTAAGAATTTTATTACACGATTACGAAAACATATACCCTGCATGGAATAAAATGGGAGAAAAGGCACGAAAAGAACGAAATCGCTCGAAAACAGACAAAAAGTTATTATGACAAAAGAGTACGGGTGAGATTGTCTTTTTATTTGTATATTGAAGTGATCATCAGTGCTCCGCATAATTATTTTGGTATCAGCTTAATCAAAATCTCTTTTTTTTAAAATTATTTTGTGTAGAATTTCTGTTCATTTAGTTCTCTACGGGGCACGTTTTACAAATGCCACTGATTTTCCCTTGGAAAACGGGTAGGATGACGTCATCGTCCCAAACTAGAGTCCATTGATAGGCGGCAGTTCCGTCTTCACACACGCTTTTGAAGAAAAACCTGAAAAGCTTCAAATATTCAACAGTTATCGCGATTTTTTTCTTAAATACTTTCATAGCCATGCTTTGGAAAAATATCTACGAAATCTGTAAAATTGTTCAGTTTTTATGAAACTACATCGGCTTTTCAAAGTTGTGAGTCTTTTTCACTTTGAATATTGATCAAGCTCTAGGTATTCTGACCGCATTTGGTCAGGGTCGGCGATGCCGAAAAGCCGACGGAAAGAGCGGAAGGTGAGATGTCGCTGAGACGCCGGCAACTTGGCGACCATCGGAACGCCTTCTTCGTCCCGAACCTCCACCGTCAAGGTCTCCGAACCCTGAGACACCACTGAAGGGGTCTCGCGGCGGCGGCTGGAATTGTCGCAATAAGAAAAAGAGAATTTAGGTCAGGGGTCTGCGGCAACCGACTTTTTCGGCAATTTTTTTGCGATTTTTCAAAATTCTAAACTAGAAATATTATTGATTTTGCCGTTACTTTTCTTGGCAGTGAAATACAGAAAAAAAGACCAGGGGGCGCCGTAAATCGTACGATTACTGTAGTTTTGGTCTGTGCAGGAGCCGTTCCCTGATGACAGACTCACAAACCGGATTCAAAAAAATAGATTCAAAAAAATATGATTTTGTTTAGCTTTTTTTTAATTATTAATTCTCTTGCTTGACTTTTTTTGTAAGATTATTGTTTTTATTCAGTTACTTTCACGTAGAGTAAAACCTGTTTCGTTTAATTGGAGTCAAATTGGATCGGAAATGGCGGTTAAAAGTTTTATTTTATGTAATCTAAATTACCACGGCGTTTCCACGCAGTTAGGTTTTTTATATAAAATTTATTAACGTTATTTGAAACTTAATTCAATAAAAAGTTGATTTTTTGAGTATTTCCCGTTTTGATATTGAAGATAATTCAATCAAAAACTGTTCAACCATTTTATCCTAATTCCATTTTTTGCCTGCAGAAATATTTTTGAAAATTTCGGAAGTATGTTAAATTTTGTCGGGGGTGCATGCACAAAAAACATCATATCTTACGGGCAGACATAGTTCTGGAAACGCCGTGTTTTTTGACAGTTTTTCGAACTATATTGTGGCGTCTTCATCGGACAAAACGAAAATTGCTTCGAAACGCAAGAAAATTGCTCCAAAACAAAAATTACTACTGTTTTGGAGCAACTTTGGCGCGCCGATGAACGATTTTTCGTTTCGAAGCATGTTCCGTTTTTTCTGATGAACACGCCATTAAACATCTCTCTCAAAATCCTGCTCTTTCTGAAATTTTTCATGATTTTATCGATTTTCTGACGCGAGGAAACCTATCAGAACAACCTTTTTTGTTTTTCTTTTGAAGTAAGCATTTTTAGTTTTCCCTTTTACACTGCTATATATTTTTAGCGTGTTGAAATGTTTTTTCAAGATCATATTTTCAAAATGGAGATGATTTCGTGTGTGTTTTAGAAGCTATTATCTTGAAATTCTAAGTTTTGGAATCGAAAAAAATTTTGGAGTATGCGATAGGGCGTCTCTGTGTGCTTACAACCTAAACACCATATTTCACGGAACCTTCTGTACTAAAAAAAACGCCGTGCGTTTTGATCAAAATTTTGCAAGAGTGGTTAGTAATCTTGAAACCCGATCTATGTGCAATTCCAAAATTTCAAGTGAAATAAACATTTTGTTTTAAAATTTCTGAAATCTGTGAGATTCTCCGATTTCCGCTCTCACAAATAATTTCCTCAAAATTTGTCATTTTTGGAATAGTTTCAGCAAACAGGATGAAAAAGACAAACTTCGGAAGCGTGGAGAAGCCGTTGGGTTGAAGATGAATATTTCTGTGATTCGAACGTGCCAACGTGTTGTTTGATGAGCAGCCACCGTATCCTAAATAACAAAGGTTTATACACCAAGAACACCGGTAAACAAAAATTTCCGATAGTAATTACTTAATCCGATTTTTTGAAATCATTTTTTTTTTTTGATTTAAAATTTTCATAACAAGTTTTCGAAATTTTCAGGTAACAAAAAGAACGAACTAGAGGAAGAGATCGAATGGTCGAAGGCCATGAAATCGCTAGCGCCACTGCAAAATCCGCTCGAGTCCGATGCCATTCCTCGGTGAGATTTATCTCTAGAAATAAAATTTCTCCTTCATCATCAGAAGTTCTCTAACAATTGAACACGCTTTATCTGAGAAACTCGGTGAATCTGAAGCAAATCTCTTCGGTCTCAAATAATGATCCAAGATCGTACGAGTGCTTCTAATACTGTTGCAGTAAGACCTTTTTTGAGACTAGGTCTTAAAATTCAAGAAAACGTTCTTTCCAGTAATTTTTCAATGCTAACTTTTTCTTAACCACTTATTCCTGGAGAAAAGATCGATTATCCCCTAGATAAAGTATTTTTTCAGTTTTCGGGCGGTAATTCGAAAAAGAGCCCTTTCTGGGAGGTTTATAATTAATCTATATGAAGAATATATGATATCCATTTGATGAACTTGGATCAGGTCAAAATTCAAAAAAAAAAAATTTTTTCGGTCATTATGAAGATCTCGCTAGAGGATTTAGTAACAATAGTGACGAAATTAACGAAAGCGTCATCCGAAAAGCATAGTTATCGTGTTACAAATGTAGCATAGAAGTTTTTTTCACTTTCAGAGGTCAACTTGATGAGATTTTCCCGGACCAGGCCAGAAATACTTCATCTATCAAATATATCATGAGAAAATTACCCCTTTTGAGTATCACCCGAAAGAAGGATTAGAAAACGGAGATATTTGCAAACAGAACGGAAAAAAAAACGACGCAGTCTAGAAAGCTGTTATCATAATTCAAAGCGAAAAAAATGTTTTTCTAATTGTGCTTTTTATTAGTGAGAGTTATCGGTTCTCTCAGAGAATGCGTGAAAATTGTTCAACTTTTTAAGAAAGGGTTCGAAAAAAAAGGGATTTGAAAAGGGTTAAAAAAAACCTGTGAGTAGTTCCATATTGCGACGGGACAGGTGCCGATTCAAAGTTGTAGCTGAAAAAAGCAATCATTTGCAACTATCAAACATTTAAAGGGAAAAAAAAATTCACAAACCGATGTTTGTTGGCTGGAGGCGGGGCAAACGCGTCAATACCGTAGGGACTGTTTACGGTACATTCTTCGTCGATTTCGTGGTGCATTCCTTTAAAATTAATCAATCAACTACCTGGAACATTTTAAAAGGAATTTTTAAGTGCCTGAAAGTTTCTAGAAGGCGAATTGACAGAGAAAAAAAACTTTTCAGGAAGTCAAAAAAGTTGAATAATGAAAATAAACTGACGAGAAGAAGACTCTTCAAACATTATTTTGTCCACGTAATTGTCAACGTCGTCGTCACTGCTTTCAGTTTTTTTCATTTCGTCTTCTTCTTCTTCCATTTCTGATTCAAGTCTGAAAGTGTAGAATGTGACAAAAAGTTTAATAGGGGTTTATGTTAGGGTCTCCTATTTTTTTATTTGTTAAATCATAGCGTCTGTTGAACTCTGAGTGAAAAAAATAAGCAAAAAAAAGACTTTTCGTCGTGAAAAGCTTGATATTCTACTGGCAGCCACTCAAAGAATTTCTCAGAGTTTCATCTATCATTTAATAAATTATGACGATTTATATGAAAAAAAAGTCACCCTGTAAGCCTCGGATTAATATCGGCCAATTTATTGCATAAAACATCGACGAAAGCTTTTCGCGCTTCTTCGGTTTCATGTCTTATTCCGCCATCGCTTGTCTGAAAAGAGCATGGTAATTTTTTTATCACTAGAATAATGATATTTTTGATTTTCTTTTCGTTTTGATAAGTATTTAAAAAAGTTGTTCAAGTGAAAAATTGACGTGAAGAAATCAAATTTGGTTCTCATTTTTGAACCAAAAATTATAAATCTATCAAAAGATCAAGAGAGAAAAGTGATGAACGTCCCTTTGTTTTTGGAAATTTTTGGATTAGAGTAGAAAGAAATTAGCTATTTTTCAGTCGTTTTGTTCTTTCAACTGAATGAATCGTTGGGAATACCGAGAAAACATCAACAGAAACGGCGCTTCGTTTTGTAGCTTCAGTTGAACTGCGGTCTCGAACGCTGTAAATTATTATTATTTTTTATTTTTTTTTTTGGAGAAGAAGATGGAGTTTTCCATTAATAATCAATATTTTCACGAACTTCTGATTTTTGCGCGTTTTCGGTTTTGGTGTCGACGTGGCGTTGGTCCTTTGGTTTAGGTGCTAAAAGTTTAAAAATTTTAATTTTTTTAAATTCTGATTTTATTCGAAATTTAGTACGTATAAGCGGGGGTCAAAACTAGGCCCCGAAACCCGAAAATTTATTTCTATTGATATTTTCTAAATTATTAACTGACTTTAAATAGAAAATAGACCAAAAAAAGACGAAGCTGAAAGAAAAGAGAAAGTTCTTTTTAAAGCTCACCGAGAAAAACGCCTCGGAGCAGACGAACTGTGTGTGTATACAGCGGAAATGCTTCATCAAAGGGATCATCAGCGGATCGAACAGCTCCAAATAAGGCGGTCGACCATCGATGACTTCATGGACTCGCTGGGACATCTCCTGACGGACTTCGTTCGGCAGGACGCGGCAGGCTCCCGTTTGAAGGCTCACAAACTTGCGGTGAATCGAGCGCGCGAGTTTGACGACGCCGGTCCCGACGTGGACCGACGACTTCTGACGGAAGTCTTGTACGGCGGCGTGCAGATGCGCCGCTTCGACGTGCCGTTTTTCGTCCTGAAACACGTCAAGGTTCGAATTTTTGAGCAGAAATTGTTCTTTTTCATAATTATCGTTATTTTCAGGAACCTTTCTTAGCTGCAAAACATAAAAAAAAATAAACCTGAGCCATCCATTGAGTGAAGACTGCAAAGGCGGCGGCGTCGTTGAGTACCGCTTCGACGGAACTTGTTAAAATCGATCTCAACTCCTCCATCCTCATCATTTAGGTCTAAAGTCAGCCAGTAAGAAAAAAAAAATGCAAAAAATGATAATAAAAGAGAAGAAACTGTTGAAACAAGTGGAAAACTGAACGATTTGTGTCAACAGGGCCACGCTCACACTTGAACCACGCCCTATTGACAGTCTTCAGATTTGTGGATATTTACTGATGTAGACTATCGATAGAGAGCTTCGAAAAATCAGAGTTGGACAAGGAAATCATAATCTGTTAGCCAGGACTTGAAATAATAATGCTTTGCACGCTCTCTATATCCTCATTTTCACTTGCTCATTTCATTTTCCCATAGGCCTCGCCGTTAAAAGGAAAGATGTGGCTGGCTTTGAGCCATCGAAAAAAAAGTCCTGGCACGATAAAAAAGAGACAGCGTCTGACTTATGGAGAGCGCAGAAAAATGTCACGCCTCTAAGCGTCCCAATCAGGCCAAACTGTTTCAAGTCGTCCGAATGGAACATGAAAAATAAAAGTTGTTTTTTTTTGAGTAAAGAATACTATAATGCGAAGAAGAAAGGCGAGATGTTTGACGAATGGTTTTGTTGGTGGAAAACGGGATGATTTCAGAGAAGAAGCGCCAGATGTCGCATATGATGTCGCGCAGACAACCAGCTGCCGTCGCGCGCTTTCCTCCCTTGGAGCACTTGTGTATGTTCCTTTTTCCCAACAAACAGTTCCAAAAAGTTCAAAGCGAAACAAATGGATAAGTAGGTTCATAATATACTTTTTTTTTCTAAGAGTTCTTCTAAAATCTCCATTCCTCTTTTCAATAAGAGCAGATTCATAAGCTGCTGTTTCTTGTGCTCTAACTCGCCCGTGAGGTCCAATAAAATAGAATGAAAAACTTTTCGAAAACTTTAAATCAAAATTTGATTTTCACTGGTTTGGCAGCCGCTTTTTTATTTCTACTTTATTTACGCGAGTTTTATTCATTACAGACTTTTGTGCCAATTTTCGGGCTTAATCTCTGACTCAGAGTGAAAACTGCATCTATTGAACCTAGCCTCGTTCACCGAAGAATATTTATGGTTGAAAAAAAAAATAAAAGGAAGGTAATGTGTTTTCTTAAATTTTATGTAAAAGTGAATACATTAGGTCTCACAATGATCTGTCAATGATTTATTGTTATTATTGAAAAAAAGAAATTATGAAATTTTCATTAAAAAGTACAAATAGCAGACGAACAGGGGTCACCCATAAAGGAAAAAAAAGCTGGTAAAATGAAAGAAGAGAGAAAAATATGGGAGGGCGTTAGTTTGAGTAGATAAAAGAGGGCGACGAACATGTGTGAAGGTTCTGTGAGAGTGGAGAGGAACGCCGACACTGGCGGCAAGTTCAAAAAAAAAAAAAGGCGGAAAGAAAAGCGTCGGTAACTGTCGGTTTCGCGCACATAAAGGATCTTCTAAACCTTGTTTTTAGGATGGGAATTTGAGTTTTTTTAACAGAAATAAATTCCGGAAAAAGTTCGCTCCCTCAGAGTGAAAAATGGACGGGCGGATTCGAAGTTTGGAGGTTGAAAAATAAAATTTTCCAAGTTCACTCACAAATTCTATTTTTGAGGAGAATATGAATTGAAAATAATAGTTTTTTCCAAAAAATGTAGCTCTCCCCAGCTATCTTTCAAAAGCTGTAGTTGTAGCAGTTTATGTAATACTTTTTTATCTTCCATCCACGAAAAAAAGCAGAGGGGATTAATCTTATTTATCAGGGATAAAAGCTGATTTCAGCAGGCCGGATCATGCTTAGAAAATCATCGGATACAGATGGAGAATACATAAAAAGATGTGAGTCTTTTACTTTAGAGAGAAAAAAGAAAAAAAAAATGAAAGTATACTCGATATTCACGCACTGACCCAATAATTAAGAAGAATGAAATATATAAATTTCAGTTCGCAAATAATTGAAAAGAAAATCAGCTTGAAATCAAAAATTTTAGTAGCTTTTCCGAAACCATTGCCATTTGATGTCCTGAAATTCAATGTCGTATTGAACTGGAAAGAAAAAAAATCGGTAAAATCAGAGTGGAGGCGGACTATAAGAAGAGGAACAAGACAAAACGACGCCCAGGGGCCCAATTTATGGTACTCGGGACGTCTCGTGCGCAGTCAATTTGTCAGAATGCTCCGCGAGGCTCGAATAGTGACAAATCGCTGTTGGTCGGGCGCAGAAAACGCCGATCATCTGCCTCAGCTAACATGAGCAATAATTAAGCAAAAAAAAAGAGAAGTTCAAACAGAGAAACTTTAACTCAGAAAAAAGAGGATCACTCGTATGAGTAGCAGAACACTGTGAGTGAAAAAGTGGTTTGAAAGTAGCCTTTCTGCTTCGATCTGGAGGATAATGGAGTTTGAAATGAGCAAAGAGAGCAGTTGGATAATCAAAATGAGCGATAAAAGTGTCGAGAACTGATTTAATTACTAATAGCAAGCGTGCGTGGAAAAATATATACGAGGATAGTAAGAAAAAAAAAACCTTAATAACAGCATTAAGCATGAATAGAATAAGCATTGAATATAAGTTAAAATTAGCTTGAAATAACCTCAAAAGGTAGAGCTGAATAGTTACGGTCATCTTCATAGTAAACAACGAGAAGACTGGAGGAAGAGGAAAAACTTCAAAGGGCCGGCCGACTGCCTCTAATCGAGTCCCGCCGCGAAAAACGCAGATAAGCGCCGGCGCTTTTTAACTTTTCAAGAAGCCGATGTAACTTTGGTTTTTCCTTACTAATGACTCCTGAAACCGATCTAGAAACTGTTTTCGGACCTTCTCGTTCCTAAAAAAAGCTTTAGAAAACAATAAAGGCTGTAGAGTAGCTTTGAAAATTTTTTTGAAAATGTTAGCCTCGAGAAAAAGTTTTGAAGCGGTTCAACAGAATGTGCTGAATGTGTGTGCCTGGATGTGCTAAAGTTCCAAAAAGGTTTTAAAAGTATGAATGTTTGAAAAAAAAGTTTTTTAAAGCAAGGCTGCGATGAACTAAAAAATCGAACGTGATTTGCATTTATTTTTGATAAATTTGTCACAACACATTGTAAAGAAAGTTATTAGCCGGATAAAAGTTTGTTTAGTGTGAGAAAAAGGACAAGGAGATGCCAATCTGTTGTGCTTGTTCGAGTGGATGAGAAGTCCCACTTCAAGCGCAGACATCCGTTCGGGTCCGGCCTGGGATTGCAGAACGGTTCGGCGCAACTGAGGGAAAAAAGGTGATAAAGCAAAGTGGTTGGCTTCAAGGAGAAAAAAAAAGAAGCCGGATGTCGAGAAAGCTTGAAATGGCTTGCAAATTAAAAATTTTAAAAAAATTTCAAAAAAATTAATCAAAAGAGTAGGTGTTTTACTTTTTATTTTGTTCCAATTAGTTCTTGATAACAACGAACAACAGTCATTCAGTCAATATTACTTTTTTTCAAAGAAGTTATGAGGGCAACACAAAAAAGGAACATTGACTATGGAAAACGAATTCATAAAGCGATTGAATAGGCTTCCGGTGGGGAGAAATGACAAAAAACGGCGCCGCCAAGTCGCAGGGAGCCGAGATAGCGCCGAAATGTTGGTGTGAGGATGATCGGCTAGAGATAAAAGGATTATGTACCTTTAAATCAAAAATTCTTGATTCGGAGAATACAACAAGCTTCTTAAAAGGAGAATCAACAGTCGTCAAGTCCTAATCGAAAAAAAAATTCTTTTGAAAAAATTTTCTCCAATAAATAAATGAATTTCGAAGCGTCGATTCCTAAGGATGTTTCAAAAAAGATTGAAACAGAGGGTTTTTTTAGGGTTTTATTATTACCAAAAAGCAGAGTAGTTTATACAAAGATTTTTTCAGAAATCTTCGCGTTCTTTTTTGAGCAACTGGTTTGAAATTTCCAACCTTTCAAAATTACTCCGAAAAAGGTTTATTTTTTTCCTGTTTCGAGTCTCTTTTTCTCCATCCAAATGTTTCAAAAATCCCCGTTTAGACCATAAAAAAATCGAGGCGGACAGAATTTTTTTCCCATTACTTGAAAAAAGGACGAAAGTTAAAAGTTGATAATGAGTTAGTTTTGAGCTGAAAAATATAGAAAAAAGTCAAATATAAACATTTTCAAAAAGTGAAAAAAAAAAACGATCGACTCGAGTTCCAGGGGTGCAAAATCTTCTCGACTCAAGTGCCGGCGGCGGCGGCCATTTCGACAGCCAAAAGACACGTGTGATGTGAATGATCGTCTTTGTCGCCGCACTTCAAAGAGAGGGACCGCCGCGGGACTGCGGCTGGTGTTTAGTTCGACCTCTTTGCTTGGTCCTCCTTATCGACTTTTTCTTTCGAAAAAAAAGAAGATAAAAAGATGCCGGGGCCTTCAAACAATCTATGTATAGGTTAGGTAAGTTCATCTATCACTTAAAACGATTTTTGAAGCGCGGCTCAATAAAAAAGCATCTAACTAGCTGTTAGAAGCTCTCTTCTTTCTTAAGTTTGGCAAGCCAACTAGAAACGAAATGTCTTCAAACTCACTTTGAGGTTGCAAAAAACCTCAAAAGTTTTTATATGAAATGATCTGAACAACTTTTAAAAAAATTGGAAGACGTTTTTCATTTTTTTTTAACTTTTTATAAATAAAAGCATATTCCGATTAAAAGAAAATTACGAGATAATGAGAGATTCGAAGGTGCTACGACAAGAGCGAGTTTTCCATTTGCGAGCAGTACTGTATGCGGCAAAGCGCATTGCGTGCATGCACTCTGCGTGTTTACACTTTTTGTGGCGTGACGTCATCGCGCCGTACATCTGCGGGTTTTTTGTTTGCGGGTTTTTTTGGTTTTTCGGATTTTTTTCTTTAAAAATTTTTTTCCGGTTTATTTAACTTTCGAAACAAAAAAAGAAAAACTTTTTTTTAATTGATGAAAACTCTGTTTGTCAAGGGGGCAGCTTAGGAAAATTCTTCTTTATAGATAGGTCAACTTCACAAATATAGAAAAAAAAAGAAGTAAGCTTATATTGATATTTGAAAGAGGAAGATATCAAACAATTGCATCATAACAAACACCAGTAATTGAAACGTGATACCAAAAAATAAGAGAATAAGAAAATAACAATTTTTACAGAAGCATCATATCAAACAAAAGTCATTTTCCCAGAAAGTCTGCAAGATTTTTTAAATGTACATTGAGAGATTTGAAGGGAGTTTTCAGAAATTTTACGGAAATCGGATTCTTGTACAATGCCAGTGTTGAGGGTGGAGGAGCAGGGACACCTTTTTTCGCCAAAACTTCTTTTGCGTTTTCTTGTTGCTTTAAAATTGGGTCGAAAACAATGGCTTTAACATAATCGTCACTTTCCATCCTGAATTTCATTCATAGCATCACTTTTTTTCATTTCAAAATCTGAACGAGAAAAAAAAAATATGAGGAGAAGAAGAAGAACACGAAGATTTTTTGATGACAAAAAGGAGCCTTCTTATGAGGTAAAAAAGAAGTTTTCTTTTTGTTTCGAAAATATTCGCACAATCAAAACCAAACCAGAAAAAAAATTCAAAGAAAAAAAATCCGAAAAAAAAAACCCGCAGATGGACGGCGCGATGAAGTCACGCCACAAAAGTGTAAACACGCAGAGGGCATGCACGCAATGCGCTTTGCCGCATACAGTACTGCTCGCAAATGGAAAACTCGCTCTTGTCGTAGCACCGATTCGAAAAAGAGAGAGAGAGCCTGAGAAAAGATATAGTTTTTTGACTAGGAAGTTAGATAATTGACATGAAATAAAGATTTTTTTCAAGGGTTTTTACGAAGATAATGATAGTGGTTAATTTTTCGAAATCTCATTGATCTTTAATCGTCTTTGTAATCTTAATCCGAAGCTGATTATAACATACGCGTTTATATATATTTTTTTTTCTTCATGAATTCTAACCGAACTCGATAGTTTATTCAGTCTTTTGATATGAGTTCAATGCTGATAAGCCTCCAAATGTTGCAAATACATTCAAGACTTTGCCCCCATTAATGCCATAATAATGCTTTGCAACTTATTGTCAGCCGCCACGCCGATCCATTGCTCTTCCTCGTCGTTATCAGTAGCCAACACGGCAAAAACAATGGAAAAGCAGAAAAGTAAACTCTATAGATTCTGAATGAGAATGAGATCATAAGAGGCATCTTCTCACGCTAAATTTGTATCTGGTATCAAAAGTTATCGTACATGTTTGCAAAAACTCTCGAAAATTCTAGTTTTTTTTATTTTTGGATAGTATTCAGGAAAAACAGAGATAACTTTAATTTTGAAGAAACGAAGGAAAGGGCAAATGACAGTTTCGTCTATAGAGCAGTTTTACTGCAAAACACGCTTTTGGCGGAAATTGAAACTGTTTTTTTGTTTTCTAAATGTTTTCCTCCAAAACGATACCTCAAGGTGCCCTAAATCTAGATACTAGATCCGGCTGCTCTCCTGATTGCAGAACAACAAAAAATTCCTCGCAGTAGGTCTTTTTTTTCGAGTTATGAAGCTTTGAAGTCCCCAAAATATGCAAATTATGACAAAAAAAACGCTATTTCAAGCTTTTGAAGCGTCTTAACTCGAAAACGAGATCCATAACGTAACATTTTTTTTTGCTCTGCAATCAGGAGATCCTCAAGTACATTTCAGCGAAGCTTCATAAAAAGTTCAACCAGAGGGTGAAAAACGTTTCCTAGTTAGAAAAATGAACAAAAAAAAATTGCAACGAAGCATTGCTTACTACACGTGATCCCTTCTAGGCGGTAAATCAAGTTTGAAGCAAAATAGAATGCCGTGAAAGTCCTCATTTTCTGTGAAATGCAAGCAACAGTGTCTACACAGCCGTCGGCGCCACATGTAGCCGTCGTAGCTCGTCGAAAAAATGTTGTGGTTAGTTTTTTTTTATAAGTCGCATTTGGCTTTTGGTACCGCCTTGAACTTGTTTAACTGTTTTTCAATGAAAAATTTCCTCGAATATGCATGGAATTCAGCGTGACGTTGTCGACATGAAGAGCAGCTTCTATACAATTTTGAAGGAGCCTATTCCGACCAAAAACTGCTTTGACGTTGCGATGACTACGGTAAATGACGACGCAACCGGGAGTCGCTTCTTTTGCAGTATACTACGCCGTCGGTTGAATATGTGATGACGGTGCGGGTACCACAAAGATTTCCCTTCGAACCGCCCACCGTTGAACTGACCAAGCCGAAAAATCATAATGTTGGTTATTTCTGTGCATGAAGAGTATGTATGCTTCTATATTTTTACGAACGATTTTTGAAGCATCACATGCCATATGTAAACGCACTCAGATGAAATTGGGTTGTAAACGCGAATCCTGACGAAAAAAACTTCTTTTGAAAGCTGCTGACTAGGGAACTTCTCGGGCTCGAGGAATCGTATCAAGTTGAAACTACGGTGGATTCCAGACCTGCCTAAGAGATCTTAGAGACAAGAGAGATTATCTGCTAAAAACTTTTTTAGGAGAAGCTGCTCAAAGAAATCCAAGAAGAAAGGGCTTTCCTCTCTCCCCGAGGTGGCTTGGCGCAGCGGTTAAAGGGCCAGTCTCACGATTGACTTTTCTGAATAGGTTCGATTCCTGTCAAGTGCAACTCTTTTTTGCATTTTTCTTCAAGATAAAGTTCTTTTTAAAAGTAAGAAACTCGAAAAGGTTTGAAAGTTTTATCAATATAATAAGTCGTTTACGAGGTGTTTCAGTGAAAATGACTTTGATTTTTTTTTTTCTATGGAGCAATTGTATCAAGAGGAAAACGTTTTCAATTTTATAATTTCTAAAGAGCTTTTCGTCTTCAAGGAAAATGCAAGAGAGTTTTTCATCCAACAGAGTCTGAACCTACTCAAAAAATTTAGTCATGACACCAGTCCTCAAGCCACTGCGCCAGGCCACCTGGGTGTGGGAGGAGGGTCTAGGCGCGTACAAGACTCTTTCGGGATTTATTTGAGAAGCTTTTTCTTAGAAGCCTATAGGTTTAGCAGATAATCTCTCTTGTTTCCTAGTACTCTTACTATTAGCCACCAAAGATTCAACTCTGTCCGCGTGCCGAGACGAACCCGAGTAGTTCCCTAGTGACTAAAACCAACGTATCTATGGAGACTTTTACGACCCTTTCTGACTTTCCCCATTATTCTAATAATTATTATCACAGGCAATGTAAGAAAGGGTCGAAAAAGACTTCATAAGAATGTTTCTTTTAGAGGACAAAAGTTGGCTCGATAAAAATTTTTGCTGTCTTTTTGCGCCCTTTTTCGAGCCTCACACTTTTAGCGGCTATTATCCACCATTTCAAGTTTGCCCGAGTTATAACTCAGGAAAAAGTTTTCAGGCGAATTTCCGCTTCCTGAGGAAAGATTGGTGGAAGCCGACGATGACCCTTAGAACCAGTGAGTTTTTTTTCCATCAGATTTTGCATCGGGATACTTAGTGCTGATCGAGGTGAATCACTCGTTGACGCAGAAGCACGCGAGCCCGCAAAATCGGAACCGTGGCGACCAGTCGCCTGCCAGCCGAACACCCAGTAGTCGCGGACATCGTCAATGACTCCTCAGTTTGTTTTCGTTTGATAAAAGCATTTTTATTACCTTTAAAAATAGAGAATTTGAAGAGTTGGGAGGCTCTTTCAATTAAATTATAAGTTTCAAACTTTTCAAAAAATTTTCTCTGCTATAGATTGGTTAAGGGTTAGATGTAGAGGGATCTGAGTTCAATGGAAAACCAAAACATAAAGTCATTATATGGACTTGCTAGAATTGCTGAGAAACATGAAGTTCATAACTCATTCAGCTTTGAAGGAGGGATTGGCTCACAAAATTTTCGAAAAATTAGGGAAGAAAATAATTTTTAACCAAAATAATTCAAGTTTTAGCCCCGGAGAGGTAGCGTTAACTTTGATTTAGAAAAGCTTGGAAAGACAGGTCGGCGGTCACAAAGAGAAATAGACATTTATAAATAAGAGACGAATCTGTATTCTAGAAAGGCCCCCGCAGTACAAAACGGGGGCCAATTCTGACACGGGCAATCTCATATAGAAATAACTTTGTGGGGTGCAAAAAGCACAAAAAAAATACTTCTGGTAATTACGTAACTTATTTGACGAACTTTTCGCTGTGGCTCAGTTTTTTCGTAGCGAGCCAGAGTCGGCTTTTCGCCATGCGCGGTCCGCCTCCGTGCGAAGGCTTTACTAACTAGAGAACTATTCGGGTACGCGTTTCGAGTTGAAACTTTGGTGGCTTATAGACCCGGGTAAGAGTACTTGGAAACAAGAGAGGTTATCTGCTAAACCCCATAGGCTTCTGAGAAAAAGCTTTTTAAAAATGAACAGTTTTGGCTTGAAAATTATCCAATTTCTGCTTTTCTCCTTCTTTTGGCTGGAAAAAAGTTTTTTAGAATGTATCATAGCCGGATTATTCAACGCGACTGTATTAAAAATATAAAATAAGGTAAAAAACAGTATTCTAAAAAAATTTTTCATGCTTAATTTCACATTTTCTACTAAGTTTTTTTCTCAGAAGCCTATGGGGTTTAGCAGATATTCTCTCTGGTTTTCAAGTATTTTGACTTGGGTCTATTAACCACTAAAGTTTGAACTCGAAACCCGTACCCGAGTCCGAGTAGTTCCCTAGTAAGTCTAATCAAACATGTTGGTAACGTCGGATAATGCCGATTTCAGAATCTTGAATTTCTCATGATACCATTTCCTTCAAATTACCATCTTTTGACAACAAAAAATATTATCAGAACCTTTCAAAAAATCGCAGATATATATATAATTTTTATGTGGAGCAGTGTCTTTCATATTCTAAATAATTCTCTGGTTTTCCGTATCTTCAAAAAATTTCTGAAAGCGAAAATTTATAAAAGTTTAGATACAAAAAAGGCAAACATATAGCTCCGCGCAATCTTCGAACGAAAAAAATTTTAAACGCAGATGAGCTCATTTTACAAGAATCGAAATTTCACGGTCACTTCAGATTTTATGACAAGCACGCGCGGAGCACAGGGTAATTGTGAATTAAACTGACTTTTCTGAATTTGTTTCTGTTTTATAACTGTTTCATTTTATTTTCTGAACCAACTCTTTCTAGAACTATCGGCGATTTCTCAATCATCCCGCAATAACCGTGTGCAGCTGTCTCACCTCCAGACAGTCCATTACCATGGCCCCTCTCGAACCGACGGCCAAAAACGATACAATCCCTCGGAAAATAAGAGAGCTAGCAGAGAAGGAGGAGCAGATGTTCCATGTAAGGCGATGGGGTGACAGCTGGTCCAGCTCCCGCTCGCCGCCGTCGTCCGACCGACCTGACCTAATCAAGCCTTCTGTTGCCCCTCCATCTTGTCTCCTATTGTAGATCTGGATTCGTTCCGATGCGTTCAGCCGAGTTGCAAAAAAAACAGCGGATGTCACAGTTTGAATTAATAAAGAGTGAAGATGGCGGCACCAACGGACAATTGCGTAAAATTACAAATTAGAATCGCAAAAGAGATTTTTTCCGGTTTACCGCACCTTTTCCAAAGTTTTTTTTTTCAAAAAGAACCGAGTTTACGATGTAATATTTTTAGAAGACTGGAGCACACATTTTTCGGTTTTTCATCCATAACTCTGTCAAAAAAAATCTTTTGACCGGAAATTTGAACCAATTTCAGGGTCGTTTTCAACAACTTCTTACTTACTTAGATACTTAGATGGTCCATCTTCGCTTTCGACCTTTTATTGCCTTTTATTGATCGAAGCGTGGACCACACGTTTTCCAGGAGATCTTATGCAATCGGTCATCCAGTGTTGTCGTCCTGGTTGACTGGCATTCTTGCGAAAAAGTTCCATCCGTGGTGTTGAACGTGTTATAGCATAATTGTGGTCTTATTATCCTTTTTGCCTTGCCAGGGCTAAAAAAGACCGCCCATTCTGTTAGCAGAAGCAAGCCGAATTGCGTGACCGGTGTACCGTTAGCCGCCATAAATGGCGTTGCCTCCCCATCACCGCGTAGAGGTGGTACTTGAAGGGGACAACTTCATCAACGAAAAACCAAAAAAATACTCATACTGTATATGTCAACGCTTCCCGTTATTAGACACGCTACATCGATGAATCGAGTAGGGCAAAGTCTTAATGACGTCTCTCACTAATCTCGATCCAAGATGTCTCTGAAGGTTAATCCGGTCAGATATGAGTGGTTTTAAAAAATGGAAAAGGTATTCCATTTTTTTGAAGACATCTAATTTCGTTGCAACAGCAGCCTTTTGGAAAATTTCAACTTAAAAGAAAAAAGAGTGTCCGCAGTTCCCCGAAGCACCTCACTCTCCTATTGCTTTTCAATCGATAGCTGCAGGTTGTTGAATTTTCAAGGCAGAAGTCAGTCATTATTCATCCGTCTTGTGTCTGGATTAAGATGCGAATGAGCGGTGGAACCGCGTAATTAATTGAATCAGTTTTTTAATGACCTTTTTTCCTGAAATATTATTCTTTTTCGAACTGCGCATCAGCTGAGAAGCCACTTGCTTGCACACATACATCGGCGTCTTCCAACAAAAGCTTCGAGCTGAGAACGGACGGCTCCCATGGGGAAGAAAAGGAGTGCGCTTTTCTCGGCTCGACGAGCCAAAGAGCATGATGCCGAGCAGTGTCATGGGAGTTGAGGCCGGCAGCCAATGAGGCAAGCCGCCCGGGGCGGACCCATATAACCGTCTGACCGTCTGGTCGCGCGCCTCTGACACTCCATGGGCTTGTCTTTTCCGGTGAGGCGAAATTAATCGGAAGAGAGAGCCGTGCAAGCCGGCGGCCTTTCTCTCGCTCTCTCTCTCTTTCTCACGTCTTCCTCGAAATCATGGAATTACTCTGATTTTCGCTTCTGAATTTGAAACGATTCACCGAAATGGTTCATGAAGTTCGCGCCAGCAGCACTTCTTCTACTGATTCGAACGGCTTTCCAGTTAAGGATCAAGATGCTGTCAAACTTTTCGTTGGACAGGTTGATTTTTCTTCTCTTACAATTTATTTTTTTGAAGTTATTTCCATTTTCAATTTGAAAGATGGAAAGGCCTTGCTACTTTATTCTTTCACTTTTAAAAATTGAAAAAAAAATTTTTTTTAATTATTGAGGGGAAAAATAATTGTGTTGACCAAATATTTGATTTTTTTTTTTTGGGTTCATTTGAATATTCCGATGCCCAGTTTTGCTTTCATTGATCGTTGCTTGGTTCCAGGAATGAAAAATGGAATCATCTTATTAATTCAGACTTTTTTTTTCATTCGGAACTGAAATTTCAAATTTTCTATTACCTTAGCTCTGTAGGTTGATAGAGCACAGTTATGAACAGATTGTTTGAAACCCGAAGGAGATCATTTCGCTTTGAATAAAGACTCAATTATTTATAGTATTTACCAATAGTTTCTTTTTTTGGACTCATCTCATAAAGATAAAGAGTTGTTTTTTTAGAATTTGAAAAAGTAATGAATGCTGGGAAATGAAAGTTGAGATTTTTAAATGAATTTAGTCAGTAACACCCTTTATTTATTTTTTTCCCTGTGCTCATTTGAACAATTTTTTTCATTTTTTTGAACTTTCGAAAAAAAGAAAAATTTGAGCGAAAAATTTCTCTTGTAGATTAAATTTATATTTAGAAATGATGATTCAGTTGTCATTGAAAAATAGTGCGAACGATTTTCGACCCCGAAAGAAATTCATGTCTGTTTTTGGGATCTTCTTTGGTTGTTAGAACAAAACGGCCGCATTTCCATATATGAAAAGAGAAAAGCCGCGCGGCCCTCCAGGCGCTGATCGATACGTGGAGCCGAGAGCTTTCCAAGCCAAAACCTTCATGTAGCCAGTCATCCCCACAAGTGGCTCACAGCGGTCATTTAGATAATGATCGCGTTCGTAGAGCTCAGATATGAAATACATAAATCAAATGGGTTCGGCTTTTTCGTTGAGCTTTCCCTTTATACAAAACTATATCTTGCTCAGCCTTGTTTGCTTCGGAAAGTCAGGGGAATAAAGACCAACCTGAGTTTAAAAAAAAACATTTTTTTTTATTAAGCGTTGAGAACAATTCTTGGAGCTGTGAAGCCATGAGAAGTCTCATTTTTAATACAACTTTAAGAAAAAACATAAAATCTTTTGATAATGAGAAGCTATACAACGGATTACAGATCCCTCGAAACTTGGAGGAAAAAGACCTGCGGCACCTCTTTGAGCAGTTTGGAAAAATCTACGAGTTCACTATTCTTAAGGACAAATATACGGGTTTGTTTAGAATCAATGTTTTTGTAGCTAATTTTTTTTGGGAGAAGGGGGGGGGGGTACATGGGAAAAAGGGACTGACCATTCATCGCGTTTTGTACCTCATTATAATTTTTTTCCTGATAAAAAAATCGTTCAGGAGTTCACAAAGGATGCGCTTTTTTTGACTTATTGTCACCGAGATAGTGCAATCCGATGTCAGGCTGCACTCCACGATCAGAAAACTCTTCCAGGGGTACGTAATAATTTTTTTCCAGGAATGTTCAGATTGAATTTTTTTATTTCGAACCAAAAAAATGAAGACGAAAGGAAAAAAACCCATTAAAAAAAGGACTGAGTGACAAAGAAAAAGGATTAAAAATCATCGAAAAATTTTTTTGGTCACCTTAATCTCGTTTTTTTCACTTTTTATTTAGTTCAAGACCGGTTTTTGGATTCAATGAAAGCAAAAGTGAAAGGAAAAGAAATTATGATTGAAAAACATTTATTTGTTTCTCTCTGTTCTCAAAAGATCTTTCCTTTTATTTTCGTTTTTTTTATCGAAAAGGACATTTCAGCTTTTTTTTTCTAGCTTCAAGAGACCCAAAAATTGAGGAAACACTTGCTTCAAGAGTGTTCCGGAACGAATGTACGTATAATTTGCAAAATTTTACAGAAAAATGAAAAAAAAAGTTTCGTTTATTTTTTCTTAAAACGGACCATCGGCCAACATGGGAAAAGCATAACAAAAGGCCCGTGGAAGGTGGCAACGGGCGCGGAAACTCTGATCCAATTGTCGGGAAGAAATCGAGTTTCAGCCCCTAACCTTGCCACGAAATTTCGATTCGGTCAGCCACAGCCACACACATAGACACACAAATGCGCCTTGTACTGGCTTTCATAAGCTTCTTCGAATTCTGTCGAGCAGCTAAAGTCTTTTTTGGTTGACTTGAAACTCAATCGGTTTTCCTTTTTTTCCGCGAGTTTCTCTATTCCGCTTTTTTTTTTCTGCTCGTATATTTATCTGAAGCTATTAAGAAAAACAAGTACTTTTACTTCCGAATTCGTTTCATGTCGAATATGACCCTGCCAATTTTTTGCCTCCACAAAAAAAAATCTTGAAACTTCTTTAACTCACTTAAAAACGATTTCTTTCCTGGTTGAGAATGTATCATCTCAGTTTTAAAAAAGAAAATTTTCTGTTTGAAGTCCTGTGAAAAGCTGAAGGGAGTTTGAGATTTACTGTGTGTCTTTCCATCACACGCATCATTTCTCTATCAGGTGTTGAAATCTTGAAAAACGAAAATTCTCTTTTCCCGAACTCCCACCAGTCACTTCTCGCAAACTCCTTATAGTGGGTCTTAAATGACCATTTAGGGAGCCCTATAGGGGTCGCAGAAAGGGGTCCTTTAGTATAGCTCTGTCTTTTTCCTTATAGGACCCATTTCAGCTATTCCCAGTTGATTATATGTTTTATCCTGCGAATAACAATCCCTTCCTTCTCATATATTACTTTATGGAAAATTTCAATACTTCCAACACGACTTGTTGTCACTTTTATTAACACTTTAACAGTTTTCTTCCTCTTCTTGTGTATTTGTATCACTTGAGCGACGTGTCGATGAGACAAAGTCCTATCCGGATTTCAGTGATAATCAGGGGCTCTAGTGACATATTCGCCGTTGTGTGTGGTGGCTGGCAGTTTTGAAGCCCTGGTTTCCCAATATCGAAATTTCTTAAACCCTTTAGTTGGGTTGCGTAGAGGATCGAACTTGTGACTCTGTGTACCGTAGACGGGCACACGACCTGTTGCGCTACGGTGCGCCTCTATTAATAACACTTTACTATCTTTCAAATTTTTTCTAAAATTTTAGCTTCATTTCAAACACCATATTTAACATTTTCAAGAGGCTCGAACATGTTGAATTGAAACCTTGTGCCTTTTTTTCGTAAGTCACCTGGCTGAGGACTTGAAAAGAAACGGGATTGAAAAGGACTTGAAAAAAAAACGGTTTTTTTTTTCAGATGAATCGAGCTATGCAGGTGAAACCGGCTGATACGGAAAGTCGACCAGCCAGTCCCAAAGACAAGGTGACGGGATTTTCGTCGAGGATGTCATGAGATGTTCTCGTTTTAGCTTGATGACAAGAAGTTATTCATCGGAATGTTGTCGAAGCACCAATCGGAAGACGACGTTCGAGCAATGTTTCACCCATTCGGAGCTCTTGACGAGGTTTGCGTTTGGTAAAAATGCGTAGAAATTGGGGATGCTAGAAGATTCACATTTTTCTTAAACAGGCGGCAGATGCGGTCAGTGGGCGTGACATTGCAACAGGGGCGCAGTAGTCTCGCAAATGGCCGCAGAAAGGCAACAAAAAGAGACCCTTTATCGAGCCTTCCATTTTTTTTTCTGGGCTTTTGAAGGCTCAAGAAATGGTGGAAAGAGGGAGAGGCAGCAAAAAGGGTGCATAAGAGCCGATAAAATGGCGCAAAAAGGGAGCCTTTGTCATCTTAAAAGGAACATTTCTATAGAGCTTTTTCCGACCCTTTCTTTTGATGTGTATGAGAGTAGTTTTTGTGGATTCACCGGCTGTAAAAATACCTTAAAATAATGTTTTTTCAGACATCAACTTTTTAGAATATTTTGAATGTGTTTCAGAGATGGAGATGGAAAGAAGAGAGGGGAAAATTTAAAAAATAGCTTTTGCAAAATGATTCATCACATAAAAGGTCGTTTTTTTATATTATAAAAATCCGTCGAATGGAGTCTCAGAAAAAAAATTTTTTTAATAATTTTGAAAAGTTCTTGGAACTGTCGTGTACAGTTTTTCTTAAAAATTTAACTTCCAATTTTTTTATACGGGCTAAATTTGAGGGTCATGAGGAGGTTCTAGAACTTTATCAACTCGCGAAAGACCGTTTCTTCAGCTTCTTCCTCAAAAAGAGTCCCAAAAGGCCGGCTGATAAATGAGCGGCGTGACGGCTGGGCCACGGCGCCGCTGAATAAAAATGAGCGAATTTTTTCGTCTTTCGGCCAAGAATTTCCAAGAGCGGATTTCCCTTCTCGGCGGCTTTGGGGATTTGTTTCTGCTTGCTCTGTTTTTCCCGAAAAGATTTGCATTAAAAAAATATTTTGAGCAGTTTGGATGCGTTCCAAGCACACATGGGCGGACTGAATTGAAGGTCTCCAACTCTTCCCAATCCTTTCTAGAATTATAGTTGAAACCACCTTTTTGAGGTTGAGAAGACAATAAAAAAATAGCTTTTGCCTAACTTTGTCAAAAAAATGCAATAAAAATTTTATTTCCATAGTTCATTTTCTATTTTTAAAAAAATCGAAGAAAAACAAATTTTTCCAGGTGACAGTTCTCCGAGGTGCTGACGGGGCTTCCAAGGGCTGCGCTTTTGTTAAATACAAAAATAGTCTCGACGCTCAGATGGGTACTGTAGTTCCCTACTTATCTTTTCATACATTATTTTCCAGCGATTTCCGCTCTTCACGGAAGCCAAACGATGCCTGGCGCCAGCTCCAGTTTAGTTGTCAAATACGCCGATACGGAGAAAGAGCGTCAGGTGAGACTGACTGAATGGACGTTTTTGCTAGTGGAAAAAATTGCGATAAACATTTAGTTTTAAATTAAGTTTTTAAATAATAAAAATAATAAGGGGGCGGATATACAAGTATTAAAGGCGCAGGCGGCAGCTTTAACGCCTGGGTCATAAAGAGAATCGATTTTCTCGTCTATTGACGCAATTTTTCTGTGTAAGAGCGCCGCAGTGCTTGCACACGATACACGACACTACGGAAAAGTATGCTGGACGTCGTAAGAAAAAAACCTTTTCACACTTTTTTTCACGTTTTTTTTCTCCTATTTTAGGTGCGACGGATGCAACAAATGGCGGCGCAAATGGGACTCCTCAATCCGATGGTTGTCAACCCCGTGAATGCTCAATATAATGCCTACACTCAGGTAATTCACGGCGTTCTTTTGACGACGCCCCTCCCACAATTTCCGTAATATTTGACGTCTTTTGTGCATACACAGAACGACGCTAACTCGCATACTCATTAAATTCAAAAAAATAATTTTTTTCCTCGAAAAAAATAGCGTTTTTTTAAAAATAGCAAAACTATAGACGTGGAAAAAAATCGATCCTTTCACAACTCCTTTTCTAGTTGACAAAAAAACATTTGGGTGAAAGTTTTTTTCTTATCTTCTGAACACTTTCATACCTTTCATCCTCAAAATTGGTTAAAGTCCTTTTTTTGAGTGAAAAAAACGTGGAATTTTTGTGCCGAAAAATGACTTATTGTGGTTCTATGTGTCTTTCCCGACTTATTGAAAATTTAAAAAAAGTTTTCTTTACAGATTTAGTTTAGTTCATCCACCTAGTGGTATTTTTTTCTCCTCTGCAACATCGCCATGCCATTCTGATGTTGCGAAAATGAAGAGATTGATTGATTCGAATAAAAAAATTTAATTTGACACTGAAAATGTTGCTGAAAGGCTTTTTGCTTTAAAGGGAAAAATTTGGTCAAAACACAGCATTTAATATTGGAAATTGAAAAAAAGTTCCTTTTGCATTTTGCTGTCGCAATAAAAAAATAATTACCGTAAATCAGTACGAAACAGATAAAGATACAGCTGAAATAAACATGAAAAATCACGTGAAGCACTTGAGCAACAAGAAATTCAAATGTTCGCGCGCAAGCTGTCTACCGTAAATCTAGGTGGAGCAACCCTTCCAAGCCGCTCCACATTTTCAAAATTTTACATTTTCTTCCACTACGCAAAACGCCGTGAATTTCCAGCATGTCCCTTGGAACAATTTGAAAAATATTGACTGAAAATAATGGCTTTTAGAATATCGTTGAAATTTATTATTACTATTTCTTTTTGTGAGCGAAATAATTTCTCTCTATAATCAATGCGCGCACCTGAATATTGTCCAGGACGGCTTTAAAAAGCCGCGTCGCACACGCAACGCTTCGTCCTTGCCAATTTCCCAAATAGCCTTTCAAGTCGAAAAAAATGACTAGAATCGCGTGAATTAAGCTTTCAATCATGCGTTCGTTCAATATTTTTCAAAATTTGATCATATTTCAAAAGTTGAAAGCGTTTTTCGAGGTAGTTTGAGCTCAAAGTTCGAGAGCTTTTTTTAATTGGTTTAAAAATTCAGTATTTATAAGCTTAACTTGAGAAAATCGAGAGTGAAGTTTAGAAAACTTTGTTTTGAAGTTTAATACTTGAAAATTAACTGTTTCAAAGTCAAGGTTGAAATTAATATGCGGTTGAAATGTTAGAAATGGAACGGTCATTTTTGAAAATGTTCGTTTTTGACAATTATGTAGAGCAAGCTGTTAAATTTCGATTGAACTTCCAAACAGTCATTACACGTGCGAGCAAAAAGATTCTAATAATTGCGATTGAATCAAACCGCATAGTTGCAGTTGCTCCAACAACAGGCCGTTCTATCCAACGTTGCTCAGACTTCGGCAGCTGCCGCCGCCGCTCAGGCTTACTTCCCTATTCTTCAGCCTCAAAACTCGGTATGCATTCAGCTCAATCTTGTCCAAAAAATATTGACTATCAATAATTTGGTCTGTTTCCCTAGAAGATACTGTTCCATAAAAGAAATTATGTTTCAATAACCATTTTCGAAAAGGAAAAAGTTCGTTTGTTTGCCACAACTAGACACATTCTAACTTGTCTACGTCTTTCTCTCACAGAAAGAATCACAGAAACATGAAAATAGTACGATAACGTTATCGAGGGAAGAGAGAGTGCAGAGAACTTAGGAATTCGAGAGTGGTCCCTATAGGGGTTAGAGGGGAAACAGCCCCCCATAGGGGACGAGGAAGTGGTCCCTATAGGAGTTTAGTGTCCCTCTCTGAAGAGAACTTGAAGATTTGGCAAACTTTGTAATCGATGAACCAAAAGACCTAAGGCTTGGAAAAAGGTGTCCATATTATTTTTTTCAAAAGAGATATTTTTTTTACTTGATTTCTTGAATGGATCGGAGTTTTGAGATGTTTCAACTGCAAGCGGCTGCGGCAGCGACGGCTCCACAAGTTCTTGCTGCTCCCTCCCAACCATTGGCTGCACAGTTAGGCCTCACTGCCGGTTTATCCATTTTTCAAGATTTCAAAATAAAATACTATCTGTGTTCAAGATAAAATTCATTCGAAATTTGGGAGAAAATCCGATTATTATGAGCCTTCTATACATGATAACCAGGATCTATATGTATGTTTTCACGACTTAGAACTTACTGGCCGCATGTAGAATGGCTACACGCGTTGCGGTCGCTCTAAGGCTTGCATTATAGTTCGAAATCTTTGACTTAAAAAAAGCTGTGCGAATGTGTTTACGAGACCTTGTGTTCCCAATGCTATCATTATGAGTCCAGTCAGTAAATTTACTATAATTTTTCTTGAATAAAAAAAAATACGTAAGATAGTGTAGAAATGATTTTTCATTCTTATTTTCTAGCAAATCAGCACTATCAAGCGTTGCAAGCCTTCGCTGCCCAGCAGCAACAGCCTCAGCATCAAGGTAATAGGAATTCTTGAAAGATTAGGCTTCAAATTCACAAAATTTACGTCTGTTTTAGTCCCAACAACGGTGAGCGAGACGACGTATCAGCTGGCCGCCGCTGCCGCAGCCAACCCTTCGCCATATAACTTGCTCGGTTTCGAAGCTCAACACAGTCAGATTTTTTCTTCTTACTTTTGTGAAATTTGCTTGTAATTATCTTTCTAAAGACATTCGGATGATTTCCAGATGCAGCTGCCGCCTTGCAACTGGCCCAACTTCAACAACAAGCTGCTGCTCAACTACCTCTGGTCACTCCTAAAGAAGGTAATTAGTCATTCACGCCCTCTGCTGGTTTTCATGAATTTTCTTTCTAATTCAAAAAAAATCTCAAGTATCATAATACAGAAAAAAAATTTTTACCAACCTAAAAAAAATTGAACTTTTCATTTCGCGATGTCCTCCGGTTAGTCTGAGGAAAGCAACCCAGAAGTGGTGTTTTTCAAAAACGAAGTTTGCTAGATTAGAATTTAGGTGATCATTTATGTTATCATCCATCTCTTTCTTTCTTTTTCAATCCTTCATCTTCCCAGTGAAAATATCCTTTTCAACATTTATCCATATTGTTTTAGTCCATTTCCCGGAACTTGAAATAGTTTGACTTCTCTGGGCTCTCTTACCCCTCTCAATTCTCATGTTTTCATTACTTGGCCTGGGAAGGAAAAGAGACGCAAAAATGCTAGACTGTATCAAGTTGTGGGGAATTATCTATATATTTTTTATTCTTCAATTTGCACCCAGTGGTGATGGTGTTGGTTTTGAAAAAAAGTTTTCCATCTTCTGAGACAAAATTTGAAGTAAAAATAGGAACGTACAAAAATTTTAGTGACACGAGTTTTCTATATAGTCTGTTCAGATTTTGAATGTCAAATAGGATGACGTCATTCAAAAACACTCTGTGGATGGCTCGCTCTCTGATTGGTTTATCGCACCATTAGGGGCGGACCTTGAGCGACGACTTGACATTCAAAATCTGAACAGACTATAGTTTAAAGTTTGGAATGTTTTTTGGTTTCAATAAGTCAAGTAATGGTTAAAAAAAAACTGTTGCATTATTTTTCTATATCTGTTCATAATTTATATGAAGTACGTGCTTCTCGTATTTACTTTTGAGCTACAGTACCGCTCAAAAGTCTATTAAGTTTTGGTTTTTTGGGGATATCTCAGCGAGTACTTATCCGATTTATATATAACTTTCAGGGATAATGTAAAAATATACTTTGAAACATATACGGTATACAAAGACATGTCCGCAATCACTGTGACGCGTTTTTAGGCATTTTTTTATTGAATTCCATTTTTGTTTTTTTATGCTTTTATTTTTTTATTTATTTTTTTATTAAATTTTTTTAAAAATTAATAATGTTACCATATGATTTTTTTCATGTTTTCAGACATGGGAAGAACCTTTGGAAAAAAGGATTTGACTGATAACGACAAAAGAGCCATCGTTGTGGGTCGTCAAAATGGACTGACCATGATGACGTTGGCAGGAATGTTCGGCGTGACAGAGGCGGGCATTTCTCAGTTCCTAAAGCGTCAGAAAGCTCAAGATGGCTCTACTAAGAGCCAACGCACTGGGAGATCACGTGTCACTGATCGTAATGACGATAGGAACATTTTGAAGACGTCTAGAACCAATCCAAGACTCACCGCCCCTGCGATCAGACGGGAAGTTTTCTTGAATTCGCCATCTCCGCCATCCGTCTCGACCGTGAAACGACGTCTGAATGCTGCTGGAATCATGGGAAGACGTCCAGTGAAGAAACCGCTGATTTCTGAAAAGAATCAAGCCGCCAGGGTGAAGTGGGCAAAGGAGCATCTCAACTGGACCCGTCAAGACTGGAACAAGATTCTGTGGTCCGACGAAAGCAAGTTCCTCCTCTTCGGGACTGACGGAATTCAGTGGGTTCGTAGACCAATTGGGTCCAGATATCATCCGAAATACCAATTACCCACCGTGAAACATGGTGGAGGTTCTTGCATGGTGTGGGGCGCCTTCTCTGGAAGTGGCATCGGACCGCTTCATCGCGTGAACGGCATCATGGACAAGCACGTCTACAAAGACATTCTCCAGAACCAGATGTTGCCGCACTTGAGAGCCATGGGCCGTGGGAGTGTTTATCAACAGGATAACGATCCCAAGCACACTTCACTGTTCGTCAAGGTGAGAAAAATTGACAAGTAATTCGTATGGTTTTGAAACTCAGGACTGGTTCAAGAGCCGTCGGGTCAATGTCATGGGGTGGCCAAGTCAATCTCCGGACCTGAACCCGATCGAACATCTCTGGGAAGAGTTGGAGCGACGTTGTGCCAACAAAAGAGCCAAGAATTGCAACGAGAAGTTTGCTCAACTGCTGTCTGAATGGAATCAGATCCCCATGTCTACCATCGACACTTTGCTCAATTCTATGCAGAGAAGATGCCAGGCAGTGATTGACGCCAGGGGCTTCGCAACCAAGTACTAGGTCCCGAATATTGTTTTTAACAATGTTTTGTGTTGATAAAAAAATTTTTTTGTTGAGCTATGATTTTTTTAATTGAAAAATAGCAAAAAAATTCGATTTTTTTCGAAAAATTCGTTTTTTTCTCGAAAAAAATTATTATTCTTTTGAGCTAGCAACTTGAAATTTTGCCAGAACACGTATGTCTCTCTCAGAAAAACTATGAAAAAAATTTGAATCGATATCGCACTTCAAAAAAATTTTATCCCCAAAAAAACCAAAACTTAATAGACTTTTTGAGCGGTACTGTATGACTTTTTAAATTTATAATTTCAATCCTTTGTTGCTTTTCCGAATTTAAAGTGAGTTATTGAGTATAAATAAATCGGAAATGAGATATGCTCATCAAAAATTAACCGGGCTGTAATTTTGAATTAATTCTAGACTTTTAAAAACTTCACTTGTAGCTCGAAGTACGCAACTTGAACTTTTAAGACATCCCACGATTTGACTCAAACATTTACACTGCAACCTGCCATTTTCCGTCTTGTCGGTCATTATTTCATTGATTTCGCCTAAATATAGCAGTTTGCTAGATGTTTTTTTTATAGTCTAGTGCTATTTATGTATTTTCCTATCAGTGCCATCGTACCGTGCCGTTTTTTTTGTGAAAAGTTTTGTAGGAAACTTGGAAATTTAAATTCATATATGTGAAGAAGTACGTTTAAATCCGTCTCATGGACAAAAAAAATGTAAAAAAAATATTTTTCAGGGCGTCGTTTCGACGTTTCTTATTTTCTTTCTAAAATTCGAAGATTGCGCCATTTTTTCTTCTAATCGAATTTTCAAAAAGATATTCAATATTTATCAAGCTCGAAGTTTGATCTGACGAATGAAGTCTTCAGTCTCTCGCTTCGATCCACGGCGACACCACGCAATCATGTGAAAAAAAACGACACCACGCAACGCACACGCGCACTCATCTCGATAGAGCGTACTTGTTATTTTTTTGATTCGAGATATAGTCGGTTTTCAGTTTTATATTTTTTTTTTCCGACAGAGCCTTGTTTTTCTTGAAATCGTGAAATGTTCACCACTGTTTAGAGGTCTGAAAAAAATTTTGGGGATTGAAATAGAAGATTAGTTCTAGAAGGAATTAGTTCTCTTCATTTGGGTTCAGGATTTCACTTTGTTAGAATTTAAATATAGTAGATTTTCTTCAAGCGATCCCTGTTTGAATAACACCTAGAAGTTTGATTTCAGCCATAATATACAGTCAAATTCCTTTTTTGCGCGTCGCTTTTTATGCATCGCGTGCACTGCGTACAACAAATTTTATTTTCCGCCGTTAGTCGATTTGGTGTCGCCGTGCGATCCCACTTTGTAAAAGGTCGAAGTTGGGCCAGTCAGGTCAAACTTTTGATAACGGTTTAATATAGTAAAATATTCCCTGGTGGTTGGTGGACTTGAGTTTTTGCGTTTGGGATTTTAGTGCTTGGTCCGGATGGTTGCAACCTGTTTATCTATCATCTGCCCCAAGAATTTGGCGACGCCGAACTCATCCAAATGTTCGCACCTTTCGGCAACGTCATCAGCGCCAAAGTGTTCGTCGACCGCGCTACCAACCAATCAAAGTGCTTCGGTTGGTGTGTTGTTCTCTCTGTCTCTCAACTTTTGTTTTACTTATATATTATATATTATCAAGGTTACGAACTAAAAAAATGAAACATTTTTTTGATTCGTATCTTATGTTCATAATAACTATCTGGAGAGTTGGAAGGTACACAGATGAGTCAGTAAAAATCCTTCTCCGGTAACTCCAGGAAGTTATTTTGAACCATATTTCCTATTGTATTTCCCATAGGCGTGCGACAGTGAACCTTTGAGAAAGACAGCATTCAGATTTTCTTTTTGGCTATTTTCGTCTCTCGGAGATAATCTGTCAAACTGCCTTGAAGAAAAAAGGAACTTGTTAAAAACGAAAAAAAAGACTGATTTGTGCTATAAATATAATTCCACAATGTCGTAGTTTTCTTTTCGGCAAGAGATATGTGAAAACTGTGAGATACGATTTTCATGTACTCAAGCTGAACTCGTGCCGTCTTCCTTTATGACATCATAGATTATAATTTCAAATATTGGCTGCTCGCTGTTGTTTTTGGTTTGAGTGGTGGATTCATTCAGTGGCAAAAGCAAAAAAAATCCCAAGTGTTTTTTTTTTCGAATATTTTTCCGAAGCAAAAAGGATGACGAAAAAAAAATTATCACATGATGGTGAGTGATGTAGCCGATGAACTGCGATTGTTTGAAATTTTTTTTCGCAATATGAACATTATTTCTTATTGAAAAAAAATTTGGGAAGCCCGGAAAAAAATTCAAATAAAAGCATAAAATCAACGAGAACTTTCAAATTCGATATATGACAAAGTTGCCGGTTTGAAATTGGCCTTCGAAAAATAGCTGCTGATGGGTGAAAAATTATGTGGTTCATGGAAAAACTTTGATTGAGTTGAACTGATAATGTAGGCTTCGAACTTATGTTCTAAATTCTTTTAATTGACAAGATTCTTATAAAGAATTTAAAAAAAAAAATGAAATTCGTGATAATTTGCATTATGTGCCATCCTGCGATAGCTTGTCACGATTTTTGTATCCCTCCGAACTGGAGAATCATTCTGTTCGAAGCGCAAGGGGTGTTTATCTGCCTGCGTTTTTCTGTTTGGCCTAAAATTTTCATTAGATTAAAGGCGCAGGCCGAGATGATATTGCGCGCATCGAGGGGAAGGGTTCTGTAGTTCAGAAGAAAACGAAAATTGTGACAAGCTGGCACGGAATGGGCTATAATCAACTTTGTCATTTAATACGTTCAACTATTTAATTTGTTTTTTATTAAACATCCACCGGAATTTTGTTTCGAAGGGTTTTAGAAAACAGTCTGAAAGGGCTTTTTTCAAAAATCCGCCATGGAGCGTACAATTTTCATCCTCGGCGGTTTTCTCGCGGCTGTTTTCCGGGAATGTTCTGTCTTATATCCTAGTCCTTCGGACCGAACATAGGCGGCCACCCAGCTGCTTGCAGGTTTCGTTTCCTACGACAACGTGCATTCATCGCAGGCGGCCATCGCCGCCATGAACGGCTTCCAGATCGGAATGAAACGTCTTAAAGTGCAATTGAAACGTCCGCGTGCCGATCGTCCCTATTAACCCATTCGCCCCGTCGGCTTGCGATTTTCAAAGGCGCATGCTGCCTCTTAATCATAATGGTCCTGCAGCTTTGTTGTTTTTTTTTTCTTTCTCTCTCTCTCTCTCTGTCTTTATTGTCGTCGCTGTCGTTTCCTTCCACCCGCTAGCAATATGCACATCATGAGTTGAAAAATTTAGATATTGTACATAGGCAGTGGTGTTGAATGGATCGATAATCCATATTTCTTTTCGTTTTTGATTTTTCTGTTTTTTCAACTGGCGTGAGTTTGTGCAGTTTTGAGGTTTTTTTTCCTAGACATGAAACACCGTTCATATAAAGTTCCCCGAAAAGTGACGTCATATAATCCGTTTTTCGCGAGACTTCTCTGCGCCCTCCTCGTCTCTCGACGACCCTCTTAGGTTGACGCGCTATTTTCACGTTTCTTTGACCTCGCGGGTGAGGGAACAGAGACTCAGACACTGGAAAACTGTCAACTCGCGGCGGACAGACTATATAAAGAAGAAAAACCTCAAAACACTGAATTTATTTTTGACTGAATTTTCACAAGATGTGTTATTATAGTTTAATATATGCTCCCTTATGTTTATTGTCTTTTGTATCGATTGATTTGATTGCATCGATTGTATCTCGTGAACGTTTTTTTGTGATTTGTACCACTCACTTTTACGAATTATCCACACCATTTTCCTCTTTTCTTTGTGTTTACGGTATTTTGCTCATTTTAACTTCACCAACCGGAAAAGCCAGCTTCTTTTCCATGCACCCTGTTCTCGTAATCGGCTCATTTTTATCCCAAAGAAACTCAACTTTCAACATCCTGTGCCATTGATACCAAATCTGTGTCTCGGCATCTCCCAAAACGTTCTCTTTTTGTCTTGATCTCACCTTTTTCCATCCTAGTACTACTGTAGGTAATGTAATCCTTGAAGGTATTTTCAGGGTTCCACGACCTGTACCATCGTCATCCGCCAGCCACTGTTCTCCCACAATGTTATCGTTGCTGACGGTCACTGTAAAGGGTTACGGCATATACCGTGACAGTGGTGACTTAGGCGAGAAATTGTACACATAATCTAAACTTGTCCTTTAATTAATTTTTCGTCACACCTACAGTTGATGACGGTAACCTAAGGGCTGGTCCCACAAAAGTTTCTGATCTCACTCTATCTCATTCCATACAGCAACTACACACGTCGGGCTCTATTTCCTACAATTCTAAGTCAAATTTCCGAGTTTTAGCCTTGGTTCGAGTTTAACTTCATTTATATTTTCTTCACTGAGCATCTAGTCTGGTCTTTTATTTGAAATAACCTCTGGGCGATAATGCCCGAAGATATATTTTGTTTTTCGCATCTCGGTACTTTTTTTCTTTTGAAATTTTAATCTGGGAAATGGTGTTAATTTTCCCAGCCCCATGGCTTTCCACTGATCTCAATTGTACAGTTTTCCTTCAATTTTTTTTTCGCATGCATTAATTTATTTATCTTGCAAATTATCCGTCGAGTTCAATTTCTATTGTTGAAAAACGATTGATTTGCGATAACTTGATGAATAGGTTCATTCTGAATGTTCCGCTTATCATAAAAAAAGACGAATGCATGCATGGAATTGAAAAAAAGAAAGAAGTTCGAGAAGATTTCAATTTTACTTGAAAAAATGCTACGTATTCGGTGGTATGAAAAAGAGACCAACGAATATTCAAACGGCGACTTTTCCGATTTTTTCATATCGCTAGAGAACTTTCCGACGAATATTTTCCGACTTTTTTTCTAGATAAAATCTTTGTTTTAAATCTTCCTATATAAAGTAGGTAGTTGGTTAATTATTAAAACACAAAGAAATAGGGAAAAAAAAATGTTTATAGATGTTTTATAAACCGAAAAATATAAGGGAAAAAAGTCGGAAAGTGATCCGTCGGAAAAGTGGCCGTCGGAAAGTTCCCTAGCGATATGAAAAATTCGGAAAAGTCGCCGTTTAAAGTTTCGCTGGTGTTTTTTTCATACCACCACGTATTCGATCAGAAAAAGTTTTTTTTTGCTTTAAAACCATATAATTTTTATTGTCACACAATGAGTGAAGTGAAAAAAAACCGAGACAAAACATACCACCCTAGTACATGTTTAACGATAATATAATATACGAAAGTTCCCACTTGGGCAAAGCCGGAATGGTGGATAATAGCCGCTTAAAGAAAGAGGCTCAAAAAAGGTCACAGAAAAGCAATGAAAAGAGCCCCTTTATCAAGCCTTCCTAGAGCTTTATAGGCTCAAGAAATGGTGGAAAAAGGGACAAGAGCCGATGAAATGCCGCAAAAAGGCGACAAAAAAAGGAGCCTTGCCATCCTTCCGACTTTGCCTATGCAAATACAGAAGATTTTACCAATTAAATCAAAGGCCAAACCCAAACTGGGGGCTTCAAAAGCTTCTTCTGTTTTTTTTTCAATTTGTTTTTTGACTGATTCTGAATTTGCCTGTAATAGAAGTTAAGTACAGCGTGACAAGATGAATCGAATGCGGATAAACGAAATTTGTTAATTGAAGTCAATATCGAGGACAAACTGATAATCATTCAATGCATCGGAATCGCATCGGAACAATTGAGCATGTTGGAAGGCGTTATTGCCGTCGCCACCGAGAAGCTTGGCCTGGAAAATATCACATATTCAGTTTCAAAGTGTGTATACAAAGACACTGTAGTCCGTTTTTCGCGACTTAAAAAGGCGGGACTTATCTGCGCCCTCCTCGTCTCTCGACGACTCTCTCTTGTTGACGCGCTATTTTCGCGTTTCTGTGACCTCGAAGGTGAGGGAACAGAGAGACTCAGACACTTGAAAACTGTCAAGTCGCGGCGGATGGACTTTAGAAGCGTGCGCCAAAGCTCACCGTAATCTTCACGACATCCGGCTTGATTTCTTCCAAGGTGAGCTCTCCACTTTTCGGCACTTTTGTACAGCTCTAAAATCGGTGAAAAGATTTTTGAAACGCTTGATTTCATGATTTTCAATCCCGCGGGCATACATGAGTAATTCAAAAAAAAAAATGCCGACGAAAAAAAAAATGGGTTTCGAAAGATCTTAGTCTTCTAATTTACGTTTTTTTGAATGAGATTAAGGGACCCTAATGGGTCCGCTTCAGATTTAGGGGCCAAGAGGTAAGACCAAAACTTCTATAGGGGCTACCTAAATTATACCCCTATGGGAACCGCCTTTTACCCCTATAGGGGCTGTTTTTCCCAGGCGCCGCTATTTCTAGACCAGGGGCGTGGCTTGCCTCACCGTAACCTTGTGCGGTGGCGCGCACATACCTACTTTTCCTCAGTCATTTCCTTTATACTCATTTTTTTTTTCATTTTCTTTTTCATATTTCTTTTAAGTATTCCCCTTTGATTTCAATATAACTCCTTCTATTTCTTAATTTTCGAAGATATGGTTCTTCTCAAGTACTTTCTTTGAAATCATTCTGCAAAAAATGTGGAGCAGCATTTATTCATTGCTTCACAATTATTAGTTTTCTAATTGTTGGTGGAGAGAAAATTGACGAACAAATTCAAAAATTCAGCTATTTTAATCACTTTTTTTTTGGATTCTTCAAATTATTATACACTGCGCGTAATAAGCATAGGAATCCAAATAAGTTGCGCAATTCCATACTTTAGAAATGAGTTAAGAATATTCTACCAGCGTAAGACTTTTGAGTGTACGGAAAGAACTTACCGTGCGAAAAATCTCGGACGAACTCGAATCTATATGGCAACGCGACCCAATAAAACCGAAAAAAAAACAAGACGCGTCAAAAGTTTAGGGTATATGCGAAATTTCTCGAATTATAACGCAGTAAAGGATTGTCAAGTAGAACTCGAAAAACTTTGAAGAGGCATAAATCTCGCAAGGCCTAAAAAAACACTGAAAAACTGCACCAATTACTTTTTTATTCAATTTGACTGTGCTCTATTAAACATTTGGAGGTACACTGAGAAGAACTGCCGAGCTCGCTGGCGGTACATTGACGAATTCGTAAACATGTCGCTATGTCTTCGCGCGGGTCTCGCATTTTTTTAGAAGCGGCCTCGCATTTATCTTGGCGCAACATCGCGATTTGAAAAATATTCAAATATTTACTAGTTCGTTAAAAAAAGCGAGATAAATGCGAGATCCGCGCGGAGACGATATTTAAATATTTGCGTGATTGTCGATGTACCGCTCCCGAACTAGGTTTTATATCACACCCGAATAGCCAGTTATCTTTTGTGTATCTTGAACATAATATTTAATAGGAATTTTCTTTAATTCAGATAGAATCGCTTAACAGCGTCAAGATTTTGCATGGAGATGAAGGTAAATGACGCGCATGACCAGAGGACCGAAGTTATTCGTTCAAATCCAGGAAAAATGAAGCCGTCGTGACACAAATCTCAAAAATAGATCGTGTTAACTGCAAAATCATCATATCTGCTTTCCTTCTGAAAATGAATTTAGGCTTTTAAATCTTTACATGCGGTAGCTACACTTCCCACAGCGGTGTATGCTTCGCGGAGATAATAAAAAGCAAATAAACTATAAAACTTTTTAATTCGACCAAAGAAGTAGTCGTCGACGATGTAGATTTCATCAAATAGTTGGAGTCCTCTTCCTGTGGACTTTGGACACATTCGCAAAGTGTTCAAAAAGAAACTAGAAAAAAAGGGCCTGAACTTATCAAAAATAGGAGATTTTTTTCATCGAAATAAAGAGCTCACTTTTTATGGCTCGAAAAATCTTTATGGGAAAAGTAGAAGAACCCCGAAAATGAAATTATTCGCAATGGCGTACACTCATTTAAAACTAAAAACGATTTTTCGGCCTCAAGAAATTCGTCTACGATACTAAAGACAGAAGAACCATGTATTCAAAAAAATTAAAAAAATTTAATTAGATAATAGAAGGAGTTATATTGAAATCAAATGGGAATACTTAAAAAGAAATATGAATAAGAAAAATGAAAAATGAAGAAATATAAAGAAAAATGACTGAGGAAAAGTAAGCATGTGCGCGCCACTGCACAAAAATTACGGTGAGGCAAGCCACGCCCCTGGTCTAGAAATAGCGGCGCCTGTTTTTTTCCCCAACCCCTACATGGACCCCTCTAGAATTCCGAAGAATGCAAACTGAGAAATCTCTCATTTCAGGAAAAACACAAAAAAATATCTTACAGTTAAATTTTAGTACATTTTTTTTTGATAATTTTCGACTTAACTTTAATTATACTTTTCAAATCTTTTAAAGGCCTCTTCCCCTTTCTTGTCAAAATATTTCTCTTTTGTATGATGCGCCTCAAAATTTACTACTTTATTTCGAAACTCACATCAGCAACACAAACGACGACGATAACTTTTCCCGATTCAAATTGAGAAATCCCGTCAAATTTCAATCTGATCGATTTGATCTCTTTGACCTCGCGCAGATCAACTGACCAAGTGATCTGTTGTGAGATTTTTGTTTCTGATTATTTCCTACCTCTCCCTCTTGAGCGCCATCGGATCGACACAAATAGCTTTTTTTCCAATCGCTCTCCACTTTTCTGGCGATATTTTTCACTGAAGTCGCTAAGGTCGAGTATCCAAGTGTAGTTTTATGAGTGCCAACCCTTTCGTATTCATCTTTGATACAAGAATATTGCAGTCTGAAAGGATTTTTTTTTATCAGAAAGGCCTTCAAAAGCGCATTACGTGGATGAGAGGCAAGGTAAAACAACTTTTATTTTTCGAATTTTACCTGAATTTCTTGGCTTCGAGCTCCTGTTGGTTCAACTGGATGGGTTCACTATTCTCAGAAACAACAGAAGTACCAGAAACCAACTTTCGGCCCATTTCACCACGAGATCTTCGCCAAGCTTCATCTCCTGGAAAATTTCTTGAAGGTCCTCAAATAGTGTGAAATTTTCCAAAATCGTTTTATGGGTGTTACGACAAGAGCGAGTTTCACATTTGCGGGGAGTACTGTATGCGGCAAAGCGCATTGCGTGCATTCGCTTTGTGTGTTTAAACTTTCGTTGCGTGACGTCACCGGGTAGGAAATCTTCGGATTTTTTGTTTCCGAGTTTTTTTTCGATATTTTTCAACTTTTTTTTTTGATACTGTTTTTTATCGTGCAAATATCATCGATAAAAATGCAAATCTTGAAAAAAAGCAAAAAAAAAAAGTTGAAAAATATCGAATGTCCTACCCGGTGACGTCACGCAACGAAAGTTTAAACACACGAAGTGTATGCACGCAATGCACTTTGCCGCATACAGTACGAGCAGTTCATGCCCACAACACTTTATGGAAAGAAAAGTGGGCGGAACGTTGTTGAAAAAACGCGGTGAAGTTTGAAAGTGAAAATAGAGTTTTTTTAGGTGGTCAAAAAACCATTCATAGTTCTATTCGTCAAGAAATTAATTTTCACAAACCAGTGGTCCTTCCACTGTAGGCTTTATTATCCGCTTGTCGTTTCGAGCTTTCAGCACTGACCATTTCAACCAAATCGTACATTCGCCTCGTAATAACCTCTTTTTTCCTCTCGGCAGTAATGTTACTGAGCTGCCGCGCATTGAGCTTCTAAAACTTTATAAAAACAAAGTACACCCTTTTCATTCCCCATCGCTGGTGGTTACCGTTAGGAAAGAGGAAAAAGTCTCAGGTCTGACGTCACGTCGCAAATCAAAAGTTTTCCGACTGTCGACCACATAACGCCACGTGACGTCATAGATGTGATCGATACCGTAGCCGATGACGTACTGTAGCTTTTTGCCCCAGCCCTGTGGATTTTTTTTTCTTTCGGGCACATGGAAGAAAATGAGCTATTTACCGGTATTAGGTTGAGATATCAAGCTTTGTTTTGCAAATTGTTCAGATATTGGTGAAGCGTTGCGTACACGACGCGGCTTTTGACGGGTCCAGTTTTTTCTTCTTTTTGAGCTCCTTTTTAATGATTTTCAAATTTTCATGGTTGGGAAAAATGTAGTTGAACGAATAGAAGTATAAAAAAATAAAAAAATACAAAATTTTTTTCTCATTATTATTAGGATGATTGCGTTTGACCACGAGTTCCCCGCCAAAAAGCCGCGTCGCGAACGCAACGCTTCAAGTCTCTAAATCTAGTTTTCTGAATTTTCAAAGCGCAAACGTTCCCTACACCTTTTCATAAATCAAAGGGCAGTCGATAATATTCTCGCATGGATCACAGTGAACCCAGCGTTTTTCGTCTTCGATCCAAAGTTCTGTCCAAACATGATCGGTTGTGTCGAGAATCAACCTGAGACAGTGAATTTCAAAAATTAAAAAGATATGAAACTCGAGAAAATGAAGTCTTGATGAAACCAACAAACCTAACATCAAAACCCATCGCGGCGGCAATCAAAGTGAAACAATTGGCCCATTCTCCACATCTTCCTTTTCTATATTAAAAAAATGTGTTTTTTTTCATTTGTTTTTCAGTGCAAACTTGGTTTCGAGGAGTTTCGCCGGATCGTTGTACCTCGGGTAACGAACTTCCGCTGAACATTTTGGACATTCGTAAACTTCTACACGATTGGCGCCTAATCGAAGTTCTTCTGTCGTGGGACGACCTGAAAGATGGGCAATTTTTGGACTTCCAAATGCTGAAAGCTTACTAGGGAACTACGCGAACACGTAATCGCGGATCTTATAAGATTAGTGGTTTATAGACCCAAGTCTTCAAAAAAAGAGAGAGAATCTGCTGAACCCGATAGAGAACTGAGAAAAAATTAGTAGAAAATGTGAAAATCAGGCCTGAAAATTTTCAGAATACTGCTTTTTACCTTCTTTTTATATTTTTAATACAATCTTCTTGAATGATCCGGCTATGATAAACTCTAAAAAACTTTTTTTCCAGCCAAAAGAAGAAGAAAAGCAGAAATTTGATAATTTTCAAGCCTAAACTTTTCATTTTCGAAAAGCTTTTTCTCAGAAGCCTATGGCGTTTAGCAGATAATCTTTCCTGTTTAAAAGTACTTTTACCAGGGTCTATAAGCCACCAAAGTTTCAATTCGAAACGCGTACCCGAGTAGTTCTCTAGTAAGAGAGAAGCATGACACAAATTTGTTGCCAAAAAAATTATAAATAAAAAAATCAAAATGGAAACCATCCATTCCTTTATCCTTGGGCGTTTGCTCCCCACAAGAACAAATAGGCGAATCACACCAGGTGAAAAAGTCGTTTTTAAACCAGGACAACAACTCTGAAATCGTTGAAATCATGAACCGGATTTAAAATTGTTTGATTTGTCTTAGACTTATTAGCTACTTACGGAACTTTTTTTCAGAAATTCTCGCGATAAATCTGGTTTTCAATTCAAGACCCTTCAAAAAGCTTGGAATTGCGGTTTTTTGTTTGTTTTAATTTACCTAATTAAGGACTTTGAAGCTGCATAAATCGAAAAGAAGATCTAGTGAGAAAATTTTTTTTTGGGAAACGATATTATATCACTCTCAGAAATTTCATACATCAGAAAATGAACCTTTTGCCAAAGCAAACTGATTCACTTGCGAATCAACCGTAGCCAATTCAGTCAACTTATCCTCGGGAATCACGCTTCGAGCCAGAGTTTGATAAATTACGTCACCATAAAACGCGGTCTGGAGCCATTTTTTTTAAAATTTCATTAACTTATTTGGAAATTAACCTGCTTCGTGTAGGACACCAGTTTCTCGAGGAATTTTTTTTCTTCAGGAGTTGCAGCGAACGGATTTACCGGAACATTTGAATAATGCCTGAATGGACCAATAAAGGGAAAGAAAACAGGCTTACTGATCAATAAAAGAACGGAGTCGCTCTCTCCCTGCCCCCTGCATTCGAGCAACTTCTCTTCTCGATTTTACAATCACGAAAGTTGGCATCGCTCTCACTTGATAACCACTTGAAATATCTGTAATTTCAAGAAACATTCTGAAGCTGAAACGAATGAATTTACCCCGATGGTGATCTACATTGATTTTGATAAACGTCGCATTTTGGTAAAAATCGGAAAACTGTTCGAAATCTGGAGCAATCATCCGACAAGGACCACACCAATCTGCGTAGAAATCGAGAACTAATATGTGATTTTCATCAGCAGAATTTATTTTGCTTTGAAGTTCGCCCAGACTGCTAACCGTACGCACTGGCATCACCTTAAATAAAGGTAAAAACGTTTAATTTAAAAAAAAAAGTCAAGAACTGAACGCGCGAAGGGCCTCTCGTTTTTTTTCATGTTAAGGAAAATTATCAGCTTTCTTGCTCGATCGTCAAACATGTTTTAGGTTTTATAAGCAGAACTGTGCATCAAGCTGTGCTACCTAGGCCGCGAATTTTGGTTGAGACATCGTTTAGGTCAAGCCGGCCCTCGGCTGCTTTCGAGCAAGTTTTCGATTAAAGATATCCAAAAAAAAATGGTTGATGTTATGCGCTGAATTATTTACGACCAGCAGTATGATAGGGAAAAATGAGGCGTGATAAATAACTCATATGAAGAAAAATGCAAAAAAAAAAAGAAACGAAAATAGACAACCAACAGTGCCAGAGTAAATTGTGGGAGCCGAGTGCGCTAGAGCAAATTTGATCCCTCATTCTCGCGCGAGATTACGGACTTTCAAAATTCTCAGCACTTCTCTCCTTCTTTTCTTTTCTATTCTGATATTGCTCCATTTCAGCATCACAGAAGTTTGAATGGGGGACAAGGACGAACTTGTTGCCCAGGCTGTTGAAAAGTGAGTTTACGTTTAACTTGCTTCATAAAAACGGACTTCAGTGACGCGAATTACGAGCAACGGATCCAGCTCATTCGATCGAATGATTATATCGATGCGAAATTTGGTTTTGATAGATATACATCAACCGTCGAACGGAAGGGATTTCTAATGAATTTGCAGCCTGTAAAAAATCCACAAGCAGTTTTATTTCGTCCTCAACTAGCTATTTAGGCCGAAATGATAGACGAACAAACAAAGCAGATTGTTTCTGTGGTAGACTTTTACTTTATCAGTGATATGGACGAAAGGTTCAAGGTAAAGTTTTTGAGGAAAAATCGTTTCCAGTTATTTTTTTCATCCCAGATTTCCTACCCCTTCCGACCTTATATGTATATAGCCACACTCGAAGGTTCAGAACATCAAGTTCAATCATTTTTATGCAAAAAATATGGTAACATGGTGACTGTCGAGTATTACGAAAAGGAAGACTTAGATATGGTTTTCAACAAAGAAAAAGTTGAAATTTCGGAAAATTGCTTTTCAGAAAAATCATCTCGCTGGTTTGAAAAAGCCGTATATCAAACTGTCTTTCGCCAGTACAGTTGAAATGAGCAAGATGAAGAAAGACTTGATGCCATTGATTCGAAAAAATAAAGAGAGAATCAAAAAAGAGTCGCAGTACGTGACTTATTTGGCAAAGTGAGTTTCAATAACTTCGAAGAAACTTTTAATGCAAAATGGATGTGTTTCCAGCAATCTAAGCGGGAAAGAAGCTGACAGACGTGATGACGATGTTCTAGGGGATATTGTTGATATCAGGTGATTTAAAAAAATTTTATGTTGTTAAAAAAACATCATGCATCGTATTTTAACTTGTCTAAAATATTATAGAGAATACGATGTTCCATATCATATGCGAGTTTCAATCGATGAGAAAATTTTTGTCGGACTATGGTACGACGTCCGTGGAATCGGCCCCATGAGAGTTCCCACCATCAAAAAGTTCATTTCATTCAAAAAAGCTGTTAATCAATGGTTTTAAGGAAAGATCTTGCCAATTTTCACGCAAAGCCCAAAATCTTGGCTTTCGACATTGAAACGACTAAATTGCCGTTGAAGTTTCCTGACCGGGAAAGCGATGAAATTATGATGATTTCCTATATGGTGCGTTTTTTTACCCAGTGTTACGACAAGGGCGAGTTTCGTATTCCAAAGAGTACTGTATGCAAAAGTCCGCCTTTTTTTTCCATTTTTATTCTAAATTCTATCGAAAGGAAGTTCAACAATAGGATGAAATTGAACTAGATCTTCTATTCATCCAAAATCATTATAAGACATTATATGAGAAATAAAAATTGAAAACGCGGAGATGGACCACGCGCAATGTGCAAACACGCAAAGTGCACACGCCAAATGCGGACTTTCACTTACAGTACTCTTTGCAAGAGAAAAACTTGCTAATGTCATAAAACCGTTTGATCAATTTTTAGAGCTAATAAGTGCGACAGGAATTTCTCTCTTGTCTTTGAACCTTGACAGATTTGAAAATTTATAGGTCGATGGCCAAGGTTTTCTGATAATCAATCGTGAAATCGTGTCAGCCGATATTAGTCCATTTGAATATGCCCCGAAACCCGAATACAAAGGCGAATTCGTTGTTTGGAATGAAGTCGATGAAACTGCGCTCATCAGGAAGTTGGCAATAAAAAAATCTGATTTTAATTTATAATATTTTTTTGCAGGTTTTTTTGATCATTTTTTTGAAAGTGCGGCCGAATATCGTTGTCACCTACAACGGGGACTCTTTTGATTGGTGAGTTTGTGTATTTCATCGATTTGTTTCGAAATCTGGTTCGAAATTGAAGAAAGAATTTTATGTAGATCAAAGTTGAAAATTTTAAAAAAAGCCTTTTTCTGTTTCTTCAAAGTTGAAAATTTGTTAATAATTATTTTTGTTCATTTCCAGGCCCTTCGTAGAAGCTCGAGCAAAGATCCGCGGCTTCGACATGGAAAAGGAAATTGGGTTCTCAAAGGATTCGGCTGACGAATATAAAAGTCGAAATTGCATCCACATGGACGCTTACAGGTCAGTGAACATGCGAAGGGGATTTTTTCCCATAAAAAAAAGACAAGAGCTTGGAAACCCTGAATAACGGTTTAGATATACAGGACCGTGCGGTGAGGTATGAAATTTTACTTTTTTCTTCATAACTTTCCCAGGAGTTGTTCAATTATCGTCAAACTTTCTACATTTGTTTTCTAGGGGTCCAGTCCGTTATCAAGAAAAAAAAGTCTTTTCCACTTGATTTTGCTAAGTTGAAGCGGCTCTGAGAATTTTTCTCTTGGCTTTGAACTTGGAGAAAACGGACAAAAAGCATTCTACATTCATTCACAGAAACGAATAGTCGAATTGAATTCTAAAACCCAACATGTATTTGAATAAACTCACCCAATCAGATCATGAGTTCAGCCTTTTCAGCTTTTGAGCGGCTTTTTTTGGCTTTTCTTGTTCTAGTATATAAAACTTCACGTTAGCTTTATTTATAAAGTTCAAAAGAACAAATCGATCAAAAAGTTTGTGAGGGGCTCGATAATCCGAAAATTACAAAAAATTAAGGGCGCCTGAATTATAAAAATGTGTTCTGTTTCCTAGCTTGAATGGATGAAAAAAAGTTTTTTTAGAATCGATTTTTGGTTTCGGAGATTTTGTTGATTTCAATTTTCAGGCTGTGACTTTTTACGAAAATAAGCTATTGTACTAATTTTCACTTGATAACGAACTGGACCCGTAGGGAACAACTGTAACTATATCCATTTTTGAGTGGTCATTCCCTTGTTTCCTTCTTTTTCAGGGGTTTTTTTGTACCTTCATTGTGACGCATTTTCAACTTTTTTTGGCCTTGAATCTTTTCTAAAATTATTTATGCAGCAAACAATTTTTAGATGGGTGAAACGAGATTCATACTTACCCGTTGGAAGTCAAAACCTCAAAGCGGTAACAAAAGCTAAATTGAGGTATTTTTAAAGGAGAGGACGTTTTTTCTTTTTTATATATTTTTTTATAGATATGATCCAGTTGAGGTGGAGCCTGAGCTCATGTGCAAAATGGCTCGAGAACTGCCTCAGGTGTGAACTTTCTCTACATAGTTTCTAATCAAAATTTTCAGCACCTGGCCAATTATTCGGTTTCCGATGCGGTCTCGACATATTATTTGTACATGAAATACGTGCACCCGTTCATTTTTGCTCTCTGCACGATTATTCCTCTTGGAGCAGATGATGTTTTTTTTTAAAAATCATTTTTGCCACTCTCATAATCGTTCCCCAGGTGCTTCGAAAAGGCTCCGGAACTCTCTGTGAAGCTTTATTGATGGTTGAAGCTTTCCATAACAATATCGTGTTCCCCAACAAGTTCACCGGTGCGGAAGAAGCTCAAATGACCAATGATGGGCACAGGTAGGAGTCAGGTTGAACTGAGAAAAATTTAACCGTTCAAGAGGAAATCACAGTACTTCAAAAACAAGGGGCCCAGGCGAAAAAGGTGGGAAAGTTCCAGATTCCCCCATAAACTGCTTTCACTCCCCCGCGGTCTAATAAGCCTTTTTTTATTTTAATATTTTTCCTTGTACGTTTTAACACATCCAAGCTATTCTAAAAGTTGAAAGAGCCTTCAAAAACAGTGTTTCATGCTATTTTTCCATCCTATAAATGCAAAAACGGCTCTAATCAAATTTTATTGTTTAGAAACACTGAATTTTTTCCAAATTTTTCGGTTTTTTTTCTAAGAATACTGTGAATTTTTCCGAACTTTTAATTTTTTTTTCACAGAATCGAAAGTGAAACCTACGTTGGAGGACATGTTGAGGCACTGGAAGCCGGCGTTTTTCGAGCAGATATTCCCTGTCGGTGAGTTTCCCATCAATATGACATGATAGATAAGAAATTTAATTTTTTTTCAAGATTCCGGTTAATTCCCTCCGCTTTGTCTCAATTGAAGGACGAGGTACCAGAAACGCTCAAGAAAGAGTTAATACGGGAGTTTGGGGTACAATTAGAACAGGTGGTCGACTTCGAAGAAAGGGTGCACATTGTTTTCCCAATCGAAATAATCTGGGATTTTAGTGCAATGATCTACGTTCGATGTTTGATACGCTCATCGAGACGCCATCAAGGTTGGAATCTCCGGAAAAAAATCTGATAAATTGAAAAAAATTGATATAGGTCCGAGAATCCTCGAATATATCATTTGGACGTGGGGGCCATGTACCCAAACATTATTCTGACTAACCGTTTGGAAGTAAGTTTTTTTTTCTTCCAAAATATTTGGGTTTGTTATGCCGTTTTCGAAGTTATTCCGCGAGATCTGAAATACGCTTCAGAGAAAGAGAAATATAACTAAACTTTGGAGAGTTAAAGATAATTGTTTATCTGGGGAAAATTACTTTGAACACGGCATTAGGTTGGTCGGTCGAAGTTAGCGTTGGGTTTTTCGATTCAGATTTCAATCTCTCAGAAGGGGTCTATGATTTCGGACGCTGGGGATAAGTCATATCAGCCATTGGTGCTACCACTAAGAATAACTGACGAGATAAACGCGAGGTCGGTGGCGGTACATTGACGAACTCGCAAAAATGTCGCTTTTTTCTAGGCGCGATCTTGCATTTTTCTCGGCGCGACCTCGCATTTATCTTGCATTTCGGAAATTTTCAAATTGCGAGAGAAATGCGAGCTCGCGCCTAGAAAAGTGCGAGCTGGCGCCCAGAAAAATGCGAGACCGGCGCGAGAAAAAAAAGCGAGATGTTTGCGAGCTCGTCAATGTACCGCCAGTGTCTCGCGTTTATCTCGGCAGTTATTCTTAGTGACGGCATAAGCAAGTTTTCCATTTGCGAAGAATACTTTATGCGAAAATTCGCATTTCGTGCATGCACTTGGTGTGTTTACACTCTCGTTGCGTGACGTCACCGCTTTTTTAGTTTCCGAGTTTTTTTTAAAAACTAAAAAAATAGCCTTCTCATGAAGAAAGAAGATTTGGTTTTTTTTTTCAATGATGTTTGCAAAAACAAAACCGAGAAAAATAGTTGAAACAAAAAACTCGGAAACAGAAACGCGGAGATGTACGATGCGGTGACGTCACGATTTTTAACATCACCGAAATTTCTTTGAACAGAGTCGAATTTTTATACAGCGATTTCTTGAAGTAGTATCATGGGGGGTACCTTTTATTTTTGCCCTAGAGGCCACTTTTCATTAGTGATTGGTAAAGCGTTCCCTAGTGGGGGATCCTCCAAGGTTGCCTCTATAAGGACCACTCTGGAGTTCCTAAGAACGGGAGTGTAAACACAAAACACATTTTCGCATAAAGTACTCTTCGCAAATGGAAAATTTTCAAAGGGGTGCGGAAAGGTGGCTGACAGTACGGCTTCCTTCTAACCGGCATCCTAAATAACTTCCTGATGGACTCATGAAAAATTGAAAGGTAATCTTCGCATTTTATTTTCAGCCTTGCGCCATGGTGAATGAAGAAATTTGCATGGGTTGTTCGTATAACCGACCTGATGCTCAGTGTAAACGAACGATGGCTTGGGAGTGGCGTGGAGAGCTGAGTACGAAAGAAAATAATGAATTATGCCCACCTTATCTTTGGCTGTCAAAATTATTAGAAAACTCATTATATTTTTTTCTCGTGGTTTTTTTAGGTTATTAAAACCAACAAAAAAAAAACCGTTTTTTTCTTCTTTCCAAGTCAATAAGTGATAGGAAAAAAATTTTTCGAAAAAGTTTTCTATGAGGAATAACATCTCCCGACTTGAGAAACGATGGAACGTTGTTAATTTAGTAGATGAAAGGTGAGAAATAATATAAAAATTTTGCGTGATCCCAAGTTGTGCGAAATTTGTTCTTACCAGGTAATGGTCTCAGCTCACAGTGGGACTTCTGAAAGAGACCATATTTTCTAGATGTAGTGTTTTACGCTGATTCTGTTGTGCCCGCAGGTGGCCAGTGAAGACGTTGTAGTAGAAGATTTATTAGTAACACGAAACTAGACTATGCTAGCCCCTTTACAATAACAAACAAGGGTTATATAGTACTGAGGGAAGAGATCCCGAAGATTATGGAATGTTCCAGAATAAAGGTGGAGTTTAAATAGTATTGATATTAGAGTAAAAGATGGAACATTCCAGAGTTTTAGAGATCTGTCCCGGAAGCATTAGAACATTCGAGAACAATGTGGAACCTTCTAGAAAGGTAGAGAACAAATGAGAAGATTGTGGAACTTTCTAGAAGGGAAACCTTTACACATGATCCCTATGACGTAATGAGACTAGAAATGTATGGAAAACTATAGAACATTCTAGAATCAGCTTAATATAAGCGTTATGCTCCAACAGATTCCAAATCCGTTTTCAAAAGCTGCCACCGAGGTCTGTGAAAAAAGTTATGGACCCTCAAAAGTCGAAAATTTCATAGTCTCCGATCGAGCTCATTTTTAGAGGGTATATAGGTCTTGTCCCCCTGGCCACAAAAAAACTATCGAATTCTTCTCGAAAAAATTCCGAAGCCAAGATATGACCTTTCAAAGCGCCGCCGCACACAAGAGAATGCGCGCGCGGTGTCCTATTGCGATCTGACGGCTGTCGAAGCAACGGCAGCGAGGAGCAGTGGAAAGGCGGCGGACTGGGGATCACGAGGTCATAGGTTCGGTGCCCACGCTGTGCAAACTTTTTTTGCAGTTTTTTCTTTTTTGGATATTTCCGTGTAAGTGCTCCTTTTTTGAGTTTCGAAACGTAGAAACATGAAAACACTGCGTTTTGAGCCTATTCAAACAGCTGGACTTCTTTTTGTCGCAAATTTTTTTCATGGTTTTTTTCGTGATTTTCCATGTGTTGGAGTGTCAAAATTTTTCAGAAAAAAATTTTTGTTTTCTGAACGCTGTTTTCATAACTGCGATGGTAGAAAAAAACGCAGACATTTTTTCGGAATTTTTTTGGCTCTGGAAAAACTTTCAATTTTATTTCTGGTTGTGGCTGAAATTCCCGAGGAGGTTTCTTTTGATTCATAAATAAAAAAATTTAGAACAAACTCCCCAAAAAAATGTTTCGTTCAATGTAATTCCTGAAAGTTCATAGTCAGACGGCAAAAAAACGACGGTCATAGGTGAGCCCACTGCAAAGCACGAAGAGTTTATTGAAGTAAAAAATTTTTTTGTGATCGACAAGCGTAGCCATGATGACTTGTGGTTAGACTATATTTGGAAAAAAAGAAAAAGATTCAAAAAAAAAGCCATGAAAATTTTTCTGAAAATTTCGATACTCTAACCTATGCTCATACACATGGAAAATCACGAAAAAATCCATGAAAAAAATTTGCGACAAAAAGAAGTCCAGCTGTTTGAATAGGCTCAAAACGCAGTGTTTTCATGTTTCTACGTTTCGAAACTCAAGAAGGAGCACTTACACGGAAATATCCAAAAAAGAAAAAACTGCAAAAAAAGTTTGCACAGCGTGGGCACCGAACCTATGACCTCGTGATCCCCAGTCCGCCGCCTTTCCACTGCTCCTCGCTGCCGTTGCTTCGACAGCCATCAGATCGCAATAGGACACCGCGCGCGCAATCTCTTGTGTGCGGCGGGGCTTTGAAAGGTCATATCTTGGCTTCGGAATTTTTTCGAGAAGAATTCAATAGTTTTTTGTGGCCAGGGGGACAAGACCTATATACCCTCTAAAAACGAGCTCGATCGGAGACTATGAAATTTTCGACTTTTGAGGGTCCATAACTTTTTTCACAGACCTCGGTGGCAGCTTTTGAAAACGGATTTGGAATCAGCGTAAAAAACTACATCTAGAAAATATGGTCTCTTTCAGAAGTCCCACTGTGAGCTGAGACCATTCCCTGGTTAGCTTCTGAAATTATCCCAAGTTCCCCTTAAAAGGAAGATCATTTTACTTTTTGGTTATGAATTTACTGAAAATTGGCCAGATTTTTTTTACTTTTCGAGAAGAATTCAATAGTTTTTTGTGACTGTGATTTTGAAAGATCCGGGAAGTCTTAACATGCACAACTCTCTAGCTTAAAAAATGGCTGAAATTTTCGAAATGACCTATTTTAAAGGATTTTGAGCGTTTTCTTTGCCATTGAGCCCTTATTTCTTCTGAAATACAAAGTTGTGCACGTTTAGACTTCCGGAATCTTCTTCTGGTACACCAAGGAGTATTCTTGCCAATTTTCAGGGGATTCCCAACCGCAAAGTGAAATGAGCTCCCTGTTAGGTTTCTCTGAGGAATCTGCTTTTAGTACCCGCTTCTCGAGGCGAATATCAACAAATCATCCAGCAGTTGGAAGGAGAGTCGTTCGGAAAACCCCCGAAACCGTTTCATATGCTTGATCGACAAGAGCGGCACGCCATCGAGATCAAAAGAGTCAAAGGTTTGTTTAGTAAAAGACAATAATTCGAACTGACGAACGATTTTTGAGATTATTCGCGGCGAGTGTACGGAAAGACGCACATGACAAGGCTGGAAATGCGGAATACGACCATCTGCCAGAGGGAGAACCATTTCTATGTGGAGACGGTGAAAGCGTTCCGCGACCGGCGCTACGAGTACAAGGAACTTTTGAAAAAGTCGAAAGCGTCCCTGGATCAAGCCATCGCCGCCAACGACCTCACCACTATGACCACCGCCAAGCGTTAGTAGATCAGCTCTACTTTTTTGCAGAAAAAATGGGTTGTGCTCAACAATTTTTTTCAGTTCAAAAAAGTTTAAAAAAATAAGACTATTGAAAAATTTTGAAAATGAAGTTTAATATTTAAAAAAGATTAAACGAATTAATTCTATCCAGAGGCATGAAAAATCCGCAAGCGATATAGCTGATTCACGGTTGGCTTGAGTCATTGAAAAAATGGTCCTTACACGATAATGCACAAAACAACGCCTGGCTCGTGGAGAGCGCAGACAGGACACGTCCCCTTAGCGTTCCAAGCTGGCCGTGAAATAGCTATATATTTTTTGGACAGGCCGCACTTTGCGGAGGTTAGGCCGCAGTTCGTCCACTCTGGGGTGAAATCCAGCCGACGTATGGCTACAGTATCCTTCCCTTCGATGAACGCGATATTTATCAAGGCCTGAGCCTTTAATAAAACGGAAATTTTATATAAGAAAAAAAACGAAGGCAGAAAACATCCCGCGCCCTTCAAAAAAATAATTCTCTAGCTCGGAAGGAAACGAAAATCGGTAGAACCTGCCGCGGAATGGTTCATAAACTTTTCGTAGAAAGTATTACAGTTGCTTCGAAATGCCAGAAAAACTCCAATCCGAGCTTTTTTCGGTACACTGATCAACCGGTGTTAGTTGATTGCGGATTATTTAATAATAATAATTTATTGAAAGATCAGCGTGAACCCTAACGAGTTCACTTGGATTTAGAGTTTGAGATAATATATTATACAGTTATACATCATTTGAGTCGTGGAGGAATAAACAAGAAGATCTCGTGCAATGGTAGATTGACCAGTAAATTTTTTTAAAGACTTGGAGTGGTGGCTGAATTGAAACTTGGAAGTGAGTTTGTTCCAAGTAGGAATTTTTTTGAAGATAAATAAAAATAAATAATTGCTTCTCTTAAATTAATTTGATTTCAGTAGAAATGGTACTCTACGAGTCGCTGCAACTAGCGCACAAGTGTATTCTGAACTCTTTTTATGGTTACGTTATGCGCAAAGGGAGTAGATGGTGATTTTTTTTTGTTCAATTGCAGAATGGACAATTTTGGTTTAGGTTCTCAATGGAAATGGCCGGAATCGTGTGTCATACCGGCGCGAATATCATTCGTGAAGCTCGAAAACTGGTCGAACAGATTGGAAAACCATTGGAATTGGACACTGATGGAATTTGGTGCCTGATCCCGTCGTCGTTTCCCGAAAACATCACTTTTCAGTTGCAGAACCACAAGAGAAAATCGGTACCATAGAACCTAAACAGGCGGCGGATGTGGTCATAGGGCGGGGCTTATTGCAATAGAGGCGCGATAATAAGAGCAAATTTTTGTGCATTTATTGGATGGAAAAATAATAATGTTTTCAAGGCACCTTCAAAATTTCGAATAGCTTGGATGTGTTTGAACTTATTCAAAAGAACGTTTTATAAAACCTCGAAAAAATTTTGAAAAAAAAATCCGACTTTTTTCTCGAGAAACTCACTGAGTATTTTGAAACGAAAACATAAACCAAAGTAGCTTGTGCGGAAAAAGTTATCCTTAGAAATGTCACTTTCCTCGAATTTACGCGACCATCTCGATTAAAAATTAACTCAATTACATCTCAAACGTATCAGTCACGGTTATGCTACACAACTGAAAGCGAAAATCTGTGAAAATACGCAAGAAATTAAGAAAAATCTGTATTTAAATTGAATGGAATTTTGAGGGGTTGACACACGTCGCGTTGCGTTAGAAGGAAATAGCGTTTTAGCCACTTTTTGACGCCCATTTTCAACGCCTGCGCTCTCTTGTTTTGAAACACTGTGCCAAGTTACGGTAGCATTCACTGTCTTTAAGGTTACGGTGTCATACCCGGGAGCAATGTTGAACGCGCTGGTCTACGAGGGCTTCACCAACCATCAATACCATACCCTACAGAAGGATGGCTCCTACAGTACCTCAAGCGAAAACTCCATCTACTTTGAAGTTGATGGACCTTATCAGTGTATGGTCCTGCCGGCATCCAAAGAAGAAGGCAAAAAATTGAAAAAAAGGTCCGCCGATGAAAAAATTCTGAAAAGAAATGCTATTTCTTTTTCTCTCGACCTTCTGATCTTGCCATTGGTGCGTAACCGTCATTACAGTTTTAGTAACACGGGTTCTCCGCGGGTGCCCCCGTACCAAACCAATGTAAGCACAGCTGGTAGAACTTTTAGCAACTTTTACCTCAGCTGAGACTTCGCTTTAGCACTACTGGGTTACATATTTTTCTTACACCCGTTGTTCCCCCGTTTTAGTCCGTTTTAGGGGCGGAGCTTGAGTGAGGACTTGACATTCAAAATGTGAACAGACTATAGCAGCCCACAATCTGTTGCTGTAAAACTTTTTAATTATTAGTCGTAGTGAAGTAATATGAACCTTTCAGGCGCAATTTGAGTACTGTACAGAGGGTAGTAAGTACTATGCGAAAAAATCATTATCCGATTTCTAGAAATGATTATCATTCTCTTTTTGTGAACACTTTTTTTCAGATATGCAGTGTTCAACCTCGACGGTTCGTTGGCCGAATTGAAAGGTTTCGAGCTGAAACGTCGCGGCGAGCTCAACATTATCAAACACTTCCAAAGTTCGGTCTTCCAAACGTTCCTGGGCGGGAAATCACTCGAAGAGGTACTCTTTAAGTTGCGAAGACGCCCCTGAAGTGTTTTCAGGTCTACAAATGCGTCTCGGGCGACGCAAACTACTGGCTGGACATTTTGTACTCGAAGGGCGAGGAACTGTCGGACGAAGAGCTTTTCGACCTGATTTCCGAGAACCGGAGTATGTCGCGAAAGTTGGAGGATTACGGTGCACAGAAAAGCACCAGCATCAGCACGGCCAAGCGGCTTGCCGAGTTCCTGGGCGCCGAAATGGTCAAGGTATGGTCGCTCCTCACGATTACTTAGCCCTCCTTTTAGAGCTGCGGAGAAAAGGGAAAGCGCGCTCCAGAATGCTTTCCCTTCTCTGAAAGTTTTAGTCATTTTCAGCAGGCTTGTACGTCTGCCTGGTTCCGGCTTCGGGCCTTATCTTTAAGAAAAAACTGGCTCGTGCCAGGCATCGAAAAAATTTCATCGAAAAGTTATTTTTATTTGTTGTATATCAACTCCATGTGAAAAAAAAAGCAAAAACAACACTTTTCTCGTTAAAAAAAACTTGTTGTAGTCTGGGCACCACGACTTGGAATTTCACCGAGCGACACTCCGCTGTTCCGTTGCGTGCCTTTTCGCGCCTTTTTATCTTTCATTTTATTCAAGAACTCGACCAACACGTGTTTCTCGTGGAACAGTCCATTTATCAGAAATGAGGACCAATTCAAAGCGAGACCGAGGCTCGCAAAGACGCTTCGCGACGCACTGGAACAGCGGAATGTCGTTCGGTGAAATTCCAAGTCTTGGCATTGTTTTTCAAGTTTTTTCCAACTCCAAGCCTAAGCCTTTAAAATTGAAGTTCAATATTAAAAAAAAAAAATGATGGAAAGTGTGAATTCTATCCGGGAGCATGAAAAAAATCCGCGGACGATATCAATATAGGGGGGAGGCTGACGGGCTGGCGCTCTCGCACAAGCCTGATTATCACCTTATTATTTTTTAGTTCATAATCTTTAGCGAACCTACATTTTCTCTCTAATTTTCAGAGGTAATGATTTTTTTTTGATTAAATAAAAAAAATATGAGTCGAACCAGTCTTCAAAAAAATGTATTTTTTTATTAAAGTTTTTTCGACTTAATCAAGGTATTAACGGTTTTTAAATACAAATTTCTTCATCTTCTTCTTCCTAAGCCTTTGTACCGCTTGAGCGGCGTCGGCACCCAAAATCGATTAGCCGGGGTCCTATCCTGATATTCAGTGAACTGGCTCGAGTGACATATCCGTCCTTGGGTGTGACGGCTGGATATTTTTGAAGTCGTGGTTTCTCACTACCAAAATTTCTTGAACACCTTGGTTGGGTCGAGGCGGGGATCGAACTTGTGACCGTGTGAACCGTAGACAGGCACACAACCTGTTGCGCTATGGCACGCCCCATTCAACTGATATTATCATTTGCCAAAAATGAATTTTTGATATTCATGCCGTGTTCAATTTGATTCCGCGAAATGCAAAATACCCGTTAGAGAAAGGAAAAGATCACTAAATTTTGGAGAGTCAGAGATCATTTTGCATTTCGCGGAAATTACTTTGAACACGGCATCACAGATTCTTTTTTGACAGGACGCTGGCTTAGCCTGTATGTTCGTCATTTCAAAGTATCCGATGGGTTCCCCGGTTACAGAGCGAGCAATTCCGGTGGCGATTTTCAAGGTCTTTCCGAATTTACGTTCATTTAAAAATGTCATTTTTGCAGTCAGAACCAAAAGTCCAAGCTTTTTATCTGAGGAAGTGGACAAAATTGACGAGTTTGACTGAAGATACGGATATCAGAGATGTTGGGGAAAATGTCCATCATGTACTTAGATTTTTTTTTTCAGCTTCTGGATTGGGACTATTACTTGGAGCGCTTGGGCAGCTGCATCCAGAAGATTATCACGATCCCGGCAGCTCTTCAGGGCGTCACGAATCCTGTCCCCAGAGTGGCACATCCTGACTGGCTTGCGAATAAACTTCGCAATAAGTCTGTTCTAGGAGATTATTAGTGAAAAGATGGTGTTATGTTCACATTTCGTTTGATTCGTTGACAACACTTTTGGGAAAAATTTTCAGCAATCTGAATCAAAAACGCGCTCTTTCAATCGTTTCGAGACCCATTTGCAAATTATTTCATCTACTGGCTGGGGGCTTGTTTGGACGGGCCTGTGGGGGCTTTTTTTTTCCTACAGCAGTGGGGATCCCAACTTTTGTTTCATAAGTCGCATGGCATCTGAAAAAAAGAGCCAAAAATAGAACAGAAAATAAAGCCCGAACCGCCCATAAAATTTGAGAGAAAACTTCTCTCACCAGGGAACGTTTTTTACCCCCCGGTTGAACTTTTGCTGAAACTTTGCTGAAGTGTACTCTAGGACCCGCTGATTGCAGATCAAGAAAAAAATTTCTCGCAATAGATCTTGTTTCCGAGTTATGGAGCTTCAAAGTGTGCAAAATACGCAAATTAGACCAAAAAAGCGCTATTTCGGGCTTTTGAAGTGCCCTAACTCGAAAACGAGATCTATTGCGAGAAATTTTCTTTCTGTTCTTTCTTGTTCTGGAATCATGGGGTCCTGAAGTACACTTCAGCAAAGTTTCAGCAAAAGTTCAACCGGGGGGTAAAAAATGTTCCCTAGTCAGGATGGTTCTCATTTTGATTCCAAAAAAATTTCTTGCCTCAAAAATAAAACGCTTATGATTGTATAGCTGATTCACGGGCAGCTTGGGACGCTAAGGGGACGTGTCCTGTCTGCGCTCTCCACGAGCCGGGCGCTATCTCGTGAATTAGGACCCTTTTTTTGATAGCTCAAGCCAGCCGTTAATCAGCTATATATGGAAATTTTTGATTATTCGCCTGCTTGATCATGAACTGGGACTTGAGAACGTTTTCATGTGGAAAAAGTTATCTCTAGTTGTTTTTAGAAATGTATCACTGTGTTTTTTTTTGTTTTTGGAGCTACAGTTCGGTTTCAGATTTGACGCAATCCGACAGCCGAGGATTTCCGACCTTTTCGCCAGATGCGCCAAAACGTCGACGGCCGAGTTTGCTGAAAGCGGCAAACGTCTTCGAACCGACGATCACGACAGCGACGACGTCATCGTCGAGGTCGACGAAAGCAACAAAGAGAACGATATCGAGAACCTGCCAAAGAGGCATCGGATCGAGGAAGACGCGAAAAAAAAGAAAAATACTATTGAACCGGAGACTTTGGAAAGGAAGACACTGGCGGCACATGGGTTCGATGAATGGCTCGGCTTTTTGAAGAAAAAATGGACGATTCAGAAGAAAAAAAGAAAAGAAGAGTTGATAAATCGAGGTGTGTGAAATTGAACCAGCCGATTTGATGGACTTGAGAAATCTCTAACAAAACTCAGCTTTAAATGCATATTGAAGAACTTATTTCGTATACGATCACGGAATGGTTTTTTTTGATTCTACTATTTTCTACAATTTCATCCTAAGTTGTTACGGTAGCTCAAAGAAGACTTTTTTTTACCGGTTGCCCCAGGAGTGCACGCCATCCAGGTCGAACGCGGGGTGCACCGAAAACATTAACGTAAAGTTCACTTTTTGCGGGTTCACTGCGGGTTACAGATTTTACGAGTCCCGGAAATTGCAGATTTTTTTATGAATATCAAATTTTTGAGAGTCGATAGCAAACACTTTTTCAGTTGATGTTTTTTTATTGATTTGATTTCATGCAGTCAAGAAAAAAATCAAGCCACCTTTTTTTCTAAAAAAATAAATTTCTCAATTTTTTTGATAGTAATAATTTTTTTACTTTTTTTTTTTTTGAAAAATTTTAGTCGAACGAATAAAAAGTGAAAAATGATGCAGTGTTCAATTTGATTCCGCGGAACGCAAAATGATCTCTGACTCTCCAAAACTTAGTGATCTTTTCCTTTCTCTAACGGGTATTTCGCATTTCGCGGAATTAAATTGAACACGTCATAATAATGATAACCATTTTTTTTTCTCTTTTTTTTGCATAGTTGCGTTTGACCCCTTTTTTGCTTTCTGAAAGAATTGTTCAGCCTGAGGCTTTATAGTTTTCTAACCTTCCCTTCAATATCATAAGTATTTTTTTCGAAATAACATGAAAAACGACACACTTTGTAGGTGCTAACATTGTTGATGAAGTGATGAACAGTGCAAGAGAAGCTGAAAATGAAAGGACTTGGCAGGTTTTGGATCTAGCTGTGTGCTGGGTTATTTCAAGTTCTCGTTTCTCAGATTCTCAGCATTGAGCCAACTCGAGAAACGTCTTTCTTCAACTTGTGGGTCTCGGTGAATGGCCAAATGAACAAGTTCCCTTTGAAAATACAGCGGAGCATACTTGTCGATTGCAAGGTTACTCTTTTAAAAACTTTTCTTCTAGAATAGGCTTGTGCACCTGCCCGGGCTTCAGGCTTCATTTAAAAAAAAAGAGAGAAGTTTAAATGTTCAAGATAATTACTTTCAAGGAACAACGAGAAGGAAGAGAAGTTGTTCGAAGAATCCTGCCTCATCACAAACTCTCACATTTTTTGTACGAATATCGAGCAGATGAGGTTCGTGCGTTTAGAAATTTTATTAGAGCGTCAATGGAGCTTCTATGAAAACTAAAGAACTGAAATCATGAGCAATAAATGACTTTTTCGCGCCAGGGTTGCATGAGAAGGGATTTTTTGAGACCAAGGCGTTAAAGTTTAGATTTTCTTTTGAAAAAAATGTTTTTTCGAGTATTTTAAAACATTTTTCTCATTAGATCCGTCAAATTTCTTATTCGATCCGTCACTTCGAAAGAGAAAATTTTTTTTTTAGTTTGCTCCAGGTGCATCAAATTTTACGCCAAACTTTGGCCTAGTATGCATCGTTTCTATCTCGGAATTTCTCGGAAAATTCTCGAAAATTTTCGAGAAAAGCTCGTCCGAAAAATCGAAACGAGATCGAGAAGTACGAATTTCATCTCGAGACGAGATCGAGTCTCGTGCAACCCTGTTTCGCACGGCGTTTTTTTCGACGACCTCGCCCCCTTTTTTTTCTCCGTAAAGTGTGGTGTGTCGTGTGCATGCACTGCACCGCTCTCGCGCAACAAAAATTGCGTTTATTTGGTGAGAATTAGCTTTTTCTCAAAGACCTCTGGCAATTTGGCCGCTTGCGCCTTTAATATTCCCTGTTATTTACGCTCTTAGAGCCGAAATCTCTGCCGTCCGTCCCGATGACGTCATGTGAGAACGAGGTTTTGATTCCGCCCACCTTATTTTTGGACTCGCATTTTTTCAACTATCAAAAATGACGTATTTTAAAAATAAAGTTGTATGAAAGACGTCGAAAAATAAGGATAAGTTTTTGAGAACCAAATGAACTCGCTGATGGACAAACTGTATGCGGAACGATGCTGTGCATCGATTGTCGGAATTTATGAGTCGAATGTTCCCGCTCTGTTCCGATGTCTCGTCAACCTCGGCTGTGTGGTTCTGCCGATCGCCCCGCCCACAAATTCGACTTATGGAATCGATGTTTGAATGAAAAAAGAAAAGAACAATTCATTCCATTTGTTTCAAACAGAGCTTTAAACCGATATCCTTGTCTGTGGAACGCGTCAGTTACCTCAGCGAAACACCGAGAATCGTTTTTCTGTACAAGTTTTCGCAGGTTCGTTTCAAATGTAGAATCTATTGAAAATTATAATCGTCGTAAGGTTTTTTTTGTGAATTGATTGATAGAAAAATTTTTCAACTATGATTTCCCTCACAAATATTTTATATTGTCGTTTTTGTCCATAAAGATGAAGTTTGACAAAATTTCGCGAAAGGATTTTAAAAAGCGATCGGAAAAATTATTCAAATTTAAAAAAAGCTAATAAGAAATAAAGAGTTGTCAATAATGTTTTTTTGATGCTCAGGACTCTCGGCATGTTTGGTCATTGGTGGACCCAAATACGAGAACAGCCTCATTTTTCGTTGTCAATCGAGGGCAACTTCAAATGCCCAACATGGACATCATGTATACCCAGGCCTACAAGAAGATGTCAGTAATAAAACAAAATGTTTCTTTCTTTTTGGCGTCCTCTTTTCTAGAAACTTTTAAAAACTTTTTAGTCGATTGCTGGCTTGACCCATTGAATAAATGGACCGGTACGGCAAAGAAGAAGAAATAGTGCCTAGATTATGAAAAGAACAGACAGTGTCACGCCGCTTACCATCCCAAGCTAGCTGTGAATCCGCTATAGTCATTTTTAGTTATTCTGAAATGTTGAAAAATTTCGCAGCGTGTGTAAATTTAGCTTTGAAGAATGTATTGACGATGAGAAAGAAGCTCTATTAAAATCATTTAAGGAAAAATTGATATATGGTATCCGAAGAAGTTGGCGAAAAAGCGCGGAGTTTTTACAAAAAAGATTCAATAAGTAAGGTTTTCATAATTTTCCAACACTGCTGAATTTCTGTTTCGAGATATTTGTCACCACATTTACGTAAAAAAAAAGAAAAAAAATATTTTAAAATTTTTACCCCCACTCTCCCCCTTTCCCGCTGAACTTTTTAGGAAATTTTGCTGAAGTGTACTTTAGGACCTCCTGAACAAGAGTTTCTTGCAATAGATCTCGTTTTCGAGTTATGGAGCAATATACACAAATTATGACAAAAAAGCGCTATTTCAAGCCTTTGAAACGTCGTAACAATAGCTAGATGTTTTGCGAGAAATTTTTTTGTTCTGAAATCAGGAGGTCATAAAGTACACTTCAACCGAGTTATGAAAAACGTTCCCTTGTTAAAATTTGTCTTTAGGAAAGAAATGGAGAAAATGGAGTCCTGTACGGCGGAAGACAACATCAAATTCAACACAAAGCAGTTCAATTCGGCGACCGAGTGCAATAGAGAACTGGGACGGGTTTCTGAAGAATTTCAGGCTTTTTCAATAATCTTGCTCTTTTTAAGGTCTTGAGAACGGCGCGGGAAGCCTCGTCCAAAACTACTCTTTTGATTCTTTTGACGGATGCTGAACCCAGGCAATTGGTGAGATTTGGAATTGAATAACACATTCTAAATGTCTAGGAGCTGACAAAGAAGGGTGTTTCTCACTTTTGTAGAAGCAAATGTATGAATTGGTGGTTGTAATTGACATAGCAGCTGGCGCACTGTTGAGGGCATATGGACAGTTATAATCAAGGTTTGAGGGGAAAGCAGTACCTTGTAAAGATTTTGGGTCTACTCAAAAAGGCAAAGATATGACTAATTTTGAAAGAAAAAAAAAACCGAAAAATGCCGATGCGTTTTGTCCATAGAGCAGCAAATCGCCTTTTGGCGGAAACTCAAATTTTTTTTCTCTCCAATATTGAATAATTCAGAAAATTTTAGATTAAAAAAAAATCTTCTCTTGATCAATTTATTATTAATCCAAAAAGATGCGGGAAGTGCCGAACGTTTCGCTGTTCCCACACGTTCGACTTCACATCAGAGAGCCGTCGTCGCTGCTCAACGTTATCGACTGGCAACGAGTTGTCGCGAAACGTGTCATTCAGCACTTTTTCAATTCGTACATCTTCTTGACGGTTCGAAAAAAAAAAAAATTCGAAAAATTGAGAATTTTCAAGGATTTCCTCGAGTGGGCGCGGTATCTGCGAATCCCAATTGGCAACGTCCCAAGCGACCTGAACGTCTTTGCCCTGGATTTGTTTTTCGCCAGGCATCTGAAGAGGAACGGCCACGCATTGTGGGCTTCGCCGACCAGTCGGCCTGACTTGGGCGGAAAAGTTAGACTTTTGAAGCTTATTCCGTTTTGGTTGAAGGTTAGGGGTTATGACTTAGGAACTTCATAGTGGTCTCTATAGGGGGAACCTTAGTGGCACTTGGAGGGTCCCCTCTAGGAACCACTTTAGCTACCCTTATAGAGCCTACTGAAGCTTGCAAAAGAGGTCCCTATAGGGGTTTTAATTAGCGGCCCCTATAGAGATCGCTTAAGCTTCAGGGTCGGACCCTAAACCCCTTTAGGGACCACCTTGCTTTCACCCCTAAAGTGATTATTTTTCACTTCTATAAGGACCACTCTAAAATTCCTATGACACATCGGCCTGACTTTAACACCTTATTTGGGCCCGGTGAAAGTGCGCTCCACGGATAATTCAAAAGTTTACTTTGAATTTTCCAGATCTTCACCAAATTTTTTTCAAATATTTCTGATTATTTTTTGTTCTGACTTCGAGACCCTATATTACAAAATGATGCGGCCTTAAAAAAAGTCGATTTTTTTTCAAAGCCACGATGGTTTAGTCTGAATGATTTTTTTCAAATGCGCTTGAGCTTCAGGTTTTTGGGAGCTTTTATTTCTAGTCTCAGCCTTCCTTCTCTGATAATCTTTTTCATGGTTGAATTTTTTGTCGATTTGAGGAGCTAGACGACATGCGGCTGGCAGTTGAATGGACGCCTCTTTCGGTCGACGACACGGTTCTTTTGAATCGGGAGGTTTTCTGTGCAACGGCTTGTGTCGAGGTCCAATTGAGTGCCGTCGCCGTGAGTTTAGACGAATTCCTATTTGCATAAATTCAGACTTATCACTTACAATGAGATATTTTAGCGTAGGGTTCAGATTTTTTACAATTTTTTTAATTCACCCTGAATTGAACCCACACAGGCGCCGTCTGCGCAAACTCTGTAAGGAAATATAATTTTTTTTTTAAAGTTTTTATCCTTTATATTTCGTGTTCACACATTTGAGAGAAATTTGTCCGAGGATATTACTTTTCAGTTTAACAAAAGACCTTGAAGTTAAGGTTTAGGCGCAGACTTGTTCTGCGCCATTTGGGTTTAGGCTGGGTTGGAAAAAAAAAAGGGCGTTTCGTTAACTTTTTCTCTTAATTGAATATGTTGTAAAACACAATTTTCAGAATTTTTCAAACACAAAACCGAATATCCTCATTCGGCTAGTTTTCGAGATACGGTAGCTCAAACGATTACGGTGAAAAGCTTCGAAAATCTATATCCCGACAAAAAATCAACGAATCTTGATCGAAGTTTGTCACAAGGTGCAAAAGAATTTTATGCAATTTTTAAAAATCTAATTACTCATACTTTCTCAGTATTGCTCATATTAGATTATTTTCCGAATCCTTTTGTTTCGTGGCTCCTCCGCGATGGCGACTGGGTTCTTCTTAATTTGAGAATTTTCTTAAGGTTTTTTTGAGAGTATTTTTTCTTCAGAATTATCAAGAAAAAATTTTGTGGTGCGTGAAACATGAATTTCGGACACCTAGAGCCAAAATTGTAATGTTTGAAATTAACAAATGACCTCAAAGTTAAGGTTTTCCTTTGATTTGAGATTTCCGGCTGCCATTTAAATGATAAAAACTTTAAAAATGATATTTTAAGACTAAAAGTTTGCGCGGATAGTGGCTATGCTTTTTGATTCCCAGAAGATTTTTGACCAGATTTTAAAATTTTGAAAGCTATGCTAAAGTAGAGGGTAGGAAGGAATTTGTGTCCGCGAATCACCGTGAGCGTGAACTGTGCATACACTAATCTTGGGGTCTCGAATCTAAAAAAAAAATTTGAAACTTGGAAAACGATTATTGGGAATATTCACCTCTTTTTTGATTTTTACCATTTTTTTTTTTGAATGCCTACAGAAGGAATGAAAGTGTGATAGACGTGCTGCAGCGAATTTTTGACCACGCGTATGCGAGAAAGACGTATTATTTGATGAAAAATTAATTTTGAATGAAAATCGAACAGTTTTTTTCCGGTCGCAACACGCCATCCTTACAATAAAACAACAAAAAGAAAAAAAGAACTATGAATCAAAAAAGAGGTGAATATTTTCAATTTTCGTTTTCCAAGGCTCGAGCCACAAGATTGGTGTATGCACAATTCACGCTTACGAAAAATAGCGGACCCAAAATTCTTTCCCATCATAATAAAATTACTCCCCATGATAAGTCCATAAAGTTTGTTTTTTTTTATATTTCGTCCTGCCTTATCTTCTGCTTCGAAAACCGTATCTTTCGGTACCTCTTTTCTCATTGACATCTATCAGGTAACCGCCCTGGTACAACGAAGTCGAGTGCTGGAGGCTGAGGGAGCCGAAGACGCCGTAGCCTTTGACACGGCGGCCCTTCTTCCTTTTCAGTCTATTTTCGGAGTACAGTTCCGTGTTTTCGTTTGAGTCGCACCCACAAAAAACATCGAATTAGGAACAGCATATCGTCTTACGACGAAGGCGCCGCGGTCGACGGATCATTGAAAATTCTGAAGCAAATGCTGACAGAATGCGTTCGCGACATCGCTCATCATAACAATCCGAGAGCTGATGATATTGTGATGAGTGTTGGAAGGTGGGAATGCATTCCTTTTCATGACTAATGACAAAATATGATGTTATTTGTGCGTTTTGTTGATCACTTGAAGTCTCTCTGATTCGACCGGGAATTTTTTTGAGAAGAGCAAGACAGATGTGGTCCCAACTTTTTTGGTTGTTTAGGTGAGATTACTTGAAAAACAAAATGTTTATTAGTATCGACGTGGAATACTGATAGAAGAACCGATGAAAAATGTGTAAGAGACGCTTGAAAACTCCTTTTCTTCTTGGGATTTTCCGTTCTCCGAGAGAATCGATAATATGCCAAAACAGTGAGGCACTTATAATTCATGAAGCTTTTTTTGGGGGCATACTTTTGCCACGACAACTACACAAGCCTTTGAAACTTTTAGTTGAGGTTTTGACAGGCTCCGCTCCTTTAAAGGATTTCTGTAGCCAAAATACAAAAAAATCCAACTCCGAATGGAATGAAACTTTAAAAGAACGTTAGCAATAAACTGGTAAGAGAGAGGAAAATATCCGAAATAAAGAACTGTTCAATAGAATGCTGGCTTTCGTTTAAAAAAAAAGTTTTATTAATTTTATAACACGGAAAAAAAAGTCAGAAAGTCTTTTTTGTTTTATAGCTCTAGTAACCCCTAAATTCTATCTCATGTCTACCTCCCGAGTGGTCGATCTTCATTACCGCTCTCGGCAAAAATTAGAATCCGACGCCTGCCAGCCTTGGACAAGCTTGGCGGTTTCAAATCCTCAAAAATAGTCTACTACTATCACAAGAAAGGCAATATGTTCTACGCACCGTTTTTGATCAATGACAGTTTCGCAAAACGACAAAAAACTTCTATAATCAGATGATTCAGCGAAGAATCTTCTCTGACGACTGAATAAATGTAAAATGTAAATGTAACCCTAAAGAGGGCCGGAGCCTGTCAAAACCTCAACTAAAAGTTTCAAAGACTTGTGAAGTCGTTGTGGCAAAAGTATGGGCAAAAAAAGCAACCTGAATTCTTAGTGCCAACGGCTCAAAATATTTCTCTCGGAAAAAAAGTGACATTCTGAAAAAAATGTTTTTAAGATGGCTTCACACGTCTGGAGCGCTTCTTTACGATCCAGCGTTAACCCGAAGTGTCGGAATTTTGGAAAAAAAGCTCGTGCTTTTGTTATGCGCCGAATGCGAGAGGATGGGTGCGAAAGTGGTGCACGCAACGTCCCAGAAGCTGGTTCTGAACACGGGCAAGGCGACCCAGAACGAGGCCAAGGCGTTCGCCCAGATGCTCATTGGTTCCCTGAGCACCAACGTCCTTTTTGCCGCTCTGCAGATCACTCCCAGACGATATTACGAAGCTCTCCTTTGGATGGATGCTTATAATCATACAGGTATTGCGGTTACAAGAAGCTGGCCTCTAACCAGGAGTAGGGAGTCATTTTAGGAGCATTATGAGCTTAATAAGCCATAAAGTTTTTGAGAATCGTGGATTTTCTACGGAAAAAAAAGCTCAAAGAAAGGTAAAAATTCAGAGATTAGTAATATTCAAATAGAGCTCGAAGACCATGAAATGGTTCGCAGAAAACTGAAATATTTTTCAAAAGTTTTCTTTCTCGAAGTGCTCGCTACTTTTCCACCTTTATTTTCCTAGGCATCGGACAGCTTGAAGAAAACGAAGTACTAGAGACCGCCATACTTCCTGATGCACTAGGCAGAATCACACAGGTTCTTTCTCCATTTCTTTCTGTGATCCGCTTTTTCTTAGAGCCACTGGAGAATAGCTGATGAATTGCCACCGGAAGGTGATGTTCGGCAAGAGTTTGAGAAGATTATCACCGGATTTGTGATGATTTTCTTGGAAAAACGCAAAGAAATGGTAGGTTTTTGTTTGAAAAAAAAATAGAAATTAAATAGATGAGCGAAAATATGAGGATTTTTTTCGGTATTCGTTCAACTTGTGTATAAATACTGGAAAGGCTTAAACAGAGTTATGGTTTCTGAGGATGACCAAAGAAGATTTAAAAGTTTTTTGAAAAATTGGTTTTTGATACGGAAGCTGCAAATATCACAAAATGATTTAACTCGTTTGTTGATTACTTTTCTGTTTGATTCTCTTCGATTCGACCTAAAATAATTTCGAATTAAGTGGAAATTTATCGAAGTGGAGGCAGTTATAAATTTCTTGGTTGTCTTCCTTCACGCCACAGATCTGTCTGTGAGCGAAATAAAAATTTCTTTCACTCAACTTTGTTAAAAAAAACAGATTATTTTTACCTGAAATTTGTTTAAGAAAGGGCAAAGAAACATTCTAATAACTGTGATCTGTGGTAAATTTATTTTCGAAAATTCCGAGATTTCAAGTTTTATCAAACAGAGTCCGTTTTAAATTTTCTTACACTAACAAAAAAGCCGTGAATAACTACAGAAAAAAAACCAAAAAAAAAATTAATTACCCTATTACGCCACTGTTTTCGTTCATCTTTCGCTCATAAAAAGTCGCACCTCATGAAAATGAATATTTTAAGTGTTTCAATTATGAATTTTTTATCTATTAAACCTACGGTTCAGGCTCCTAATGAGTTTGACGCCGAAACCTACCGCAATATCATAATCGAAAAAGAAATTGCTCACCGAGTGTTCCGAATCATTGCCAAACTGACTCATCAAAGTGCCGCCTGTGCCATTTCAGCGGCCGCTTTTGTCAACACGGTTCATTTTTTCAAAAATTTTTCGCGCTCTAACCAACGTCTTTCTTCAGATCTGCCGAGCTTTGGCGGCTGATTCGGCTTGTGAAGTTGCTGTCGATAGTTTGAAAGAAAACGCCCAACGCTTATTGGACAACGTTAAAAGTCTGTTTCATGCTTGAAAAAAACCTAATTGACTTTGAGAGTAATGGAGAAATTTCTATATGAATGACGATTCTTAAAAAAATAAAAGAAAATGCGATAAAAATAGCATAAGTTTGAAGGCATATGGGCAGTAAAAAAGGGCTTTGAAAGAAACGTGTATTTTTGTAAAGCCCTTCATTGCTTTCATTGCAAGGTCAAGACTTTTCGTAAATTATGATGCTTAGGGTGTAAGCACACCGAGACGCACTATCGCATACTCAAAATTGTTTTTTTTTTTCAATTTTAGAATTTGCAATTTCAGGATAATAGCTCCTGAAATGTTCGAAAGTTGTCAGTTTGAAGAATATGATGTGAAAAAAACACTCACTTACGTTAAAAAAACATTTAGGAACGATTTCGAATGGGGAAAACTCTAAATTACTGATTACAAAATAAAAACGAAAAAATATTATGAAAATGAATCAGCTCCCATTGAATAGGCAATTTCAAATACGAAAAATATTGAAATAAGGGAAAATTCGAGGAGTAAATGAAAAAAAGAAACATTTTATATAGCTTGAAAACCTAGCTTCAGAAAAACAAATAATGGATAGAAAGCAGAAATTTAGAAAAAACCTCGTATGGCGATATGTTTGTTTAAATCCGAAAAACCATCAAAAAACTAGAAAAAAATATATAAATTTAGATGATTCATATAACAAAATCATCAAACTGCATCAGCAAATTCAATTTGGCTCTAATTTACACGAAACCGGTTTCAAACTACGTCAAAAGAACTAGATAATAACTTGTACTCGAATCCACATTGTGCATTAAAATTAACTGATTGAATTAAAAACTATAGTTTCCGAGAGTGACTCTTTTTCATGTCGCGAAACAGATTTCAAAAATTTTGAAAAAAATTAGGACTTTTTAGAAAAAAATCTTGGACTCTTTTTGAGAAAAAAGTTAAAGATCTGAAACCGGTTTAGAAAAGTGCGCAATTTAAAGCTCCACATGAGATACCCATACAGAGGCGGATCACATAAATGCAAGAAATAGAAAAAAGCAAAAAACCAATGAAAAAAGTGAAGAAATTCAATTTTTGCATCAGAAACCATGAGAAGGGCGCAATGATGCGCCACGGATAATATTTTTCCGAGATGCCGCTGGGACCCAAAATTTCGCATTTTTTTTTTCATTGCGCGGAACACCGTGGCTTGTCGACTGGTATATATGAAAATGTGCAGAATTTCCTATTTTCGGAGAAAAATTTTTTTTCGAAATCACAGAGTTTTTTTTTAGTTGATGAGAGCCAAAAGTCGCAGTTCAAGACGATTTTCTTGTCGAATTTATACTGTCACAACTGCTCTCAATCTTCGAATGTCCACTTGTCAGACGACGCCATTTGGAACTGTGCCACTTGTGGACATGTAAGTCGGCTGGTTACGCCAGCCATTCAGGCTCATTACTAAAATGAACGTTGTTTTCCAGCGCCTCTCGGTTGATACCGTCGATAATATGATTTGTGAGCGGCTAAGCTGCTTGCTGACCGCGTATCAACTCCAGGACCACGTCTGCTTGAAGTGCAAAGCGGTGAATTTTGCATTTTGCATAAAGTGGGCCCTAGAGGGGCGACCTTCCGATCCCCTCTAAATACCACTTTACCAACTCCTATAGGGGCTGTTTTTCCCCTAACTGCTACAGGGACCACTCTGGAACTCCTAAGCTTTGAGCTTATTTGATAGTTGTTTTCCAAATTTCAAAAATTCCCAAAACTAATCTGTTTTTCTAGCCGTCAAATAAAATTTTCGCATTCTATTCAGGTGCGACGCGACAACTTGTCGCTGTATTGTGAATGCTCGGGCGACTTCTCCAACGTCATCGACCCTCAATCGCTGGCGACTGAGGCGAAAACGGCGGCTGCGATAGCCAAGTCGCGCGACCTGCGTCGCACCGCCGAACTTGCCGCCTGGATCTCGACTGCGTTATAAATTTTCAATCTATTATTAATTTCAATCCTCCTGTTTGGGATCGTGATGAACTGCAAATACTATGTACTAACTTTTTTTTAATGCTTTAGACGAGTTTTTCGTGTTTCAAAAGTTTTAACCTTTCGGCTTTTTCTGAAGTTTATGTCAAACTATTCACAACCTGTTTTTTTTTTTGAGTTTATTCTACATAACTTTTGAGATATTCTATATATGTGGTTGATCTCTTTCTGTGTGATGTCGGTCCGAATTAAATGTTTCATTTTCACCCCTGAGAATTGGAAAAAAAAAGGTTTTCTTCTACAAGAACCAATTGCGTTTCTGTGCATCTCTCTTCCTAGAGGGCAGAACCCATTGTCATTCGCCTGCACGTCTTCTCTAGGATTCATCGAAGACATTCATTCTTTATGCATACCATCTTCGCCTGCCGCGATTCATTTGTAATGAGAAATGGAGTGGTAAGTTTTTTTTCCTTAGTTTCATTGCTTCTTCTCCCCCTTTCATATTGGTGGCCTTTTTCAAGCTGTTCGAGTGACCTTTTTTAATTTAAAAAATCTTGTAATACCGTACTTGAGTGTTCTATGAAAGATTCTTTTTAATTAAAAAAGTTTTTTTCTAAACGGAATTTTTTTCAAAGAAAAAAATCATGATTTCGAAATAATCACGGAGCACGAATTTCAGCCTTTTTCTATTCCAACTTTTTCAATAGCCTTTTTGAATTTTTCTTTAAATTCAAGTTTTCTAGCTCTCACCTTGATTGGTTTTATCGAGAAAGTTATTTTAGGATTTTTTCGAAACACGTTTAATTCTTTTTTTAAAGAAATGACGCTTGTTTTTCCTGCTGCTGGTTATCACCGCATCGACTTTTGCACGCTTTTGCGTTCATGAAAAAACGGTTTGCTATTTTTTTTTTCGAAGTTTTGTACAATTTCAAGATTTTTTTGTAATTACAGAAAAAGTAGTCAAAAAGTTTTTTTGACTATCTGAAAAAGAAGCTTCGAGAAACTAACTAAGAAAACTGAGCTTAAAAAAATCTTCGGGGACATTAAAAAAAAATAATTTGAATTTTTGAGTATTGTTTTTTGCTCACACTTTTTCCTTCTCTGCGTAGTGGAATAAAATGTTTAAATCCATGGTTATAGTTTGAAAAACGTGACTTTCGACATTTATTAAAAAAACCAAGTTCAAATTTCAATTATTAATACAAAAGCAAAATTTTCAAAAAAAGGAGAGAGAAATACTCAATTAAAAAAAAAGGTGGGAACCAACGGCCTTTGATGCCGAAAGGCGAATAGGGTGCAGAAAAGTCCCAGTCTTTCAAACCGAAAAAACAGTTAACGAGGAGAAATTATTTGATATTTTTTCTAGGGCTGGTGCCAGGGACATGAACTCTGGGGCTGGTGTTTCCACAATAAATCGAGCGGTGCCTTTGACTGCGACGACGACGGTTACTGCGCAGCTCAGGTTTTTGAAACCTCCATGATTTTCTGAGTGGCTAAGTGTGTCACCGTGTGTCAGGATCTATACAATTTTTTTTTCATAAAAATATACGTAAAAAAGCTTATCTACCCTCAAAGCGACAGCATCTTTTTTCAGTTGTACTGAATGAAGAACTAAAAAGTGGTACAAGGAACAATAAAATATTCGACAACCCTAACTCAAATGAGCTAATTAAACTCCAAAATAATCATTTCTATTTCGAGAAGATTTTTTTTAGTGGAGGTTTAAAAAGTTACTACAAAACGAAGAGCAAAATCAATATAAGACACAAAAAAAACGATGCCAGGCGGCTAACTGTAATTGCCCGCTCTTTACCCGTGGGTGTTTGAGTAGTAATTTCAGTCTGTTCCGTGAAACCCCATGTAAGTCAGACAATGCACTGATGAGCAAAAAAACATTTTTTTATAAAACTTTCAACTAGTAAATAATGTATAACTATTTTAAGAAAAATAGAAAAATGTTGCCGTCGAGCATACTCTTTCGAGAGTTTATAGGTGTGTTCAGTAAATAATAGCTTATTCCGGTTTTAACCTCCTTTCTCACTAATCAAAACGATTCCAGGAACAACTCAAAAACAAAAAATCGTCGGGCTGTTTCATGCGAGGAAATTCTTCCATTTGCTGTTGTAACGATGCGGTGAGTTATATTTCTCCGATTGAGAAATTTATTAGCTTTTCATTTCTGCTCTTTGTTTTCTAGCACTGCCTCATAATTTTTCTTTTCAAGGTTTCTTCGAAGCGCAAAATGCGAATTTGAATGTTTATCATGGCTAAAATCAGGCATGCTGGAAAAAAGTCGGTCACTTTTTTAAAACTTTTGATATTTTTGAAGTTTTTTTGTTTTAAATTGTTTGAGTGTCCAAAATGCGTAGAGATCTCTATTGTGGTTAGTTTTTAATTTTCGGGGCCCAAAAAAAGGAGATTTCGGGTTTTATTAAGATTTGAGAGCTCAGAAAAAAGTGATTTTTTGTAAATTTAATGACCAAAATTTTTGAAAACTGACATCGAAACTGATCATATTATATAGTATTACGTACACTGAAATCGTAAACGCCTTCATAAAGCCCAAAGAACTTTTAAAAGTTTGAAAACTTGAAAAAAAAGGCATTATAAAAAGGCGACCGAACCGGCCGACGTTTCCAGCATGCCCTAAAATCATTGTTCTATCTGTTATTCATTCATTTCTTTATATTATA